>OY986981.1:1758803-2958803 GCA_963920545.1 Lepidium didymum | reverse complement strand
TTTGATTTTGGTTGCGCATCTCTTTTCCAGCTAAGTATCGTTTTAGGGGTTTCACTGAGTTAATTGTTATGCATTTTCAGGCAGCTTGGTTGCATGTTACTTCTCTTCCAAGGACCTTTTCCCTCGAACTAATTGAGTGAGTTGGCGAGGCTTTTTTAAATGTAGTTGCACATATTGAAATGGACTAAAAATCATGTTTTAATTTACTATACAGGTTTGTTTTGTCGAATTATATATCTGTTTTTAAGATATTACTTCCCTACGAACAGGTAATTCTATGCATTTTGCAACTAGACACTTGTTTTTCCAACCTTTCACTAATATGATGACATAATTCTAATATTTTTACCTATTTATTCATCAGGTTTTGCGTCACCAAATCTGTTCCCTTTTAATGACATCACTTCGGACCAGTTCAGAGGTAAAGTTATACCTCACTTCCTTTTATATCTTTGGATGCTTCCACGTGATCCGATTTAAAATTTGGATTAGCATTAAAGCATCTAAATGCATTTACTCAAAGATTTAAGTTCTTACTTCTCAGCTCGAGGGAGAAATGGTTGAACCTTATTTTCGCCGATTGGTGCTGCGGTCAGTTGCTCATATTATCCGACTATATAGTTCATCTCTCATTACAGAATGCGAGGTACAGTCTGCACAGATTTACTTGTTTCCTGTGAAATTTTGGTGCTTTGACCGCAAAGAAACAATCACATAAGACTTGTTCTCCTGTTCAGTTATTTGCAAGCTTTCTTTCCTAATGTGCGTCAATTCCATTTCTGGCTGTTCAGGTGTTCTTAAGTATGCTCGTGAAAGCTACATTTTTAGATTTGCCATTGTGGCATCGCATTCTTGTTCTTGAGATTTTGAGGGTAATCATTACATTTCATTGACAGTACTTGCGTTTGTAGTATAGGAGTTTGTGCTCATACCCTTTCTGCTCACATTTCTAAAATCTCTTGTTTATGTGCATTAAATAGGGATTTTGTGTTGAGGCAAGAACATTGCGGATTCTTTTCCAGAACTTTGATATGTAAGGCTACTTCTATTTTTCCTTGTTATGTGCTCAGTGTTATAGAAAGAAAACTAATCTTCCCGTCTTGTTTTTACTTCATGCTGAAGAGTTTTTCAGTTTTGATTCTACCCGCTTGTACTGTGGAATTTTGATCTTTACTATAGCAGTTCTCTGTTTGTCTTGCACTTCCTGATCTAATAGTAATTTTGTCCTTCAAGGCACCCCAAAAACACAAATGTTGTGGAGAGCATGGTCAAAGCGCTTGCTCGAGTTGTTTCTAGCATACAGGTGGGTTTGTAGGGCAAGTTTCACTTAATGTTTTTTGTAATCATGATTCTGTAGTCACTAATTTGAGTTGTTTACCAGTTGTTTTTATATGTACATTAAGTCTTACTTATTTTGCATACCAGGAAAGATATTTGGAAGTACTTTAGGAACTGTAAAGTGACTAATTTAGCTTAAGATATGAAATCTTATAACAGGATTAAAAACTTGGAACGTGGCTTAATTCTCGAGTTGGTTTTTCTTGAAAGTAGTTTCAGGAGACGAGTGAGGAAAGTCTATCTGCTGTTGCTGGGATGTTTAGTAGCAAAGCTAAAGGTAATCAATTGTTATGATGATATGATGATTATTTAAAACCTCTTAGGACCTCAGAATTCGATTAAGTTTTACTTTGTTCTGATGAAACATGTCATTAAATCTTTTCATTAATGCTTTAGGAATTGAATGGATTCTTGATAATGATGCTTCTAGTGCTACTGTTCTTGTTGCGAGTGAAGCACATGCAATAACTTTGGCAATCGAAGGCCTACTTGGAGTTGTTTTTACAATCGCCACATTAACAGATGAAGCAGTAGACGTTGGGGAGGTAATTGAGGCAGGGTTCTGCTGTGCGATGCCATATTTATTCTAGTCTTTGTTTGCTTCTCTCTTGTTTTTCATATTTTCCTTTCTTCAAACAACCAGCTTGAATCTCCCAGATACGAGCATCATCTTTCATCTGATTATAATGGGAAAACCTCACATCTCTGTATCTCAATGGTAGATTCATTGTGGTTGACTATACTTGACGCATTTTCCCTTATTTTATCAAGGTATGATATCCCTTGTTTTAGACTATATATTGATTATGAAGAGGCAAACATTGAGGAATTTGTTAAATTTAACTGTTCTTGAAGGTCGCAAGGAGAGGCAATTGTATTGGAGATACTGAAAGGATATCAAGCATTTACTCAGGTAAACGCAAACCAGATCTAAAGTGTCCATATCGGATGTGGCTGCTTATTGGCGATGTGGGAAAATAATATGTCCTTGCTTGACACTTCTTACATTGCCAGTTAAGCTTATGTTGTTTACATATCTTGAAGGATTGACGAGTATCTTAAAAAACTTTCTTAGGCATGTGGCGTTCTTCAGGCTGTAGAACCCTTGAACTCTTTTCTTGCATCTCTTTGTAAATTTACCATAGTTTTGCCAACTGATGCGGAAAGGAAAAGGTACCTTGAGAAATTTTCTTTATATCAGTGCATAGCTACTTAATCAATGCAAGCCGTTTTAATTTTCGGGGATTCGATTTTTGATTCAGCAGCTTCTCACAGTCTCCTGTGTCCAAACGTTCTGAAGTACAGGTTGATCATAAAGATGTTATTGTCCTGACACCCAAGAATGTTCAGGTATTTAAT
Organism: Lepidium didymum; assembly: GCA_963920545.1. Lineage (NCBI taxonomy): Eukaryota > Viridiplantae > Streptophyta > Magnoliopsida > Brassicales > Brassicaceae > Lepidium > Lepidium didymum. The sequence goes on along the minus strand of OY986981.1, from coordinate 2,956,106 downwards.
TTGATAATTTTTAATTCAGTATCACTAAAAGATAATTGCAGCTTGTTCATTTAAAATGATATTGGTAAATGTGACTGGCTGACTTAAGACCTTCTTACTGTTGTTCAGGCATTGAGAACACTCTTCAACATTGCTCATAGGTTGCATAACGTATTGGGGCCATCATGGGTTTTGGTGAGTGTTTTGGTTCATGTATTTTCAAGTAAACTATCTCATGATAATGGGAAATCGTAAACAAATACAGGTTCTTGAAACTCTGGCATCCCTAGATCGAGCTATTCATTCTCCTCATGCAACCACCCAGGTAAATTAACAAAATTCCATGCAGATTGTGTATAATATAGCATGATCTTTATTATGTCATTTTACCACTTTATCTTTTCCTCTGATATGTGAATATTTTACGAAATTTCTAGGCCAATGTGACATTATCCTTTTACTTGTAGGAGGTTGCAACTGCAGTCCCAAAGCTTACCAGAGAGCCTTCTAGGCAGTACGCTGATTTTAGCATTCTCTCTTCTTTGAATTCTCAGGTAAGCCAGATCAATTTTCTTCTATAATCTTTGCCCTTGGGTTGCTCTTCTTAATCTCGTTTTGCTGAGATTTCTATGGCTAGAGCTAGTTATCTGCCGTAGCTCAGATCCTTATGAAATTGATATGCTCTGTAGTTTGATTGCGGTTTGGTGGATTCTGTAATTTCTTACTGTAAGGGTTTTGTAATTCCCTGTTCTTGACTCATTGCATTCATCTATCAAGCTATTTGAGAGCTCAGCGCTGATGCAAGTTTCTGCTGTTAAGTCACTTCTTTCTGCACTCCATATGTTATCCCATCAATCCATGACAGAGACTTCGGGCAGTGTTTCATCAGCTTCAAGTAAACAGAGTGGGAGCATTAGTTTTTCAGTGGACAGAATGATATCTGTTCTCGTAAATAATCTTCACAGTATGTTCTTTATTAATTACCCAAGTCTATCTTCAGAGCATAGTCTCTCTTCTCCATGCTGTAGCCTTGTATACTGGTGCAGCCTCTGGATAATTTGGTATGTTATTGACTTATTTATCTACGTATGGCAGGGGTGGAACCACTATGGGACCAAGTGGTTGGCCACTTTCTTGAGGTGATGTCGATATCATTATTCTGTTTATTTGCAGGATATCCTGACGTTGTTCTGGGCTCTACTGACACTTCAACTGCATATTGCAGCTCGCTGAACATTCAAATCAGAACTTGAGAAATATGGCGCTGGATGCCCTGGATCAGTCTATATGTGCTGTCTTAGGTTCAGAGCAGTTTGGAGAAGATCTGCCCAGATCAAGAGATGCAACTCTGGATGTGAGATCTCTCTTCATCGTTATTGCTTAAATTTGAGAGTTTTCCATCTCATGCCAAAAGAACCTTGCTTTGATTGTTCTTTACTTCTTTTTTTCGGCGTTCTTCCTAGGTAGAATTAAAGTCAACTGATTTGAAGTCAGTTGAGTGTGCTGTACTAGCTTCTCTGAGGGTTCTTTACTTTTCAGCTCAAAAGGCCGATGTGCGAGTGGGGTCATTAAAAATCCTTCTTCATGTACTGGAGGTATATAGATACGACATGAAAATTTAGAGATCAAGATTTTGTTTATCTTCAATACCTTACATTTTGCTCTTGCATTAATATTATCTCATTAGAGATGTGGGGAAAAGTTGTACTATAGCTGGCCAAGCATTCTTGAAATGTTGAGGTATGTTTCCTGCTTACTTTTTGGTTTTTGTTCTGCTTACGTGAAATTGAATTTCCCATTCCATTTGCTGATCCTATTCCGTGTCTATTTTCTTAAGGTCTGTTGCTGATGCATCAGAGAAGGATGTGGCGACCCTTGGGTTCCAGGTTAGTAAAGGATGGCTGCTCTGGATTTGAGAAATTTTAGCAGCAGTGTATGACCTTAGTCCATCAGTTACTGATGCCTTGTCACTGATACTTTGTTTGATCTTCTTAGAGTCTCCGGGTTATTATGAGTGATGGACTTCCAACTCTTCCGGAAGACTGTCTCCATGTGTAAGATCCTATCTCGGTTTTAATTACTATGTTTCTTACTATACCTGTTGATACTTAGTTGCCAGAGATGTAAACATTTTACCTCGTTTATATGGGGATGGTGATTAATGATGCTAATATTTCAGGTGCATAGACGTCACTGGAGCTTACAGTGCACAGAAGACTGATTTGAATATAAGTTTGACAGCCATTGGCCTGTTGTGGACATTGACTGATTTTGTAGCAAAGGGGCTCCACCATGAGTCTCTAGTGGACAAAGGATCAGGTAACTAACTAATCCTAGTCTGCAATTATCACCTTAAGAGAAGCTAGATATTAAATGTTTAGTATGCTTTGCTATTCCTGCAGGGTTCGATGATTCCACTCCACATCAAACTAACGGTGAGCACGGGGAAGAAAATATGGTTAGCAGTTTGAATAAGCCGGATTATGAAGCTCAAATACAAGTGGTCAATCATGAGAAATTGCTGTTTTTAGTCTTTTCATTAATTCAGAAACTCGTCGATGACGAGCGACCAGAGGTATTCGTCATAGACCAGCATTGCCTTTTCAATGTGAAATTTTATTTACTTGGTAAGTTGGTACCCATCAATCTTATTTTTCACAATGCTATTAAATTCTCCAGGTCAGGAACTCTGCTGTCAGGACATTTTTTCAGATTTTGGGAAGTCATGGGAACAAACTTACAAAAAGCATGTGGGAGGAATGTCTATGGAACTATATATTTCCAATGTTGGATGCTGCCTCTCACAAGGTGAGAAAGATGATTTGATTCATTCCGTTTTAGGACAATTGTGACAGGTGAACCTTCTTTTGTAGGCTGCAACATCATCAAAGGACGAATGGCAAGGGAAAGAAATCGGTACTCGAGGAGGGAAAGCAGTGCACATGCTTATACATCATAGGTGACAAAAGGATTTTCTCCATTATCCACCAAGTTTTGATAGTCTTTGATGCCTGAATAACCCTTTGATTTTAAAAGAGTTACCAGTTTTCGCACCATTGAACCTTGCCATCCATATTCCAATTTGCAGTCGCAATACAGCCCAGAAGCAATGGGATGAAACCTTTGTGCTTGTCCTTGGAGGAATAGCTCGCCTCTTCCGGTCGTACTTCCCTCTTCTTGAAAGCTTACCTAATTTCTGGTCAGGTGAGAGCATTTTGATTTGCCTTGAGTGCAGTGCTTATTGTTTAAGAGAGACTGAAATGTCATGAAACTTTATATTTCTGTAGGATGGGAGTCTTTGCTTGCTTTTGTTAAAAATAGTATATTCAATGGGAGCAAAGAGGTATCAATTGCAGCGATAAATTGTCTACAGACAGCTGTTGTGTCCCACTGTGTCAAGGTAACTGCGCAGCTATTTGAACAATACAGGAGCTAGTATAGACCCTGTTATATCTATTTTTCACTCGTTAAATTTTAAATTTTGATGGGTAAGGGAAACTTGCAACTCCGATATCTTAATTCGGTACTGGACGTGTATGAGCTCGTTTTCCAGAAGTCATCGAGTTACACAGGTGACACAGCAACCAAGGTTAAACAAGAGATTCTGCATGGTTTAGGTAATTGAATTGTTTACTAATGAAGTCTCTGCATTTTGGTTGACTTCACACTTTCAGTTTTCTTAGCGTGATGGAATTTTCATAACCCTTGGGTCTTACTCATTTCCTTTGTCCTTCTTGTCCATTTTTTTGACAGGTGAATTATATGTGCAATCATTGATGATGTTTGATGATAAAATGTACATGCAATTGTTGGGAATTGTAGATCTAGCTATAAAACATGCCATAATAAATAGTGAAAATTTCGAAACTGAATTTGTAAGTCTGTTTTCTCATCAGTTTAACATTCTTGTTCCTTTCAAGTAATCAGTTTCAAAACTTGGCTGCCTGCATCCATCTTATACTTATTCATTGATGATTTCAAGGGACATGTACCCCCTGTACTACGTCATGTTTTGGAGATCTTGCCCTCTTTGGGACCTCCTGAACACCTTTCATCAATGTGGCTAATCCTGCTAAGAGAATTTTTGCATTATCTCCCACGGGTTGATTCTGTTCTGCCAAATGAGGAAGGTGAGTTTGAGAAGAGCAGCACAAGTGACTGTACTTAAGTGGTTGATACTATTTTCCTCTTAATCTTAATGATATTTATCATTTCCCCCAGGCAATGAAGCCTTGGAACATAAAGCTAAAGCTGATGCTTCATCTGAGAAAACAATCCCAACCACAAGAATTACAAGTAATATGTTTGCGGAAAAGCTGATCCCTGCCTTGGTGGAACTTCTCCTTCAGGCTCCTGCAGTTGAAAAATATATCTTGTTTCCGGAAGTCATCCAAAACCTGAGAAGGTAAACTCAATTCTCATTATATGCCAGAATCAGATAGGCCCGCGAAGATGTGTTGGATCTCCTCAATAGTCTCATAACACAAGCTTCGAGTGGGAAGCACAGGTTATTTGGTTAATCTGTTTGTACGTGGAGTCAACCCTAAACCACCTTTTGATGTCCCTGCCTAGAACTGCGAAAAGAAAAAGTTCCTGATTTTTTGTAGATTGGTTGAGTTACCACATTGATTTACTTTTTCCACTTGTCTGGGAAAATTGAGTACACATAACTTATAGGATCATTTTTTTCAGGTGCATGATGACAAGACGAGACAATCCAGATGGTTCACTCTGGAAGGTTGCAGCTGAAGGCTTCAACCGTTTAGTTGTTGAAGATGTGAAACTGTGTTCTGTGGGTGGTGACACAAACCTAAAAATTAGCAAAACATCTCGAATACGCATTTGGAAAGAAGTTGGAGATGCTTACGAGATATTTCTTGTTGGTCATTGTGGACGTGCACTTTCTTCAAATTCTCTCCCTGCTGCAGCACTTAAGGCCAATGAGACCCTTGAGATGGCCTTGTTAAACGGTCTTGGGGATATCATTCTTAAGTCAACCATTGATGCACCCCGAGAAGTGAGCAGCTTAGGTTTTATGTAAATTTTTCATCTGTTAAACTAATTTCGGAGTTATTTTATTTAAGATTTGTCCATTTCTTTAATAAACAGGTCCTGGAGCGGCTTGTTTCAACCCTAGACCGCTGTGCATCCCGTACATGCTCATTGCCTATTGAAACTGTTGAGCTGATGCCTGCCCATTGTAGCCGATTTTCCTTGACATGTTTACAAAAACTGTTTTCCTTGACCTGGTAATATTGCGTTGAGGGTTCATGATTATAGCCTATTACATTACTCTCTTGCTTGCGTCCTTTGTAAAGACACTAACATCTCATACTTCTCAAAGTGATAGCTCTTATACCTCTTAACACATTATGCATATTTATACGTGATTGGTCTTTACATACCACAGATAGAGTCCTTAAGTGCGTTACCATCTCTGCTGCAGAAGTTTAGGGATATCCATGAATAGTGATTTGATACCCATTACCACTCCCGCGATTTACGTTCTGACGTCAATTTCTTTTTAGCTTCAGCTGTGAAACAGAGGACTGGCACTCAACAAGAGCAGAAGTGAGCAGGATTTCTATCATCACGCTAATGGCCAGATGCGAATTCATTTTGAGTAGATTTTTAATCGATGTGAATAATCTAGGTAAGGGTCTCCAATTTCTCATATACCCTAATATATCTTTGTTTGCGGTTCTTTGATCCGTGGTTATCTTTTGGCAGTGGATCGTCCAATCACAACAGCAAGACTTGAAGAGATTATATTTACCCTCCAAGAACTTGGCCGCCTGACCATACATCCTGAGGCTGCATCTGTTCTTCCGTTGCAAGCCTATCTTAAAGCCATCCTACGCAAAGAGAACCGTGACACTCGTGCACACCTTCTTGTTCTTTTTCCTTCTCTGTGCGAGCTTGTGTTGTCAAGGTAAATTACTTCGTCAATTACAGTTTGTCGCTCAAAACACAAAAGGGTGACAAATCTCTATATAGTCCCTAGAAGTCAGAAATCAACCAATCAAATTAGAAAAGGATGAAAATCTATAACTAAAAACCTACAAGATCGTATCAAGTTTGATTTTGGAGTTGTGTTTTCACCAGGGAAATGAGGGTAAGAGAGCTGGTGCAAGTTTTACTACAAGTAATTGCTACGGAGCTGGGTTTGGAAAAGGTTAGTCTATCCAGTTGATGGCTACACATGGAAATGTTTCTCATTTAAACTCTAATGTGTCTTCTTACACTAGATTTGTTGAGGAATTTTGGTTCTCCATTACATAGGTTGTATTCTTTGTTTTAGCTTGTGCCGGGTTTACGCTGTGTGCTGTTTTATATCTCTTAGTTCATGGGATTGTTCTTCATTCTTTTCCACTGAGGATATGATATGCCATTCTTCAGAAAATTTATCCTTTTGCTCGTGTCCAACAATAGTATTCTGGTAACTGATTCTGAGAACCATAGTTCAGTCTTTAGACCGGTCAATCCGCTTTCATGTAGCTGGTCATTAACTTAAAGCTGTGTATTTCATTCTGATGTTTTTGGATTTTCGTTGAAATAGATTTGGGTTTGAATGTAAATTAGGTACAATAGGAAACTTTTAAGTCTTATTTATATCAACTTATACACAAAGTAATTTATATGAACTTGGATTCTCAATACACCACGAAAGAATGGTATCACTTGGACTGATTAATCCGAGCAGCGGCAGCTACAGAGGCGGCCACACCAGTCGGGTAAGTAGTGAGATGAGGATCGTTCCTCATCTCTGCGCCTGTCACTCCCTCCGCGTCTTTCCTTGTTGCTGCTTTGTCTGATGGTAATTTTCCACTCGCTCCCTTGCAAGATCATTGTTCCCAAAATGAAACTATCATTAGAATCCGCAAATGAAACTATACGATGTATCGTGTTGGTTTTAGAGAAATTGGAGTTTAGCATTTCTGTGTACTCACAGTGAGAACGTCGGCAAGTGTAGTCTTGTCCTCCTCGGAGGTAGCTCGAGAGTTAAGAGTGGCAGCAGATTGAGCTGACGCAGCAACACCACCAGGCATGATGTTTGTCCGTCCTGTGGCTCTAACCTCGGCTGCTTGTATGGCCGCTGCATCACTCCACTCCACCGGCTTATTCCCTGCCGTGAGAACAGCTGCCTCTAGAGCCTCTCCAATTGTTATGGTTCCTTCCGGAGCATTAGCTTCATCCTTTGTCTGGTTTACTTCTCCCTCTGCCTACAATTAGAACGTTCCATTTTTTTTCATTTTTGATGTCAATATGTTACATGATACTAACACAAATGATAAGAGAACTATGAGCATATAATAACACTTGATACATATTCACTAAACGCATGTCCGTTTCTCCTCCACCCAAATGCAGATGTAACCAGTTGCATTTAGCATTTAGATGCAACACCTGGATAGAATAGCTAGATGATGAAACGAACAGTACTAAGTAAATGAAAACGAACCTGTTTACCGGAGGCTTTGGCTACAACTTCTTTCTCCACGGCCGCCTTAACGCCTCTCTCCGTTGCCGGAATCTTTTCAGCCTCTACTTTTGCGTCAACGAAATCTTTAGGTCTCTGCGGTTGTTCTTGGCTCATTTTTATTTTTTGGGTAAATCTCTTTTGGTTTTCGAGGCAATATTTCCTATTTGTAATGATAGGAATTTATATTGTTTTGAAAGAGCCACCCAATTCTGTGACTTCTCGTACATTATAAGAAGGGTTCTCCTCACCTTTCTCCTTATTTTTCCCTCTTAATTTAGGCAATAAAAATGGATAATTTGGTTCGGTTTTGATTGTAACCGACGGTAAGTACTATTTTCCTAAACAAAAACACAACCGACAATAGGTTATAACAATACGGTTTAGCTTACTGAATCAATAAGTGAGGGTCTCAAGTTAGGGTTTCGAAAGTTCTCAGTGTCCACTTTATTTAAACATTTTGTTCTTTCAATTCAGAAACACATCGTTTACTCGCTGGCATTTTCGACGATACGACGTTGCGGTTTTTGTCTCACAGGTTTTCATATTCTCTCTCTGTTTTCACAATTTCACGTCTTAGGGTTTATGCAATTGAATCAGCGGTTGCTCGTTGATCCTATTATTTTCTCGGTGTTAATCTATTGTTCTGGATTTTGCCAGTCTTAAGAAAATTCTGTGGAAACACAAAGGAAGTGTAGTTTCAATCTTCTAATTGACTTTTGAAAAAATTATTCAAATCCTAATGTCAGAGATTCAAATCACACAAAAGAATGGATTCGAGCGCTTGTGGACCGGTGGTATTTGCGGCGGAGAATACGGCCGTACTAATCGTCATTGTTTTGTTGAATACGTTATACACTTCAGATTGGTTGATCGTTGATTTTGAATCTAACAAACAAACATGCTGTGTTCCTCCAATGAATGTTGGCTTTCTGATGCGTACTTGCCCTTTTAATACTTCTTGTAGATCCACTGGACATATATAATGGAGTTCCCTTTGATGAAGTAGCTGCGATTCTAGTGGCAGGTCTTAATAAGCTCAATACTAAGGCTGAGGATGAAAGCATCAATGAGGTATATATACATTTTTTAGAAATTCAAACATACTAGTTTCTTAATACTGATGATAAGTGTTTACTTGTGATGCAACTTAAGGTTACAGATGACCTACTAGATTTGTATGAAGACTGCCATGACGGTATCTTCAAAATTATTGAGAAACTAAGGTCAACTAAATCTCAGACCAGAGCAACTGTTTTCAAGGTTAGTTTCTTCTAGTTATCTTTATCTTCTTCAATTACTGTCTTGTCACTTTCACATTCCTGAATCTGAGGTTGAGTCACCCATCGTAAAACCTCATGTTAAAAACCAGATATTGGCTGTTTAGTGATTGAGATTTAGATTCGGAATCCAGTATCCATCTTAAACATCCATGTCTGTTTGGTAATTGATAATTGATAAAGTTTTTCAGTTTGCTACATTGGTATCTATCTATCTATCTAGCCAGTAATATTTCTGAGAGTTAGAATTGAATTTATCGTACCGATTCTCGTATTGCAGATTCCAAACGGTAATAATGATGAAGATGAGGGAAGTGATGATGAAGATGAGGAGGATACATGCATGAACGACGATCAAACCACAGACATGATGGTGGATGGTTCTGAGCACTGCTCAAACGGGAAAGCAGAAGCCATGACCGTTGATGAACCAGCAGCTGATGATGGTTGGACTGTAGTTCCATCTAGGAAAAACAAGGGCAAGAGGAATTAAAATGATTTAAATTCCCAAGGTGTTGTGTGCAATTTCAGAAATTTTGGTTGGAGTTTGTTTAGTTTTTGTTATAATAGATAGATAATATTATTTATAGAATGTCACTTTCAAGACAAAATGAGAAGATTGTGTTATGTCTTTAGCATTAGGTGCTACGCAACCATCTACAATGTTGTTTAGATACACCATTGATTGAAGTGTTACCGATCACAACTCTGTGAATGCATTTACTTCAGTGACATCGTTTTTAATCATGTATGATCTTTTTTTTTTCTGTCAATATTGGGCCACAACTGGCCGGCCCATTAGCCAAGTTCCTACATAATGTAGACGGTGGGACTCAATCTCTAGTTGTGCAAGTGCGCTGTCTTTAGTAGACTTACCGTCTGCCACTAGACTAAAGGTTACTTGCATCATGTATCGATCTTCAGTGACTATATATTCAGAGGCGGACCTAAGTTTAGTGAAAGGGGTTCAATTGAACCCCCTAAAATCTGGGATTTTTTTTTTTTTCAACATTGGATCGACAAGACCCGATTCATAACCTAAAGCTCATTCCCAATAATCCATTTTTTAAGGTACCATAATGCAGCGGGTAGGAATCGAACCTGGTGCCAAGTCTTTAGCTGGATCATCCTAACCACCAGACTAAGAGCAACTCGGCGAAATTTTATATAGAGATTCATTCATTCATATGTGTGTGTTTTTTACCTTAAGATTCTTTTTGTTTTATTTTGACACTCATTAGTGTAATTAAAGTCCAATAACTTTTTAACTTGTTTGAAAATTTATGGTACAATAAGAACCCAAAAAGCTTCATCACTCACAATTCCTCTCATTTTTTAACGAATCATATATTATTTTTTAAGAAAATTTTCTTTTTAATCAAGGAACACAATATCATATCTCCCAATTGAAATTAACTTAATTGTATTTAGGCATTTGAAGTTGATTTTGATTTTACATGTTGCTACTGCAACTTTAGAGAGATGTTTTTCAGCAATAAAAATTTTGAAGATAAAACGAAGCAATCAGATTAGAGACCAATTTTAGATTTGTTCGAGTATATTACAAATGAGGTTGTGATGAAGAGATTTAAGGATATGAAAGATCGTATGGTGGTTTTATAAATTTCTTTATTATTAATGGCTTTCTATATCACATTTAACTTCTTATTATTTTATGGGATAGTTAGTTTATTTTTATGAAATATAATTTATTATTTTCTAATATATACTATGAATTCGGTAAAATAATTTTCTGGGTCCGCCGCTGTATATATTTATATGTTTTTAAAAAAATCATATACAAACGAAATTGTCTAATGAGATTACGGAAGAGATATAGTGCAATCTCTAGATTTATTTATTTAATTTTTTTTTGTCACTCTATTTATTTAATTTCTATATATATTTTTTAATTAAATAACCATTGGACTCCACGTAATGGTAATAAAAGATGTGAATTTCTTGGAAAGACTTATTCATTCCAAGAAAACTTCAACAAAATTTTGATTATATTTGTTTTTAAAATTGTTATAATTAACGATTTTATGAGAGTACACGTCGCATATGGATGGACTGTCTGTCGATGGAGTTATTTATTATTTTATTTTTTTTGCGATCTCTTTTATTATTAAATAGGAAAAAATTGTATCTTACAATAGTATAAATATCTAGATTTCATTTTCTTTTTCAAGTTGCCGATTAGAAATATAAAGAAAATTTATTAAATCTTTGTCTAAGTTATTACAATATCTTGCTATCCTTATAAAACTATTTAAATATGTGGAATATAAAAAAGAAGAATCAAGAGTTTCTAAAAAATATATTAAATAATTTATGGTATGAGGCTATAAATAACTCATTGCCATCAAAATTCTAAGTATAATAAAAACATTTCAACCTCTTAACCTAAAGATGGCAAAGTCTTCTTCTCTATTAGGAGAACTTGAGGTAGAAATTGAGATCAAAGCTCCAGCAGAGAAATTCTACCACATGTATGCAGGAAGACCACACCATGTAGCTAAAGCCACTCCTCGCAACGTGCAGGCTTGTGACCTGCATGAGGGAGAGTGGGGAACCGTAGGCAGTATTGTCTATTGGAACTACGTTCATGGTATATATTACTTAATACAATTACTAATATCGAATAAATATATATATAAGATGTTTGATTTGCTAACGTTTTGGATGTAGAGGGACAAGCACAGGTAGCAAAAGAGAGAATCGAATTAGTGGAGCCAGAGAAGAAACTAATAAAGTTTAGGGTCATCGAAGGAGATATTATGGCTGAGTATAAGAGTTTCTTAATCACAATTCAGGTGACTAAGAAAGAAAGAGGTGTTGGAAGTTTTGTGAAATGGCATATTGAGTATGAGAAGAATGATGAGAATGTGGCTGATCCTGAGAATCTTCTCCCTTTCTTCGCCGAGATGACTAAAGAGATCGATGAACATCTCTTATCTGAGGAATGAACAAGACTCTTTGGTGACATCTTGAGACTTTGTGTTTATTGTGTGTGATGATCATATTTATATGTTTGGTGTTGCTAAATCTGAGTTTTAAGTGATGATCACGATTATGCAAGTGGCTAATTACTCTCTGTCTTTTTATATTTGATGTTTTAAGTTTTTTCACACTATTTTTAAAATATTATATATTTTATTTAAAATAAAATATTTTTTATCACAAATTCTAAAATAATTTACAAATCAAAATGCAGAATTCAAACACTTAAAAATACTAAAATCACAATAAATTTTGAACAAAAATCTTTTAAAAAATCGATTAAAATGAAACAAAGAAATTTTTTAATAATGAAAACATATATTATATATTTCTGGGTTAAATATTACGTTATTTTATCTTGTCAAACAGGTAAAATATTATATAATTGTTTCTTATAATGAGTTGGGTAGACAAAGTCTAATCTCTGTATATCTTAACCCTTAGCAGAATTTTGAATTGTGGGAGAAAACATAATAAAAATATTTTACTTAATCATTCGACCAAAAAAGTCTAATATATTTTAATAGATTCTTAAAATAATTCAAAAGTAAGATTTAAAGATAGAAGATCAGGTCGATCGGTTGAGTAAATGATGATTGGCCTTGCAAGTGGATGCAGCGACCACTTCATCGGAGTAATTCTATAGGACTGACTCTTCATCACAGAAGAGTCCTATATATACATAGTTTTATTTGGCTCTTTAATCAAAGTTTATTAGGAACAACATTACTTATCAAGTCTTATAACTAGAGAGCCTTACTTTTATTTTTCATTACCTTTGAATCTTAAAAACAAATTAAAAATTCACTTTGAATAAGATTCTTGATTCTTATCTTCAAATCCACTTTGAATAATATTCTTGATTTTCATTTCTGGACATTCTCTGAGAATTGGAAGAATTAAAGAAAAGTTTAAAAATATTGTACACTATTAGTTTTCACTTTGAATAATATTCTTTGAATAATATTCTTCATCAAAGTCTTCTCAAAGGTGTGCAAAAGTGTGTCCTTAGCTTGTTTCTTCTATGACCTATTTATAATGTTCTTCCCCTTTCCTAGATCTTATCTTTTCCCTTTTCTTAGCGATTTAAATATTATCTCTTTCTTTTCCTTTAGATATTTAAAACTTATCTATTTTTAAACAAATTGATGCATATATTATTTAACTATTTAACGAAGGGAATATTCACTTAATATTTTAGCACTAAATCACTAATTCTATCTAAATACAATCTTTAAATTACAACATTGTAATAAATAATATGACCTTTCATTGTAAAACAAATATAAAACTTGAAATCGTTCGACATCAAACGTAGGCAAACCCAAAGAACAACTAAATCCAAAAGCAAATCTTTCAACGTCAAACTATAACAAAGTGCTTTTCCATCTGATGCATTCCGATCACCACCGCTTGCTGGCTCCGTCGCATCTCCTCCGTTTAAGAAAGCCAGACAAGCCACGTCATCACTTACCAGCTTCGTCATCGAGTTTGGAGCAGAAAGTTTCCAAATCATCCCATCAGTTAACTACAGATCGATCTGAGGCACTTGAAAATTCGTTGACTTAAGACAAAACTCCAAAGGTGTGATTGCTAATGACACGTGGAATATATCTGACGTGGCACGTGAGAATGCTTCAATCAAGACTTTGTATATGTCTCTAATTCGTATTGAAAGGAAAAACGGTGCTAATTAATTAAGAGTCACTCCTCCGTCACCGTTTTGGTTCAAACTAAAAGCGTGTTGAGCAAGTAAGATCCTTTCTCCGTTTATGGAAATATCCTTGAGTCCCAAATAATATATATATATAGTTGTTGCGTTTTCTAGGGTTTCTAATGAAACAGAGTGTAAGTGAGCATGGATCATCTTGCATCAAGGGCAAATTTCTTCTCGAGGCCAAGTCTAGGAAAGTCCATGAGGAATGGCTTGATGATGCATACTAATTAATACACATTATTGAATGTGACTAAAGAAGATCTAGCTAGGATTTGGTGAATTGGATTTAATTAAGGTTTTAATTTTATGGAAAATTTTAAAAATTGATTCTCTTTTTTAGTCAAGTTATGGGTATTGGACTGTTATAACCCTCCTCCATAATAAAATTTAGGATTTGAGTTTTAGATAAACTATTGTGGATTAACTACTCTCACTTTTACATTTTAACATTTCTTTCTGACAAAACGTATATAAATTGTTACAAAAACATTATCTAAATAATTATAATATATGTACTAGTTATATGATGGTTTTAAAGTACTGGCTGTAGCTAATTAACAAGTATTTTTATTTTACATAATACAAATTAACAACAATCTCTTAAACCAAATAGAACCAGACGACATACCATCATGTTGAACCGGAACAACAAGGACTTATTTGTTTAAGCATAGCTTTGATGATTCTTAATTATTTACCGATTAGTTGTTCTTAATTTGGAGATCAGTAAACAAGTTTTGATAAATATTTTTTGGCTTTTCATACAAATTAAACGTTTCAATCTTCAACCAATACAAGATCAAAGCTCTGGTCATGCATGTCTTTCTATATATATATAAACCAGAATCAGAAACAATAACAAATGAATAAAAATTTACGAATTGAGAAAATTTTCAAGACCCCAATCAGAATGGCTTCTGCACATAAAAAAGATATGAAATACTTGAGGGAATGCATCATATAAGGCCCAATAAGGACCCATTAACAAACATAATAGTCGGACTCGAAAACAATGGAACAAGATTTTATTTCATTTCATTTTTGAAGCATAAACCCTAGGAGAAAGAGCAAAGATCGAACAAAAGATTCATGAGGAAGTCACGAATCAGGTGAATTTGATTTTGAGAGCAAGACCGTGTTTCCGATAGACAGGCTTACGACTTTTCTTCATTCGGCTCATCTTCACCAAAACATCGTAATCTTCGTCTTCCTCGAAGTCCTCCGCATCACCATCTTCGTCATTGACCAAATCTTCCTATTCTTTTTCGTTCTTATTCTCACCATCTTCGTCATCTTTCTGGTCGAATTTATCTTCTGAACCTGATACTTCACGGAAAGGAACGGTGGAGATTTGACGATTCACGGCGATAAGGATCACTTCCGCCGGAGATGATGAGCGAGCAGAATCTTTCGGCTTCTCCATTTTTTCTGTGCTTCTTTTCTTCACGTGAGAGAGATAGAGTAAGTTGGTTAATTCGGTTAGTTAAACAAGCTTTTTGTTGAGCACAATGCTTTTGTAGGAACCAATCATATTTGTCTATTTAAAATTCCTCAAATATGATTGGTTTTACAAAAGCATTATGCTAAACCAAAAGCCTTACCAATCAAAACCTATTGGCGATCGAGGAGAATATTATGGGGCGTCGTTTAGTATCTGACATATGCGTTGTTTTTTAACTATTACAATGTTTACACAATAAAAACATCATGCAATTCGTTGCTAGAACCTAAGCTTGCTTTTGGCAGATATATTGGGTATAAATTAGCTAAAGGTTTTCACTTGATTCTCCCAGTTCATTGCACATTGAGCAAATATTGATTCTCCCAGTTCATTGCACACTGAGCAAATACAGTTACTTGATCCAAGCCAGGAAACAATGGTAGGTGTGGTTGGTTTTAAGTCTTATATTCCAATGTCAAAAAAAGCTTCAAAATTTCACTTTGAGATGGAGAAATTAGTCACTATATAGCTGATGCAGAAGTTCTTGTTGGGTCTGAATTGTAACTAGCTTGGTTGAGTTTAATCTCTGGCGATTGGGCTCTAGCTAGTGCAGCGGAAGTTGTAAATATATATGACTAATGTTACTTTAACTCTCCTTTGAAGCTTCAATTACACCTTAATCTTCCAATTGGATAACATGTGCAGCTTTCTTTGTCTTGACTGGTATTGTAGTCTGGTTAATAGAAGCGGTTAAGAGAAGAAGACATACATAAGCATAATCGTTGTAGTCCTAATTGGGTTCAATGAACGTAAATTATATGTAAATATTGTAGTTATCAATCAAAACCTATAATAACATATATCAATATTGTCAACTAAAAAAATATATGTAAATAGACAAATCTATATAGAACTAACCGTTTACAATAGCTTTTTGTGTTTTGCCCTAAAATTGCTTTGGTCATGATCATACTCATCGATCATCTTCCTCTTTGTCTTTGTCGTCCTTATCATCATTTTAATCGTGGTGAATTTATCTTCAAAAGAACAATGTGAACATTCACGAGAAAACAACCAAATGGATATTATTTATCCTATCGAAGATAAATTCAACCACATTTAAGATAACGAGAACGATCGATTTGCTGTCACGAAGATGAAATCAATCGAAAGTGTTTTTATAGGGTTTAAAACAAAATAGAAAACTCAAAGATCAATGGATCGTGAGCTCTTGAAGACTTTGGTAATTTTGAGGTGAATCCTCCTTCTCATAATAACAATCCTTATATAGACCAACAATCCTAACCGACTTAGCAGAGGTTAACCCTAATTAAGATAGCAATGGAGTCTCTACTGTTGATCTCTTTGTTTGTTCTTTTGGGTTATACTTGAGAATTTTTATAATTTTGGATGCGATTGATGTATCTAAACTCTAGTTTAAATTACATCCAATTTTTTTTAAGTAATATATTTTGCATCTATATGTTCCAAATTTCCCGTTCATCTAATTAACTAAACAGAACAAATAATATCGACAAACAATTTCAAAAATTTTAAAATCATGGGAGTAAGAAAAACAAGATTAGCTTAACAGTGTTTACAAGTTTTTAACGTGGATTTAAACCAAGTATAATTTGGCTTTTTAGGTAAAAATTTAGTATTTAAGTTTGTAATTAAGAAATTGAAGTATTTTTTGGCTAATTTTAAAAGTTAGATATTTGCAAGTAGCCTTTAGTTTAGTGACAGATGGTAAGTACACATAAGATATGCGCACTTGCATAACCAGAGATCAAGTCCCACCGCCTATAGGAACTTAGCTAATGGGCCGGCCTGTTGTGGCCCAGTGTTGAAAAAAAAAAAATGTTAGATATTTTTTGGCCATTTTATCCTTTTCTTTTTGTTAAAAGTTTTTGCATTAAATTAAACGGAAAAAGAGTTGCAATTGGATAACAAAGAGCATACTATAGTAAAACCTAAATTATAGAATCTAATAGAACCCAATTAAGCAGCCCATAGGCCCAAATGAAAAACACTTAGAGGAAGAGAGAAAGTCGCTCAGAGTATTATACGATCAATAATCAAATCTGCAGAATGATACATAATTAATTTAATTATGTAGAGAAAGTTATTGAAAATTAAATATTAGTACTTAGTTTTTTTTTAAGGAAAAAACAATTAAATGCCCTATAATAAAATCCTATTATATTATATATCAACTTTTCTAAAAACTGATATTTTGTGCTTACATAGACTATATATATAGTAAAAAATAAAATCAAATGAGAAATGGATTCTTTTCCTATTTTGGCGTTTCTATACAATGATGGATACAGAAAAACAATTAATAAATAATTATCTAGATTAATTAGTCAACAAATTTTTCCACTCCTTCCTCTATATAAAAAAGACACGAACTCTTAACGCAGTTCAAGTTGATCAAAATACTCATTAGTAGTGAAAGAGTGAAAGAGAGAGCGGTGAATCAATATGGCAGAGACAGTGGAGATAAAGTCCCTACTCGAAGGCGAATGGGGAACTGTTGGAAGTATTGTCAATTGGAACTATGCTTATGGTAATATATACAACTTATGAATTTGTAACTCTGAGTTAAGTTATTTTTGTATATACATCAGTTTGATATTGGTGAATGTTTTGAGTGTAGAGGGGAAGGCAAAAGTGGCAAAAGAGAGAATTGAAGTAGTGGAACCAGAGAAGAAACTGATAAAGTTTAAGGTCATAGAAGGAGATATTTTGGCAGCTTTTAAGAAGTTTGTGATCACGATTCAGGTGAGTGATTCAAAGGAAAGATCAGAAGTTGGAAGTTTGGTGAAATGGCACATTAATTGAGTATGAGAAAATTGATGATGATGTTGTTAATCCTCAGAAGTTTCTTCCTTTCTTAGCTAAGATGATCAAAGAGATCGATGAAGATCTCGTATCCTAAGATTAAGATAAGACTGATCTTGGTCATATCGAAGCCATTTTCTCGTGTTTTTGCTGGATTAATAAGATGTAATAAAAGTTCATATATGAGCTTATTGCATGATGATATGTTTGAGCGTTATCAACACTTTGGCTCTATGAAGCGTTACGAAGACCAATTTCGTTTTTAATGGACTATAGGACATGTGTGAGGACAACAAATAAATAAGACAAAATGTCAAAAGTTAAAACCAGTTACATATACCAATTTGGAGCTTAGGAAATAGGTTCTTCATACCTCTGAAGTGGCTCTCTTATTAATGATAAAAATCAGCCAGTAGGTAACTTTTTATTCAGTGGCTTGCATCCAATAATCAAACTGTAGTCTTGGTACGAACCGAATCACACGTCAAGCCACTCATTCAATCTGCATATTCTCTGCTTCATTTCTAATGGAATCAAACAGTTTGGTCGATAAATAACGTTCTCCTCCACTTGGAAAAACCACCTGCAATCGAGACAATAACCGGTATATATTTAGATAAACACATTGGACACAATTGGTCAGTAACAAGAGTCTACAAATGCTTACCACAATGAGTTTGCCTGCAATTTCTGGCCGCTTTGCAACCTTTAACGCAGCAGCTGCTGAAGCCCCTGAGGATATTCCCACCTGTCAAATATTATTACTGAGTTCATAAGAAACTACAGTTTATATTTTATGCAGACAATAACAACGTTGAACTAAATTGTACTACCAATAATCTTTCTTTGAGAGCAAGAAGCTTGGCTGTTTCAATGGCTTCCTCACCTCTCACCTAAATCAAAAGATTTGCACATCCTTAGATCATTGTTTTTATGATCAAGAACAAGTATCATCTTTATCTACTTACTTGAATGATTTCATCAACAATGTCTAAATCCAAATTGGCTGGGACGATACCAGATGCAATTCCCTGAATCAAATGTGGACCTACACAATATTCCCCAAAAACCCGGTTTTATGATTAGAAACAATGCAAAAACTTTCACAAGAAACAACAACACAGTAATATATGTTGCATAAGTTCTATGAGAACTGACCTGGTTCACCTCCACTCAGTACTGGACTTTCTACAGGTTCCACCACACAAACCTGTTGATCAAGATTGTATCTTCATAACATAAACCAGATTTTTACATTTTGTGTTGAAGAATGTTTTTTGAACCTTAATATCTTTATTCTTTTCCTTGAGGAATTTCCCAACTCCAGTAGCTGTTCCACCAGTTCCAACACCAGCCATGTTTTGGATTGACTCATGGCTGCCACTTGGTCCTTTGATTGATTATGTTGGAAATGCAGGACCTCTTATGTTCCAGATTCCTCTTGATGCAACTGTCAACGCTGCGGTCCGCCATGGTCAATGGCACCTCCCAGCGGCTCGATCCTTTACTATGGAACAAGTCCAACTATCGCTCATAGGACTGGCTCCTCCTAATCCATCGCTTGGATCAGATATCTTCCTCTGGAAAACATCGCCTACTAATGCTCGTCAAGCTTTTTCCAGCAGCTCAACCTGGAACCTTGTAAGATCTCCTTCCCCTGTAGTTCAGTGGCATAATGTTGTGTGGTTAAAAGATGCAATTCCGAGATACTCTTTTATCATGTGGCTTGCGGCTCTGGCTCGTTTGCCTACAAAGGATAGGCTTGTACGGTGGGGAATGCCTATCTCTTTAATCTGCCCTCTATGTCAGGTGGAAGATGAGAATCACTCTCATCTGTTCTTCGACTGCGTTTACTCTGCAGCCTTATGGACCATGTTTGCCAACAGAATCATGACCAACCCTCCTCAGTCCCTTCAGGCTGCTCTCCAAACATTGCACCAAGATGCAACTATCTCGCCAATTACGCGTACATTGATGAAACTCTCGCTCCATACCATTGTTTATTCTCTTTGGAAGGAACGAAATGCCAGAATCTTCACCTCTGTGTCATCCTCTCTTGAACCCATTTCTGTTTCTGTGGATCGTCTTATTCGTAACAGGCTCGTGTCGTTACCCTCTCCTCAAGGAGAGCTCTCTTATCTTGCTCATTATTTCGGTTGTATTTCTTTCCCACTTAGTCATGTTGACTAATGCGTCTTGTATCTAAACAGTTCTGCTAATTTTGGTATATATCTTAACCTTAAAACCAAAAAAAACTCAAAAAATGTCGGCAAGTTTTTTGTCATATTGCTTTACTTGAAAATAACATTCAACACTTTTTATTGTGAAGATAATGTCCAACTCCATTATTTAGAAGGTTTAAGAGCATAAAGGTCCTCTTCACTCATTAAATTACTAATCATATGTAATCCAGATAAGATTATGATTAAAAATCGGAAAATGTAGCAGATTAGTGACTAATCAAATTTAGTAAACTAGATGCCACAAGAATATATTTATATAGTTTAATTTGTTACCCAACTGCAAAACGTAATCCTTATTTAGGTTTGATTAAATAAAAATATATAAAATAGTAATAAGAATTTCAATAATTCGTTTTTTTTTGAGCAAACAAATTTCAATAATTCATTATCCAATAGTTGACCATCAAAATAATCTATTAAAAAAAGACCTCCAATAACAGATGCAACATGGTGGCAAAAAATATATATAATTGCAACATAATTTTGAAGAAGACAACACAAAAGACGACCAAATTGATACGAGATTTGTTTTGGTTGGAGGTAATGGACAAAGACGACCAAATTGATACGAGATGATTCTACCAAACTATATAATCAATCCTCTTTATCGTTCAGATTTGTCCATGTCTCTAAAGCCACAAGAACCAATTCCATGATCAAATGTGGACTTATAAACATGAAATAGGCTTTAGAATTATTTAAACTTATAATTAGATTATGTTTTTTAAGCCAAATAGGTAATGCTTATGAGGACAAGTGGATCATTTTGGGCTTAAGACATTATGTGATTATAGGTTATAAGATTATTAGATCTGACAGTTTACTTTCCCCTAGACGGAATTTAGAATGTAATGTTTCTGTCCTATGGGATAGAACTTTGTCTAAAACCTCCGTGAGGGGGATTTTCAAAAGCTCTTTGGCATTAAGAGCTTATTTGGTAGTTCACCTGTCCTGTGTGGTGACAGAACTAGGATTAGTCTTCGTTTCTCAGTATCGAGACTCTATATCCGCCTCATATCCAAGATTTCCAGAGCGTCAGAGTCTCTTCCGCCTGGCTTTATCTAGCATATGCTTCTATTTTGTATCGATTGTGGTAGTTTCTATTGTTAGAAGTTGGAATTGTAATTCTGATTTATAATCAATAGAACAAACTGTTTGCCAAAAAAAAAAAAAAAAAACATGAAATAGGCCGATTTCTTCCTAATCTCTTGACTTGCATGTTTTAATAAATGATTTAAACATCTAGAAATTCCACTCTATTTTATATAAAAATTAAAGAGTAAGAATTTGGGCAATAGACCAGAATTCTTACATTAAAGTATAGTTGATCATCGACTAAAAAAGAGTTTTGATTACAACTACAACATGTAAGAAGGAGAAGACATCTCAAACAGAGATCAAACTCAGAAAAATACATATTAATATGCATTATATATAATATCATATATATGCATCACGCATAAATATTATTTTTTTCCAATATAAATAGCTAAGAGAGAGTTTTTGGTTTTTTTTATTGAACTCTTGCTAAAAACTATAATCTAATAGACTAAAACAAAGGTTATGCACAAACCCCCCTATAATTCACCCCTAATCGACAAAAATCAAAAACATCCAATAAAAAAAAATACTAAAACCTAGAAAGATTTCATCACCATCAGAACTTTAGTACTCAGATTTTTAGTAAATAACTTACTATACTATACCTCTCACCACATATTCATCTTCTTCTTCTTCATTATCATTGCTCAGAACTTATAGATCTTTCTTGTGTATCATCCTCCATTAGGCATTGTCTTTAACTCATTAATTGTGGATCTAATGTGCTCTTGAACCAATTCTAATCTCCTCGAATACACTTCTAACTCCAGAATCTGCTGTCTTCTCCACCGTTCGTCCCCAACTCCTTTACCACCAAACCCTAAATTCATCGACGGCATTAGCATTGGGCTTAACACACCTAAGGCATGAGCACCACCTCCTGGAAAACCTCCCATTGCAGCCATCATCATTCCTGTTGTGCCATTCATCATCTCTTTGATCACAGGCGATACACAATTCTTCACTGTCTCTTCTATTAACCCTCCTAGATTCGTTCCTTCGATAAAATCACCAATTGCAGCCACATTCTCGTTGAGGTTAACAGCATTCTGCATTGGACCATCACATGGATTAACTGGTTTCTCCTCATCAATCTTACCTATCCTTGATCTTGATCGTTTCCTTGATCCACTACTACTACTCAAAGTCACTTTCTTCTCCAATCCGTTTTCAGAATCAATGTCTATATTCGGATTACCATTGGTATTATTTACATGGTGGTTATGGTTATTTGTTTCCTCGAAATCCATAACATTGTTATCTTCAAACCCTATGATTTTCCCAGTTTGGTTCCAGATTTTCCTAGAGATATCGAAAGTGGCTTGATCATGAGGGCTTTTGAAGAATACATCTTTACCTGAGCTTATCTTACTCATCACGTTCCGATACTTCTTCTTCAACCGTCGAAGCTTTTCAACAAGCTGGTTTTTGTTGAAATCCAACTGTAGCTTCGACTTGATCTGCTCGTAAAACGGAGCCGTATCCGGCGGATGAGAACTGTTACCACGGTGGCTCGTGATGTAGTCAAGAAAACCACGGAGGAGCTCGATCTCGTCTTCATCGGTCCATAGCCTCTGGAAAAGACGTCTAGAGTCGTCAATTGGTGGTCTCTGATGTACGATCTCTGTCATACGGTGCCATTTCCGATCGGAATCTGATGGAATTGAAGCAACAGGTACGGCGGATCCAGCAGGAAGAGCGACAGTTACGGTGCCTGTCGAGGAGGAAGATTTCGCTGTCACGGAAACCAACGGAGCAGCCGTGGAAACCATAGATGGAGAATTTAGATCTTCGTATTCTGGATCATCATCTTCGTTTGGCTCAGGAATAACCACATCTTCGTCGGATTCAGTTCCTCCTCCTGTACCTCCTCCACCACCACCACCATCTTCCTCCAGATCCGGCGATTCAACGGAGAAAACAGCGTCGTCACGTTGATCCGATGCCATCAAACGCCAGGAAGAAAAACAAAGAGAATTAGGAATTCGATTCGTTGGAGGCCTTTGATCGAATCACGGAGAAAGAGATGAAACACAGATCCAAAGAGGGAATTTGGTTCACGAGGATTGATACGCTATGTGTTTTTGGGTGGTAGGGCATGAGAATCTTCGAAGCAACTAGGGGTAAATTTGGAATTTCAGCATGTGTAATTATTATTATGACTAGGCATTGCAGTTGCAGGCAAGTGGTCCAGTACTTACCCGTGCTTGGTTGTTGCGGTTTAGTTGAAAGTCTCATCATCTCTTTAAAGTCAATGGTCAACCGCAACCGCGGCTCCACATAATAAACGCCTTCCTCAAACGCCAAAATTTTTTGTTTCATTTTGGTTTGTGTACGTTAATATATAACGGGCTGAGGATATATGACTTAATGGTAATAATCTCTTTGTAAATTTTCAGACACAAAAATTGCCACTAGGCCAGTTAGACAAAAAAAAAAGTTATATAACAGAAAATCATTGAAAAAAAAAGTAAATTTTGGTTATATACCAGTGAATTTGTTCGAAGAATGTATAAAAAATCGATAAAATAATGTAAATTAGGTGTTGCACAGAAAATTTCAAATTAAAGAACAGATAAGAAATAAGCATTTAGTATTTACCTGTTCAATACAAATGGAGAAAAGAAAAAGAAAAAACAAAGCAAGTCAACATGAACAGAATTTGGGTTTTTTTTTGCATTTCTTCTTCTACTTCTAATTTTCACTATGAAGAAGAAGAACAAGAATGTGATGATGGAGATGAGCTCTATTACAAACGGAACTTCTCCTTAGTGTTCTGGAATACTTGCTCCGCAATGGCTGCAACATCTCCGTCGGCTTTCTTGATCACCAGGCTAGATTTTTGGTATACCCCAGCGCCTCTCAAAGCATCAGCAATGAAGCTATCAAACCCTATGGCTACGGCTGCTTCGGCTTTGGCTCCATAAACCAACCTCTGTTCACAAAGTAGAGAGAGATGCATACTCATAAATTAGATTAGAACCCCATTATACTCAAGAGACTAAAAAAGAGGGGTTCTACCAGAAATGTTTTCGACATTTAACCTTGAGTCTTGAGAGATGGATAGCTCCGAAGCACATTGGACATGGCTCACAAGATGCATATATCTCACATTCTGATAGATCGATTTTGTTAAGTTTCTTGCATGCCTGCTCATTCACAATATCATCAAATATGGATATTTCTATGTTTCAAGATTCCCAGAGTCAAGTGATACTGCAACTAATTTAATAAGTCCATCTTTATCGACCAAAAAGAAATCTCTTTTACCTCTCTAATGGCTGTAACTTCAGCATGTGCAGTGGGGTCTGTGTATTTCAAAACCATATTGTGGCAGCTAGCGACTACTTCATTCTTATGCACAATCACTGCACCAAATGGTCTACCATCACCACAGTCAACTCCCTTGTAAGCTTCTTCAACAGCTTGAATTAGGAATTTTTGGTCGCTGTCATGCACAGCTGATCAAAGACAAAGTAGAACCATAAACAACAACTTCTGCAAGCACCTACAATTCTTACTTACTACGAAGGTAGAAAACAGAAATCTAAATTTTGCCGTAATGAAATAATATTTGTGATTAAATTAGAGTGTACTAGAGAAATAGATAAGCTTAATCCGTGTGAGTATAATTTGATGCATCAACCATTACAAGAATCATAACTATCGAGCTTTCCAGAGAATTGATTGGAGCCATAATTAGGGGAATATATCACAAGTCATCACTAAAAGTAATGCATCAATTTGTTTAGACTCCATACCTTGTTGGTGACCGGAAAATGCAGAAGCCACGGAGATGGTTCCATTAACACAACATCAAAGAGCAAAGAATATAAAAACCTTAAATCGACACATCTCAAGTCTACGAACAATGACAGCCATTGATCAACAACAGCTCATAGTTACATCAGAAGTTAGCAGACAAAAAGAGAGAGAAATGATATACCTTTACTTGTGATACAAGTAAACATCGCTGATATCTTTTTTTTTTTAGCTAACATCGCTAATATCAGAAGATGATACAAATCTAGAACCCATTGAACTCAAAATTCACATTAAGATCGAACACAAATCAGGCTTATAATCTACGCAAAATGAAACGAGTAAGCAAGTGTAAAATATGGTTACATATAAACCTTTGTATCGTCTGTGATTAACAATGGATATACTTGACATTTGTCAGATACACAATGGTAACGTGTATTAGCTAAAGATTCTTGTAAAAATTTCATCTGCATGTAAACTAAATTGACGAAAAGATGAAGAAATGCCCAAATCGAAAAAAAAATTCTAGATTTCCGATCTGGACAAAGAGACTAAATCAGGAAACGAAATCCAAAATTCCAGGAGAAAGTTATTAGAGTATACCAAAATTTGATTTTGGTTTTAGTAAGGTTCAATGTTAATGAACCGGGTTTGGTTTATTAGGTTTAATTTTCCGTTTTCAGATAAGAAGAATAGCTTGAGAAAAAAAAAAGTTTTCGGAGTCGAAGAAAAACAACGAATCTGGCGCAAAAATACGAAACAAGTAAATCCGATCGGCCATACACACACAACAACAACAAACAAGGAATATGAGTATAATGCGACGAAGTTGAGAGATAAAAGAGAGAAAATCGTGAATGGATTACCCTTAGCTTCTTCCATGAGTGAGAATTTTGAAGGATGATTTGGGGAATTTACAGAGATTTCCAAGAAGAATGGAAGATAAGAGGGAAAAATAGAGAGATTTGTTAATGTTGTATATAAACAAATGAGGAGTTCAAAAGGAATTCAGCAATTTGAGATTTGGTGAAGATAGAAATGAACACAGAAGCTGAGGTGTGAGGAAGAGAGAGAGATAAAATGAGGAAAAGTGAACTGCGAAGGAAGGAGCCAAGAAATCTTGGTTTTAATACTTTTAAAGGGTTTAGGAATTTTTATTTTCAGTCAACAATTATATCAACAAATCATGATCTATAGTCTAACTCAACCTTAAAATTTCTATTTAATCTACCAAATCGATAAAAGAAAGAAATCGAATCTTAGATTTCATAGTCATTATCTATATTATTTTAACCAGCCGATTGAGAAGAACTTGACAGATTTATAAACATTTTAAATTTGTTTTTTCTGAAACATTTTTAAAATAAAATTAAATACTACACTATAAATTACAAATCAACGTTAACCAAAAAAATATAGACATAATCCTTACTAATTGTTTTGTGATTCTTTTGTGATTCTTTTGAAATAGATCAAAAAGAAAAAAAATTGGAAAAGGAAACGTAAAAGGAATTTAAAACGAAAGAGGTGATTATGTAGTGATTTCTAACATCTGATCTTCCGACGGACCATTTCTCAAAAGATCCGATGTAGAATCTATTGATTCTCTATATGCCATTTATATTGAGTTTTGTCTTTGATTTTTTTTAAATATCATCTTACAAAAATAATATATTTAAATGTTTGGAGGTTTTATGCAGTCATATTAATCTTGAATTCTTTGTATCTAAATAACCTTTAAAAAAGTATAACAGTACTAAAAATATTATTTTAAATCAAAACACCAGAAAGAAACAAAAGAATTACATCATTTTTTTTTGTTAAAACTTCAATCATAAAACAAAATAAAATGTGTATAATATATAAAACCCCTCAACCAATTATGTACATTAATGGGTGATTCTATTACAAATCGACTACACTAAAAAACAAACCACCAATATCTATTTGATACAAAAACCCAGAAAAAGAAAAACAATTTATACATTTTTTCTTTTTGGTCTAACGATTTATACAATTTTTAAGAAAACAAATATTAACCCGTGATCAAGTGCGGGTACAGTCGTAGTTGTAAATCAGAGTGCAAGTCATTTTGGTCGACAAGTATATAAAAACTCGAGAAAATAATGTAAACAGAAATTTTCGAAATAAAGATAAGAAATATTTCGACAGAGAAGAAAGTAAGCATTTAGTATTTTACCTGTTCAATACAAATGGAAGGAAAAAAAAAAAACAAAGCAAGTCAACAATAAGCTCTAGTATAAACAAAGCACGTCAACAAAGCAAGACAATTTGATTTATTTGGTTAAAGCAAGCGCATTTCTTATCCTACTTCTTCTAATATTCGACATGAAGAAGAAGAAGAACAGGACTGTGATGATGAGCTCTAGTATAAACGGAACTTCTCCTTAGTGTTCTGGAATACTTGCTCTGCAATGGCTGCGCCATTTCCATCGGCTTTCTTGATCTCCAGACTAGACTTCTGGTATACCCCAGTGCCTCTCAACGCATCAGCTATGAAGTCATCAAACCCGATGGCTATGGCAGCTTCGGCTTTGGCTCCATAAACCAACCTCTGTTCACAAAGTAGAGAGAGATGCATACTCATAAATTAGATTAGAACCCGCATTATACTCAAAAGACTAAAAAAGAGGGGTTCTACCAGAAATGTTTTCGACATTTTACCTTGAGTCTTGAGAGATGGATAGCTCCGAAGCACATTGGACACGGCTCACAAGATGCATAAATCTCGCATTCTGATAGCTCAATTTTGTTAAGTTTCTTGCATGCCTGCTCATTCACAATGGATTCAGATCATCATTCCAAAATGGGTATTTGCGATGTTTCAGAATTCCCAGAGTCATGATATTGCAACTAATTTTATAAGTCCATTTTTATTGACCAAAAAAAAATCTCTTTCACCTCTCTAATGGCTGTAACTTCAGCATGTGCAGTGGGGTCTGTGTATTTCAAAACCATATTGTGGCAGCTAGCGACTACTTCATTCTTATGCACAATCACTGCACCAAATGGTCCACCATCACCACAGTCAACTCCCTTGTAAGCTTCTTCAACAGCTTGGGTTAGGAATTTGTGGTCGCTGTCATGCACAGCTGATCAAAGACAAAGTAGAAACATAAACCACAACTTCTGCAAGCACCTACAATTCTTAATTACTACGAATGTAGAAACAGAAAGAAATATGACAAGGGCATATCACAAACCAAATGTTCCTGCTAGTGAAAGAAACGGAATCTACATTTTGCAGTAATGAAATAATATCAGTGATTAAATTAGACTATACTAGAGAAACAGATAAGCTTAATCTGTGAGAGTATAAATTGATGCATCAACCATTATAAGAATCATAACTATCAAGCTTTTCAGAAAATTGATTGGAGCCATAACTAGGGGAATATATCATAAGTCATCAATAAAAGTAATGCATCAATATGTTTAGATTGCATACCTTGTTGGTGACCGGAAAATGCAGAAGCCACGGAGATGGTACCATCCTTTGCTTCCACTACACAATTCAATGAGAGAGTAATTTAGATCCTCCGTTAACAAAACATCAAAGAGCAAAGAATTAAAAAATCAAATTGACAGAGCTCAAGTTACGCACAATGACAGCCATTAATCAACAACAACTCATAGTTACTCACATTACAAGGTAGCAGACAAAAAGAGAGAGAAATGATAT
This sequence comes from Lepidium didymum, assembly GCA_963920545.1. Taxonomy (NCBI): domain Eukaryota; kingdom Viridiplantae; phylum Streptophyta; class Magnoliopsida; order Brassicales; family Brassicaceae; genus Lepidium; species Lepidium didymum. The sequence continues at coordinate 2,927,547 of OY986981.1, read as the reverse complement.
ACCTTTACTTGTGATACAAGTAAACATTGCAAATATCAGAAGATGACACAAATCTAGAAGCCATTGACTCTAATCTAAAACTCAAAATTCACATTAAGATCGAACACAAATCTAAAGCCACACAAAGCAGGCTTGTAATCTATGCATAATCAAACGAGTAAGAAAGTGTAAAAGTATGATTACATATAAACACTTGTATCGTCTGTGATTAACAATGAATATACTTGACATTTGTCAGATACACAATGGTAACGTGTAGTAGCTAAAGATTCTGATAAAAAAATCCATCTGCATGTGAAACTAAATTAACGAAAATATGAAGAAATGCTCCAAATCGAAGAAATATCTAGATTTCCGATCTGGACAAAGGGCCTGAATCGAGAAACGAAATCCAAAATTCCAGGAGAAAGTTTATCTGATTTTTTGATAAGAGGATCGATCTGTTGCACAATCAAAAACCAAAAAGTTCTCGGAATCTAAGAAAAACAACGAATCTCGCACAGAAAAACGAAACAAGTAAATCCGATCGCGATTCATACATATACAACAACAAAAAAACGGGGAACATGAGCATAATGCGACGAGATTGAGAGATAAAAGAGAGAAGATCGTGAATTGATTACCCTTTGCGTCTTCCATGAGTTAGAATTTTGAAGGATGATTTGGGGAATTTACAGAGATTTCCAAGAAGAATGGAAGAGAAGAGGGGAAAAAGAGAGAGTTTTGTTGTGGTGGGTGAGTGAAGAATGAAGAAGATGAGAAGCAATTGATGTTGTATATAAACAATTCAGAGAAGTCCAAAAGGAATCCAGAAATATGAGATTTGGTGAAGATAGAGATGGACACAGAAGCTGAGGTGTGAGGAAGAGAGAGAGAATGAGGAAAAGTGAAACTGCGAAGGAAAGAGCCAAAAAGTTTGGGTTTAATACCTTAGAAGGTGAAGAAAGTAAAGACTAAAGAGTTTCTTATTCCCTCATTCCCTCTGTTCCATAATATTTGATTTTGTAATTTTTTCACATATTTTTAAAGCTTTAATGTTCCTTATTTTTAGCTATTTTTCACATAAATAATTGATGTTTTTCAATAACTAGCAATAACACACTATATATTAATTAGGTCTTTTAGAATTCTATAGTCAAAATCAATTATCTATTTTTAAAAGTATTTTGAACGTTTGATTTGTAACAAAATCAAATATATAAACTAATCAAAAATTTTAAAAAATTCAAATTTGGAGTTATTTACGTTAATCAAAACTTAAAATTTTAGATTGGAGCCAAAACCAACATAACTAAACCTTATATTGTTCTTGTTGACAAGAAAAAAAAATAGAAAATAATGTATAGACAAAAGAAAAAAAAAGAAATGAGAAGTTAATTCTAACTCTTCATATTCGATGGTTTAAAGAGAAAAAATAGGGACTTATTAACTTTTTGTTCAACTAATAATTAATGTTTATTAATATTGTAATTAAAATTTCAATTAATGATGCTAGAAAATCAATTATAGTGGAACAATGAAAAAATGCTAAAAAATCAAATATAGTGGAACAGAGGGAGTAATATTGAAAAAAAAAAAAGAGTTTTCAATGTGAAATATTTTATACATTTTGAGGAATATTATTATTTTTCCAAAGAAATTATATTTTATACATTTTTTAGTAATAATAACTCATTTTTCATAATTATAAGTAATTGGTAGAAGCCGCATATTTATATGTATAGTGGTTCAGATGATCTAGTTAATGACGCATAAAATTCAATTCATCTCCACAACTGTTGGTAGATTAAAAAAGTTTTAGAGAATAAATTTTAGATAATTGATCAAACCTTGTCGATCTAATTGTTTGACAAACAAAACTAATAGTTAGAAATGTGTTTTTGATCAGGTTGTTAACTTCACAAGACATGTATTCCACCCGAATTTAATTTTAAAGAGTTATTTGGATTTTACATGATAAGTTTAAATGGGTTTTACGAGATGAGTTTAAATTATAAATTAATTTTTGTTAATCTAGTTATTGGCAAAAAAACATAAGAAGAAACCAAGATCAAATCACAATTCTTCATATATGTCGAAGCAAATTTGCATAACGTAAATGTACTCAAGTGTATGCAAAACATATTGGTTTCTAGCAATCAGAAGCTACTAGACAAATGAAATCAAAGCTGAGTCATCTCAGCTATCTTCAGACACCAAAAAGAAATCGATCACAGTGTTTTTGTTCAGCTGTAAATATTATCCGCAATTGGTCGAATACAAAACCCACTTAAATGTTAAGGACATTGTCGACTTCAGAAAAAGTTAAAAATAAAGACAGCTGAAATTGAGACAATAATACAATCCGATAAGTCATATGACTCAACTCCATGAACACAAATCCAATCAGGAACATGTTAGCAATTTTGGTAGATAAGACTCATCTTCAATGTTATCATTTTTGGTAGATAAAAAGACTCATCTTTCATTGAAATATGCAATAAAAATTTAATGAACCGCAGAACATAGAAATTTTCGGTCAAATAATTAAATTTATTTTTACAATTTTTACTTTTTAATTTTAGAGAATTGTGTAATCTAATGTTTTATCGATTTAAATGGGTCTAAATCCGGTTTAGTAAAACCATATAGGGAAAATAAGATTTGGTTAAGAAAAATTTGGTTATAATGTTAGAAAATTTTGGTTATAATGTTAGAGAGAAGTAAATTTCACAAAAATTATGTAACCACAATTAGTATAAAAATGCCAAAATGAGTAAAGGACAAAACTATTCATAGATGGATGCATTGTATTTGTGATCAATGTAACATGTGAATATTAAATTCAATAATTGAAAGAGAGAGATGCACGTCACCAATAATATGAGTTAGTTAAACTAATAACCGAAGCAAAATGGAATCCATCTCTGTTGACCTTTTACATGAAAAATGCATCGACAGTCTTTTTTTTTTCTTTTTTCGATAAGACCCAATTTATAATTTAAAGCCCATCTTCAATAATTTATTTTTAAGGTATCATAATGCAGCAGATAGTCTTTTAGTTAATAATATAATTTAGAATTTATTAAATTTTTATGCGTTACGGTAATTGTTTCTAGATTATCCAAAAAACAAAAACGTTTTAAAATTTTTGAAGACTTTCTAGATACTATATTGCATTTCCGAAATTAATTAACTTTCTTAGAAATTAACGAGAATAGAGCAAAGATTGTTCTAAATTTGTTAAGACCTTCTAGACATGTTCGCGTGTACGACTTCAACTCCCTTCCCAAACCCTTTAATTTAACAAAATATGAAAGTTATCATGTAACGAAATCTTTAAGAAGAAATTTAATCAAAGATTCCAAATAAAAAAATCTAGATTAATTTTCTAATACATGCCCAAATGGCCAAATCCAATCCTATCTTCTTCTTTTTTACATGTTCTTTTAATAAATATTTGTATTTATGTAATTTTACCTAATTGCATAACATCACGTTTTTTTTTTTTTTGGTATGAAATAACATCACGTTATTATTACGGTTTTGTGCTAACACATTTTTTTTTTGCCTTTTTCGATAAAAATAGATTACGTAGCCAATGAACCGTGTATATTTTATTATTCCAACACAGTAAAATCAATGACATTTATTGGCAAACAATCCTAATTTAATAAAAGATATCGTAACATGTATAACACATGACAAAATTTCAATTTAAACAATAACGTAATCGAATGATTTTTTATGACAATTTATTTCAGGTTCGTTTATAAACCGAATTGAACCGAACTCAAAATATAACTGAAGTCATGAGGATATAAAGTCCATACCCGAACCCGAACATATCCAACCGAACCATCTATAAACTAAAAACTAATTATAAACATGTGTTTTAGGTGAAATAACTGATACGAAACCGAATTCATTGATATTATACAACTCCAAAACCGAATAGACATTAAACTCTAAAACAAAAAAACAAAAAATTCAAAACAACCAAACCAATAATCGATTGGTCCCCGATTGCCCAGGCCTAATCAGTGGATCAAGCTTAAGCTATTTTATTTTAAACTAGTGAAAAATGTGACCTTTGATAAACAAATAGTCTCAAAAATGAGCAAATTCACATTTATGAGGTAGACCTCACGACCATTGGTCCTATAAGCGGAGACTTAGTAATATCAATAGAATACAATGAAGCTTACGTAAATTTGTAATTTTTCACAATAAGCTAACAGGATTTTAGTGGTAAGGCAATAAATTTGAGTCTTAATGTAACAAAATTGAGGGTTAAGAAAGTTGTCAAATAAAGGGATGTATTCAAACAATCTTAAGCACATGTTCTCTAATGCTTAAAGCATAATAACTCAAACCAAGGTATAACCAAGTGTGACAATGAGAAGAGCACAAAATCGAGATGAAATTAGACGAGGTCTAAACGAAGACATGGCCACAAAAAGGAAAAAGGGATGATGCAGAATAAAACTGATAATGTTGCTGCTTTCTTCAACATCTTACTTCTTCTTGGGGTCACCAGCCTTGGTCTACACAACATTCAACAATTAAAATGGTTAAGAACAAACACGAATTCAAACAATTGCATATGTCAATTTCTCTGGTTAGTGTTGGTCTCTTACCTTCTTAACACCACGGATTTTCTTCGATCTGTTCTTCCTCTCCTTCATCTGTTTTCTTGATCTCTCAATCTTTGTGTCAAGTCCGTTCTGTGAATCATATTGAGCATTGGTTTAGTATGAGGCTCCGAAACAGATAAATGTCTCACAAAAACACCATGGTTTTTCATAGCAAATCAGGCAATACCAAAATACCAAGCTCTATGGGGCATTGCTATCATATAAGTAGGAGAATCCTTACCCTTATCAGTCTGTACTTGGGCTCGAATTTCTTTGCATTCTCAACAGAATCATAGATTAAACCGTATCCAGAAGATTTACCACCTCCAAAATGGGTTCTGAACTTGAAACAAAAGATAGCATTTGGGTCCTTGACCTCGTACATCCTTGCCAACTTCTCCTTCAGCTCAGCCTTCAAAAGTAAATTCAAATCAGACATTACATTCGAAGCTTCTCCAAGCAATAGATAGTGAGTGAATTAAGAGCATACCTTTGAAACATTAGCTCTTCCAGGATGAAGAACATCAATAACCTACATTCACAAAATCCCCAATCATTAATTTGCTTAAAATTCCAACGACGAAGCTCAAGAAACTATCAATATTTGTATTTGTTTAGAACAAAGACTTGTTATGTGATACTGCATTTCAGTTATCAAATGTAACATTGAGATCAAATCATACAATAGAAACAAGATACTATAAATCAGACCTAAAACTAATAAAATTTCAAAATTTTCCCCGAGGGAAAAACATCAAAATGATCGTATAAACCCGATCACTTAAGCTTTCTCTACCTAACTGTAGTTCAATAGTTCGATGGTGACGACGCTAAACTGGAAAATCAAATGAGAACCAAAGATGCAGCGAAGGATGTGAACTCACAAACTGTTTCCTGGCGAGAAGCCTGTTGGTCATGAAGTTTCTGGTTCTGATAGTGACTGCTTTTTCCGCCATGGCTGCGATTGTATCCGAGATCGGACTGAGCTCCGGTTGCAAAAATCGACGAGTTAATTTCGCAGCAGCAGCTTTGGAGAAGCTTCAGCAAAAACCCTAGATTATAATATATAGTTCTCACTTTCAAGCTATTAGGGTTTTTTTCTCTTCTTTGGGCCAAGTTATAATGGGCCTTACAAAATCCATGCCAAGAAATTTATTAGATTAGTTTCTCTCGGGTTTGGAAATAACGCAATGGGTATTTTGATGGCTTGGGAGAATCTTAGTTTGGCAACCCGTGAAACTGGTTCCCTAGACCATATTAATAAGACTGACCTTCATTTCGAACTTGTTTTTTTTTTCTTATATCTAACTTAGCATTTTATTTATTTCATTATCTTTAAGAAATATATTTATTCATGGACATAAATCGATAAATGAACTTGATTTTGAATAATTATTCAATTATGACTTATGAATTATTGGCAAGTGAACAAAATCTATGTAACATTATGAATTATTCAATTTTTAATTTTCATTTTTAATAAAAAATTATGTGTTATTGATAAATACTTGTTAAAATCACTAGTCATTTAAAATTAAAGATTTGGTAATGATTTAATTTATAATGGATTTGAATGGGTTTAATAGTGTTTTCAACTTAAAATAAAAGACTTGAAAAGTTTAATCAAATTTAGTTATTTTGAATTGATTTGCTAAAAAGGCATTATGAACATATGTTTAGATTCCTCAGAGCGATGATGATAAAACTAGGTTTGGAAAAGGCGTCATTCGATGCGCAATATTTTCAATCATGTTGCACTGAAAAATAACCATTTTTCCTGATCTTATAACTTTTGTAAAGTGAAAGAAAAAACAAATTAAAATTTTTTGTTCGGAAGTAATTATTATTAAGTTTGAAGAAGGAGAGACGAAGTTGGAAGAGTATAAGAAGTTAGAATGAGAAGTTTGGAGGAGACAAAAAGTTGGAAGAAGAGAATATTTCTTCTTTCACGATCCTTTTTTCATATTAATAATAATATCATTGTAGAAATTCCAATCTCTACTTCTTCTTTTGGATAAATTCTTGAACATTCTTAGCTTCTCCAAATGCAGCCACATATCACCACCATCATCTAACGATGTATCATCTTTTTGTTTATGATAATCGTATGTATCAATGAATATCGTTGTATGTGGTGGGTTAAGAAGCGCTTTGTTTGGAGAATCATTTAGCAAAACCGTGTTCCTCTCACTGTAATCATTTTTCTTTCACGGACATGTCACAACAAAACAACAGTTTTTATTTTAAATATCCACGTAAGTGGTTACAGATATTTTGAACATTTTGTTTGTTTCTCAAGGACCAAAATAAAAAACAAATTTTTATTTTTCAATTTTGAGTATGTTTTAGTGAAGAAATATCAAACATGCTAATTTATAACTTTCAACGCTGTTTTGTTTATAAGAATTTGGTTTTGTTAGTTAGAATTCTGTTTATAATAGAATTTGGATTAAGCTAAACCAATTCATACATGATAATCATGTGTCCATAAAATCAATCTCTACAATCTCGTTTAATGATTTGATTCACCGACTCTATACCTCTATATAAAAGCTTAGAGGTTGCGGATTAAAAGAGAGAAGAAATAAGAAAGAAACAGAACAATAATCAGAGCTTAATCATGAATTGACTCTCTCATCTCTCTGGATGTTTCTTTTATGTTTTTCTTTGTCTTCTCTCCGCCATTAAAGAATCATGAAACTCATCTCTAATTATACAGAGCTGAGTCGCAGAATATAACTCTGAGTGATTTTTCATTCTCGATCCTGCAATTCGAAGAAAGCGACTAAATCGCTCAAGTTCAGGAGCCTATCTTCGACTCTACACTTTCGTCAACTCTATTTCTTTAATTTTAATTTTCTTACTAGTTTCTCTTTTGTCTCTGTATCAATTTGGTTCCAACAAACACATTATAAAAAAAAATTGAACAAATTAATAAGTGCACAAGATGTGCACGGTTGAATAAAAGTAATGTCTATCCGATTAAAATGTTTGATAAGTAATTGTTATTATTATATTAGATGTAAATGGTAAATGAATAATTTAAGCGATTTGGTGGAATTGAGAGGATTTTTTATTACTGTTGAGTTACAAAAATTTATTAAAAAGGGAAAATAACAATTGAATTTATTGTTAAATATAATTGAATATTTTAACTGAATTTTATTGAATTAAGAATTAAATTAATAAAATCTAGTTTATTCAATAAATTGTATTGAATCTGATTCAAGAAAAGTATAGTAAAAATAATTTGAACCAATAACTAAAAAACTAAGAATAAGATATAGTAACTGAATTAATAAACATTTAACAAAATGTTTTGTTGTTAAAATAATTAAATTTGACAATTTTATTGTATTTTTAGTGGAAGAATTTTGTCATTTCTTTCTTATATATAATTAGATATTTAGATATATTAAATGGATTTGAGAACTAAAAGAGTTCGAGATCATAACTTATATTTTGATTCATATTATGCATCTGTCAGAGACAAAAAAAGAAGTTATTTCTTCACAATTGAAAGCAAAGAGCTATTTACACCATGTAATCTTTCCTAGAACCTCAATACTAATTAATTTCTCTTTAATTGTTCAACGTCTTCTTCAGCTAGAGTTTTTAGCTGCTGATACTTTAATCTTCCTCAGTTTCATTGGATAGTTAGTGTATCACGTTACTTGCCTCACAAAAAACGTCTCTTCATTGTCAGAGTCGTTTAGTTTCGTCTCCAACTGTAATCTCCTCGAACCGTCCATGCTTCTCTTTGCATTCGTTTCTGCAACACTGCTTCTCATCAAAATCCATGTCTGATCCCATAGAGGAACGGTTCGAGGAGCAATGGCAGATGATGCTCTCAAACTTGACACTTGAAATCCAATTGGAAACCAGAGAAAGAAATCTCTTCATCGATCATATTTGCTATCTTTGTGACATCGTGATCATCCATCTCCAATTCGTCAACCATCTCTCTTGCAACACTAATTGCTGTATCGGTCTTGATATCAAACGGGAAGTATATGTTTCTCACAGACCCTACAGCAATGGACAACATGAAATTTAGGAACTGTAAGAACTTCGACATTTCACTCTTGTTCAACCAAATTAGGATGGAGGATTGTTATAGAGTGTCACAAACCTTCTCTGTTGATGATTCTAAGTTGCAGGAACAGACCATTTCCATTGTCTCCTCTCTGTCCTTTTATAGTTATATCGACATTACCAAAGGTCTTATCATCTTCTCCTTCTTCCTCTTCTTCATAATCATCGGTTTGAAGCTCTATTCCATATGACTCCAGAGTCTCATCTCCATTGTAATCCCATTGGTTTCGATCATCATCATGGCTACTATAACTATTTAAGTACTGTGAATGATCAAAAGAGTTAATGTTGTTGTAGTAAGGATCAACTATATGATATGAATGCCTAAGAAGAGTCACTGTTTCATCTGTCTGGTTCCTTCTGCTCTCTACATGTCTCAAATCCAAATCATCGATACAAAGAAAAGGGTCTTCTAGTAGTTCATGAGCAGAGAGCCTAAGAGACTTTGTGGCCAAGCACTTCTCTATGAAGCTTCTAACCTCTAGGTCCTTAACCTTGTCTAATCCATCTGGTTTCTTGCCCTAAGAAAGATAATTTAACAATCTTAAACTCAATGTAAAGCTTGATATAGACAAGCTTATAATCTAAGTAATAGTGGATTGATTCTTACGGATATAACTCGTTCATAAATCTGAGCAGAATGAGAACACTCGCGGTATGGGTAATCAAATGTGACCATTTCCAAAACACACATACCAAACGAGTAAATGTCGATTAATTGGTTATATTCTTCTTCATAAATTTCAGGAGCCATGAATTCTGGTGTCCCTATGATAACAAAAACAAACAAATTTCAGCATCAGAGTCCAATTATATATAAACTCAGCAAATTAAGATTTCATACCAACACAATGAGCAGCGTGAGAGTCTTGTAAAAGAGCAGCAAGACCAAGATCTCCAATCTTAACTTCTCCTTGGTTCCCATTAATGAAAATGTTATCACATTTGAGATCTCTGTGAATCACAGGAGGATCATGTGTATGAAGATAGTTTAAGCCTTTTAAGATTTGTCGACACCAATGTTTCACTGCTCTTATATTCACTCTCTTGTGCTTTAATCTATACCTGCATCAACCAGTAACATAGTTTTGATTTAACTATATGAGAGAACAAAATCTAGGATACGAGATCAGACAGAGAAGCTTACTGTCTTAGAGTGCCAGAAGTGAACACTTCAGTGACAAAGTTGATGTTTCTATTCTCTGTATCAACCCAAGAAGTGTAAAACTTCATGATGCTCTTGTGTTTTAAGGTTTTGAGAAGATGGATCTCACAGTAAAGCCTCTCCAGTTCCTGAGGACTCTGCAAGAAATCGTAGAGCTTTACTTGATTCCATGCTACTTCTATACCTTCATACTCATCAAATCCTCTGTAACTGCAAATCCAATCAAGGATCCACAACAAACATAGTTTTGTCTATTTCAGAATCATTAAACCCATTTTCTTAATTAGTGATCAAGTGGTTTAAGGCCGAACAAAGTGGATTCTCTTAGAAAAAGGAAACAAAAGTTCAAAATGATTCATCTTTTTTAAGACTCAATCATGAATTCACCACCCAAGCAAATCAAAGGATCATATGAAATGAAGAATAATCAAACTTTACTGATGAAAGTAAAAATAATTTCAGAGAGACATTAGATTCTTACACTGTCTTTGAAGAACCTTTACCCAGAACTTCATTGTACTGCAACAACAAAGAACACAACATAAAACTCAACAAAACAAAAGATTTGAGATTGGAAGATGAGAGAAAGAGGAAATTTACTCGTCCATATCTTCCAGAAGGATCAACTTCAACATATTGATCAGAGTAATCAAGTTCAAGATGATTGAGATTGTTCATCATTCCTATCCACTAAGCAGAATCAAAAAGAGCAATACATAGATGGATGATATAAAGAAATCTTAGAAAATATATGGTAATATTGATCTCTTCTTAATTGCTATGTTTTTTTTTTACTCATAGCCTTTTCATAATAATCATCTTTGTACCTTTGAGATTAATGAGTTAAACAAATAAGGAGTCCCAAAAGATAAAAAGAAAATTTCTTTATTTTATTTTTGCCTTTAGCTTAGATATTTATTTTTAGTTGTTCTTACATAAAAAATCACAACTATCTCATGAAAGTTGTAAGATAAAGACGGTTGCAAGACGCAGTGAGCGTGGTCCAAACGAGTGAAAAATGTGTTTAAAGAAAATACTTTTTCTTACAACTAATGATTTACCTCAAATTTTAGTAAAATATTATATTTTCTAAGATATCTATCTTTATATCAAAGGTATATGAGAGATAATAGTTTCTGACTATAGAAATATTTAGAATACTCATATTAATGTAAATATTTTGTGAATATATTATTGAGATTTATATTTATGTTAATATGATTCTATTAGAGTAAGTAAAATAAATAAATGTACATATTTATGTATTCATCTTTATGAGAATCAATACAAATTTTGTATACATGAGCTATTGTGACAAGTTTATTGTGACCAAAAATATTAGTAATAATTATGTTACAAATTTTATTTGTTACGAATTTGAATAGATCATTGTAATTCTGTTCCGTAATGATTTGTGATAAAAATATTATTAGATTTATTCATCACAAGTATATTGTGTCGATTTTGTTACCAATATACATTTATGACACTTATATTGTAATTATTTAAAAATCATCACAAATTTGTAATAATATTTTATATTGTGACAAAATATATGTTATTGTGACAAAATATTACGTATCAATAAAAAAATTATTGTAGTGTTAAAAAAATTATACAATATATATGATGTGTATACAATAAATATGATTTTAAAATTAGGAAAATCATAACATGTGTTATATTGTTTACAAGCATTTATGTGTCATATGTAAACTTACGGTTTCCGAATATGATTTAGTATTTTTTTTTCTTAACTTACTGTTTAGTTCTATGAACAAAATTTAAAGATGTTAATACTCAATTAAAAAATCAATATAAGCATAGCTGGATCTTAAAAAGGTGTTTCAAATATATAAGTAAGATCACATTGTTTAATGAAATGCGATGGTGGAATCCCGACGATTAACACGCTGTCCAACTACTACCAAAGTTCTGTGATTTGTTTAAATTTTAAGTTTCATTCTTTTCAGCACTAAAACTTTGTCGTAAATGCCAAAGATGATATGATTAAGATAAGCATCAAACAAACCAAAAAAAAAGACACTTTATTTTTATTGTTAATTGAAAAAAAAATACACTTTCGAGGTATTGAATTTGATAATTAAGTAATTAATTTATAGGACATGTGCATGTAAAAGAATGGTTAATAATATCTTAGCTGCCTTGTCACCTTTGGTGGGTTACACTTGCATAGGAATAGGATCAGTAAGATCTTGTATATGTACCTCAAATTCCTTAAATAAGATCTTCTTTTTTTTCTACTATACCTCAAATCTCTTTAAATCCTAAGCAATATTATTTGATGATGACATGATATCAAATTCCGATTAGAAACACAACATAACTTTTTAGATTTTTTGATTTTTTCATTACGATTTTTATGGATTTAACCAGTTGCTCAAATACAAATTTTCATTTATATATCTTTAAAAAAAATATTTTGTCAATATTGGATTGACAAGGCTCGATCCATAACCTAAAGTCTACTCCCAATAATCTTTTTTTTAAGGTACCATAATGCAGCGGGTAAGAATCGAACATGGTGTCAAGTTGTTAGGTAGATCATCCTAACCACCAGACTGAGAGCAACTCGGCATATATCTTCTAAAAATTTAGGACAATAAATTTTGATTACAATATAAAAAAATCTATAGAACAATTATAGACCTAATATATATATATATAGACCTAATATATATATATATAGAAAAATTAGACTATAAGATCATTCAGAAAATATTAATAAAAACAATTGAATGGTGCCGAGAAAATAAACATGTGACTGAATTGATTTGTATCTGATTTAGTTAGGTATGAGGTGGTGAATTCGTATCTCATTATATTTTAATTATTTTAATTGGAAAATTTAGATTATGGATTGAAGCTCGTCGATATAATTGTTGGAAAAAAAACAATTGAATGGCCATATCTGATTCTATAGTACCATGTAGAGTAGCATTTTACATCTGTTGAACTGATCTCCTTTGACCCTTTTTGTCTATATATTTCTTGAACGTGTAAGCCCGGCCCATCATGTTATTATACATATAACCAAAATTTCGGGCCAGTCTCTGACCCATTTAAACTCTGGACCTAGCCACCTCTTAGTCTTAGAGCCGACTCAATGGAGAAGTCTTTTTTTTTCTTTTTTTTTTTCCTTTTTTAATGGAAGAGTCTGAGCAACATAATTAATGAGCAAAATAATAGAACCTTACTAGGCTCGAACTCATGTAATGTGTCAATCCTTCTTTTGTTCAAATTTGGCAAAAAGGGGTCACCAATTTTCTAGGGTTTATAAAGTGATAAAATTGAACTTGTGTAGATGGAGAACGGGACAAGCCTCATGGTTTACCAAATTATGGAGATTTAATTTACAAGTCAATAAATAAATATGAAAGACTTATTAGTTCATTGATTATCTTTTAATAATGTTTTGACTTCTCCAATCTATTACGCTCATACTATATCTTTAAGAAAACCCATTAAATTATAAAGTCTACATGTAGGAATGAGAAAAACAATAAACATGCAATTTTTTCAACATTTATAAACTTTAGAATTTCGATTATCCTGAAGAAACGGCTTTTACACGCAAAGTGTGAGTGGTTGAGAGGTGAATCGGTGGTGATATATATAAATCTATAATAAATAAATTAATTAATACAAGAAAGTGAAAGACAGATTCTTATAATAATAAAAATAATAGTACAGAATTAGAAACTTTTCACGTTAATGTCGGTCAGTTTCAAAAGCATTTTGATTAACTAAAAATTTACTCAGATGATTTATGATCCATGCAAAGCTGACATGGAATTTCTCAATATTAGAATTGTGTAAGACCATCAAAATTCATGTGGTTCCAAAATCTTATGCATTAATTTATCATCCATCTTCATTATTAGATTAGTTTAGACTACTTACTTTCATTCATTAAATTCGAATTTTTGTTGCTTAATATTGATATATTTATAAGAATATAATAATATGATTTTTTTTTAATAATATTCATTTTTTGACAACAGGCAAAATGAAATATATATATATATATATATATATATATTTCATTCCCTCACCAACTCTCATTTCCGAAATTTGATATATACCGAATTATTTACATATATATTTCGTTTGCTTTTAGAAACACGTTAAAGCTATAAATTTGTCAACACCAAATTCTTTATATTCATGTTTATATACACGCATTCACTTTCCAAATTATAGTTTATACAAACAATGTTCTATTTTTTATAACCAAAAATATTTTTTTAATAAGTGTTTTATATGAATGATATATATAATATGTATAATCAAATTAATCTCTTCATTTTGTTTAAATAGGCAATGTTCTTGTGTTTTCATATATTTTTATAGATAAATGTTATTTTGTCAATAATGCGAAAAAATATAATTCTTTGAATAGTTAAAAAAATCCAAATAATGTATCTTGTTTTATTGTTGTTGTTCATGTGCACTTACATGTATAAAAGGAATATAAAAAAGTTACAGTGTTAACAGAAAAAGACCCAAAAATGTCTAAATAAGATGGGCCAATTTTTTGTTGTAACTTGTAATCTTTGTTTTAGAAAATCACCGGTTTAGTCTGATGTTTAGGCGCTCAAAAGTATTTGAATTGATTAACCAAAAAATTAACAATTTTTTTTTTCTAACACTATTTCATTTACTGTAGTATTTTTTTGGAAATTTAAAATTATAGTAGAGATTTAATTTCAATATTACTTTGGTTTTTAAAATACAAATATAAGATTTTTTCGACCATTGGATTAATGCTTATAGTGATGTATTTTGATTTTGATATCTGTTTATTGCATGACAACTACTCATGGACAAATACACGTAAATACCATTTCTTTCCTTACATATAAAACCAAATTATTTTACTCATTTTTTCTTTCAATAATTATATCTATAAAGTTTTTATCTATAATTACAATATTTTCAAATTTTATCACATGAAAATACACAATATTTTAAAATCTAACTATAGTAAAACAAAAACTCTAATAAATATGTAACCACTTAACGGAAATTACATTTTTAAACTTTGAGAAATATATTTCATGGACATAAATCAATAGTGAACAATAGCATTATGTCTTTTATATTTTATGTTCCGAATTTAACAGATTTGGATGCTTCGACAAAAATAAACATACATGGCTAATAAGCAAACGAAAATGCATGATTAGAATGTGGAAACGAAACTAATTATAAATAAAATAAAAATACATTGTTAGTATATTTACTATAAAGTGATTTTGATCTAGTGACATGTGATAAATGTATTAAATACATATTATAAAACAACATAGCTTTTTTATTAGAATATTACCAAAAAAAAAGAAAAAGAAAAAGAGAGAAGTAATGGCTGTAATGATGACAATGGAGCTGGCATTTTCTGCAAGTTTCATGAGTATTTATTTTTCTTTATATACATTATTATTCATAAATATACAATATATAGTATATAGTAATTTCTCTGAAACTCACATTGTGTGTAATGTTATGATGAATTCTTGAGGTTGAAGCATTTATACCATTTGGTCGAACAAAAGCACATCATGTTTGGACCATTATGATCCAAAATTGTTACTAGTTACTACTATCTATAGCCATTGTGTTATTTTTCTATTGACATCATTTAAGTACGTAGCATAAAACTGATCTATCTATGAACATCTTTGTGTTTGGATATAATAATCTTATGCATTGTATTTATATAAATCGTGCATGCATTTTGGAATATTCGATGCCACTGACCCATTTTAATACTCAAGTTATTTAATTATTTATTGAGCTTTTTAGGGATAATATTTTCATTGGAGAAATGATAATTAGAAAACAGAAGACTTGACTTTCTTCAGTTTTTCATTCAATTTAAACAAAAGTAATATCAAGCCAACAATGGCCGACTTAAACGTATTTGTTTTAAAACAATTACTCTTGTATTTGTTTGCATTTAAACGTAAACAAAAACATAAACAATTTGGAAAAAAAATTTACTCTCAACGCTATGTAAAATTTGATCTGCATCATTAATAAAGTTTAACTTTGCTAGCAAAAAAAAAACATTTTGGAAAAAATATGTTAGATATATTTGTTTTAGGTAAACCACAAAAAAACAAAAAATAAAAAAACTGTTGCTGACTGTAAATGAAAATCGCTATATACATTTTCATTTGCTGTTTAGATTTACATATACAAGTTGATCATAGTGATTTTTGGAGAATTAATATGGTATTTGATTTAAATTTGACTAAAAAGAAACATTCGATTAGTGAAAATAAAGTTCAATTTATATTCTTTGAAATTTATTTGTATCTTATTTTGCAACTCCAGGAAAATCATGTTGGGCTATAGATTTTGTTTTACTAATCTAATAAAAAAAGTGTATTTTTTTTGGGTTTCAAATTATTCAGATAATATATATATATATATATATTTCAACATCCATGATGTCAATTTTGGTCAATTTTTGCCGACTTGAATTGTAGATTTGTAGTTAGGTTTTTATTTTCTGGTTTAAATTTGGTAATAATTTTGAGAGTGAAAGGAGTCGCCTTTTTGTCTCTTTCTGTCTCCGTTTGAGTTTTATGGAGTAACACATTTTCCCCCTTTACTTTGGCGATTTGCTACCTCCTCTCCTCTCTCTTTCCTGCTTCTTCAAATCTCTTTCCTTGATTGTTGATTTTTCTTGGAGACAACGGATCTGGTCGACGAGGTACTCAGACTATAATCATGAGGGGGTTTTCAGATTTGGATTCATTTTTGAGATGCATTTCTCTCCTTTAAAGTTGATTCATCGGTCTCATCAGGTAAAATTTTCACTTTTTCTTTTCTGGGTTTCTTCTTCTCTTAAAGTATCTGTCATTGCCTTAGTTGAATTCGACTTTGTATACGATCTTAGTTTGGTCCGCCAAGTGTTTGTTGAAATCCTGTTGAGAGGCTGGAAGTGGAAGTTTCTGGAGATGAAGGATTTTCCTTCTTGCTTTGGTGAAAATGGTGTTCAAGTTGCGGATTCATCGTCTTCAAACTCCGGGAAAAATGCTCAGAATTTGGTTACTTGGATCTATCAGTGCCGGATTCGTGGAAGAAATTGCGTGATCACAGTGACATGGACCAAAAATCTGATGGGTCAAAGTGTAACTGTTGGTGTTGATGATTCTTGTAACCAAAGTCTATGTAAAGTCGAGATTAAGCCATGGCTATTCACAAAACGGAAGGGGTCAAAAAGTCTAGAGGCGTATTCATGTAATATCAATGTTTTCTGGGATCTCTCATCTGCAAAATTCGGATCAGGCCCTGAAGCTTTGGCAGGATTCTATATAGGTGTCGTTGTAGACAAAGAGATGGTTTTGCTTCTTGGTGATATGAAAAAGGAAGCTTTTAAGAAGACGAATGCGTCACCTTCATCTCTAGGTGCTGTCTTCATTGCCAAGAAAGAACATGTCTTTGGTAAAAAAGTGTTTGCAACAAAAGCTCAGCTATGCGCGGATGGCAAAACACATGATCTTATGATTGAATGTGACACGAGTGTTACCGATCCTTGTCTCGTCGTTCGTGTGGATGGAAAGACATTGTTGCAGGTGAAGCGGCTTAAGTGGAAGTTTCGTGGCAATGATACAATAGTTGTTAATAGAATGGCTGTGGAAGTTCTTTGGGATGTTCATAGTTGGCTCTTTGGGTTTCCTTCAGCGGGAAACGCCGTGTTCATGTTCAGGACTTGTCAATCTACTGGGAAGAGCTTGTCTTTCTCACAAGACATGTCAACAACAAACTCCAAGTCTCAAAGTTTTGGTTTTTCGTTGATTCTGTTTGCTTGGAAGAATGAGTAGCAAGCAGAAAGAAAGAGTTTCTGGGTGCTAACAAAAACGTTAAAAGAGTCTGTTGATTCCTTATCGACATTTGTTTTTCTATAGCATGATTAATGAGTTGATTCATGATTGGATTCTGCAATATATATATCTAATACAATGCTGAACCAGATCGGTGTTGATGAATGTGATTTTTGTATACATCTAGTACTTGTGTCGTAAGTGCTGTTTCGTTCTCAGGTGGACAGTGCGAATACAAGTACGCCTCGTTTGCAGTCTCTCTTTGTACTTGACGTTCTGCTGTTCTGAGGTGAATTTTTCTATGTTTAGCAAACTTTTGCTTACCTTCTATCTGATAGATGATTGCGCATAAAGATTTGTTTTCAAAGCCAAATATTCTAGACGTGAGATCTGTACGAGTAAGATGAGTGCTCAATTGCGAACCAGTTGAAACAACTGGACTTTGGTTCTTAGTAAGTTACACAGTTGTTTCTTAAACTTCTGTCTTACTTTGGTCACATAAGAATGCAGAATTTTTCAGTTTCCATAGTGTTCAAAAGACCATATTGGAGATACAATCCACGTTCAGTGTTCACAGAAACCAGAAGTCCAAAGTTTTTTAAAATTAGTTGCAGAAGAAATTTGATATTGTGTCAGTTTTAATTTAAACATGAGTTACTTGATCATAAGAATTGTATAAAGCTCAGCTCTAATGTCTGGTTCTTCAAAATTTTTGTACCAATTTACATCAATCTGATATAACAACCGTGAGAGAATCCAATTCTGATGTAAGTGTCTTGTCTGAAAGATTTGCTTCTGAGAAAAACTTCAAAAGAATTTTGAATTGTCAAAGTTGCAGGAACTTCTTGTACAGCTAAACACATTAAAAAAATTCAAACTGCTTGCTGTCTTCCTGAGAACCACTGAAACTTCTTGTCGTTTTGATGCCACTGTCTTTTTGGGTCAGAAGAAGTTCTTGAGAAGATTCAGAAAAGAAGACTGTCTCTTTTTTTCTGTTACTGTAACTCTGCAACATTCTTTTATGACATCATTACATGTTTGCTTTTCTGTTTCCAGTTCTGTAATAAATAATATGTGGTCCCAAGACACGAATATTTGGTTGTTTCCTCGGCCCACTTTAAATGTCCCTTCAGTCAAACTATACGAACTAGAACCACACGTTCGGCTCAGTTTGAATTTTCCGATTCAGTTTGGATTAGGTTGTGCTAATTATTAGTTAATACTCTTGGGCCATAAAGGCCAATAAAAAAGATCTGGCCCAACTAAAAAGTCTCCGTAAAAATAATCTCACGCTACAAGTGTCTCTCTGTGTCTATATAACGGTTTCATTGTTTCAACACTCGACCATATTTTGCAATTAAAATTCCTTCGTCCCGTTATCTCGTTGCGTTATCTCGTTCTTGTTGGCGAATTTAGGGTTTCGAACTTTTGATCGCATTTCTCGGTTTCAGTCTCCTTGGCTGAGAATTCGCTGGCTCGTCACGTCTAGTTTATTCTTGGTTAAAAAGTTCAGGCAAGATAGAGAGAAGCAGTTTGTAGATAAATCAGAATCAGGACCGAAATATTCGTTATTGTTTGGTCGTTTTCCATAACTTGAGAATGATCGCTACGATGAATTTAGAAGAAACATCAGTGAAGTTTTCTTTCTCTCGTAAGAGACATCTTGAAGACAGAGCCAAAATCTGTGAAGAAGAAGAAGAAAGAAAAAGAATGAGGCAACCAAATTTTCATGATCAGAACAAAATTATCCCTCAAGGTTGGCTAGATTGTCCTCGTTTTGGTCAGGAAATTGGATTCATCATTCCTTCAAAAGTTCCTCTCAGTGAATCTTACTATGATGGTGTTCCTTCTATAAAAAGATACGGTTTTAAACAGTGGTTAACTAATGGAAGGAACAAGCTTGGTTTGGTGATTGATCTCACCAATACAACTCGTTATTACAATCCTAGGAGAGAGTTAAAGCACGATGGGATTGAGTATGTTAAGATTCGTTGCAGTGGTCGTGATTCTGTGCCGGATCACTTATCAGTTAACATCTTTGTGAACGAGGTTAAACAGTTCGAGGAACATAACTTGGCAAAGAAGTATGTTCTTGTGCACTGTACCCACGGGCATAATCGCACAGGGTTTATGATTGTGCATTACCTTATGCGCACGAGGCCAATGATGAGTGTTACACAAGGTCTGAAAATGTTTTCCAATGCTCGTCTGCATGGGATCTATAAGCCAGATTACATTGATGCTTTGTACAGTTTTCATCACCAAGTTAAGCCTCAGAGTGTCATTTGCCCACCAACTCCTGAATGGAAGAGATCTGAAGCAGTTAAAGACGCAGAAGATGGTGATGCTGTGTCTTTTCCTGCAATGGTAGGAAACAATCAGCAGGAGGAGAATGTGAAGGTGATATCGAATGATGACATATTGGGGGATGAGATTCCTTATAATCAGGAGGTGTATTACCAGAAACAATGTTACGAGATGCTGAATATCAGAGGATCTATGCAGTTCCCTGGCTCGCATCCGGTATCTCTAGACTGGGAGGGATTGAAACTCTTGAGGCAGAGGTACTATTACGCGACATGGAAAGCAGATGGAACTAGGTACATGATGCTCTTGACTAGAGATGGATGTTATCTGATAGACAGAAAGTTCAAATTTAGAAGGGTGCAAATGCGGTTTCCTTGCTGGAACGACCCAAGTGAGTATAAAGTGCATCATTACACATTACTCGATGGAGAAATGGTGATAGATATATATATATTTATGGATGGAGGAAAGAAGTGTCAGGTGAGGAGGTATCTTTGTATGATTTAGTAGCAATCAATGGGCAATCAGTCGCAGAGCGGCCTTTCAGTGAAAGATGGAATGTTCTCAATAGAGAAGTGATCAAACCTCGTAATGACGAGAAGAAGGACATAACTCATTGGTATATAGATACGACATGGAGCCTTTTGGAGTACGAATCAAGGCTTTTTGTCTACTCTCTGCTCTTGAGAAAAAGGTTTTCAAGGAGTTGATTCCTTCGCTTTCGCATGAGACTGATGGCCTAATCTTTCAAGGTTGGGATGATCCATATGTTTTCAGAACCCATAGAGGTCTACTAAAGTGGAAATATCCGGATTTGAATACTGTTGATTTTCTGTTTGAGATGGGCAAAGATGAGCATCGAATGCTCTTCTTGTATGAACATGGAAGGAAGAAGCTTATGGAAGGTTATTTGGTTGAATTTAGGGGTGATAATTGGAACAACTTGACGAGTTACTCTGGAAAGATTGTAGAGTGTTCATGGGATAAAGAGAAAAATGTTTGGGTTGGTTTGCGGATCAGAGTTGATAAAGCTACACCAAATGATATCAGAACAGCTCGTAGTGTCATCAAAAGCATCAATGAAAACATTACGAAAGAGGTTTTGTTGGAGGAGATCAAAAAGATTATCCATCTTCCAATGTACTCTATGCGCATTCAAGCGGACACACAAGAAGCTGAACGCCGCAAGCTTGGAAACCGCACCATGAGTGGTAAACTTTGAGAAACCATTTCTGTATTCAGTTTGTAAATAAGACATAAAATGTATATACTTCTGTTTTGATGTGTAACAATGAAAGGAAATTCACTTCTTCTGTTTATAGGAAATCAGAATTTAGGGTTCGATATTTCAGAGTGTCTACTACTACTGCTACACCATTCTCATTATATATATGATTCAAAAGTAGAAAACAAAAAGTAAAAGCAGAAAAAATAGAGTGTTTGCTTGGGATCAAAGGTTTCAGCTTCTTAATGCAAAGAAATGAGTTGGAGTTTGGTAAGAGCTTTTTGCTTGTACTCTTTCTCTACTGCAGCTGAAACTAGAGAGTGAGATACAATGGAACTGTAGATTGAGATAGTGTGAGCTCTTCGTAATAACTGTGTCTCCTTTGTTTTCTTCACCATCTGTCTCACTCTCTGTCACTCCCTCTCGTAACTAGCGTTTTGGATCCACTTCCCTTAAGAAAGCATGGGACCGGTTTGGTTTCTAATTGTACAAATGTGGATTGATTTCAACGACTGATTCAAGTCAATGATCAGCTAGACGTTGCATTATGATTAAACTTCATTTAACAACCAATCTTCCTTTGTTTTGTTTCGACCTCAACTTCATGTTCAAAATGTGAAGGAGGAAAATGAAACAAGTTCATACCATCATTTAGATCCATGGTCTGCAGAGACGGCTCTTATGCTTCCGCCTTCTGTTATGCAACAATGGCAATTAAGAGAACTGCTAAAGCAGTGACAGAAAAAAAAGAGAACTGCTAAAGAGATCAACTATATACGACTAAAACTGTACTTTATACTACATACTTGAACAAAGTAGTTCATAAGTTTTTTTCTGACAGGAATAATGGTTACAGAGACAACAAAAAGCTGCATATTTTGGTCTTGTCTTTCTTTAATATCATTGTATCAGCTACATGGGTTAGCTTCAAAGAACACAGCCTAAGTGTCAAACAATCTCTACCGAATCCGTGGAACTATCATGGCCTCAAAAAGTTTTGTAAAAGGTCTTGAACCCTGTTGGTCAATCTTCTCCCAGGTTACTAGTAGTTTCTTTGAAGCTCTTGGACAACCATATTGCGGTTTCTCTGGGTGATACTTTTTCAGGACCAAACGGTTTCAGTAACACATTCAGCTCATCGTATCTCTCATCTATAAGCAATCTTGCGCTGAATTCAAGCAGCCCTTCAAGTGCCTCAGCCCGTTGCTGATATGAACTAGGGTCAAATCTTTGTCTCCTTGATGCACCTGAGGAAGCTCTGCTTGATGCTCCCGCAGTCGCATTCTGATCAGACAAATCACTTTTGTTATCTCGTCCTGGTTCAAGTGTGAATTTGTCTTTTGTAATTGAGCAGTCTAGTGGTGGCTCTGGAGGCGGGCTGTATGATCCTCTGGATGATCCTTTCTTCTTACGCACTACGGGAATGAAAGGCATTTCCTCATATGAGGCTAGGGGAAATTTGATCCTGTCGATTCTTGGTGAGTTTACAGATACATCCGGAGACTGTAGCTGATGGAGTATGCCAATACTTGGGGTGTACAGTGAATCTTGCGTTCCTTTCAAAAGTTTATGTGAGATAGGCAAGGAAGCCCTACGTATAGCTGGCGCTGGTTTCTGACACATCAGATCGAAAATATAAACAGATAGAATCAGCAATTAGTAAAACAAAGAGCATTTGGATATATCACGTACCAGACCACCACTCTTAGGCTGGTGTGATCTCACTGGCAGATATTTTGAACTGTTTGAGACCCCTGAATTTTTCGAAAGAGCAGGTCTACGAACAACCCCTCGACTACTTTCATTGGCAGACAAATCCACTGGCCTGCGCCGGGTTAAATATGTGTGCACAGGTTTAACAGAAGATACAGAATTTTCCTGGTCAACCCCAAACCTGCTTGGACCAAAGCTCACACATTTGCCAGAAGAACGCCTTCTCTGCTCAGGATAGCTGCTTCTCCTTGAGGATTCAGATGGCAATATTTCAGGTTCCCGGTAGCTCAGCTTAAGAAGAACCTTTTGAACGTAAGGCTGAAGCAGCGGCTGTCTGAGAAGATCAGAAGCCTACACAGAAAATAAGAAATGTAACTGATCAGATTTATAGAGCTCAGATTAAATAAACACAACTGCCACAGAATTATGCATACGCTTGGTCTGAGTTCTGGATTCTTCCTGAGCATGCTTTTAACCAGGCTTCGACTGAAGAAAGCAAAACCGTAAATCATATGGAAGTTGTTGCACATTCAATAAGCTCTAATAGGTTCACAGTACACGAGGGAATCTATACTTACAAGGCAGTAGAATATTGTGCAGGAAGTGGAGCAACAATCGATCTGTTTATCCTGTTGATTAGCCCTTGCATGTCCTTAAATGCAGAAAGTTGAGACAAATATCAGTATATCATTAACATAAGACAAAGGAACATGATCTTGAAGGTGTGAGTTAGAGAAGAACTTACAAAGGCCTTGAATGCTGGTTTCAGAGCCGTCATCTCATAGATGCAACACCCTGGATGAAAATGAGAAGAAGACTAGACTCAGAAAATATTTGGTTATCTAAACTGAAAATGAAAAATTACTGCTTAGCCATGGAAGAGAGAAACTTGCCCAGCGACCAAATATCAGACTTTGACCCGTATGGTATATCGGCAAGAAGCTCAGGGCACATGTAGCTTGGCGTTCCGACCACCTGATTTAAGACATGTCATTGCAGAGCTTGAGACCAGAAACATATCATTAGAGAAATTTGAAATATATACTCACTGAAGAAGCAAGGTCATCTGATGTCAAGATCTTGGCAAGTCCAAAATCACCTGCAGAAGTCACAAAAAATTAATGTTTCACACGATTTAGAAAAATGATAAGAGAATTGACATTATTTAAGCACGTTACCTAGACGTATATCTTGATCCTTTGTCAAGAATATGTTTGAACACTGAATCAAACCAGTAGACTTTAAATTAGTAAGATTCAAACACGGCGATTATTAATACTTGTGTTATGCTCGAAATTAGGTATCACAACCCACCTTGACATCGCGATGGAGAATGTGACTGGCATGCAAGTATTCAAGAGCCATCAAGAGTTGCACCAGCCACTTGCAGAGTTTCTGAAAACAAGCAAGTATAGAGAGATCTAGAACTATATGTACTAATCTTTCATAAATACAAACTTAATCATCAGATGTGTGTAATACCTCTTCAGAGAATTCTACGCCGTTGGCTTTCTTTATTGCTTCAGCCCTATAATACAGAGGAAACAATGTATAAGAACCCCTCCACAGTCAAGAATGTGCAGAATGTTCTGAGAAGGTAACAATTATATTACATGTCACCGCCTTTGCAATAGCCTATTACTATGCACACATAGCAGCCCTGAAAGCACACACCAGAGAGCCTATTACATACTTTTTATGTACACAGATAAATCTTTAATGAAGTAACATAAAGGCGTGGAGAACATACCTTTTCAACCCAAGAATCTTTGTATTCCACAATAAATGGATTTCGTATTCTTGAGATTAACTCCATCTGCAGACAGAACAAGATACACTGTCAGTCACAAACTCATAATCGATGAAACAGGAAGGCCAATAACATCATTCATCTATCAGTGCACACTCATATTCCAATTAAACTTTTATCTGTAGTCATTAGACTACAATTGGTCAGCTTAATTAACACTCTAATACCTTTGTACTGTGTTTCGACTTGATACCACAAACATATTTTTCAGCTCAATAGTTGTAATTCACTAGAAAACTTCGTTGATCCATGTTTAAAATATCTTCAAAGGAACAACATTTGTCTCTGTTTCAAGTTCCACATACGGTTTTAACCCCATAAAAGCATTATGCAACTGTAGGATAAAAGCTTAGAACTAACCTCTTGATGAGCAGATCTTCTTGTTCTACCAGTCTGCCGAGCCAACCGAATTTTCTTCAAAACATAACTTCAGAAAACAAAAACACAATAACAGAGAATCAGTTGCAGACATCATAAATCACACACACATCAAATGAAAAACACTGAAGAAGTAAAGACTCTTTCCAAGTTTCCATTTAAGTGATCACAAGTTCTTACAGTTTCTTCTCATGCTTATGCCTCACAAGAAGAGCTGACCCAAAGGACCCTTTCCCAATTTGCTCAAGAACCTCGTAATGCTCCATTGAACAAGCTCTTTAACAACTAATATCTTCCTGTATAATAATCTTCAGTCAAATGAAGATAAAGCAGAAACAGCGATGATCAAATTCTCAACAACTTGGTTCTTGTAAGTGACATTAACCGTACCTTTCCGGACATATAAAGATTTAAGGCCAAAAAAAAAGTAGCTAAAAAGGTGAAAAATTTAGTAAGCAAATAAAGTGAAATCTACAAGAATCTTCAACGTTTTTATATCTTTTTATTTTCTCGATTGAAAATCGCTGCCGACCCATCAAACTAAATAAAGTCAAATTTACCACGAAAATGAAAGTTTAGAGGTAAAGCTTAGAAAAGAAAGGTATCCACATCATGAATACTGACCCTATCTATTCACATATGCCCAATTAACAACACACACTCACACAAAAAAAGAAAAAAATTGTTTTTTGGGTCTTGTTAAAGCTCAAATCTTTATTGCACAGAAATTTGCTCACATTCACGAGAATGAGAAAAATCCATTAACTGAAACAAAAAGAAGAGCTTTTGAGTTGGAAACAAAGAGAGGAGAGAGAAGAGCAAACCTAAAAAAAGCGTCGGTGAGAGATTTTAGGAAAATGTAGCTACGGCATTTTCCGGGAAGAGACTACAAAACGGCACCGTTCTTAAGGTAGAAGTGACTTTGAAGAAGAAAGGGCATCGGAAGATGGTGAAGAAGCTGCTTCGCCATGAGACCTGTGCTCTTCTCTTCTCTTCTCTTCTCTTCTCTTCTCTTCTCTTCTCTCTCACTGAGGAAAACGACAGAGTTACCGTGAGAGAAGTAAATCGACTTTATTTTTATTCTTCATATAAATATATATCCTGACACTATATTTAATATTATGTCATTAATAATATAACATTTTCGTAAAGTATTGGTCAAAAGATAATAATAATAATTGGTCTATTTGTATTTTGCAAAGGCTTTTGCTATAGACATCACTCGCTAAAAGAAAAATAAATCATAAAAATATTTGTTTTCCAAACAAAAATCCCTTTTTTACTACCATTTTCAATTATTCCTCAATGAATAAAATTACCTTTTCTAAACCATCATTATATAGTCACTATATGATTCATTTATAACTAAATTACTAAAATATTTTTCCGGCTGAAGTCTAGTTTTTCTTAGTCCGGGAGTTTACATGTAATAATTAATATTTTATACCGGAAGTGTGATTTTATTCTCACTGTTAGACTTAAAAGAAATTTATATTTATGTTTGGACTATGGTTCGGCTCTTATTATTTACGATTATATATAGTTACGATTTACGTGGATAATATTTAGTCAAAATTGTTCCTAGAAGAAGACAACAAAACATAGTTTGGTCTACTAAAAAACTAATATGCCGTTAATATCTAAGATCGGTCGAATCACATCTTTGAAAATTGAATATCGAAGTTAATTACCAATCCTTCAAGTTAATAGAACACTGTTTGGTCACTAGAAATGGACAAAATGAATCAATACAATCTATACAAAAAGATGTCCCATATCAATCATACAAAACAGGTTACTTGACCAAGATGATGTTCAACCAAATACATCAACTTATTCACACCGATAGTGTGCCATATTCGACGATCTAGGTCCTACGATGAGGTTGACCGACCAATAAACACCAAACTTGATTTTACAAACTCGTGTTCGATCTCTATTATTCTAATCTGTTTAGTCTGCATTTAAATTTATGTTTTTGTATATAAGTTTGAGAAGGAGTTGTTGTATGCATTAGCGTTAGTCTAGTGATTGAACGAAATTTTCATATGATTGGATGTAATCGGATCTTATGTTGTCTGTTTATTTGAGAAGCTCGGAGTTCATGTTGTTCGTTAAATCGAAGATCAAAAGAAAGAAAAAAAAGTCTTAATTTGGAAATTAAGTTAACCATGAGTTCATGATAAAGTATTAACGTGAACCTATCCGTCATCAGACAAACGTAATAGTGAAAGTTGGTATTCCATGTGGTTTATTATCTTTATGCTTGTGCGATAGTTTCATGTGACTTTGTTTTTCGCCACAATGAACATATTTAAGCATAAAAAAGATGATGAAAATCCAACCCGGATGAGTAGTCGACGTCAAGAACAAAGGGTTAGAGCCCAACCTGGCTATGTTTAAGGTAAATTTGCATGGTAACAATTTGTAAATAATTCAGGTCTATTTAGGATGGATAATTTACGCTTTAAAAATGATATAATTGACGTATAGCTCCAGATATTAGAGGAGATTACAGATCAAAAATTGGGAACTCATACGGTTTATGAAAAATCAAAAACAAAAAAAATACTTTGTAAACAATTCATAACAAAAAAAAAATTGTAAACAAACTACTATTATCCCAGCTAACAATCAAAATAAAATAAAATTCAGAGCTCTCTTTCCTGCTTGAATGTCAAGATACAAATCATTTTATAACATATTTTCTGTAGGTAGAATATTGAGAAAAATGTCAAAAGAACATCTTATTTTACAACTTACAAAAATGGTTGAAAATATCATCAATTTCGCTTACATATTTAAACTTTAACTTTTGTTGACTTGTAATTATTGTCTATAACTTTTATTCACTGGATTAAATTGATCTCATTGTTAAGTTTTTTAAAGAATATATTTAAGAGGTTGTGAATGAAATATATGGTAAGTGAAGATTATGAGAGAATTCTGAACTATGATGTGTTAATATAATTAACAATATGGTTAATTTGAAAAAATCGACATAGTGTATAAATTAAATTTAGAAAAAAAAAGAGATGCATAAATGAAAATTGGTAGTTTTTCTTTCATAACAATTTTCGTAAGATGAAATTTTCTTTGATATTTATTTTTCCAATAAAATATTAATTGTATGTATATGAGAGAATTGTCTGTAAAATATTTCTATACATTTTTAAATGCAGCTGAAAAAAATCATATGCTTGTTAACTTATTCTACTATTTGGTGAAACATTGGATCTGATTAGTAATGGTTTTGGTTGTTTTAAAAAGTAAAAAAAAAAATGTACTAAAATTGAATCAATCACGCTCTAGGTGTATTTTTGGCATTCATTGCTCTTAAAAACAATTTTTAAATTATAAAATGTTTTTGGTTGTAAAAATCCAAAATTCTAGAAGCAAAATTTATAAATTTTATAAAATTATAATTCTACGGCAAAAAATTCTACAACCAAAAAATCTTCAACGAAAAAATTTTACAACCAAAAAAGCTACATCTTAAATATTATTAAAAAAACTTAATTATATACGGATAATTTAGTTCTTTAAGTGAATTTTAGCAGATAAAGGGAAAAACATCAACTTAGTATTTGGAAAATAAAGTCGTCGTCGGTCGGGCATTAAGAATAATTGTTTTCTTACGTCAAAATAACATACCAATAGTGTTTTTTTTTTTTGTTATCTAATCAAAATTTTGTTAGATGCGTGAGTATTACATTACATGTTGTGGAGATAAGTATGATTTAAATATAATATAATATAAGTATAAACAGCAACAGTGGCGTCTCTATCATGGAGCTTTGAGGTTCCTAAAGAAGTTGTATTTTTATAAAAGAACAATTGATTACAGCTAAGTCACACAGTGACTCTCACCTGTGAAGTGTGTACACATCCAAGCTAGTAACTTTTTTTAGTTAGTTGAATCTTATGTGTTTCTGTCTTTATATACAAAATTAATATGATTTGATGACATGTTCAAAGAAGTTAATTATCACATACGGTTAACGTTGATATTCTAATGGCATTTGCTAGAGATTTAAACGTTGAATATGTGTTAAATACTATAAAAAACAAATATATTACTTCCTACGTCATGACAAACCTAACGTTTATATAGAATGAATACAATTTAGACACCGAATCTATATGAAAAATACAATATCTTTCTATTTGTCAGTTTAAATCAATGATATAATTATATGCCTTATACGATGTAAATATCTCATCGCATAACTTATGAAATAAAAGCAACAAATGGAGTTTAGCCTGTATATAATTTATTAAAATCTAACTAAATTTCACTGTTTGTCGGCGGTGCACGTGTTACGATTCAGTAATATACTTTTCCCACTTATGCATCAAGCAATACAGTAAATAACAGTACTGTATCTAACTTTTTCATCATAGCCAAAATTGAGGTTTTTAGCAAAAAAGTATGAATAAAACTAAAATATACATATATATATATATATAGAGAATTTATTCGAACCCAAGAACAGAACTAGAGTTGAACATTGCTTTTCTCGCCAACACCATCTGCATGGATAGATGCAGGAATATTAGCATCTTCGGATCCAACCCGATTTTCATCGGGTCGGGTTAAAAGATCTCCGGCTGATGACGTGTCCGTGGCGGTGATGGTGGTGGTCCCAATGGAGGGTTGGCTGTATAAAGCTGTGAGTTGGTGAAAATAAGGACAAGTCCTTGAATCAAGTGGTCTCTTCTTGTTAGCATCTTTTGTCTTTCTAAAATACTTGTTGATGTTTTCCCATTTCTCTTTGCATCTTTTAGCACTTCTCTTGTACCCAATCTCCAACATTTGCTTTGATATTCTTTCCCACAAAGGAACAGCTTTTGATGATGTTGATGATGATGATGAGATTCCATTGTTATGATCATCATCATTCACGTTACTGATACTTCTTCTAATGTTGATTAGAGCCAATACTTCATCCTTAGGCCATCTCTTTCCAATATCACCAGTTTTTGGGGGTTTTAGGGTTTGTGTTGAAATGGGTTTAAGTGATTTCTCATTGGTTAAAGTTGGGTTATATGGGGTTAGGGTTTGAAGCTTTCTTCTTCCTTGAGAAGGGCTTGTTGGACTCTGAAGCTTATAAATCACATCATCATGATCATGATCTGTGAATTGTGATATCAACTTGATGATGTTAGTGTTTCTATCACTAGCCATGGCTTGTTCTTGTGCTCTAATCTCGACCTCTTTGTTGAGTCTCTCAATCTCTTGCTTCTTCCAAGCTTCCTCTTTAGCTATCTTCTCTTCTTCCTCTTTCACCATATCTTCTAGAAGCTTCTTATGCATTTCCTCTTGCTGAGCTATCATGTTCCTCACAAGACCTTCACAAAACCCTTTCAATACACCAAACCTCTCCTTCTCTTTCTTCCTCTTCCTCTTCTTCTTATCCCTCATTATCATCATCAAACTTGATGCTGATGATGACTTTGCATCATCTTCTAAGTTTCTTACTTTACCAATCTCATTATTCTCCATTGATGCTTCTTCTACTTGACCTTGATCCTGATCTCTTCTCTCCTCCTCTAATAACTGATCAGCTTGTCCAGTTTCTTCTATGTTTCCTCTTCTATTCCCAACTTCTGATGAGACATTCTCATGACCATGATGATAAAACTCTTCAACATCATTAAAGATCTTGTAATTATTTCCCTTAGTGTTGTAATTGCTGATTTGATGATCATTAGTGTTGTTGTTGTTGTTGTTGTTACCATTGAAATATCTTCTCTCTTCTTCTTCAAATTTCTCTTTGCATTCTTGTGGACTCCTCTTAAACCCAACTTCTGCCAACTTTCTACAGCCATCATAATTTCACAAACGACATAAATTCATTAATTATGCAAAAGTACATATACACTTATACAATTATATACAAGAATTTACTCATTTAGTTTGTAGTTTTTTTCCCTACATATACATTACATTATTTTCATTGTTCGTTTATGAAAAAAAATGTAACTAAAATTTTCCAATTATGTATAAATACGTATTAATGACCAAACATTTGTTAACATCAGTATTAAATTTCCAAAAAGTGATTATTCAAAAGAAACAAGATCTAGTATATCAAATCATACAGAAAATTGTGGAACTTGAATTCTCATTTATAATATCAATCTATATACATATAAAGACTTAATGATTAATGTCAATGTCTATATATATATATATGTGTGTGTGTGTTAGTGATGACTATGTAGTACCTTGAAGTGTGTTCCCAAGTGAATTCAGGGAACCAATTCTCAACCGTAGATCTGAACCTAAGAAGAGCAAGAACTTCATCACTACACCATGGATGATGATGATGATGATGATGTTCTCCATCATCATGATCTGGGTGACCTATCCATTCAGTAGTAGCAGCAACATCTTTGATGTCATGATGATGATGAATGATCTTACGGCTATCAAGGTTTAACATATGTTGAGATTGAGGATGAGTGTTAAAGG
This sequence comes from Lepidium didymum, assembly GCA_963920545.1. Taxonomy (NCBI): domain Eukaryota; kingdom Viridiplantae; phylum Streptophyta; class Magnoliopsida; order Brassicales; family Brassicaceae; genus Lepidium; species Lepidium didymum. Next base: position 2,895,904 of record OY986981.1, on the reverse strand, counting down.
AAGTAAAAGAGACAGGAAAAGGAAGTGATCTTTCTGTTGCCGGCTGATGCGGCGGAAGTGGAGGAGGAGGAGGCGGTGGACATGCTATGAAACGGTGGATCTGCTCTGGTACTCCACCATCAAACATTTTTTTTTCTTTTATTCTTTTTCTTTCTTCTTCTTCTTCTTCTTCTTCTCCTTTTGTTTTTTTCACTTAGCTATTCACTTGTAAAATATCTCTTTTTTTCTCTCTCTCTTTTTTGTTTCTCTTTTTATATTGCTATACTTTTTTGTATAGAAATTGATTTTAATTTATTTGTAAAGTAAAATATCTGTGGTTGGTATAAGGACATTAATGAATAATTATAGTTATTGAATGTTTGTAGCATTGATTTTTTTTTTTAAAAAAAATCTGATTTGAGTTGATCAGTTACTATACCTATGAATAAGAGAATTTCCTAAAACAGATTACAATATTTGATCAAATAAATTTATATTAGATGAATATAAGATAATACTATATACTTTTTTTCTTTTTTTTGAGTTATCAACTTTATGGAGAGCATACCTACAATTCTAGAATCATTTGGAATATAGTTGCCAAATGAAATAATTGAGACTTCAATTCAACTAGAATTAATTGAAATTAGGGTATTAATTTCTGATGAAAATGTTAAGAGGGTATATTACATGAAAATTATTGAAAAATTGTTCTTTGATCGAGTTCATAATTGCAATTAAAATATGAATTGTTCTTATTATCTTCCCACGTAATTTTATGAAATAATAATTTTATTTTCACTCAAAATCTACCTTACACGAGCATACATTTCAATTTTTTCTTCTTCTTCTTTCATAATTATTGACTGATAGTGAGTGTTGTTTAATTTATGTAAAAAAAAAGAAAAGTTATATTTGATTCAATTTACAAAATGGCAAAGACAAAGACAATATTACTAAAAACGCCAAAAATCACCTCTCTCTCAATTGTCACTGACATTTTGTCCAAATATTTATAAATCGAATAATATTGCCCATGTTAGAGCCACCCCTTACGCTCAAATTCAATTAAACCTACCCTCTTTAGGTGGAAAACTTGTATATAGTTGAATACTATAATTAGTCCACAAATATAGAGGAAGCAAAAATTGTAAAACTTGTTTTCAAATTTGTATTTTGTATATATTTTGATGGGATAATATTGTCTATAATGTTTCTAGACAAAGTTTACATTAATTGTTATAATTACAATCAACTGCCATAGTATATTTTTTCTGTTTATCATTAGTAATCAATAACTAATACTCTTTTAACAAAATGCATTCATTTATTAAATGATATTCCCTTTATATGTAAATAAGTCATGTTTTAGTAAAAATGCAGTTATAACGAAAGGTAAAAGTGTCAAAGCTCTAGTAGTTAAATGTCTCAACTCCATTAATAGTTCATGTATAAAGTTTTATTCTATCCTCGTTACATATAATACTTAAAGATGAATTTAGACTATAGATTGGATTTTGTTGATCTACTTATTAAAAAATATCAAAGTTAAAAAAACAAATAAACTATCCATGTTTTATAGTCAATGATAAAAGAAAAATAATTCATTTTCATATATTATAAGTGTAAATTAGTGCAACTTCTTGTGATTTTTGAGTGTAAAACATCTGATCAAAGTATTAAGATTTTTTTTAATTTCATGTGATTCAGTTGATTTATTCAAATATGTAGAATTTTTTTTATATGGCTATATATTAAGATCGAATTCAATCAACTTCATTGTAGCTGGGCAATTAACTATCAGAGTTTCTAGGTCTTTCATAAATTATACAAAGTTTTGACTCAAATTCTATTTGAGTTAATGATCAAAAAAAAATTATTTTATGTCAAATGGTGTAATATGTTATAGGAAATTATCTTATACATAGATCTTAATGTTGAGATCATTGTGTAATTCAATAGAAAGAATTTTACCAAATCATGTATTATTATAGTGATCTAATTTCTAGAGACAACCAGAAAATAAAAAATAAAAAAGTGAAATATATTGTTCTTGTCCTTATTGTGATACAAATAATAATAATAATTTAAAAATGGAATTTTTGGAAGTACATTAGAATCCTATGCAGAAGCAGATGCAGATGCAAGTGTAATAATAAACGGCAAACGAGTATGGCAGGGCACGTGAATACATGCAGGAACTGGGTCCTCCTTTTTTTCAAAATTTATTTTATTTATTTATGACCCCATTTTGTTTGTCTTTTAGGTTTTATTCATCTGCTTTTAGCTCCACCTATTTATGGTGCACCTCTTTTCTCTTTGTCGCTTTTTGTGTCACCAATTCTCCATCGGATCGTGGAAACATGACTCTTTAGGACGAGGTACGTCCTATTCTTTGCTTTCCTCTTATGTCGGCTTACAATTATTTTCCGTCTATCTAGTTTTTGTTCTTAAAAATGTCACATTACGTTTTGTATCCAATTTTTGTATTTTATTGAAGAAGCTTGCTAGTTTGTTCTGGATTCAAAAGTCTGATGGAGTTTATTATATTCTTAATTATAGCTTTAATCACCGATTGAAATTTTTCAATTTTTCTGCTAGTGTCTGTATGGAACATTTCATTCTTTTCTCTCCAGATTTCATAGATTGTTGTTTGTCAAAGTAGGGGTAGAAGGTATCGGGTTTCTCTAGTTCCTGTGAAGGTGATGAGTTGTTGAAGAATGTCATTGACATTAACATTCTAGGTTAGTTCATCCTCATCAAAGAAAAGACTGAGGTTAGTAATTGCTGCAAATACATCCTGAATCTTATCTGATCTTGAAATACATCCCATTTCAGTGCTATAGATCGCTGCTTAAAAATTTGCTTGAGGTTTCAAGTAGTGTTTTGGAAAATCTTTATATCCCAAATTACCCAATCTTTAATGACGTTTTGGTGGATCCATGTTGTCCAAACTGATTCTCTGTGAAAGAGAAGTACCCATAACAGCTTTAAAGCACATGTATGATTCCAGATTTCTAAATTTTTAAGTCCTAGCCCTCCTCTTGCCTTAGGTTTAGTAACTGAATCCCATGAAACTTTTGCAGAGTGGCGCCCCTCTAGATTACCTTTCCACAAGAAGGAGCTGCATATAGAGTTTATGAGGCGGATGCATTTCTTTGGCAGAATGAAAGCAGTTGTCCAAAACTTTGTTAAGCCTGAGATCACAGAGTTTAGTAGTTGAATCCTTCCTGCCAAAGATAAGTACATTACAGTCCACGTTCCCACTTTACCTTTCAATTTGCGGATTAGTGGCTCACAATCTAACATTGTTAATTTTTTAAAGCTCAAGGGGAGTCCCAGATACTTTATTGGGAGTTGGCCTAATAGAGTACCCGATAGTTGGGATAAATTCTGGGCTTGAAGAGGAGATAATCCACCTGGAAAGAGGCATGATTTCTCAATATTAATGGCCAAACCAGAGAGGGTCTTGAATTCATTAAGGATAAGGAGTATTTTTTGTACAGAGGTGGGCGAGCCATCAGAGAGCAAGAGCAAGTCATCTGCAAAGCATAGGTGGGTTAGCTTTGAGAATTTACATTTAGGGTGATAGCTAATGTGCCCAGATTCTGCTGCAGTATTTAGTTTTAATGATAAGTAGTTCATAGCTATCCCAAATAGATAAGGAGATAGTGGGTCTCCCTGTTTCAGCCCTCTTGTGCCTTTAAAATAGCCATGTAGTGACCCATTTATACCCAGCGAGAAAGCCGTAGTAGAGATACACGCAGTAATCCAGTCAATGAATTTTTGTGGCAAGTTAATTGCATGAAGGCTGGCTAAGATGAAGTTCCACCGAAGATAGTCAAATGCCTTAGCAATATCTACCTTTAATGTGAGTCTTGGCTGCTGGTTTTTCCTATGATCACCATTCACTATTTCTGAAGCTAAGAGACAGTTTTCTAGTAGCAACCTCCCTTTGATGAAAGCCAATTGATTAGGAAGGATGAGCTTAGGTAGTAGCGGTTTGAGCTTTGCAACAAGTAGTTTAGATATTACTTTGTATAGCGTGTTGCAGCAAGAAATAAGCTTGTAGTCCTTTATGATAGTAGCACCGGAAAACTTAGGGATCATGGTAAGAATTGTGGAGTTGATTGCTGAAGGCATAATCTGGTAGTGGAAAAACTTGAGAATAGCTGAGATAACACCTTCCCCAACTATAGGCCAAGCTGCTATGTAGAACTTAGAGTAAAACCCATCAGGCCCATGGTTTTTGTTTGGGTCAAGTTTGAACATCATTTTTGTGATTTCCTCTTTGGTTGGAATAAGTGACATGATCTCTTGTTCTTGGTGGATGCATGTGAAAAGAAAGGGGTCAGAGACGTTTGATTGACTTAGATGGCGCACAGGGACTAGAGGGCCAAGAATCAGTCTCCTCGGGCGTAGTGGAAATGTCTCCATTTAGACTCTCTAGGGTGTGAATGGTGTTGTAGGCATTTCTAACTTGGGATACTTTGTGAAAGAAGCTTGAGTTCGGGTCTCCATGAGCTAGCCAATTGATCTGTGATTTTTGCTTAAGGCAAAATTCTTCAATCCCCTTCAAAAATCAGCAGCTTTTCATGAAGTATTTTCTCCTCTTCAAAATTTGCTTGGTTTGGCATTGTCAATGATTGTACCTACACAATTTTAAGCAAACTGTTAGCCTCACTCCCTCGTTTTTGAATGTCTGAAAACTCTCTCTTGTTTAGTGATTTTAGTTCTCTTTGTAGCTTCTTTTGCTTTAAACTCAGTAAACTGAGAGATGAATCATCAATTATGGTGCCACTCAAAACTGCTTAGACGATGAAGAGGAAATTTGGGTGAGAGATTAGGTGGTTGAAGAATTTGAATGGCTTGGAACCATCTATGGGGATTAGACATGCCAGGTTAATGGTAGAAGGTGCATGATTAGAGAAGTCTGGAGCATAGAAGAAAGTAAGGCTTAAAGGGAAGGTACTTATCCACTGTTCATTGATCAATACTATGTCCAGTTTCTTGGCAATTGGATTTGTAGCCTGATTGTTAGTCCATGTGAAACAGGGGTCGTGATAGCGCAAGTCTTTAACGCCAACAACATCAAGACAGGTTTTGAATGCATTCATCTGATGGATAATACAGTCACAGACAAGAGAATAATGTTTAATCGGGTGAAGAATCTCATTAAAGTCCCCTCCAATCATCCAAGGGTAAGAATCAAGATCTAGTTGAGAATGAACCCTATGCAAATTCTGACCATAGACTTTCACGTTCATCACTTGTATTTTTAGCATAAACATCAGACATGTAGAATTGATGAGCTCCCGGGATGCTAACTCTGTAAGTGAACAATTGGTTAGATTTTGTAAGACTGATATTGAGTTGGTGCTTTCCAAATGACGATTATTCTGCCAGAGTATCCCGCTGAGTGATTAGAAGCAAATGACCATTGCAATCCAAGGCTTTGCATAACCAAATACAAGTTAGATTCTCTAATGTGGGTTTCTAAAATAGCGATGAACTGTACATTACTACTACTTAGTCATGACTTAAAAACATTATGCTTATCATGATCATTAAGACCCATGACATTCCAAAAAAATAATTGTACTGAAATTTAGAGGTTAGAGTTAGGCTCCCCAATATTACTAGGGTGACCCGATAAAAGGGTAGTGGGAACAAAAGATTGGTTAGAGATATTTGTGGTTGAAGTAACAACATGGGTAAAAATGTTTTAGGTTGTGTTTTGGTCAGGTTCTTGGAGACAAGCAAAGAAGCTTGGAGCTCCTAGAGGGGTAGAGAGAGGCAGAAGAATAGAGGTTGGTTGAAGATTAGGTGGGTGGGTGGGGATCAAGCTTTCAGCTTCCATTGCGTCAAACAGCGGACGCTTAGTTGGTTTATTAGGAGGTTGAGGTTTATGAGCGGGAAGGCTCAGCACGTGGGTTACATCAGAGGCTAAAATTCCTTGGACTGATTCTCTGCCAAAGAAGATAGCTTGGATGAGTTCTTTTTCAGGAGTGGCTACAAAGTTGAAGGGTAACTTAACGACAGTCTCACAATTAGTAGATGTAGAGGTAATTATGGCAGGTAAATGGCTTACTTTTGCCATATTTGTGTCTTTAAGTAGCTGGGGTGATTTGTATGCTGAGCAGACAAGTTAGGGGTTGGCTGAGATGAAGGTAAGGGTTGAGGAGGAGAATGGTGCGGAGAAGGTGGATAGGGATTTTATGGGGGCTTTTGTGACAGGGACCCATTTGCTAGAAGGGCATCTTGATTTGAGATGACCCATTTCCTTACAAACTGAGCATAAGGGAGGTCTCCAAGGGTAATCGACAGACAAGGTAATAATTGAGCCATCTTCTCTATTGATTTCAATTTTTGATGGCAGTTGTTTGGTACAGTTTACTCGGCATTTTACATGTGCAACCTCCATGTTAAGATAACCTGATGGTGGAGTCATCTGTTTCAATAGGTTCACCTATAAGGCCAGCCACGAAGCTGAGACCTTGCTGGTGGAATAAGTCTAGTGGGAGCCCTCTGATGTGAGCCCACATAGGGATGAAAGACGAGGTTGGAGGTTTGACAACAAGGTGAGGAGTCCATTGGACAATATAGAACATGGTTGAGCCTATATATCAGAACTCCTGCTCAACAATTTTCATCCTTGTAACATCATTAGGTATTCGAACCATCATTGTACGCTGAACAGGTTTGAGATGGAATTCGACTTTCCTTCCACATCCCAAATATGGTTTAAACACGTTTTAAATTTGAGTGTAAGAGGGTATTTTTCCCATGAATACTCCTAATGAAGTCTTTGTGGATGGTGGTACCTTTTTGGAAGACTAAGCCTGAGATAATTACCCTGGGAGTACTATCTTCTAGATTGATGAAGTTTTTGTGGATAATGACTATGGAGAACGACGACGGCAACAAAGGGTTGGCACAAAAATCAAGCAGAATATGAAAGACTAGAGAAGAGAGAAAAAGAAAAGAGATTTTTTTTTTTTTTTTAATTTTTTTAAAAGAAAAATGTGGAAAATGAAAATGAGATATTTTGGAATACCTTTAATATTGTCAAAACAGTTAAGCTCTCATCGATGACACATTGAGCCCATGACCTTGAAGTACTGAACATAAGAGCTCTTACCACAAAGCCATTAGCATAATGGTCATGAATCCAAATCTTTCATGTTGCAAAAATTAGATCGCGAATATATTGTTATAGATGTTTACACAGCTTCGATCAATATCTAGAAAATAAGATACATCTATTGGGCTTTTAGTATTGTCGATTCATATAAGAGAAATGAGAAGTGAATGTACACAATACACCTCTACATTTTTTTTCATGGAATCTTATCTTTTTGGGGATAATATTGTTTCAATTTTAGAAAAGTTTGAGTTATTTATAAGGTTTTGTCGATTCTAAAAAAATAAAAACCTGATTTGGGTAATAATTTTTTTTTTTCATCTGAATTTTTATTAATAATATACCAAGACAGAATACGAAGTTCAATTACATAAGGCAGAAAAATAACAAATAAATTTTTGGAAACAAAACCCTAACAAATGAACCAAAAGATTTTAACACAAAAAAATATTAAAAATAGAAAAAATGAAATGAACCAGTTTAGACAAAAACCAACATACAAAGTTAGATTACATGGTATTGATTGTTTAAGACATATTAATGTTTAATTCGTTTTCTTTGAGGAAAGAAAGTTCTCAAAGAAAAGGTAACGTTAATATGGGTATGGCGTGGCGAACTTAAAATCTAAAAAGCCCATTAACAAATTACGAAAAAACGTCATTCTTGAATTCTTAAAATACGAAGAAAAGAATAAAGTAAAAATACTTTGGGAAAAATACCATAAAAAAGCTTTTACAAACGCTACTAACTAATCATAAATTTTCAAAATATTATTTTAATCCGTTTTTTTTGTTGACTACGCTATTATAGACCTGTCGTTACAGAGTTAACACCATTAATACTATTGTTATTCTGAAATCCAAAAATATCACAAAAAACATAAACTTTCAAAAATGCGACGAATTAATCTCGAACGTTAAAAATGTCAATTTAATCATAGTCTTTTCGTTGACCACGCTACTATAGGCCCATCATTAACGATCTTTTTAAACAAATCATTCCTTTCGATTTTAATATCGGAATCATAACAAACTTTAGTTCAAAAAATTTCAAAACGGATTGACGTTATGATCTTAAAAGATGATCGATTAGGTAATATTTATGTGGATAATTTCGAACTCTAATCCTGAGAATAATTTGGTATAAACATTTGGTGCAAATGATTAAATCTGTTAAAGACAAATATAGATCCGCTGAAAACTAACAATATCCAACTTTTGTAGCCACTAAACATTTGTACAAATAATTTCTTGATATCAAAAAAGCTGCCAAAAACAGTGCGGTTTATAAATTGAACCAATAATTCATTCATAATAGTTGGCAAAATAAATTGAACCAAATTTGTGTTAGTATGGTTTATAAAAAATGCGCTACAAGTGCGGTTTTAAGTAGAAAAATGGAACAAAAAGTTATATGATTGACGAAAATATAATAGCGGTACAATTTTTTAAAAATAATATTAAAAAGTTTTATAAAACTCTAAAATGTCTAATTTCATAGATTATTGTGTTTTATAATTATTGCTTAACATAAATTTTAGTATTCACAAAAAAAAAAAACATAAATTTGAGTATTAATTTGAATATAATAACATAAATAAGTAACGTAAATATTATTTATTTTTAAAAGAAAGATGGATTTCATATATGTGAGGGTATAATATAAAAAGAAAGATGGATTTCATATATATGAGGATATAATTTAAAAAGAAAGATGGATTCATGAAGTTAATCCAGTTTGAACTTTTTTAAACTAAAATTTATTATGATTTCGATATGAAATCGAAGGGAATGATTAGCTTAAAAAGGATCGTTAACGACGAGCCTATAGTAGCATGGTCAACAAAAAGACAATGACTAAATTGACATTTTGAAAGTTTGGGATTAATTTGAAAGTTTAACCTTTTTATAATTTTTTTCCGTTTAGACATAATATTGATGTTAACATGAATTAATTCCGTAACAATCTAATTAACGGTGGGTTTTTAGTAACGTAGTCAGTGCAAAGATTATGATTAAAATTACATTTTAAAAGTTCGTGATTAGTTTGTAGCGTTTTTCCTAGAATATTTTTGGGCCTCCTCTGCATATCCTCTTAAGCCCATATGATTACCCGAAGCCCGAATACCCGGAACTGAACAATCATGTTCCATGTACTTGTTTACACTGAACTATTGAAAACGATCGTTACTCTTTTTGTACAGACATTTATGGTGTGATACAAGTATAACCACCACCAGCAATCATCTATCTCCTCATTAATGCAATCTCAACAAACTTTATCTTCCATCTGTCACAAATAAAAGAAAGAGACTTTTCTTCTTTTCTCACCAATTGTAATATTTTTCTCGTGTTGAATTCTGTTTTCTTTATATATTAGATTGTGTTTCTATATTTCTCTTAGACAAGACACAAATAACAATATACACTCTTTCTTTTGTCTAAATCCTTTTCTTAAAATTAAAATGGGTATTGCCCGAGAAAACCGGGTCGAAATCAAGTCGATGTTAACTGCAGTATCCAGCAAACCATCTGGATCGGGTCGGGTACATCCGTTTACAGCTTTGGATAACGCTATGAGTCCACATACGGTCCACGTCATCTTCTATTACGCTCGTAGTCCATTTGAAGACTTTGATGTTGACTCGGTTCGGATCCCGTTATCGGAGATCCTATCGCTGTACCCGCCTGTTGTTGGTCGGGTCGCCCAAAACCCGGATGGGATGTGGGAGGTGAAGTGTAATGATGCGGGACTTCGAGTGTTTAGGGCTAAAGTTTGTGTTGGTATTGATGAATGGTTGAGATCAGCTGATGGACATGAGGAAACTAATCTAACGGTTCGGGAAGACATGCCGGAAGATCCTAGTACTTGGTCGCCGTTTCGTCTACAGGTATTTTTTATTACACGTATAAAAATTACATAAACTGTAGTAAAATTTAAACATAGGAAATTCGGTTTAAATTCTTAAGAATAAATAATTCAATCAAATTATTTTCGTTTGGCCACGACCAAAACAAAAAAAATTCATTTCGTTTGGGTTTGTATTCATTTTTGGATAAGAATAAATAATTTTGTAAGTAACTATTTTAGTTAATATCATAGGTTTATAGTTGTAGTCAATATCATGGATGTATACTACACATTGACTATCTATTAAATTAAATGACTCTTTTTAATGAATTTAGCTGAATCAAAAATCTCTTCAATGTTTTTTTGTTTTTATTTTTTTCTCAGATCTCTTAATTACAAAAGTTGAAGGATTTGTTCGCATAATTTACATGACTGGTTGTGTTTACAATATCATAATAAAGTATTATTGAAGAAAAAAAAATTAGCTTAATTTGGTTTCTTAGGTTCAGCTGCACAAATTCGAAATTCTGTATAGATTTGATTGAGTTACTTTAAATAAATTTGTATATAATTCGTGTGATAAATTAGTTCATAGAGATTTCATTTAATTTAATTGACTTTAGCGCTTTTTTGGCCCATAATAAAATACCAAAAATATATGGAGAGTAAACAAATATGTGAAATTAAATAAATAATGTTTTTTGAAATGATTTGAGCAGATAAACGAATTTGAAGGTGGAGGAGTAGCAATAGGCCTAAGCTGCCCACACAGACAAGCAGACCCAACAACACTAACAGTTCTGTTAAAATCATGGACGGAAGCCCAACGCCGTCAATCCAGCGTCCATCCTCCATCTTTTTCACCTCTACCTTCCAACCTAACGGATATTAACGCCGTTAGGTCCAACAGTAAGCCCATTCCTGAGCCCATTTCAACCAAAACAGCAACCGCCACGTTCAAATTCTCAAGCTCCGCTTTTAAGAAATGTCTCAACGAATATTCCATCGACGGAATATCCCCCAAAGCTTCACCGTTCGATGTGTTTGCCGCGCTTTTCTGGACACGTGTTGCTCTGACAAAGCGCGATAACAATGATCGTGTTAGTGTATGTGTTGATTTCAGGAGGCTATTACCTAATCCTCTTCCTTATGGATTCTTCGGAAACGCTTTGAATTTTTCGTCTCTAGAGATTAGTGACGTGGCAAATAAAGGAATTGGACACGTGGCAAGTTTGATAAACGATCACGTGACGTGTCTAGACGTGGAGAAAAGCCGGTCTGATCTAAACCGAATTGGGGCTAAAGGAAGAATGTACGGTGGACATTTGACGATTGTGAATATGGAGCATATGATCATTGAAGGAGAGCCGTTGATGTACGAGGCTATGTTTGAGAACGGTGTTAAGCCTGTGCACGTGAGTTACAGAATCGGAAACGACGGAGGAGAAGGGGTGATCACGGTGATTCCGTCGCCGGAGAAAGGGTTTGGGAGGGTGGTTGCGGTGAGTTTGGCGGAGGAGGAGATGTTGAAGTTACTTGCTGATCAAGAAATCCTCCGATTGGAGCCGAAAATTATGTTAAGTGGTGTGAATTAATTTATAAGAAGGATCGTTAAAAACGGAATATATTATGAATAAAAATAGATATAAAAAAAAGTCTCTATCAGACCAAAAAAAAAAAAACAAGTCCTTACAGTTACAGATACAGACAGTGGATTGTTTTGTAAAATGCGTATGTGATTAAAAATAGAAATAAAATTGTTTACTATGATTTTTAAGGCGATTGTAAGATTGAAAATAATGAATATGGATTTTAATTAAATATTTATGTTTTTTTTTCTAAAATATTATATAAATATACTACCAAAAAATGGTAAAAGCCAAAAAAATCAATAACACTAAATACGTAGTCACACTCACATCAAATTGTATAATTCCCGACGATAAAAAGTTATATGGATTTCGTCAAAACTATGCTATTGTTTGTCGAATTAATTGTTTACAGAGGAAAAAATTATATTTAATTCTGACAGGTAATTTTTGTCGGAAATTTGTCGATAGCATATGGTATGGATGGATGCTTGACGAAATTTGCAGTTGGGAATCAACCATTTTCCTTGTAGGGTTTGTAATATGTCCCAACTTTAATACCTGTCAAAATTAGTTACAAAATATATTTTTAATAAAATTTATATAATTAGGAAAGGAGTTACAAAACCCATTCTTATTTTAGACTTTTAATTAAACTAAATATATGAATAGTATTTATAACAAACTCGAATTGCAGCTCCTATTCCCTAGTAATCGGCTTGAACTGAGTTACATACTCAGTGTGTGACTGACTAATTCCTTTTTTTACTTCTTTCTCTGCAACAAATCTATAAACACCATTAAAACCATTTTTCATGTTTCCTCACGATTCGAAACTAAATGAACATCGAATCTTCTTCATCTCCATCGTCTCATACTCTTCTTAACAAGCAACAAGGGGGATGGAGAGCTATCAAATACATTATTGGTTTGTTCTTACTTTCTTAATTTTTTTTGTGTTTTTGGATTAATTTTATGGAATGATGATTTAAGTTGGGTTTGGTGAAGCAAACGAGTCGTTTGAGAAGCTAGCGTCTTTGAGCTTGATTGGAAATCTATCAGTATATCTCTCGTCAAAGTACAATCTCGGTGGTGTTTTCTTGGTGAACGTCGTTAACATCTGGTTTGGTTCCTGCAAACGTTCTTAGTCTCGTTGGTGCTTTTATCTCTGATGCTTACATCGGAAGATTCTGAACTCTTCTCTTGGTTCCATCGCCTCCTTCTTCGTAATGTTTTCATTCATCTCTCTTCACTAGAAAGCCAAATCATGTGATCCACCAGTTTGTTCGAGTGATTGATTCGAGTTTCTACTTTTACTTGATAGGGAATGGGAATAATGGCTTTAACCGCGGGTCTCAATCGATTAAGACCCGAGGCTTGTAAAGATCCAACGAATTGTTCAAACCAGCCAGCAAAATGGCAGCTTGCGGTTCTCTTATCTGGCCTAGCATTGCTAGCCATTGGAGCAGGAGGAATACGACCATGTAACATTGCATTTGGAGCAGATCAATTCGATACAAGTACTAAAAAAGGCAAAGCTCAGCTTGAAACATTCTTTAACTGGTGGTACTTCTCCTTCACTGTGGCTTTAGTTATTGCACTGACAGGTGTTGTCTATATACAGTCTAATATCAGTTGGCTCATTGGTTTCGTGATCGCCACGGCTTGTCTTGCACTCTCTATCACATCTTTCCTCATTGGTCAACACACTTACATTTGTTCAAAGCCTGAGGGTAGTGTGTTCTCAGACATGGTTAAAGTTGTTGTCGCGGCTTGTAAGAAACGTAAGATGAAATCTGGAACAAATATAATGTTCTACATATGCTCTTCTACTGATGGACCATTCACCACTTTGGTTAAAGATAAACAAAGGTTCGTACTTAGTTACATTCGATACGAGATGATTACATTGACATATGAGTTTAGTGTGTAGTTATTTGTTCATTGATGTTTGGATTTGGACAGGTTAAGGTTTTTTGACAAAGCATCAGTGGTAACTAATCACAACGAGTTAGACGAAGAAGGTTTGGCGAAATACAAATGGAGATTATGCAGTGTCCAGCAGGTGAAAAACCTAAAGTGTGTGTCTGCAATATTACCGGTTTGGGTCACAGGAATCGCATGTTTCATGCTGACTGATCAACAAAACATTTACGGGATACTTCAAGCGATGCAGATGGACAGAACTTTTGGTCCACATAACTTCCAATTCCGGCAGGATGGATGAATCTTGTCTCCATGATCGCTCTCGCTATTTGGATCTCAGTTTATGAGTGTGTTCTCATACCAATAGCCAAACAAATCACTGGTCGGAAATAAGGTTATCGATGAAGCATAGAATTGAAATAGGTATTGGTTTCTGTCTTTCTTTGTTCGTTAAAAGATTTCCAAGATCCGTTAACTTGACGGTGGTAGCCTAGTGGTATTAGAATAAGACTTCAAGGCGTAAACTCAGAGGTTCCAAGTTTGATGTCTCCTAGGAAAAGTACCATTTCATGGTAAGTAGCCATAGTGCTTAGGCTCATTGATTTAAATTGTCCAACATTCTCTACAAGCTAATAGATCTATTAGATTAGTGGGATGGTAAAAATTCAGATCACCAGAGTTATCAAAAAAAATTATTTCCAAAATTGGTCTTGTATTTTATCTTTATACTTACATTTTCAATCACAATTAACAGATATTATAATGGGAATCATTTGTATGATTGTCTCTGGTTTCCAAGAGAAGAAGCGAAGAGCTTTAGCACTAAGGAATGGCTCGTTTGTGTCGCCGGTTCCTATCCTAATGCTCTTTCCTCAGTTCGTTCTTGCGGGTTTAACCGAAGCTTTTTCCACGGTTGCATTGATGGAGTTTCTGACAATTAGAATGCCTGAACATATGAGAATTGTGGCCAGAGCAATCTTTTTCTTGAGTTCATCAATAGCAAATTATATTTGTACACTTCTTATAAATGTGATTGATGCAGTGACACACAAAGAAGGATATTTGTGGTTAGGAAACAAAGACTTGAACAAGAACAGATTTGAGAACTATTTTTTCGTAATAGCTGGTATTCATATCGTTAATCTGTTCTATTTTAGGTTCTTTTCTTCAAGGTTTGCCACTGAGAACAATAAAGGACATTGAACATTTTTAGTTCAGAATTAAGATCGAGGTTAGCTTTTTTTCTTCTATTTTCCTTTTTTGGATTTTCCAAGAAAATCATTTTATTAGAGGGTTGTTAGTACTTTTAAAGAGTTCTATATCTTTAATCATGATTATAGGCTTAGTAAAAAAAAAAGTTGTATTATTTAGCGATTCTGTAGTTTCTTTCAAAATATATAGTTATTCTAAACTAACTGTTGATTTTTAATTTTCATATTTTACCTAATCGAATTGTGACCAGCTAAGCTATGTTTAATATAATTCATAGTTACACATGCCAAATAATATATTTTCTTATAATTTTTTATATAATACAACCGTAACATTTTGGAAGAGTAACTTTGATGATAATACTTAATTGCATCCTATGCTATTATAAGTTTTCTAAAAACACTAGAATTACACAAAAGGTTATAGTTACTCCAAATCTTATCGTTAAGATTTTCAAAAATAACATAATATTTGAAAAAGTAAATGTAGTATGAGTTTGTTATGCTTCATATAGTTCATAGACAGATTTGAGTGTCTGCCATGCGGTATTAGAAGGTAATCTAAAAGTCAAATATTTGTAAACTATATGTCAGATCACAAACTTTCACATCTTTTATAATGAATGTTTAAATTGAAAAAAATATAAAAAAAGTAAGTAAGTATTTTGTAAAAAAGAAATATCAACAAAACTTTGTTTCAGATTTGAATTAATATTTTCATAACAATGAAGAAAAGAAAGATAAAATCTATTGTTTATTCTAAAACAAACTCTATTATATTACAAAGAAAAAGAAATAAAGAAAAAATCAAACTCAAACACATGTGACTAACCCTTTCTTTAAAACCATCACACGACAACAACTCAATAAATGCATTACCAATCATGCTTTTAGAAGAGCTTAGCAATCTCTTGAAGTGGAATAGCTTGTGGATAAGAAAAAAAAAATTCGTAATTTGTTGGGAGATAGAAATGTGAAGTCATTAGCCATGAAAAATCTTAAAATTAAAACGGCAAAGAAAGTCTCCGTCAAATCTGATGAGCTTAATGTCTTTTGGAGTTTTTATCAAGAAGTATTATGACAATTGTCAATCTGGTTCCAAACCATGATCAATTTAACTTTAATTGTTAAATTACCACAATTTATCAATGATAATACATAAGATTCAATGGTTTTAATAATATTAATAATAGTTTCATCGCTATCCTCTGCTACATTATAAAAAAATCAAAATCTAAACAAAAATTTATTAAATTTGTTATAAAGCGTTTGTATAAGAATTTGTCCACCATATATAAGCATACTGCAATCCAACACTTCTTGGAAAAAATTTGAGTGCTAAACTGGGTCATAACTTCTATGGATGTACCAATGTCAATGGCATGCTCCACATCCAAAGCACCAACAATTTGATAAAAAAGTTTGATTGCAAGGATTACAATCTTCTTCCTAGCCATGTTTAAATGATCAAAGGAGAAATAACAAGTTGAGGAATCGAGATTGTAGAAGAGACATTGCATAACACGTGATATAATCTAAATTAAATGCATATAATATAAACAAGAAATTTCAAAAACAAATCAAGTTAGGAGAAACAAATAGATGAACATTATTATATAAGAATATATTTCACATATAATATATATATATTGAAAACAAATATTCTGTGCATAGATTGGACAATCAAAGTTTATTTATATTTTTATTAACAAGATCTTGTTGTAAGATAGATGAAAATTGTGAATGATTTATGATTATTATGATGATATTATAATATATGTTTATAACTGATATTTATACAGTTTGTTATTGTACAAATGGTGGTTGATGAGAGAGACACCACTTTTCTATTTTTTATTTTTGTCAAGATATACAAATATTAAAACTTGGAATTCATGCCTATATTAAAACCTACCAATAAAGGAAACTTCAAATTCTTTATCCGACTACGCCAAAAAATGGACTCGATCATTTAAGGAATGTGAAATTGAAAAAAAAAAAACAGAACAAAAATTTGTAAATCTTCTCCTCAAATATCACTAAGTCCAAACAATCCAATTTGTACCAAACAACAACGCAGTTTTATATTCAAAGTACAAATTTTGATCTAAAATAAGTCTTAAAATTCAGTGAGAGAAGTGTGGAGTAAATTATGCAATCCTAATCGGTTTGGATGAAAGTTCGCCTTTAACCAAGTTATGTTAAGTCAATCTTCTTAATTTAAGCCTCATACAAAGTATTGAATTATACTTGAGCAAATAAGAGAACAGCTGAAGACTCTAGGAAACATTTCTTTATCTCTTTTAGATGTGAAGGTAGCCGAACACATGCCAGGTTTAAAACAAGGATATATAAAACAGTTTAGTTATGCATATGTTCTTGTCTATGTTGAGCAAACAAATGACAACTTAGATGAATGCATATTTAGAGTATTGTTTAGTCAATTCTAGTCGGTGATGTCCTTGTGACATCCAAAATATGTTCGGAAGAATGTGATTTCCTTTGGAGAATCCATACGCTCCATCTCCAACATCGGTCTCAAGCGGCACTACACAATTTCAAACGAAGAGAAAGCCTCATCACTTAGAAAAAATCAAACAATGTTTGCATTGTAACGTGCTTAATAAGGATTGAGTAACCTTCTGTGTAATTTATGTCATCATCATCATATAAAGATCAAATAAAAACTTATAATAATCATAACTGAGACACATTTTTCCTTGGATAATATAATTTTGTATGATATATAGATCATAAACTAATGGAGTCACAAATCCAGAATAGGTCTACAAGACTAACGAGACCTCTTCCCAAATCTAGGAAAAAGGAGAGGTAGATCCTGAGTGGTGGTTTCAAAACCCCAAAAGTAGGGTACAATTATTTTTATTTTATTGTGATTAAATAATAAATAAAACGATGTCAAATAAAAGTACGTCCATTCGATCTTATTATTCGCCGCGCCGGACAGAATTTACTCTATTCCACGTGCGAGAAAGGGACCACCTGTTCAAGTCTTAGCCACTAGACACGTGCCAAGCATCGGGTACTCTTATATAATAGTTTTTGTAATCTGAACCGTCCACATTGTTGTAGTGTGAGAACATCGTACCAAACTGTCTGCTGTTTGGTAATTCCTATTTGTGTCTATCGAAGAGGTTTGATGATTTTTGATACTCCATCTATTTTGGTATAAATGATGTTTAAGGTAGTGATACATAAATTAATTTTTTATATAAAATATATATTTTAATTTTTTATGAATATTTAATTTTTAGAAAACATAAATCTCTAATAAAAATTATATAGACACAAAAACAAAAATTAGTTTATTTTTGTTTGATAAAGGAGAGTATCACTTATATTAAAATAATTTGTTTTTTCTAAAATATCAATTAAATTGAAATGGATGAGTATATGAATTCTAAGGACAATTTTATTTATACTATATTAGTTGCTTTTTATTTATTAATTAATGTGGTTTCCTAATGTAATTTTTATTCTTGTATTTCTTTTGAGTTTTAGATATAGATACTTTTTTTTTGTTTTTTTTTTGTTAACATTGGGCTACAACAGGTCGGTCCATTAGCTAAGTTCCTATATAATGTAGACGGTGAGACTTGATCTCTGGTTGTGCAAATGTGCATGTTTTATGTAGATTTACCGCCTGCCACTAGACTAAAAGCCACTCTGCAGATACATTTAGGTTTCGCTTTTTGAGTAATCGTAAGACATTCTCTTTTTTTTGGCAATCTCGTAAGACATTTATTTAATAATAGATTTGATCATTCACCATATACGTACATCTACGTTTGGTAAACCTATTAGGTTTCCAGTTTCAAAGCCTCTATAACTTGGTTTTGATTAATAACATTCCTAACAGTTTCTAAATGATAAGTTTATGTTGCTATCAATCACTATTTTGTTCCAAATCAATGTTGAAACATCCGTTTTTAACAATTATTTGGATTGGTTTATGGCTGTTTGAAAAATCAATTTCAAACCAACTTATTTATGGACATTTGGAAAAGGACCATCATTTAAAATTTATTAACAACATTAGTTTCTAAATTAATAATAAAGCCACAATAATATAATTTTTCTCGTAATTAAATTTTTAATGATAGGAGAAGTTTGGCAAGACAAATCAAAACTCATATACAATATTTCTAATTTTTTCAATAAGATAGAATAAGTTAAAACAACCACAAGACAACACGATATATTATAATCATTCGTAACCAAATTGTAGAGATATTACTAGCAGATCATAAATGAACAATACAATGATATTAAAATTAGAAAAATAATAATTTACTAGTATAAAAAAGTTATTTTAAAATAGTAGTTATAATCTATATATATCAAAAATGTTTAACTATATCTTATTGTATAATTTTTAGAATAAAACTTTATATATTAATTTTTTATTTCATTAGACTATTTATACGATGCAATAACTATTAATTGTCAAAGGACCTTCGTAATAAAATTTATTTTGCTAACCACTATTTTCTACTGCTCGTTTTCAAATAAGTTCCATTTTTTTAAACAGTCGCATTTTCCTCATATGCGTGAAAACTTCTTATTTGTTCAACAGTTCAATGTTACAATTTAATATTAATATTAGTTGTCACATGACAAGAATATCAATTTCGATTAGTTTTTTTTTGAATCATTAGTTTCATAAAAACACACGTTTATTGGGTACCCCTACCAATTTTATAATGCTATTTTTCAACTTTACAACTCTCTTTTTCATAGATAAATTCACTTTTCTTTAACATATTCCAACGTTGTATATTTGGAAAAACTTTGTGACGAAATTAAACACTATAAACACGTTTTGGTGAGATTATTGAAAACAAAAGTGGTATACTAAAAGTTGATTATTTGCTTTATAACTTATGAATAGTATGTATAATATTTTTGTGCGTATCATCCACGACTAGTTACAAATAAGAGAATATAGAACCTTTTATACAATTGAAGACTAATTAGTAAAAACTAAGTTTGCTTGTAATGAATTCATGATTCTTGGTTTAGACCCTTGCTGATGCTGAATTTATATTATATATTGTAAGTAATTTTCCAAAAAAAGAAAAGAAATTGTAAGCAATTTTTGATACACGTATGATGTATCAATCATCCATTGAAGAAAAAAAAAACAGAAGCAATAATTCATAAGGTGGCTCTTGTGCTAAAGCAACATTGAAAGTCAATACAGTGACTTTATATTCATGACAAAGCAAAAACAATAGTAAGCATTTAATGAGAAACTATGTCAGCTTATGGCTGATGTCTTCACTCATCAAATTTTGGGACTAAAATTCCTAACAACGACCTCTCTATTATATCTTCTTCACTTGAGATTAATTTATCTGAATTTAATTTAACAACATATAGAATCTTTTAATTATCAACAACTATATAAGTATTGTCAACAAATCATAGTGTATTTTAAGCTTTTAACTATGAGACATATTAGTTTCTATCACAACGACTTAGCATAAAGTAATCATACGATTAGACACAATAATATACTCAATCACATATATATAAAGCATCTATATTGTTTGTTACATATATTGATTGATAAATCACTGAAATCATATGAACATATAGGTTTTACAACCCCAACTATCATGACATGGAAATATATTATCTAAATTTTAGTAAAGTTATGATCATCATGAAACACAAACCCTAACTGTATTAGAAATCAGTATCATATAATCTTGAAGCTTGTGGTTCAAAATTTGGATCAAAATTTAGAAAAATAACTCCAAGAACACAAGGGATCACCAACACTATAGACTTGATAATCATAATTTAGCTTATTCATAAAGAACTTAGTACAGAAACAAAAAGCATAATTAAGTGTATATTGTAAAGAAGGGATTGCATTAAAACACATAAGAGAAAGCAAATACGAGACAATACATATAAAAGAAAAATGATAGAAATTGTTATATAATATGATCACAATCACACTGTTGCACCCGAGTAATTAGCCATCACAGACTGACCTTGTTGCGGCTGCTGTTGTTGTTGCGGTTGTTGCAGCAATGGTAAAGGCGTTTGCGTTTGCGATTGCGTTTGCGGTTTCTGCCTATTAACTCTCTTCCTCTTCTTCTCATAGCTAACACCACGAGCTTTGGCTTGAAAGTCTCTAACTTCACGAAGGTATAACCTCACGGCGCGTGAGCCAAACGGGTTAGCTTCTGGAGGACCACCGTTCTCTTCGTAGGCGGCTCGAAGACGGCCGATGAGAGCATCGAGTGAGCCCCAAGCTTGACGAAGAGGACAAGGACAAGGAGCAGGAGGATTAGGAAGGCCAAAGAAGGCACAGTTCTGGTGATGAACTTTAGTTTTCCCGAACTGATCGAGATAGCGAAGGAACTCGAGGACATGTGCGCCGCTACACGACGGAAGAGAGAGTGGAGGACGGTGGTTGCGAAGGTATTGACAGAAAGTGTTCCAGTCACGGCGTTTCTGATTCTCGTAGCGGCTTAAGGAAGGAGGTGTTAGTTGTGTTGAGGAATTAGGGTTTTTGCTTGGTTGGTGAGAGATCAATTCCATGTTTGAGTTGGTAAAGAAGAAGAAGAAGATGGAATATTGATTTAGGGTTTTGGTTTGATATGGATCAAAGAAAGATCAGATTAGGGTTCTTATTTTGTAGATCGTGAGTGAAGAGATCATTAACAGAGAAGAAAGAGAGATTGATACTAAAAAAAAGGAATAGATTCGGCTTTTGCAGATGAAATCTAAGGAAGATGAGTGAGTAAAAATGGTGAGGCAAAGAGAGAATAAGCTGAAAAAAGGAAAGAGAGAAGTGAAGTTAAGTTGCTGCTTATAGAAGATGAAAGAAGAAAGAGAGATTCTATTTTGCCTTTTTATTATCTTGTAGCGTTTCTACTTTGGGAGATGAAGGAGACACACAATACACAAAATCACAAACACTTGTCAAAAATCAAAGAGTGGTAGTAGCTTCGAGACTCAAAAGCTATAGATTTTAAAGAGAGAGAGAAGAAGGAGACTGAGTGTTACACAGCATAGAAAAGGATGATTTCATATTTGAAGAAAGAGAGAGAAAGAGACAATGACCAATGGGTCAAGTGGGGAACTTGAAGTTGAACATTGACATGACATGAGGAAGAAGAGTCTGTGTTCTTTGCCTGCAATTTGCAGCTAAACATTTTTCTATTTTATTTCATTTTCATTACTTTATTCGTTGCATTTATTTACTTTGTTTTACCATTATTCTTGTTTTACTTTGAAAACGACCTTATTATTATTCTCAACAAATAAATCTTTTATTACTATATTTTCCGTAAATCATGGGTTATAAACTTAGAATAAACTACTTTTTAAACAGTTGATTCTTGTGATATGAAACGGTGGTAACCTCAGTGTTGACAATATAAGATCACAAATTTTATGGAAGCATGTTTTGTGTATTAAGGTTATAAGGTAATCTCTATATATAGTAACCATGGATTCAATAAAATTCCTTCTCATGAAAATTTTCTCATTCAGCTTCATCTCAATGGTTAAAGCTGCCAATTGTGCAGTGGTACTTGTAATTGTGTTAACTATTTGGATATTTTTTTTATTTTTTTATCTAGAAATATTCTACAAATGATAAAAATATATTTATACTTCATAAAGAATAAATATCAAAGAGGCGAAGTGATATGTAATATTATTTTTTGGATGATAGTAAATATCCACTTCTATTGCAAAATTAGATTGTCATGCATGATTAAGAGTTTGAAATTGAATTATATATAGATTTTTATTGATTTATTTGTTAATACGAAAATTCATAGAATATTGTCTAGAAACAAAATTGGAAAGATGTATAAAAGACTCTTACGTTGGAAAAATAATTAATGATATGTAATATTATTGTTGTGTTATATTATTTTTTAATACAAAAGCTATATATATATATAATATCAAAATTATATGCATATATAAAATATTTTTATATATTATGGATTTAAGTGATAATCATGAAAGTTAATAAAATTATTTTTAAGATATTAAATAATAGACGCCAAAATGAAAATAAAAATAAGAAACTTCAAATATAGAGTGTCACTATTCAAAATTTTAAAATTTGAAGATTTAGAGTTTTTTTAGAGGATGCAAAACTTCATATTTGAAGTTATAGAGTGTCCTTTGAAGATAATTTTAGAAAATAAGGTTTTTACCACACTTAGAGTAGGTGAAATATGCAACAAAATGAAATAATACCTAAAATGATAAGCAATGAAAGCAGATCTTCTAGAATTGGAAGAGGATAATTTTGAGAAATTCTCCTACTCCACGCTCTCCAAATCTTGTAGATTGCAGTTTAAAGAACAAAATTCTATCGGAAAAAGTTTATAGTACTGCAAAGTGTGAACTGATTTGTTCCAAAACATTAAGTCAAAATAGATTCAAAGACATATCAACATATCTCCATTTTGACTTGAATTCTCTACATAAATGTGCTCAATGCACTATTATATATAGTGGCATATATGCATCATTACATTGTCAAATGTACCATATACTTCTCATTGTACTTTAGATTTTTTGTTTACGTAAAAATCTTTCGAGGATGTACATATGGTATGATAATTGCAGCATCTATAACCCTTATTTCTTCAAGAAAGCTTGATTACATCATAATTGATCTACCACATATATGTGGAAGAAAAGAAAACTTTGAAACAAAAGAAATTATATTACTTAGCTAACACAACATGTCTTCTCTTATATACAGTTGCAGAAAAAAAAATAGGTATACAAATGTTAGAGATCAGAAAAAAAATGGTAAATCTGTTGTGAGTTTTAACGTTTTTTTCTCAAACGTTCATATCTGCAAGTTTAGGATTAGATGGCGGCTCTGCAGTCAAATGTACAAACTCTGTTTTACCATAAGTTTCTTCCTTGATGTAGAGAGAGGAGACTTCGATGAGCTGGTAGTCATAAGGGTCAAATTTGGTGAAGATTGTTGTTGGGCTGAATGTTGTTGGGCCACTGAAGGGATATGGTTAACACCCTCCCTCAAACTTGGCGGCGAGAAAAGATCGACGCCGAGTTTGCTCATGAGATCAACAAAAGTTAGCCGTGGAAGAGATTTTGTGAATATATCGACGATTTGAAGCTTCGACAGTATGCATAGAGTCTCAATGTGGCCTACGGCCACTTGTTCATGAATATAGTGATAATCGGTATCAAAGTGTTTAAACCAATTGTGGAGAGCTAGATTTGCACAAAGATAAACCGCTAAGAGATTGTCACAGTGAAGATGAGTTGGAGCATATTGAGAGATTCCTATGTCTCAGAGAAGAAAGGAGAGCCAAGTTAGTTCTTGTGCTATAGAGGCGAGAGCTCAATATTCTGCTTCCGTCGAGGATCTGAAGACGGTGAGTATGCTTTGCTGACCAAGATATTAGTGTTGGACCAAGGAAGGTACAAAAGCCAGAGGTGGAGTGGCGAGTGTCCTTGCATTCTGCCCAGTCGATATCACAAGAAGCAGAGAGATGAAGTTTGTCATGCGTGGGAATGTGGAGACCCATATTGAGTGTGCTTTTGACATAACGAAGGATTCGTTTGAGGATACCAAAGTTTGATATTGTGGGAGTGTGCATCCTTTGGCAGATGAAGTTGACGGCAAATTGAATGTCTAGACGAGTGATGGTGAGATACTGAAGCTTTCTGGTAAGACTCCGGAAGTATGTTGGTTCAGGAAATGGTGTAGAGTCGAAGTTGTCGAGACGCTAAGGTAAAGGTGTGGGCATTGGATTGCAATCTGACATGGAGGCTTGATGAAAGATGTTTGATGCATAAGCGGTTTAATGGAGAAAGATTCCTTGAGATTGAGGTTGAACTTTGACACCAAAGAAGTAGCTGGGAGGTCTGAGATCTTTCATTGCGAAGTGAGTATTGAGAGCAGTCAAAAGAGTTTGTACGAGATCTTTATTACTACTTGCCAGCAAGATGTCATCGACATACAAGAGAAGAACAATAGTTTTGCCATGCTTGTGAAATATAAGTAACAAATGATCAAATTTAGAACATGAGAAATCAAATACAAGAAGAAATGAGCTGAAAGTATTAAACCAAGCACGAGGAGCTTGTTTAAGGCCATAGAGTGCTTTGGTTAATTTGCACACATAAGAAGGTCGAGTAGGATCTGTGAAGCCAGGAGCTAGAGCATATAGACTGCCTCTTTAAGTTCTCCATGGAGAAATGCATTAGAGACATTGAGTTGCTTTATGGGCCAATCCTTGGCAACCGCTATATCAAGAATTAGGCGAATGGTGGTTATGCGTACCACCAGGCTGAATGTTTCAAAGTAGTCTACTCATTCCTCTTGATCAAATCCCTTAGCAACCAATCTAACTTTTACTTTATCCATAGATCCATCAGGATTGAGTTTTGTTTTGAACACCCATTTTCATCCTAGAATGTTCATGTCATCGGTGGGAGGTATTAGGTGCCATGTTTGTAGCATATAGATGTTTCCTATCTCACCATAAACCGCTTGATTCCATCCCGGGTGGCTTAAAGTTACAGCAATAGAATTAGGTTCTTTGGGAGTGAATCTGAAAACATTCAACACATACCTCGGGTTAGGCTTGTAAACACCATATTTTGATCTAGTTGTCATGAGATGAACGTTGGTTAGAGTAATGAACTCAGTGGATGTTGATGTAGGTGATGTAGTGGAGGATGGATGATCTGGAAGATTGACTTCAGTAGCAACAGAGGAGTGAGCAGAGGTCGTGTTTGTCTTCGTAGGTACGAGTGAGGAAGCATCTGTTTCTGAGTGTGCTTCAACTTCAAGGTCTGATTGTGATCCTTCATATAAGATGTGATCGTGATCAGGTGTATTAACTAAAGGTGTGTAAGAATTTGGTAGTGGCGTGGGAGATTGAGCAACTTGAATAGGGGGAGGATAGATAATTAAGACTATCAAGCCTTAAGAAGAGTTGTTGTGTAGCGAGGAATGAGTTGTTGGTACGAAGAGTTGTTGTGTAGCGAGGAATGAGTTGTTGGTACTGACCTTTGAAAGGATAAATAGTATCATTGAACACAACATATCGAGAGATGTAAACTCAATTGGTTGGAGGATGCAGACAATGATACCTTTGTACTAAGGAGCATAACCTAGAAAGACGCATTGAATGGACTGTGGTTCAAGCTTATGGTCGGCATAAGGTCGCAAGTAGGGGTAACAAGTTGTACCAAAAATGTGAAGAGAAAAGTAATTGGGCTTTTGTTGTAGGAGAGTCTCGTGAGGAGTGATGTTATTGAGTATAATTGACGACAGAAGATTGATGAGATGAGCTGTTGTATAGAAGGGTTCGACCCAATGGTGGAAAAGAGTATGATTGTGATAAAGCATGGATAGACCGAGTTCTGTAATGTGGCGATGTTTCCGTTCAGATATACCATTTTGTTCCAGAGTGTCAGGACACGACATGATGTGCTTGATTCTTTGTTCTGTAAAATGTTGTTTTAGTTCTCTGCTTGTAAATTCCCCACATCTATCACTTTGAAAAACCTTTATCTTAGAATTCAATAGATTCTCTATTAGCTTTTGAAAAGCAACAAAAACAGAGAAAAATTGAGATTTGAGGCGAAGAGGATAAAACCATGTGAACCTGGAACAATCATCAACAAAAATTACATAATATTTGAAACCTTGTTTGGATACAACCAGAGAGGGTCCCCGAAGATCAGATTGACTTCGATATAAGGGAACCAAAACACGAAATTGAGTAGGTAAAAACTATAATTTAGAATGTTTCTCCATCTAGCAAAGCTCACAAACATGAGAAGTGCTGCTCTTATTAAAAATAATTTCCTTGCTGATCTTAAGTGTTGAAAGACTAAAGAACTTGCGTGTCCTAAGCGATAATGCCAAATGTCTTCACTTGCTGCACATTGTCGGTTAGAATAAAGAACTACAAGATCATTGTCCTTAACACATAGAGACATCTACTTCGAGGTCCCCTTATCACCACTTTCTAAATATTCAGGTCAATAACACAAACACTATTAGCATCAAAAAGTACTTTATAAGGAAAATCATCACAGAGTTTAGACATAGACTAGAGATACTTCTCTACTTCAGGACAGACTAAAACTTCATTTAAAATAATGTTACATGTAGGTGAGGAGATGGTTATAGATCCTACATGAGTGATATGAAGTGTTTTACCATCTGCAACCATGATCGACTCACTGCCGTTTTAAGACGTAGAAGCTGTGAGGTTAGAGGTAAAGGCTATAACGTGAGTAGATGCGCCTGAGTCAGGGTACCAGTCACGTCCGCATTCATCTGCCACTTAAAGTGCTGAGAAGACCTGAGGAGGATCACCACCTTGGTAGTTATTGTCGTATCTATGTAGCACTTGAGTGCAATATAACCTAGTATCCCGCAGATCTGACACTTGGGGCGATTCTTAAAGGTATTATTAGACGTCTGGTGTTGGGGGAACTGATTAACCTCTTTGTCCTTGTTGAAACTGATTGTTGTTGGAATTGTAGGCTGGATTGTAGTTAAATTGTTGAGTTTGGAACGCCATATGAGGATTAACAGTGGTATTATCTTCGTAAGACTGTAGTTTGACATCGAAACCTTGTACATCCAAGATGATATCGTTGCAAGTATGAGGAGGAAACTTTGATAGAGAGCTTTGGATTACAGTTGTTATAGGGTCATATTCCCTACCTAAAACATTGAGAAACCCAAAGATTTTGATGGATTCTTCCACATACTTACTAATAGAGCTGAGAGAGTCACATATGGTCTTGAATTCTCTGCAATAAGTGGAAAGATTTTTTCCTGCTTTGTTGAGTAATTGAAGACTACGACAGAGAGAGAACTCACGAGCCTCTGAGCTTTTGTTGAAATTTTCTGCTAGAGAAACCCAAATATTACATGAAGAGGCTCCATTGTGAACATGTCCAAGCACCTCTTCTGCCAGTGTACCAAACAACCATGACCGAACTAACTGGTCGGTGCAAAACCAAGCTTCATACTCAGAAGTTGTAGCAGGTGGAGGCGTGACACTTCCATTCACAAAGCCTATCAATTTTTGGCTTGACAACAAAGACTCAAATTGAGTTTCCACAAGAGATAGTTACTATCATTGAGTTTTAAAGTGATTGAACTAACAACATGAATGTTACTTTGAAACGGGTAGAGATTTGGATTTGGTTCAGAGAGATTTTGGTGGTTGTGTTGCTCTGTCATTGATGAATCTGTTAGGGTTTCAAAAACTCTGTATCATGTGAAAGAACAGAGAACGTTGAAAGAAAAGAGACTATATTGCTTAGTTTGTTATGTTTACAAGATGGCTTCTCTTATATAAAGTTGCAGAAGAAAACTAGGGTATACAAAGGTATAGACTAAAAGAAGAAAATGATAAATCTATTACGAGTTTTAACGTTTTTTTCTCTAACGTTCATTTTTGCAGATTTAGGATTAGATGGCAGCTCTGCAGCTAAGTGTACGAACTTTGTTTTGCCATTAAATTTCGTCTTTGACGCAGAGAAAAGAAATTTCTATGAATTGGTAGTCATAAAATCTAGATTTGGTGAAAATTGTTGTTGGGTTGAATGTTGTTGCTGGGCTACCGAAGGAATATGGTTAACAATATAGTCAAATCATTACTCCCAAGATGTTCCTGTTCATTCGAGACATTTTATCACCACTTAAAAAATAGTATATGTGGTTGGTTTAGCCACGTCTACAATAAAAGAGACCAATTTTATTGCTTTATACATAAAGTCTTAAAATGCAGAAGAATTTCATGTATCGAGAAACTCTAATTTAACCTTAAAAACTACTTGGAACTTCGTATACCACTAGATTCAAGATATGTTAACATGTTTTAAAATTTGTGAATTTATGCTTACAAGTCAATTACAAATGGAATAAACTGTTCGTATAATTTTTATATACTGACTAATCGGTAAGGTAAAAGCAATATCAAATAGATTAATCTTTAGCACATGAAACTTACAAACAAGACTAATTTACTCAGTGTACTTAATTCCCTAACCAGATTTGTTTTTTTTTTTTAATATTAATTCAATTTAGATCAATAATGCATGATTCATAATCTAAATGCTCAAATTGAAACTGGTAGAATTCGAACTCTTCATTTGATGTCTAGCTAGATCATGAGTAAGTTAACTAAGTCATCTGCTTTTTAATAACAAATTCGTTTTCTATATGTATTTATATATATGCACATACAATTAGAGCCTATGAGTTTTTTTTTTTAAATTATACATATAAATTGAAACATAGAATTATTGAAAGTATTATACCTCACCAAAAATATATTTAATCATTGTTTTGAATACACTTTACAAATAGTAGTTTGAGACAACCCTGGTACCCAACCATGTTAAATTCCTTATAACATATTTAGTATAATAATTAATCAACCCCAATTCAACCACTAAACTAATCATCCTACCAATTATTTTCACTGCATAAGAATGAAAGCTCGTTATAAATTGGTGTAAACATGATCATAATTAAACCTGTTTCATGCAAGGAAATGCCTAAGATTTATGTTTGGAATTTTGATGATTGAATTAAGACTAACGTTAAAAGTCAATTTAAATAAAATTCGATAAAGTGACATATATTTAAACATCATAAATCAACCATCAACTTCTTATCTACAACCTCATTATAATTAAAAGAAGAAAGAAAAGACAACTCACTTTCCTTTCAAACAATCAAATAGCAAAACAATAATGGAAACATGAAATTTACCATAACAGGGATAGAAATAATTAAGAACATTTTGGTAGATATGTAAAAATCTTCAACATATTTGTATATATATCACTTCTAAAAAATGATTTAGAAGTTCATAAGTCAATCATAATTTTCTTTAAGGAAGTTACACTCAATAATTATTTTTTTGTTGAACTAGTTTTTGTTTTCTCGATATTCCAAATAATTTCAGATTTAGGTTCAAACTAACTCTAAAATCCGTAGAAAAAAATTAAATTCATTTGCAACTTAAAACATTTACCGATTCAAAAATGTTTTGCAATTGAAACGGCATGAATTCTATAAACTACGATTAAAATGAATCATCAATAACTAATTAAACTACTATAAGATCATCTAGATTGTGGTTGGTGCGAGCTTACTCGTGCCCGATTTGTCACTTCACATAATTATATACAACGATAGTTATCAAAAACATATATTTGATGTATAAAGAATTGTCAATAAGAAATATAATAAAGGGTCCTAAATAATAATAAAAAGAAATTATAAATAAAAAATGAAGAGTTGGCTTTTAAATGAGAGGTAGAGGCAAAGGAATTCTCGTGAGAAACCACGCGTTTCCAATCCATCGCTGTCAGTGTAAAGCAAAATTGCAACAGTTCTTGTGATTTGACACCAACACTCTCATTTATTGCTTTTTATTACCACTCTTTTTATTTCGTTTTCGTTTCCTATTTCTGATATTTTTTGGTTATATATATATAGATGATTATAAATGAATTAAGTTTACTTCAATGAGAAAACGGTCATTTTAATACTGAACTTGCACCTTTTTACCAATTTAATACTCACTTTCTTCTCAATCCTGAACTTTGAGTTGACCACGCCATTTTAGTACTACCGTTAGTCAAAATTAGCGGTCGTTAAACATCGTTACGTCCGATTAACCATCCGTTAAGACGGAGTAATGAAGTCCCAAAACGACGTCGTTTTTGTATGATTCATTAAACAAAACGACGTCGTTTTGGTATCAGATTCAAATTTAAAAAAAAAACCCAAAGAACCCAAAATCGAACCCTAAACCCAGAGACCTCCAAGGCGAAATCTTCTCCAAAATTTCACAAATTTCACTTCGATTTCTTCTATTCTCTTTGATTTCGTCACTATTCTGTTCAATTCTCATTATCTTTGTTTCAATTTCGTCACTTCTCTTTGATTTCGGTTTGTATTTGTCCGATTCAATTTCTCGGATTATCCAGAAGTTGCGAGAAGGGAGCCACCATGAGAACGAAGAAGGAAGCTATGAGATTTTCACAACGATATTACAATATGCTTAAAGAAAATAGGGCGAGAAAACAACTTAGCCAGACATTGAGTGAAGCTTCTGATTTCCCTCCACGAGTGAATGTGTCTGATGAAGAAGAAAGGATAAATGAGTCTCGAGAAGAATAAATGGTAAATGAGTCTCGAGAAGAAGAAATGGTAAATGAGTATCGAGAAGAAGAAATTGAGGCTGAGGCTGAGGAGGATGGCGATGGCGATGGCGATGACTTTGAAGATAGTGAAGACTATCGTGATGCCTTCGAAGAAGTTGTTCAAACCGAAGATAATGCTTGTCGGATTTTGGCCACTCATTTTGGCAATATTGCTTCACGAGAGAGCAGAGAAGATGATGAAGAAGATAGCGACGAAGAAGATGAAGTCTGGAGGGATGATTATGTCCGTGAGCGTGATGAGTTTTCGTCTGGTGAAGATAATGGCGACGAAGAGTATGATCCAGAGCAGACTGCGGACGATGATGACAATGAGCTAAGTCTTGGGAAGACTTTTGGCTCCACTGTTGATTTCAAGAAAGCATTGTTTAGGTACTCCCTTAAATCCGGCTATGATGTGAAGTTGTATATTTCATCGTCTAAGAGGTGTGGTGCAATTTGCTCTGCGTATGAGAACCCGTGTAAATGGCGTATATATTGCTCGTATGAAAGGAGTAAACACAAGCTGCAGGTCAAGGTTTTTGAAGACAAACATAGGTGCTCCAAATCTGGATACACAAAGCTGCTTAAAAGTTCGACGATTGCTGACTTATACTCGGAGAGGCTGCGTGTTGAGCCTAAGTTCACAGCAAAGGAAATGGCAGCAAAGATACTACGTATGTATGGTCTTCGTGTGAGTGAAGAACAATGTAGAAAGGCGAAAACTAGGGTAAACAAGGCCAAGAGAAAGGAGCATGAAGAACAATTCACTCGTATATGGGACTATGAGGCTGAGATACTGAAGACTAATCCCGGCAGTGTTGTTGACATTGAGACAACACCGGGTTCAACACCAGGAGGTTTACAACGGTTCCACAGGATGTATCTTTGTTTTGCTGCTCAAAGGGACAGTTGGAAGCGCTATTGTAGACCGGTTATAGGTGTGGATGGAGCTTTCCTTAAGTGGGATATTAAAGGACAATTGGTAGCTGCAGTGGGTCGTGTCTCATTACAGTCTTTAGCCGTCATTACATTTTGTTCTTTAGCCATTTCATTAAAACATCATCAGCCATCACAATTACATAAACATGTCCCAATTTCATTAACATCACAGAGAAACAAAATAGAACATTCATTTCATTAACATCATTACATAAACATTAACATCATTTCATCAGACATCATTCACTGAGTTGATTCACTCAGTTACATCTTCATAAGTACAAACCAAGCTAACACAAACAATACAAGTACACCAATCACGGACGCACAAACAATTTTCACCAACTGAAACTCATTCTTCACCTCCATAACCATACGCTGTAACTCATAGAGCTCTTCTTTCATGGTGTTAAGCTCACTTCTCTCTTCCATCAGTTCATGTTTGATGTCCTCTGTTTTTGAAACCAAATCCTCAACTTCCTCCAACAGAGAATCATCACACCATTTAAACAAATGATCCTACCAATCAAACAAAGTAAAACAAAATTAAAACTCAAGACACAAACTTCAAACTCAACACACAAATTAAAAATCGAAACAGAAATAGTAAATCAAATAGATAATACCTTCTTCATACTATCACAACCATGAAATGGACGCCCTGGGTTGTCTTCTGTGTGCGAGGTGAACCTCCTTACACCGCTTCCACATTCACATTTGGTTGGAAATCTCCGCTTGAATTGTCTTCCACTTTCACTCGAGCTCATGCCTATCGGACCTTCATATGCTCCGCTCACAGATTTCAAAAGCTTATAATTAACTGGACTTCTCATAGCTTCCTTCTTCGTTCTCATGGTGGCTCCCTTCTCGCAGCTTCTGGATAATCCGAGAAATTGAATCGGACAAATACAAACCGAAATCAAAGAGAAGTGACGAAATTGAAACAAAGATAATGAGAGTCGAACAGAATAGTGACGAAATCAAAGAGAATAGAAGGAATCAAAGTGAAATTTGTGAAATTTTGGAGAAGATTTCGCCTTGGAGGTCTCTGGGTTTAGGGTTCGATTTTGGGTTCTTTGGGTTTTTTTAAAAAATTTGAATCTGATACCAAAACGACGTCGTTTTGTTTAATGATCATACAAAAACGACGTCGTTTTGGGACTTCATTACTCCGTCTTAACGGATGGTTAATCAGACGTAACGATGTTTAACGACCGCTAATTTTGACTAACGGTAGTACTAAAATGGCGTGGTCAACTCAAAGTTCAGTGTTTTTCAGGAGAGAGAAGAAAGTGAGTATTAAATTGGCAAAAAGGTGCAAGTTCAGTATTAAAATGACTGTTTTCTCTTACTTCAATGCGTTGGTTTTTTGGAAATTTTTATCACCTTTATGTGGGAAATTGTGGAAATATGTTTATAGAAGTTTGGTTTGATGTCCAGTTTTAGGTTTGGAATGAGATTAGCAGTAATTAAATAATGTGTTGGTTATTTATGTTAATGATCGTTGGTAATTAGATAATGTATATGTTTGGATGATCTGTTTTTCCAAGTGATTCGACTTATGTATCGTATTACTTCTCTTTTAAACCGATTACACCCGATCATGGAAAATCAGATGAATCATGAAATATTCTAAAATACCATATATTATAGTTTGAATAGATTTCTTCATTGGAATTTAATTATAGTATAATACAGCATATTGTACTACAAAACAAAATTAAAGTTTTTAAAACTAATATATTAAATTGTAAACTGTTTAGACCGTGAACTTTCACGAATAAAAGTTAAACTAGAATATTTAAATATTTTAGTACCACCAGATATTATATAATACCACCATCTTTTACCATCGTTTTTTAACTTTAAAAAATACGTTTTCGTGTTTTCTATCAATAAACATTCCCAAAATTACCAGACACACACACACATCATATAAAAAAACAATGTACAATAGGATTATAACGGGGAACAGAGTTGCAGCATCTGGAAACTAAAGCCCTATTCTACTAAACCATTCATTTATAGGGTTAAGCTTTTAAGAACCTTTAATTTCATATTATATTTTTGGTTAAACCAAGATTTATTTATATTGTTTAATTAATCGAAATTGTAGTTCCTTTTTGTAGCAAAGTACTATGGTTCTATATTTGGACACCTCTCTTCACATGTCCTTATGATTCCCTTCCTCCCTTCTTGTTTCTCTCTCAGGGTGCATTCATTTTCATTATTTTTTAATTATATATAGTTTTATTGTTTAAAAATTATACATATACAATATTGAATATTCTATACATACATATATCTCTACCAAATGAGAAACTAAATATTCAAATATATACTTTAGGAAGCCTTTTTAAGGTAAATTTATAAACATGCATGAACTATATAATTATTTTCTTTATTTTAGTAAAAACACTATTATTTTTAGAACGAAGGAAGCAACAAATAACATGTGACAGACAAAAAAATCAGAAACCATGTAGTTTTAATTATTTTGGATAACTCAAATAGAATTAACAACAATAAAAATATATTTTAGCACATGTATGAATCCTAGACACGAATGTAACACTAAACCACTTTTTTAGAATAATAAATTAAAGAATTCCTTTGGGATAATTTAGGGAGTATAAATGAACAGTCTATGTTATGAACATAAAGTATAATGATTTGAGATCTTAAATAGTTTGTTAACCTTTTGAGTATATACTTAACTCATTTTTAACCTAATTTGGTAAAAGAGAAATAAATTATGATGCATACCAAATTTTAGAATTAAAGGATTTTTAGTGATGCAGCTGTCTTCACCTCAATTATGACAACAATATTTCTCATTCCAGCTATTTTCAGATAAGACTTCAATTGAATTTTATTGTCATCGTAATAGGGAATATGATGCGAAAATCAAAAGTGTTTATTAAAGTTTTATTTATTTTCTTATTTAAGTATGCTAATGATAATTAACTCATTTTACATTTCTTAGGACTAGACTAGTGCAATTAGCCAAGAAGCATGTGGTCTAATTAGTTTGTTTCTGATATAATTTGGTATCAGATGGTGAGTTTGTTTCTCACCGTGCTCTAGTTGAAGCAATTTGGTTATGGATCAGATATTTTTATCCAATTATTATTGAAAAAAAACCTAGTGCAATTGCAGATTAGTAAGTAATTTATAGTTTAATTTTGTTTGTTAATGTTTCTGAAAAAAAAAAGCTTTCTGAAGTTTATGACAAACAAATTCGAAATATAGGTCCTAAAAAATAAGATTTTGATTTTATTTGGGCTTGGTCCATTTAGCCCAATAAGTCGTTAATAAATTTTGGTTCACATTCAACTTAACTAACTTTGTATTTAACTGAATTGGTGGCGGGAAAAGAATATCGAAAAAGGGAAAATGCGTTAACCAATACCGGTTCAAAGTATTTTCTAATTTTTCCGGGTCTTATCTCTTTTTGACAAAGATGATAAAGATAAACCATATTCGTCTTCACTCTCCCTCTTCACCACTCACCACCACCATGATTTCTCTCACTGCAACACCTCCCAAATCCTTAATCTTCAGACAATCCAAAATCCATGGATTATTACCAATTACCCGAATCGTTAACCCGAAGCCCTTCACCATCAACGCCGCCTTAATCCCCTCTTCAAATCGTCAAGCTCCTGCTAAGCAACAGCTTTATCAACCATTTCGTCCTCCTCCATCTCCAATTCCTTCGAAATTCCGATCCCTCGACACCGCCGGTAAAATTGAAGTCCTCGCTGATCGTATGGGTCTCTGGTTCGAATACGCCCCACTTATCTCCTCTCTTTACACCGAAGGATTCACTCCTCCCACAATCGAAGAACTCACAGGACTTTCCGGCGTTGAACAGAATCGTCTAATCGTCGGTGCTCAAGTCCGTGACTCTTTGGTTCAATCCGGTGCTAAACCGGAGCTAATCGCTGCGTTTGATACCGGAGGAGCTGAGCTTCTCTACGAGATTCGTCTTCTCAGTAATTTTCAACGTGTAGCTGCTGCTAGTTACATTGTTGATAATTCACTCGATACGAAAGGAGCTCAAGATCTCGCGAGAGCTATTAAGGATTATCCTCATCGTCGTGGTGGTGTTGGATGGGAAGATTTTGATTACAATTTACCTGGGGATTGTTTATCTTTCATGCTTTATAGGAAAAGCAGAGAGCATAGAAGTCCATCGGAGCTTCGAACCACATTGCTTGAACAAGCCCTTGAAGTGGCAATAACAGAGAAAGCTAAAAAGGCAGTGACTAGAGAGTTACATGGAGAGAGCAATGAGGAAAGAGCTAAAGAAGAGGAAATCAAAATCATTCGTGTTCCTGTTGTGAGATTGAGGTTTGGAGAAGTAGCAGGAGCTAGTTCTGTAGTTGTTATACCTGTTTGTAAAGCAGAGGAAGGAGAAAAGAAGATACTTGAAGCTCCAATGGAGTTTGAAAGTGGAGGAGACTTTGGTGTAGTGGAAGCTGAGAAAGAATGGAGTAGATGGGTGGTTTTACCAGGTTGGGATCCAGTTTTAGCTGTTAGGAAAGGAGGAGTGGCGGTTTCGTTTAGAGATGATCGGAAAGTTTTGCCGTGGAATGGGAAACAAGAGGCGATAATGGTGGTGATTGATAGAGAGAATAAGAAGGTTGAAGCTGAAGATGGGTATTATCTGGTTGTTTTGGCTGAAGGTGGGATGAAGTTGGACCGTGGATCGGTGTTGAAGGAGAGAGGTGTTGAAGAGAGTTTAGGTATGGTTGTTTTGGTGGTGAGGCCGCCACGAGATGATGATGAAGATTGGCAAATAAATGATGAAGATTGGGATTAGAATGTCAAATTTTGGAGAATAGTTAGAAACTTTTCATAAACAAGATACTAATAATATGCTTTTGGTTTTGGCTATATGTAACTTTTTGTTTGATTGCTTATCACATATCAATGTTTCTTTGATTTGTTGTGTTGAGTTCAATTTTCATTTGTTGTGCCACGAATCAGTTCATGGTGAATCTCCTTGTGGTGTACCACGAATGTGCCTAGTGTGGTGAAAGGATCGTGACATTCACATCAAAGGCGACAGAGAACCCATGTCGGAGGTTGTGAATTGTTATAAAGTAAATGCATCCATTAAAACTCGATCATTGATCTCAAAAGACCATTGTGATACAGGCTGCAAAAAGTGTTGTTGCAGTTTTTCAGACCTTATGTCCTTAAGTGGCGAAAGAGGACAGACGCAGTCTATGTTATTGAGAAGGATCAACTGCAGCGAACTTAGCCTGTCAATGTCAATCAAAAGGTGGAGTGATAAAAGTTTTTCAGAGAAGTCGTGCTGATAGATAGTTCTGACTTTTGCAATAAGGATGTATCTCCTGAAAACTAAACCCAAGCATTAGCTAGTTGGATTAGCAGTCATGGCTGATACAATCATTAGCTGGTGCTGTATTTCTCACACGATCAATAAGTGCAGAAAGTTCTTGGTTAACGTAATTAAGCCTATCCTTTGAGATCATAGACTCTGTTAGGAGAGTTTCTGTGAGTGAATGAAACGTTT
The DNA here is from genome assembly GCA_963920545.1 of Lepidium didymum. NCBI lineage: Eukaryota > Viridiplantae > Streptophyta > Magnoliopsida > Brassicales > Brassicaceae > Lepidium > Lepidium didymum. Next base: position 2,858,476 of record OY986981.1, on the reverse strand, counting down.
GAGTCGAGTCATCAACAAACCCCTGCCCATTCTGATTCTCTGCATTAACAAGGGGACTTTCTTGTCTCCATCTTACTAGAAAGTACTGGTCAGGTATATGAAAACAGTTCTTCACAGTCAGAACCCGAAGAGAATGCCTGCACAAGATTCCTGAATGCTCGAATTCCTTGCATGAACATTGGATCTCCTCATTTTCTGGGTTCCAGATCACACAACATTCCCCTTCCATTTTCTTGTAGTGATGTACGACGTATGGACCATTGGCCATTTCAGACACTGCATACTGCACAGACAAAACCATTTCGTTTTGTAATACGCTAAAGGCATATGGTGTCAGAATCCTCCTTGCCTGATCTTCCATAGGCATACATGTTTTCATGCTCGAGTAAAGAAAATGAGGCAGGGTTTGCTTGGCTAGACTGGCAGCAGCACTGACCTGCAATGCTCCTCTAAAATTATTAATCAAGGCAGCAATGACATGATATTAAAATTAGTTCAACTGTGATTCACAAACCTCTCCAAGTAAAAGTTGCATGCATGTTGGTCCAGTGACTATTCTTTTCAAGAAAGAATCTATAGATAGATTAAACTCAGCGGTCATAGTTTGCGCTACAAAATGTTCTCTGATGTAACAAGGTGACCAGGATGCTCTGCACAAATAAAGCAAAGCCGCATGCCTATCTGGAACAAGACCAAACCGAGTGACAAGGAGATTCCATTGCTGTTCAAATTCATCTACATTTCCTGCTCGGCATAACATCTCAAACCCAGCTCTAAATTCATCATAGTGCGGCCCAAGAGTCTGAGAAAACCAGCTTGCTAGTTTGGAGACAATGTGCCACATAAAAACCACATGGCTGGTGTTTGGCAGCTCCCTCGCAATAGCATCTTTAAGTCCTGTATCTATGTCCGTCAAAATTGTCTGAGGATGTTGTCCCCTCATGAAACGAACAAAATTCTGTCCCAAATAAGACAAAAAGGAGAGAAATAACCTTTGAGCACAACAGATATACATACATGTACTCCCATCTTTACAACAATTAGAATAAATTGGTAGCACAAACCTGTAAAGCCCATGTAAATGAACGGCAACTCTCATCTTGCAGTAAAACACATCCCAAAAGAATTGCCTTGCCATTGTTGTCTATGCCAAAAAGCACCCCAAGAAGCAAGCCATAAGGGATTGACCGATATGTGGTGTCAAAAACGACCACATCACCAAATATAGAGTATGCCTGAATAGAATCTCCATAAGCCCACGCAAGGTTTTCAACTTTCTGGTTTTCATCTGTTGTACAGTCATAAGTGAAATCCATGTCTCTCTCAGCCAAGGCTTTACACGCCTCCAGGAGCTCCAGCATGTCAGTCTCTCGTTTCTCAGTAAGGAAAGCATCATTCTCTTGAACAGTCTTCCTACACGTCCTTACAAAGTTTCTAACATCCTTCTCTATAAAAGGCAATTGCCCAGCCTGAACACCCTTTTCTAGTTCCAACAACTTCACAATTCGATTAACAGAGAAGCCAGCTTTAGAGAGCAAAAGAATCCTATCCTGATCAGCTTGCTGAATCTTCCGATATGCAGGTAGCAACCTCACTTGATCATCTTCCAAAAGCTCATGGTTATGAACATTGCTGAACTGTGAAACATACCACTGAGTCACTCCTTCAACAACTTCCTTAGTTAAATACAACTTAGCATCACATCCACACCGCACAGACTTACGTTCTCGAGGATGCTCAACATTAGCTTTCTTTCTAGGCTGATTGAAACCAGAACGATAACAAACAAAATCTCGCCTATAGACACCTAAATTCTGGCTTTCCGTAGACCTTGCTTTCCTAATCGAAAAACCATTCTTCCTAGCGAATGAACTATAATATTCAAATGCCTCATCATCGGTTCTGAAGATTTGACCAACATAAGGCATGAACACAGTATCATATTGTGATACTGATATTGATGTTGTTGTTGTTGTAGTTTCCATCTCGCTCTTAGCTACTTGACAACTTGAGTCATCTCCTTCAACCTTAATATAGCATTTCCAATCACCACAAGGACATTGCTGACGCCGAATCCAGATGTTATTCAACGGCTTCAACGCCATGATTAGAGAATAAAAAGAAAAACTTTACAAACGTAATGGATTGAGAAGAAGTACTGAGAACACTGTAATCGATTCCATAGTCGAAATCAAACAAATTGAACTCTGATTAGAGTTCCCCAAAACAGATGCCGATTCAGAAACCCTAGAAAGACGACGACAGAGTTTAATTTAGAACCCTTCGCTCTCATCGGAGTAATTTACCGTCCCGGAGCTTTCTGCAACGATGATCGAAAATCCGATTTTTACAATCTCGCTTCTAGCTCTGCTTTTGTCTTTTCCAACTCAGAGTTTAACTCTTGTTTCTCTCTGGCTAGCTTCTGCCGCAAAATGGGTAAAAATGTCAAAACTTTAAATATATGTATAATAACAAACGAAGCATTTTATAAGATTCCAATATCAAAAATTAATGTGATTTTTCTTTCTTGGGGTTTATCAATATCATAACTTCGTTGCATATTGACTTTTTCACTGATATTCAGCTCAATTTCGGGCTCGTATAAGCATTTTTAAGAACATTGGAGACGTACATACAACTTCTAAAAAGTAAACTTTCATATAATTTTTTTCCAAAAAAAAAAAACAAACAAACAAGAGGCATTTACAACTTAAAAGCCAATTATTAAACAAATAATCTATATTTCTAAATTTGCATTTCATATGAGGAAGAAAAACAGTAAGCAAAAAAAAACAACTTAAAAAAGGATTAAATTAAACAGAATTCAAAAGGGGGTGAAGTTATTATAACTTTTACGTTGAACCAAGAACAAAAGCATTACTGTCTTCTCTGCTTCTCTCTCTGCCTTTGCAATTAAAAAATAATCCTTTTAGACATTATATGATGATTTTAAGTCCACTCTCACCTTGATTCATATGCTCAACTCCGGTTTTGATCTAAAACCCTAAACACTTCTCTTCAGAAACCTGAATTCGTAACTAATCTGCCATTTACTCATAATCTCCATTTTCAGATGACCCATTTCCTCTCAATCCTGCACAGCAAACATAACATCTATAAGACCATCATAATTGTCCAAACCAGAAGAAAAAACAACAGTCTTATTAGGCTTGTAAAATACTACTCAGTCTCTCATTAATTGGTGGAGAACACAGTAAGTCAAGTATTGATTTGAAAGATGTTAGATCTTCTTACCTGACAAATCATAACCAGCTCCACCCCATTCAGAAGTCCGGGCATGTGTCATGTGCATACCCTGAGGTGGTTGCACCATGAAATGAGCTCCACCACCCAATGCACTACTAGTAACAGTATGATGTTCCTCGTTTGGATTTCTTCCGGAAGTTTCCATACCAGAATGGAAACCAAGCAAAGATTCTGTGCCAAGGGGTGAAGGCAACATGTTTCCACTTCCAGATGTATCATCTCCTTTCACACCATTTCTTACATCTTTTTTTTTCTCAAGTTGAAACGTACCAAGAATCACCTGTAGGAGAAATCAAGGTAGGACCAAAATGTTAAATAATCAAATCAAAATTGACAAAAAAATCAAGGAATCACGTTTCTAAATTCAGGTTAGCTTGTGGTAGCGACAGGCCAAACTTAATATTCACTGGCAAACGTGTTTTCAAATGTATGTCAAATAAACTTTAGGAGAAGAAGAAAGGTACCTGGACTGGACCAGCTGCCTTTAGAAGTCCCCCAACTCCTCCACCGAAGATCTGACCATCTGAACTAGATAAACAAACGCTAAGGCCACCAGTTTTACCACCATGCTCGCCCCGAATATAAGACCCACTCAGTGATACGATTTCATACTGACCCTGAATAAAAGTTTGTAATTCTGAAGCAAGTTGATGATCATATGCAACTCTCAAGCAAGTATAACAGAAGTGAGTAAGATTCTTAGCCCTAACAGAAGTTTAATTGTAACAAACAGAACTGCTCAACGCATATTGTACTCAAAACAAGGGTTCTGAAACATAAACCAGGTGTAATAAAAGAAAATCTTAAAAGAAACCATAAGCTTTAAATCTACCCTGAGCAGAGATTTCGTTCATCAGCAGCTCACAGAATAAGATAACACAAAAGAAGCTTGAGGTAATTTCTTTCAGAGTAAACCAAATAGCCCTTTCAACACTCCAGAGGAAGCTAATTCAGAACTAGTTGAGAGGGGATAGATAGCACCAAGAGAATCACCTCATAAGATACACTGGTTCCTGATGCCATGTGAGACAAGGATGCATTTGAGATGGAGCCAGATGCAGAAAGAATGCATAACTCATGCTTGCTTTGTTGGGCGTAAAGGATAATTTTCTGGGCCACATCCTATCAAATTAATCCGCAAAACACATAAGAAGACAGCTAGATCGATCTCATTTGTACTAGCACCAATGAAACAACAGAACACCTTATGAAAGAGCTCTAGCAAACCTGAGTTCAACTCATACTAGATTGCTTCAAAACTTAACCAATAAGTTTGCAGTTTTAACTAAACCACAATCTCAAAAGAAGGCCTTTAAAGTAGTATCACAGACAAAAATACTCACCTCACCAGGTGTTATATTAACAATGTGCGGAGTAAAACTTTGCCCCGTTTTCCCTGCAAGAACAAAAATTTTGTATGTGAAGCTCAAGAAAGACAACAGCAATAGGAGTATTATACACTAGAAAGTATTCTGGTGATCTATTGGTCTTACAAACCGATATGAATCTATAACATGATCATAGCAATCATGTTTAAAAAACAACAATTCAACAAAGAGCAAATCATTGTTATCTCTAGATATAAATGATCTGTACCGCCACAACTTTAATGGAAACAAAGGCAACCAAATAAAGAGACAAGTTCCAAAAACGGTGCAATACTAGAAACTAGAATATATCAATTCTTCAAATGTGTCCTCAATTTAAAGTTTTTGCTCCAAGATGTTACGCATTTGGAAGCACAGAGAGTGTGTAGGGAAACTCAGAGTATGAAAGCTATATACCAAAACTGAAAATACTCAGTTCATCCCTAAAAAGTTTGTAAATTGACAGTAAGCGAAACAAGATAAAAGAGTACACAACGGATTTGGATAAACTTGCATAATTCACATAGAACTCGATGATTTTACGATTCCAGATCAAAATTTCAAAACTTGGCATCAAATTTTCAACAACTCAATAAGAAAGCGAAAAGGGTTAAAATTTAACGCACCAACAGAGCCCAAAATTGATTTTCTCGAGGCAGATTTAGAAAAAGACGACGGCGTATTTCCGGCGGCAGCAGCAGCAGCGGCTTGCTCTCTACGTTCTCTAGCAGACGAATTACTCGCAGAAGAAGCCAATTTCTTAGCCGCTAAAGCTTGTGCAGGAGTCTCATACTTCCTAGGACGACCTCTCTTTCTCTTAACCGGATCTATCGGAACCGTCACAGCAGAAGACGGAACAGAGAAGAGAGAAGAAGAGCCATCGTTGGTTGATGAAAGCAAATTCCCATTGTTAGAGGAAGGAATCGAGTTTCCGTCGGAAGAAGTAGCCGGTGCGGTGGTGGGATTGTGATGAAAAGGATGATAGTAAGGAGAAGAGAGCTGCTGCTGGTCTTGGTGGTGGTGGAGGTGGTGGTGGTGCCTTTCGTTGGGTTCCATTCCTTTTTAGATAGAGAGCTTAACAAATTAAAATTGTATTTTTTTTCTTAATTTTCTTTTTATTTTAGTTTCTTTTAAAGTTTTATGCTTTTTTTTTATTTTTGGATAACAATAAAGGGAGATTATCGTGTTGTCGTCGTCTGAGGTTTTGATGTGTTCTTAACCGTTGGATTAATCTTTTGACTTCTGTGTCTCTGGGGATGCTTTTTTATTCGGTTTAGTGGTTTACTAAATTATTACAAATGTCTAATTTATAAAAATTGACAGTTAATTTATAAAAATTGACAGTTTGATTTCCTTTTTACAATTTAATGTAAATCGGATATTGTAGAGTGTTGAGTTTATCTCGTTCTAATGGTTTAATGAACATATAAACTAGACGTCTACATCAAAAAATGTATTACGAAATTTATGTTGTCTTTACTATAAATTGCAAAGGTGAAATTTATTTGTTGTTACCTGATTGCTATTTTCTTATATGTTATATCAGTCATTTAGCATGATATTTTATTTTATTTTATGACTATGCTTATTTATATTTTTCCTTCTCATATATATATATATATAGATTTATTTTTTTGTCAAACTATATAAAGATATATTTATTTTTGCATTTTTGATAGTGAACTGAATGGGACTAGAGAGTGACTTGGTGGATCACATTTGGTTGAAAGTTGAAACTGAATTGGAAGTTGACACTCTAACGTGGTATCAGAATTATCAAAATTTGGCAATGGATCAAGAGTTTGGGCTTGGACCAATGAATTTCAAATTCTAAACCCAAAAAACGTTTTTTCTTTTTCAGGCTAACCCAAAAACGTTTTTTTTTGTTACTACCCAAAAACATTTCTAAATTATTTTTCAAGGAGAAATATTTAATAGACGGTCGTATGGATCAAATATCTTAGTTTATCTCTTCAGCAAAAGACTTTATGAGATGATTTTATCTTTAGTAAGAAAGTCTTATTTAGTTGAGTGTTTAATTCATTCTTCTGGCACTATTACAATGTTTATCATTCTCAACAGCATTTTCTAACTATTTTCTAACTACTTGACCATATAAATTACATTTGTCCCCGCCAAAATTACTATATAATTCTTAATGAATACCTATTCTTAACAATCTGTTTCAAACGGAGAATATTCATCAGTATCGAAAACAGATTGTTCTATACAAATTCTTGATGGATTATTCGGTCAATAATTGCTTGAATTTACAACATAAAATCATAATTCAACATGGAAATATCTGGTTTCTTCTCAAGATCTATCAATCAAAGGTCTCAAAAATCTTTTTCTATGTAGCCTTTAATTTCCATGGCCGGCCCTAAGTATAAGAATGTTTGGTAGTGAAATAATAAACTAAAACACCATTTGTGTTACTTAAGAGACTTGTTCAAAACTCATTTAAAACAAGAATGATTGCAAAAAAGGAATAAACTAAACTACCATTTGCTATACTTAAAAGATTTAATTGAAGTCAAAGTATAAGAAAGAAAGAAACCAATGCATAGTTTAATTTTACTCGGTCAATTTTGGATGGAAAGTCAAACTCGGAATGCCAAAATCAGCGAGTAGAATAATTAAATTATATCATATAATATAATACTTTATAAGACAAGTGGTGGACTATGGAGTGTATTTATAAGTTTGGATATTGAAACACAAAGAGCTCAAAACACGATCTAGAGAAAGCAAAAGAAGAAGAAAAAACACAAAGACAAAAGATAGAAAGATTGGAGAAGCAAATGGAGGTTGCTCATGTCGAACGAGGCATTGAAACACAAGCCTGGTCGCCGGAAAAGGAGAAGGAGAAATCTCATAAGCATAGAGGAATATTCCATCTTCATCATCACTCAAAAGATGAAGAAGAAGGAAAGGAAAAGAAGAAAGAAGGGTCAAAAAGAGAGAAGATAGCTAAAGCAATGATTGGTCTTGGAGCCAAAATTAAGCATCCGCGCCATGGAGGAAAAACTAATGAAGAAGGAGCAGCGGAGGAGGAAGAAGGCGAAGGCGAAGGCGAAGAAGAGGAGGAAGAGGAAGAAGAAGAAGGAGATGAAGAAGAGGGAGGCAAGTTTGGTGCTTTCATTTCAATGATTGCTGAAGCCTTTGAAGAATAATTTCTTTTTTTAATTTGTGATTACTTTGTTGTATTTTGTATATTAATCAAATTTAACATTTGCAATATTTTTCTTCTTTTCCAAACTTGTAAAAAGGGATGTTGTATTGTAAAATTATAAACTGTTTTATATGTGATCTTTGTTCTTTGATATGTATTTGTAAAATCAAAAGTCAATTTTTTTTCATTTTTGAGTCTCACACCATCTCCAACACATTTTTTCATATTTTACTCCAAAATAGAATTACTCCATTTTTTCCTCCATTTATTTTCCAATCGATTATTTTATTTTCTACTCCATAATAATATTTCAAGCATATTTTCTTTCGTATTGTTGAATATTTTCAATAAAACCTTTTTAGTTTTGACAGTTATAAATTTCACTAATTTAATTTATTTATAACAATAGCTTTAGAGAGTTATAAATATTTATCAAAAATTAAATATATATTATTAAATAATATAACATTACATCACATAAATAGAGAAATAAAATACAAATTATTTTTATAAAGTGGTTTATTGTAATGATTTTGTGAGTTTATAAAATTTCTTAGGTATAATACGTATAATTACATATAGTTACATATAATACATATATTTAACTTACAAACCAATGATTCTATTTGTAGATTTTTTTTGGTGAATCAATAAATTTCACATTTCAACAAAAAAATACATATATTATTAAATAGATTAATAGTTTTTAAAATATAAATTAAAAATATATAATTTTATTAAGCATAATTGATGTAAATAATTTTGTTTATGTACAAAATAAAAAATAAAAAAAATTTGAAGGGGTAACTTGTAAAAAAATAATCTCACTCCAAAATGGAGAGATGAATAGTGTTATTCTATAAATGGGTGTTGGAAGAGAAAATGGAGTTGGGTCAGAGACACCCTCAAAAATCGTATTTATGATCTAATTGTCTAGTTGACAAAAACAAAAATATATGTATATTAATTATAGGAAAAAAGTACTTAAAGGTGGCAAAAAAACAGTTGATCAAATTATTGTGTATTTGCAATGATTATTTTGGATTAAATTTTGGATGTATCAATATCCAAGTCCAATTAGGTCTAAAAAGGGTCATTATCATGAATTATTATCCTAGCTTTAAAAAAGGATCCATTTCCTTTAGAAAGAAAAATGGTACAATGTCATTGTCTAATGTGGAGCAATGTCATTTATAGTTTTACTCTTAGTCCTAGTTTGAAATGGTTTCCTCTCATAAACCTACTAAACCGATTAGGTAACATCAGTGATCTCCACAACTCAGTTCAGGTTAAGAGCAAAAGAGTCCACTTAGGCTTCTTGAGAAATAACATACTAAGATTAAGACACAATTTGGAGCCAGCAGATTTACATGGTACACTACACCACGAAAGAGTTTACTCTTTAGGGAACAAACATAGAGAGAGAGATAAATAGAGCAAAACTAAAAAGGTAAATAAGAGTTTCTTTGCTTCTTTAACAAGCAACTAAACCAAAACACACTAACTTCAAAGACTCCTACTATTACTACTACTTTCTTCTTCTGCTGCTGCTTCATTTTCCTAGTGCCACGCTCTTTTAATTCCCATCATCTGATGATTTCAAGTAAAGGGTTTCTCCACCATCTCCTGAGCTTCCTCCTCTGCCTTCTCCTCCTCCACCACTTCCCATTTCTGGCTTCCCACGCCCGAATTCATGAAACCCACCAGCCTCTCCCTGAAGGATATGGAGACCACTGCTTCCTCCTCCGCTGCTTGAGCTCATCCCTAGCTGGCTATGGTGCAATTGCTGATGCTGAAGCGTTGCATAAGGCTGTTGTTGTTGTTGCTGCTGCTGAGCATACAACATTGAAGATCGAGCAGCAATTAGAGATTGCTGAGTCATCTGCTGCTGTTGAGTTGCTTGTTGCTGCTGCAAATAGTGTGACCCTCCTTCTCCCTGAATCAACCCACCACCAGCAGATCCATACTGCAATATAACCCAACAAACACCATGAGTTTCCAACTTCCATACAACAAATTTGAAAATGACCTCACTTCAACTGTTTATTACCTGGCTATGAACATTAGGAGGTTGGGGCTGAGAATCTGCAATTGCAGCTAAGTACATTAGGTTGCGTTGAAGCCTTGCCTGATTCCTGTAACATTAGGTTCACCATTGTTATCATCATTTCCAAGTACTCAACGTCAGTAAAAACAAGGAGATATGTTCCTCTTACTCTGCACATTCACTGAGCTTTCCTGAGTTTTGAGACTCAACTATCTTCAGAATCAATGATTTGTTCTCGTCCAAGTACTACAAATTAACAATATCATCATTCTCATTAATCAGTAACGGTACGAGTTGATATGGAATAAAGACACAGAATACTCTCAAGGAGACCCCAGTACTTGGATTCCTACTTATCAAGAGACAAAAATATTGAAACAACTCAAAAGTGTATGAAAGATTTTCTTCGAAAAGATTTGAGGACCACAAAACTGAGATTAGGACCAGATGTCTCTCGGACCACAAAGTATATCTGGTCATGTAAGCAATAAAAGTAACACTTGGACTAGAAATACACCTAGATCTAATGATAACAAAGCTAATAGGACCACCACATTTTAAAATAAATGGGTTTGTAGTTTTTGCCATCAATGAAACTTGTGGAACCCGAAAACCAAGACAAGAAGAAACGAGATGTGTGAACTATCTTCAGTTCCCAAGACTTGTCTGCTTTAACACATTATCTTTCATCACATGTTTCAAGAACTCAAAACAGCTTGACCCTAAGATTGGTTTCCATTGAGAGAAAATATAATAACCCTTAATTTAATGAGCTATTTTTTATAAGCCTGTCCAAGTTTAGACAAGTGATTGACACACACAAAAACAAAAGACCAAAGCTTTCAATCTAACAAAAGATGTAAGATGCTAGCTACACCAAAACTCTTTAGACAACAAAAACTTGAATCAGACCCTAAAACAAAAACTGATACACAATACAAAAGACCAAAACATCGACAAACCAGTTTATCAGACCACTACACAGATATACTCAAACTAAACTAATTTATGTATGAAAAAGCCATGGAAACAAGAATAAAAGAGAACCCAATAATCAAAAATCACACTTTCATCACACATATGAGAAATATGTTGGGAGAAGAAAATGAAAAAAGGTTTTTGGGTACTTGCCAAAGGATTATCATGACTCTTTTTCTTTTCATTTTTTTAATTCAAAGTCACATAGAATAAAGGAAAGAGATAATATAAAAGAAGCAGAAGAGGAAGAAGAAGAGAACCTGTTGGATATGATCAGAGGTGACATTGCTGGGGTAGTAACCAGCCATCATGGGCTGCATCTAAATCAGGTGCTGCTGCATTTCTTTTGCAATTTTATATAAAACCTAATAATATAACTTCTTATTTATTTTTTAATTTATATAAAAAAGAGAGACAACCCCCACCACTCAACCCAGAGGAAAAAGAGCAGTTACAAAGTGAGAGAGAGATATTAACTTTTGTGTATAAGTCACTCTCTCTTTACTTTTCTTCTGTATATAGAAAACTCTTAACTATTGAAGATGTGTATCTCTGTGTGTGTAATCTCGCTATCTCTCCTCTCCACAAAAGTTGTTTTGCGTTAAAAGACTGAGAGAGACAGTGAAGTCTCTTAAATAGAGAGAGAGGAGAGAGAGTGGTGTTTTTCTTGGGTTTTGGGGTTTGGTTTTGTTGGTTTCTTTCTGTCTCATCCTATCTCTGTCCCTGCGAAGAAGAGGAGGTCACGTGACGACTCATGCTTATTATAGAGACGTGAGACCTTTACTTCCATTCATTCATTTTACTTTGAAGTTTGAACCCTTAATTATAAACCTAGCTTCTTATTTTATCTACCAACTTTTCCAAATTTTACTCTTTACTCCTTACTATATAAATTCACAAAGATATTTTCTTTTTCTTTCGTTAAATTTGTTTTGATTAATAAACGTAAGCAGCACACATCGATAGAAAATATAAACCAACGAAAAATAGAGATATTTTCGGAAATTAAACCAGAAGATTTAAACACAAAAAATGCTAAGAAATACAGTAATAACTAAGAAAATTTTTTTTTAAAAGTAATCCCAAACCTGAAAATAGATCTACACAATGACAGATAAAGAACTAAGCTACTAAATCGATAAAAGAATCTCACAATTTTCAGTTTCAATATTTTTGGCGTTGATATATTTATATTTATTTATCTTTTTGATAACGATGATGGTGTAGATAAATTCAACTAATATAAAAACTATGAACATGTAGATTCACTTCTTCTTTTTTACTTATGTACTGTAAAATATGTTCACAAGTTTATATTTGTTTGTTTGATGACAATGACTTGTGTTATCTTTGATGTTTTAATTCTCTTTGAAGCCCCATGAGAATGCTTCCATCTCGACACAAGATGAGGAATTTTTTTGTTGTTTTACACTTTCCTTGTGAAATTTTGTACGTTTTCGTGTATATTGCTTTAATTATTTGTTTTCTTGCTTACATTGTAAGGGAACTAACCTACTTCCTCATTTAGGGTTTCCATATATTCTGGCTCTAGGACAATACGTTCTCTCTTGTTTAAGTGTTTTTAATGTGTTTAAGATGAATGTTATATATTTTTAGTAATGCCTAGAGTTGTATTTATTGGAGAGATGTGGTGAATATGTTTTCGGGCTTAGATCCATTTTCGGGATCCATCAAAAATTTAGGTTTTCTTGCCATATTAAATATCTACGAATGGTCAAAAATATTTTGTATATGGAAAAACTTGAACCGTACTACAAATAAATAACAAGATAAGTTTTAAACTTTTACCAAAAAAAAGAAAAGAAAAGTTTTAAACCAACTCAACTTGATTAATTACCTATGGTAGTAATGTTTTGTAATGCATCTAAATATTGTAAGTGCAATTTTTTTACGTATTGTGGCAAAATGTGTAAGCTTTTTTGTTTTTGTTTAGTGACAGCAATTTGCATATATATAGCTTGATCCAAAAGATCTCTATATATAGGTATCGAGAGAATGATACAAAATTTATTTTCAGTACTAACTCGATCACTTGTCTCGACCAATAACTATATGACGAATTATCGACCACCAAAAGAAACAATAGCAATGGTTTGAAATTTTAATATTGATGACATTTGACCAGAGGATCTCTTAAGTTTTTTGAAATACTTAAAAATTGAATATTTGTTTTGGAGTTATTTGATAAGTCCCTTGCATTATTTTTTTGTTCGAATTCTTGAAGTACGTTTCGATGATCGCTATAATTTTAAAATATAAGGATTCAACAGCTAATATTATCTTTTGCGTGGTTGTATTAGCTCCACGTTAAACTATGTAAATGTAATTAAAATATTAATTAACATATTATTATTATTCGTTGATACCAAAAACGGATCCAAGATATTCTTTCTGCATATATGAACCACGGAGGCTCTACTTTTAATGTCTGTTTATTTAAATATTAGTACCAAAAATATTGTATTATGAATTTTACATTTAATTAATCTGCAAGGATAATGAATTGTTTTCTTTTCGCCATTAATTTTTGCCTACGAGTTAAACAATATATACTTAAATCAAGAGTGATTCCATGCTACTATATACTTAAAGCGAGTTAAACAATATATACTTCCATATCTCGAAGATTTCTCCAGACTAAGCAGATCCTTCAGGATGTGCTCGGTCACCCACATCCCCAGAGCACTTAATCACAAAGCTGATCACTTCGCCCGCACAGCCAGAGGATCGTCAAGATCGTTTGCTTTAGTGAACAATATGTCTTTTGTTTAGTTACCAAATTTTGGTTTCAATCGAGTTAAGTTGAAAAAAAAAAAAAAAAGCGAGCCAAAAACACTAAGAACATAAATGAACAAACAAATGTTTTGTTTGCATACCGGAAATTGAAAAATTATGAAAGTTTATGGTGTATCATCTGTTTATTTTGGTACAATATTCAAAAACCAGTTATTAAAATACTAGTCAAAATAGCAAAGCAAAACATTCCACTAATTTGTTAGATTATATCTAAGTTATTCATTTTACACAAACTTATTTTATTTGTGTATTCAAGTGGCTGTTTACCATGAAACACTAGTATATAAAAAACTACTGTAGGCATTATTTTTTTAAGACCATCTTAAATTTTTATAACAATTATGACATTTTTATAAGCTAATCTGGAGTTGATGTAGAATTTTTTGTTTTTAAGGTACAATTTTCTTCCGTGAACCAAACTTTTGCAGATTACACCTGTAATCTTTTTGCTAGCTATATCTTTTATAAGAAACTTGTGCTTTTATAAAAAAAACACATTTTTCTGATCACATTTAATTATATAGTTTTTTTTGTCAATTTTGCTCTTTAGATTGATTTATAGTTAAAGTACACACTTTTAAATTATTTTTCTCTTTTTTTTATATAAGAGATGAATCAAATCCTAGTGTCTGAAATTTTTTTAAATAAGTATTACCATTGGACCACATGTCCTCGACAATTATGTAGTTTTCCTTATCACAACTCAATTTCAATTAATTGTGTATTTTGCATGATAAAATTATAAATTTAATTCATAATAAAAAGACTAAAAATAGAAAATTGATAAATAAAGAATGACGGAAACATTTTTTATCAAGTGGTTAAATCTATATGTATTATTTTTTACTAGAATTCGACTTTATAAAATCATATATGTTTATCTGATATATTGTTTAGAGTTAGGCGGTTTAAAACTTATATTATAGATAAAATCTTATAAATCTAAAAAATACCATAATGAAACTAGTAATTAAATGAGGTGAGATATTTTGCGGTTAGATGCATGAAATTAGGAAAATTTATAAGAAACAATAAATGAAAAGGTGAAATGACGTTGAAGAAGAATATGTGCGTCGATCTTTTAAAGACCACTTCTGTCCAAATAATACTTGTTGTCAGTCATGCAGCTCATTGACATCATTTCGAGATTCTAACTTCCCCCACGCGCACTTATCTCACGCGCTTTTTAATTTTACATATTTCCACAACTAATTATTCTGATTTGTTTTTATATTTCCTGAAAAAGTGTAAGAAACAACTGAAACTGATTTCTTTTTCACAAACACTTTATTCACGAACTTGGAAAATATAATTATACCAAAAATGTGTTGTATCATATTATATTTAACGCCACCTTTCTTCTGCTATATAATGACAGAATAATGGTTGAATTAATTTGTATTTATTGTTAAAAGTGAGCACGAAAAATAAATGAGAAAGACACATTTTACATGCAAATGAGCATAACAACATAACTCCGATGTGTCAAACATGTGATGTCCACGTATATTTTATGTCTTTTCTTGCATAAAATTTGGCAAGTTTAATAATTGTCGGTTTATAAATAACTAATGAGAAATGCTTAATGGCAAGTGACTCTTATTTAGGTTTCAGTTTCTAATAAATACAAGAACAACTCCACCTTTTTATATAAATATATGCTCTTTATGTGTTGTAGTATCTAAATATGATGTAAATGTGTTATCCTATTTTAGATATGTCTCTTTACCAAATGTTAGATTCTACATCTGACAAGAAATATATGCAAACGTGCTCTATATTAAAAACTATTATCTCAAATAAGTCAATTGAAATATATAAATTTTATTTTTGCTTTCCAGCTACCTACGATTTTTCCATCTATTTACATAATTCACAAACTTGTGGTATGCCCTTAAATATTTGATTGAAAAATAACGTTACATTACTCTTTTTAATCAACAATCAGATTTGACCCAACAAAAAAAATCAACAACCAGATCTTCATCTATAATGATCTTGAATCAGATTCTTATAAGAAACGGTAGAAACGAACATTTAACTAATTGATCAAAATATTTTTCCACGTTACATTACTCTAGAAATGACATTTAACTGCACATTTCCTTTGATGTTTCGTTTTTCTAAACAATGGTTCAAGTTTAACAACTCACTCTTCAAATGTTATTTTTTGTACATTATTGTTTAAAAAATTGAACCTTAGTTAACAATTATGTATGTATGATATGTACTTAGATTAATGTTTTGTTTTTTCTGTAGCAAAATGAAGTCTAGTTACATTATTTTTATGAGATTCGACTTTTCTAAGAAATAGAATAACACACTCTCTAAGATCCTCACTAAGAAGTCTTTTTCTAGTTGAAAATGTGTTTTCGTTTAACTGTATGCCTTTGCGGCTTATTCTATTTTAAAACTTTTTGTAACGTCTTGCAGTCATTTATCTACTTTACAGAATAAATTTTGAGCTATAAATTGAAATTTGTCCTTCCAATTATTGATAAAAATATATATTGTTTACCAGATAAGAAAATAAATAGAAAGACAAAAACTCAGAGTAGAAAAATATAGGAAAATAAGATTAAAGGAATGAAGTATGAGAATCTAAATTTAGATATAAAATATCAAGATTATAATTTGGATAAAGATATATATATATATATATATATTTCTGATGCATGAACTTAAATTAACTACTATCGAACTACTTGTAATTTATAATTCTTTTTCTTTTCTTTTTTGGTTTATTTTGACGTCACTTGAAATTTATAATTCTGGGGCCTCATATTCCATTTGACCATATCTATATAATATATTGTGGCTTTTCGTTGGTCTGTCAGTCCACTGAGACAGAAAATGTTACCAATGGCTTCTTATAAAGAAATAGTCAAATATATATATATATATACACACTCTAACTATATAAATGAAATTTGATTCTAAATTAAAACCTTTGTGGCTATCATTTGGTCTAGTCCTGCAACTCTTCTCTCATTCTTGGACACGTAAGAAGCTTTTAAAGCTTGGTTTACTTTTTTCTGATAAAATTCA
Organism: Lepidium didymum; assembly: GCA_963920545.1. Taxonomy (NCBI): domain Eukaryota; kingdom Viridiplantae; phylum Streptophyta; class Magnoliopsida; order Brassicales; family Brassicaceae; genus Lepidium; species Lepidium didymum. Next base: position 2,841,777 of record OY986981.1, on the reverse strand, counting down.
AAGTTGTTGCTCATATGGTGAATAAGTTTCCCTCTAGTATGAAAACTAGACTATTTTTGGTCGATTGATTGACTTTAAAAGATGTATTGGACAACAAGTCTTACATGTTAGATCATTGGCACGTTCGAGATCGTATTGAACATCTTACTCGTATTTATTAGAAGCACATTTCATATTTGAATTTTCGATTTTAAAAAATTACATTCGTCCGACATAATATTGTTAAAAATCTGAAAAAAATATATAACTATAGATTAGATCTTTTCGATCTAATTATAAAAAAATTCTTTTATTGTTTTCATCATCTTTTTTGCAAACCGGAAACTAATAGAGGACATGTTTTAACCGTTTCACTGTGTTAATCACACAAAACCAAAGACCACAGTTTTGGATTTGTATGTTAACATGCTGTTCATACCAAAATGAAAGAGATATGGACTTTATGATATTCGAATTGCTATGGAAAAGAATGCTGAATTTTTATATTAATTTTATGAAGGTTTATTGGAGTCTTGATTTTAACGGATTTGAATTTGAAAATCTATGTAGAACTTTTTTGATTTAGAAATTATAGAAAGCAAATTTTACAAATCCTTTGTGACAAAAAAAAATTTACAAATCCAACACAAAATAACAAGTTTAAATAATGATTTTAAAGTATTTGTATCTGCAGAGAAGCTTTGCCAAATTCATTCCATTATAAAAATAAATATATACTTGAATGTTGAATAAGAGATGATATCAAAAAACATTTTCAAATAAAAGAACAGATATTACACTATTTTAGTAAAAAAATAGTAAAAGTCAATACTTAGATAACACATAATCTTGCATGAATATATAGATTCATTGAAAAAATGTATCAATAAATCTTCATTAGAAGTTAATTCATTTAATATTTCTATTTTATTTGTTCTATTTTATAAGATGTTTTGTAAATTCTAATACAAAATTTAATTTATTTAATATTTTGTCACTATTAAAATCCTGTAATCTTTTTTTATAATTAGTCAAATTATAGCAAAATAAAATATTAAATGAATTTTAAAACAAATTATTAGAGTTTCCATATAAACACATTTTTAGCTTGAAAAAAAGTCTTATAAAATGGTGTAGAGGGAGTTTTTTTTGTTTCTTTTTTTTCAGTTTTTGGATTTGTATCGTGTATTCTAATCATGTGGATTTAGTCTTCTAAAATATTATATTATCTGTTGGTTTAATCTCTAGAATTTTTGTTACCTGTAGTTGTTATATGTTCTTGTGTTTTAATAAATATCCTTTAAATAAAAGAAATAATGGTATTTGTCAAAAGATTTGAAGTCCAAAATAAATATACATGTGAGAAAATAGAGGATCAATAATGAAGAAATTGGGACCCAAAAGCTCACATGATCTCTGAAGTCATGTCCAATCCATCTCTCATATTTTGCAATAAGGTGGTTTTGACATGACTCTTTTCTTTTGTTTTTTGAATTTTTTAGCGACAAGACTCCTCTTCAAAAGTTGATGCTTAGAATAAGATTCCTATGAAATATGAATAATATAAAAATAATTATAAACAAAAGTTATCCAGTGGCACTAGTCCCAATTTCGAATTCTTTACAATGAAACGTTTTTAAAATACTATTAACTTTTATATTATTGTTTATGTGCTTATATATATAAAATTTTCAGTATCTTTTTGCTTTACATGAGATAGAGATTTACTTGTAATATTATTGGATTACTGTAAATTACTGGTTTGTTTTTTTGTCAACATTATATCTCAACTTATTGTTCTATTAATTAACTTTTTATATAATGTAAGATAGTAAAATTTAATCTTTAAATGTATAAATATGTTTATTTTTAGTAGACTTACCACATACCACTAGATTGAAAACCACTTACAATTAGTGATTCATTTATTAATTAAATTTTAAACCTTAATAAAACTGTCTAATAGAATAAATTTAATAAAATTTTCTAGTAATTAAATATTATTATTTTTATCAATAATTGGATCGACAAGATCCGATCAATAACCTAACTCAACTCTTAAAATTCCTATTTAATCTACCAAATCAGAATATAGGAAGAATCAAACCCTATATTTCATAGTTATTAGCTGGATCATCTTAATTACCAGAATGAAATGAACTCGGTGGTAATTAAATGTCTATATCAATAGTTTAAAAAAAAAAATCAAAATCCAAATATGAAAGTCGTATTGCTCTATGTAATCGTCTTAAATTTGAGAAAATTTGAATCACATATAGTGGCTTATCAGTCTGATTGTGAATAAAGAGATTAAAAAATATTAGATTAACTGATAACTGAAATTGGACTATCATTTTAGAAGTCAAAATTTAAATAAATGGTAGAAGGAAGCAGTAAGAAATTACTCTTTTGTTAAAAAAGAAAAAAACTGGTTGTTACCATTTACCAACTTCCTAACTCTTAATTTCCTTATAATTTTAAAAGACTACATCGTTTTTCTACAAACTGTTTTTTTTAATAGTCTCTTTTATATAATACATATATGATAATAATTCTAGAAAATCATATATGTTAATGTTTGAAAAATATCTTTGGACATATTATTTTGTTTTAGTATTTTATATTATGGTTTATCTTCAAAAATTATTGATAATTTACTAACAAGAGGAAAAGAATTTTGTTTTCACTTACTCTTTATATATACTTTAGTCATATATATATCTTACCTTAATTACCTATCAAACGATTCCCTGCTAAATTTATTTGTATTTATTTTTAGGATGATTTACTCAAAGAGCAAATTTATAAAAAAATTATTTAAATAGAACAAATGTTTCAAAATTATTTTAATAATTTTTTAAATTTATAATGTACCACTTTGCCTTGTTTTGATGAGTAAATAAAAACATAATTACGAAACTGCCATTAATGAAATTTGCCACGTCAGCTGTCCGTCTCTTACAAACTTTACTAAACTAATTGAATGCAACGTGGAAGATTTGATCATACTTTGGTATTGTTGATAGTACAGTAATGTAGTGTATGGTAAAATTACATATGACCTATCTTAGAGTTCGTTTTCCTCGTGAAAAATGTAATTTGTTACGTTTAGTACATTTGATAGTACAATAATGTAGTGTATGGTAAAGTTACATATGACCCATAGTAGAGTTCGTTTTCTTCGTGGAAAATGTAATTTGTTATGTTTAGTAGAGTTGATAGTACAATAATGTAGTATATGGTAAAGTTACAGATGACCTATGGTAGAGTTACAGATGACCTATGGTAGAGTTCGTTTTCCTCGTGGAAAATGTAATTTGTTACGTTTAGTAGAGTTGATAGTACAATAATGTAGTGTATGAAAACGTTACAGATGACCCATAGTAGAGTTCGTTTTCCTCGTGAAAAATATAATTTGTTACTTTTGGTAGAGTTTATAGTATGATAATGTAGTTTATGGTAAAGTTACAGATGAACCATGGTAGAGTTTGTTTTCCTCGTAGAGACCTTCGACGAAAAAGAAAAGCCTTGCGCTTGGGTCCTCAACAATGGCGTATTTCTTTCTTTTTGGCTTTTTTTACGTTGTTTACCTTAGTTACTGGGGGTTTCGGGGACGACCAATGTGGGGGACCTTTTGGGTGTGGGATGCTCGTTTGATGAGGGCGAAGAAACTTGCAGCTTTAGAGATTCCAATTCCAGCGGAAGACTAAGTACGGTAGCAAGTCAAATCAATCTCCTCCAACATAAGCTAATTTGTTACCTCTGGTAGAGTTGACAGTACAATAATGTAGTGTATGGTAAAGCTACATTGACCCATGGAAGAGTTCATTTTTCTCGTGGAGAATATAATTTGTTATCTTTGGTATAGTTGACAGTACATAATGTAGTGAATGGTAAAGTTACAGTTGACCCATGAAGAGTTGCCTTCGTAGAAGAGTTGTGTTTGATGTTTGGTAGAATGAAAGACAATAGTTAGTAGAGTTTATACTAGTATGGTAGAGTTCATACCAGTATGGTAGAGTTCATACCAATCTTGCTTGAACTTTACCAAAGTAAACTCTTCCAAACTATAACCTAACTTTACCAAACTATAACCTAACTCTACTATACTATGACATAACACCACAAACCCACAAACATACAAGAAATTTGCCAAAAACATAAACCCATTTCGAAAAAACCTAACTCTACCAAACTAATAACCTAACTTTACCATACTATAATCTAACTCTACCATACTATAATCTAACTCTACCATACTATAATCTAACTCTACACTACTATAACCTAACTATACCAAACCCACAAACCCAAAAACCCTAGATGCAGAGAAAAAACCCTTACCAAACTCTACCATTCAACCCTAAATTACGAGAGTAACTCTACCACACTTAAAACGAAATCGAGAGAAATCAAGAGAAATTGAGAAAAGAAGAACGATATATATCCTTACAGTGTTACTCGAACCCAGAAAATGATTTAACGAGAAAACTAAAAAGAGAAAAAGATAGAAAATGAGTGAGAGAGAAGAAGAACTTACTCATACTTTCGACAATTAATGAATCTGGGTTCGAACGATTCGTAATGAGACAAAAGACGAAATGGTGAGAGGAAAACGAAACTAGAGAAAGAAGAAAAGAGAAAGAAGAATCCAGAAGAAGAAATAAAAAACGGAGAAGAAAGGAACCATCTTCGAGAAGAAGAATAAAGAAGAAAACTTTTTTTTTAAATGGTGCAAATGATAATTACACCCTTCCCTTCTTTTTCTTCCAAAAATACTATTCTAATAATTTCGGGTAAATATGCCATATTCTAGTAATTATTTCTTATTTTTATTAAAACAACAATTTTTTTTTGTGCCGCTCTCTCATGTCCGTCATTGGAGTGCATAAAGTTATTAAATAATTAGATAACGTTTTTCTTAATATTTTTTTTTGTTAACAGTAACTATTGAATCGACAAACCCGATTCATAGCCTAAATTTTAGAGTTTTTTGTTTGTTAACTTAAAAGTATTTAGTTCAGCTTAAAAATCAAGATTTAAATATTAGCATAAATATATTAGTACAAATAAAATTTTATAGTCGAACTGTTTTTTTAGTGCAACAATCAAAATGGTTAAATATGTACGCTTTCACCCTTTAAATCAACTTTTAAAATGCATAACAAATGTTTTGGGAAACCAATTTATCACGTATGTGTGATAACTTACAAATCTAAACTCTGAAAAATTAAATTTTGTATAAATTAAACATATTAATCGATTGTTCAACCCTTTTAATTACAAGATTCGAGGATTTTGTTTTGGAACCAAACAATATATATTGAAACAAATCTTGTTACCAATTGTCCAAATCAAAGAAACAAAGTTTACATAAAAATAATATAGAAAACAAGATTTAAAAGATGAATTAATCATATACACACATATATATATATAGATGGTTCACATACCATATAAATTAATATATAGTGTGGTTTTGGACCCTCATATGCTACTTTGGTTTTATTGAATACATGTTTTTGACTTTCTATATCAACATTGCTGAGTTTTGGTGGTATGGCTTTGGAGAGTAGAAGTGTCTAAAGTATAAACATAGAGCTTGAACCAAATCTAGACATTGGTTAAGTAAACAAGATTGGTACTAACTAAAAGAAGAATTTTTGTTGGTAATGATAATGATAAAAATGAGAAAAGAAAATAAAGGAGTACAATGATTGAGAATAGTGTGGTTATGTCAATTGAAATTGCTTTGTGTTTATGTTTTGTCCAACCAAATTGATTGGAATTACATGAAGAGGGAACATGTGGGTGAGTTTGAAGGCATTAATGATTAGTGAGTGACATCTAAATTATTTTGTTTTTCAACCTATACAATTTCCTCAATGGCTTATTTTTGTTTTTTTTTTTTTTTTTTTTCAGTCACTCAATTCCTATTTCAATCTATGTTTGGTAACATTCTGGACACTAATTATGTCAAATCTAGAATTACTTAACAGTTTTACTAATCTAATAATCTATTATAAACATTCTTATAACTCTTGACTTGAAAATTCTGAACTTTATGTAATTTCAAGATAACAATTTAAATAGATCTAAAACTGATACATATTTTCAATCAGTTTATAATTTTTATTTTAATATTTTAAAACCTATTGTCTTATAATTAGTTACAATAATAAATAAAATACATAGCCAATGAACAAGTTCTAAAAATACTACTTTATCCTTTATAACCTATATAACAAAGATTATAACTAGAATAAATACTACATACTAAAACTATTTATATTCAACATTTTTTCAGCATGCCTAATTATTCACAATAATAATTGATAATGAGTAGACTCTTATCTTTCTTTCTTTTCTTTTTTCTCAAAAAACAAACTTTTATCTTGTTTAAGAAATTTCAGGTTGTGATAGAGAAACATTTAATTTTAGTTTCATATTTTTTCTTGGTTTATTTCTGTATCAAATGTTCTAACAAATATGTTTTTGGGGGGGGAACATGTAAATTTTTTAGTTTTAACTCGATTTTTGTCAAAAATTAAATTGTTAATATTTTTTTTTGTCAATACTGGACCAAAACATATCGATCCATTAGTTAAGTTGTTAACGTTTAAGTAGCTGAAATACAATTATGTTTATACTTTATTAGAATATTAGGAATTAAAGTAGTTTTAGTGTTGTTTTTATGATGATTAGTTGGAGTTTGGACAAATACCTCCAATTAATTAACCAACAAAAAAAACTGAAATTTTTATTTAATACAAGCTGTTATTTGAATTCGGTGAAAAAGGAATAAAAAATTGTAAAAAAGAAAAAGGACATAAATTCACATGCTATGTTAAGTAAAGCTTTTTTCTCTTCATTGAAACGTCACATCTGTATCTCCATTTTCATGAAATTAAAAGACATTAATCACACATCGCTCTATCTACCATTTCACCATCTAACTTCGTGCCGTTTTTTCATCTCTATAGTAGACTGGTTCACATCTTGCTCTTGTACTTTCTCTTATTGGGCTCGTGTACACATTTCAAAAGGGCCGAAATATTTAACTAAACAAATACTCTTATGAATCAAACCAAGAAACCCAAAACTTCCAGAAGTTACCGATTACATTTTAGATCAATAAGATTAATTCGGTAATCATTTTTAACCAAATCAAACCCAAAAAAAGTTATATTCATACGGCTACATGGTGAAAGATAACAGAAGAAACTTGAATCGACTTTGGTACTATTTTAGGCTTATTTTTTAATCTACAACAAATTTGTGTCAATAATTCAAATTCTACCACACAGGATACTCGAGTTAAAATTCTAAAAAAAAAGTTTGTAAATGTTAACATTTAATCAAAATATTTTCTCCGTTTAATTATAAATTATTAGTTGTGTAATATGTTATCTAAGATTTTTTTATTTTGTAATTTATTATATAATACACTATTACAAACTAATTGAACATGTTACTCATTGTTTTTCCATTTTATTAAAAAACTTAACTCTCAAAACATTTTTTCAAAAACTTTGTAGTTAAAATACTTATTCAACATATTGAATTATAATTTTTTTTTTAAAATGTCTTAAAAATATTGATAATTAAGTGAAGAGATTGTCCATATGAGATTGTCCATGACTATAAATCCGGACTTCTGTGGTAGTTTAAGGATTCAACCCCTTCTCTCCTATTGGGGTTTTATCAAATTTTTATTGGCTTTACCAGTTTTATGTAAAGTCGGTTTAATTTCGATTCGAACCGATTTCAATCACGAGTCCCCGCTAAACTGATCGGACAACTCGGTCTGATCCGAATTTCAAAACACTGAGCATTTGTAAATTCATAAAACTAGGGATGTGAAAATGGGAGAAAAAAAACAGGAAATGACGTCGTTTAGAGTTGTATCTCTTTTGCAAAGTGAGAAGACTTTTCAAACCATATTTTAATATAAATAGGTCGGTTAGGATTAAATATGTGTCGAATTTACTTTTCTATTAACAAACATAATTTGTTGTATAAAAGAAGCATAAAGAATTGCAAGGATTGGGATCTAGCTCGACCTTTAAATGAAGAAAAAATAGTAAATTCCACTCAACTATGACCACTTTAATAGTAATAATGAAATTCAACGTTGGTGCGTGAGTAGGGAGAAGAAGGTGATTGTGACCACAACTAAGGCAAAATAAGAGATGGCAAAACTGGATTCCCCTACCTAACAATTTTCTTATTGGTAAATAACTCTTTTTCCGAACTTTGATAACTTACTTATAGGTTATATACACAATCAAATCGCAATACCTTCACCAAGCCAATGTTTCCTACTTTGTTCAAAAATCTTATTGGCAAGATAAGCTTAATCTTAACATTTGGTTTATCATTAGGAGAAATATAAGTTATTGAGTTGATTTAATACGATATTATATAAACCATGATCTATTATATTCGGCTCTTTCTGGTTTACCGACTTCGTTCTTATATAAACTAGAATATTTTTTTCTTTTGTCAATTTTAATTTTCAATAATAAAGAAATGATTTTACTTTGGGAAAATGTTTCAATGAAAGAGTAACAAGCCAAACTTTTAGAATATTGCTTACAAACGATTAACAAGATCAGATTTTCCTATTGTGCGAAACTAAATCATATTTTCTTGTTATTCTTATATAGGATATAAAATTTTAGTTTCAGTCTATTTGAATATCGCGAAAAGAATCTATATATGAATTGTACATATTCTAAAAAAATCCTTTTATTTTAAGAAAAAACAAATAATTAACAAAAGTTATCAAAATCATTTTCTAGAACATAACTTATTTAATAAGATAACATATTTTATGTGGTGGTTACCTCATTATTATAACGTATATACAGTAGCGGATCCATTTTTTTTAACTGGGGTCAACAATTTTGTTTTATCAACATTAGATCTATAAAACTTATTATATAACCTAAACTTGTTTTAAAAACCTTTTATTTATTAATTTCTACATGCACTAGGATCAAGTGGAACTCTAAATACCTAACTTAGGTAAACATTACCTAGTTCAACAATTTCTTAAAAACATGTAGTACAATTTATCTAGAAAAATCACTATAATTTCAAAATAATAATTAAAAATTTATAAATAAATCTGAAAATTCAGATTCAAAAAGTGTCCGAATGAAAGATTGATCCTTGGTTAAAGATGTCTAAGTAGTACTTATAATAATACCAAATCTACTAAAATTTTATTAACATTAAGATGACATTAAATAATTCGTAAAATTTTGGGTGTGTCATATGACCATGCTATGTTGGTCATGGGTCCGCCAATGCGTATATATTGGTACCATATTTACGTTACACACAAATGTAACTTGTTTCCAACATATATACTACCATTTGTATAATATATTAACACATTTTTAAAAATATAACGGATTACAAGAAACCTTAACTTGATAAATAGATATAACAAACTTTGCATTACCATAAAAGCATGTAAAAACATCTTTATTAAACATAGAAGATTTTGTGAATAGTTTTCGTCTCTATAAATCTCAAATTTTGGAGTCTAGCTCTGATTTTTGTCTATTAGAAAAAATATCAAGCCACAATTCAAAGCTAAACAAATGTAGACAAGAGAATCCATAAATGAATTCTTTAACATTTAATAAAAAATATAAAAGCTTTGACCAAAACAAGCTTTTAAAAGCTAGAGACAAGAGGACCCATAGATAGATTCGAGATCAGAGTTGTGTTTATTTCCCGTGTGTCGGCGTTAACTAACGTCGTCAATATTGACGTCGCCAATTTTAAAAGCTCTACAAAAGCTAAAGGCTATTCACGTGTTAGCCTAGGTTGTTTTTATTTTACTAGACAATTCAATTTATTATTATTATCTTATCATAAAGATTTCTATTCAATTTTGTCGACACATCTAAATTAAGGTATAATAGCGATTTGTAGTCAAAAAAGATAGAGACCCAACTCTGATCTCAATATTGAGTTTCAGTTATAAAAAAAAAAACGTGAGTAATATTTTTTTTTTGTCAAAGTAATATTATGTTAAAAAAACTGTTAAAAATCAACAATTTAAATTGAGATCAGCAATTAAAAAAAATGCTGACAAAAGCAAATCATAAAATATATTTAATTTTCTTTTGTCATGAAATTTCATTAATTGTCCAAATAGATCTTATTTACACAATAAACTTAAATCGCAAATAAGAAAAAATAGGCTAAACAAATAACCCAAAATTAAAAATACTTTAATGACAACTTCCACTAATCTGCTCCACACAAAACCACGTGTCAGCCGTAAGTGAGTTCCGGCATGCAAGCTGCCGGCAGAGGATGAAATTACCATCGGAAGAAAGCCACATATGTCATGCTTTCTTCTATAGAATTAACCCATCTGTGGATCGCAGCTTCATGCAAATTTCATCAATGAAAAAACTGCTTCAAATTGAAAATTGTTTGAATTTCTTGCCATCGCAATCTCCACCTCCAAGAGACTTTGGGATGTCAAGATCCAATCTATTGGTCTCGATCTTCACCACCATCTTGCTCCTCCTCGCAGAGCGGTGAAAGCTTCAGAGATTTACATCTCAAAGTTGGAAAATCTTATAAGAGATAGAAAACTCATGTAGCCTCCATTATATTATAAAATATACTTAAATTTGTTTAGGTTTGTTTGTAATTCTCGTTGTAAGATTATTGTGTTTAATATATCGTTCTGTGAAAAAAAATCTTTTAAAAAGAATTTTTTTTTTTGAAAAAAGATATAAAACTAGAAATAGAGAAAAGTTGTTAAAAAGAAATAATTAAAAACAAAAAGACAGAGCCAATAAATATCCAACAACTTAACAAACGAAATACAACTTTCAAAACAGTCTTCGCACAGAAACAGAAGCAAATCTTTGTTTTATTTTCTTCTCTTTTCTTGTCTGAAACCAAAAAGCTCCCTGCAGATAGGAAAGAGTTGGCTCATCAAAAATCATTCTTCAATCATACAAAATCTGTAAGAAAACTTATCTCACACATAGTTCTTCGTTTCAAATCTTGTTTCTTTTCTGTTTTTATGTATTTTTTTGGTCGAAAATGTTGACTCAATTTCTAAATTTTGTTTTTAAAAGGCTTTTTATTTGTTTTCCTCTAATGTAAATGTGAATCTCTTTCTGCATCAATGAACTTGCAGATACAGTAGTTGAAAATGGGAAGAGAAGTTGTTGAGTTGGTGAGCAACGATGAATCTAATGTAAGAGTTCACGTGTCTCCTAAGATAGCTACAGAGGAAGATGGTTATGAGGTGAAACAATGCACTGAGGATATTTCTCTCTTTCATAATCATAAATCTTCTAATATAATCACAGAGGTAGTTTTATAAAGAGAAATTGTAATTGATTGAGATTTGAAACTGGTTTAGGTTGACTCTTTTTGACTATTGATTATATCAGAACAAGAAACATTTGGAGTCTAGAGTGACTCATGGAACTGCTCCAAGGTTTAGAAGTGCTCAGAGAGCTGAGAAACGCAGAGAGGTAAATTCAATTGTGTTACAGAATCTTACAATCTACAACAAGTTATATTCTGTGTTTGTTCACTGATTTTGAAGTTGTGTTTTGTGGGTTTAGTATTACCAAAAGCTTGAAGAGAAACACCTAGCATTAGAAGCTGAAAGGAACATGCTTGAACAAAGGCAAAAGGTAAGAAACTGTTAATCAAATACACTGTAAATGATTTTTGTTGCTTCTGAAAATCTGAAATTGGAACACGAATTTTGCAGGAAGAACAAGAAGCAGCCATTAAACATCTTAGAAAGAATCTCAAGTTTAAGGCTAATCCAGTTCCTGACTTCTATTACCAAGGACCTCCTGTGAAACCAGAGCTTAAGAAGGTATTAAAAACACCTAATCTTCATTGAGATTCAACAACAATCAACCTTATCTTACATATTACTTGTGTGACAAGCAAACTTATGAATTGCTCTCTTATGCAGTTTCCTTTGACGCGTCCTAAGTCACCCAAACTCAACCAGTCTCGGAGATTGAGTTGCAGCGATGCAATTAGCTCTTCCGGTGATGAGAATTCGAAGTCAGTCTCTTCACAGAACCGACACAGCATCGGTAGAATAGTACTGAAGACCTGCTCTCAAGAAAAATGAAATTTCATGAACCTAATTTGATTGTACCGGAGATAACCAAACTTTGATTTCCGGTTATTTCCATTATTTTGTTCGAGTTCACTATCGTTATCCTCGAGCGTTTATTGATTGTGTATTTTTTTTGTTCTTCACGTCTGTCTCTACTTGATATCGGTTTTAATTTTACGTAACGTTTAGATATTAAATTATATATCTGAAGTGTGTAGAGAAATCTTGGATCTAAAGCTTAAATCGAGTATATCACTATTGAGTAATAATAATACGTTTTTGTGGTCTCTCTGGATTTTATATCTCTCCCTCTATTTAAGATTCAACAATGGCTACTTGTAGAAATTCCTCTGTTTCATCTTGTTCTTCAACTGCGAAAAAACTCAATTTATGTGTACTGGAATCATATAAAACAATCTGTAATTAAAGGAATAACATTGAGCCACCCAGGTGAACTGTAGCTGGTTTGGAGATTAGTCACCTGAGTTTATGTTGCAATCTTTGTTCATTGAGATCATCTTTAAGAAACCTCAGGATTGTGGAATTCTCTTTTGTACAAACTTTTCAGATATTGAAACTGTTGGAATCTGATCTGGCTGAATCGTAGGATCATTTACATCAATGATCTAGACTCATAAACCTAAAATGCGTCTTCTTTTCTTCTTCTGATCTGTTTTGCCTACTTCTTTGCTCTGTTCTTATCCATTTCATTTGTTGATAGTCTTTCTCATCAAAGCTTGGTGCTTTCTGGGCAATACAGTTTTAAAATTGGTCTGTTTGGTGTTACTTACTAATGACAATTGGAAGAGAAACAAAGGAACCAAATCATATCAGAAACTGAGAACTACATCAGTTTACAGTTGTAGCTCAACAAACCCCAAACCTATTTGAATCAACATTTGATGAAACCAAACATAAAAACACTTCTAGATTATGCATATATATATATATAACTAAATCTATATGCAGATAAGACTATTGTGATGCAAGACTCTCAAGTATAATATACAATTGCAGAACCGCAGCTACAAGACCAATTTTTGATTAAGTGTTAGCTGATTGGGAAGAGAGTATTCTTGAATGGTTATGTTCGCCTTCGTAAGTCACAATTAGCATCGAAGTTTCGTCTACACATCGCTCGACATGCTTCCGTGCTGGACAACCTCTCACGCTACTGCATTTATAGTATCCCCTGCAACAAAAGAAGCAAGTTATAGACCAAAACATCTAAACAAGTAAAATGTTCTTTATATTGTAATGTTAGTTTTACCTCGGATGTGGAGAACCTTTTATTGGCTTTTGTCCGTATTTTCTCCACGAATATTCATCAGGAGGTATATCTGCAATCTTGTTACTAATTGCAGGTACTTTGATCGATCGTTTCACTCTCAGTTTCCTGTAAAGAACAATCAAATAAACACCAAACATTGAAATCAAACAAGGTGTTTTGGTGGACACTTTTATCAAATAAGAAAGCAAAACCAATAAAAACCTTTTCTTGGAACAATGACACTTGCTTCTACTGCCACATCTCAAACCACCAGAGCAACTAGTCCTCCTAGAATGCTGCGATATATGATCAGATCCTTGAGGTAATCCAATCAAATGGAACGAGTTTCTTTCGTAATCTGTCACACTACCATCCATACTAAGAGATGAAACAAACGATCTTGATCCGTTTGACATACTTGGGGAATAACAACTCCCACCTCCAACACCAACGGACCCATCAAACTTCAGATTTAAACCACTATTGCTCCTTGAGTAAGCTTTCTGGTGGTTATGAATAAACTGATAAGGTACTGGGTTCAATGGTTTCGGATCAACAGGTCGAAAAGGCGGTGGCTTTAGCTCGAGAAACGACTTCTCAACACACATTTTCTGGTTAAGCATCATCAATGGAAGATGACCCGGTTTCTGTTTTGGGTCAATATTACCATAACCAGTAGCACCAGAAGCTGGTACAATCTGAAGTGGCTTTGGTGCTAGAACTGGAATGCAACCGCTTATAACATTATTGTTACTGCAAATGGGACTTTCAAAAAAGATGTGTCGAGGCAACGAAGAAGCACTAAACTTGTAATTGTTGTTGTTGAGTTTCCTAATCTTCCTTTGACCTAACCCTCTTGTCAAAAGAGAGGAAACCCTCTTAAACTTGGAAACTGCTTCTCTTGTTTCAACCATTATAGATTTGGAATCATTTCTTTGTTGGGTTAAGAGATTTAAGACTCCATGACAGCTTTTCACTGCTGCTTTGTTTGCAGCTTCAACTTCTTCCATTTTCTGAACCCAGAAAGAAAAAAAAAACTAACTTTTTCTCAACTCAAAATCCCTAACACCCAAGATCTCTCGAGAATCAAGGAGATTAAAAAAAGAGACCGACTTTAGAAACAATCACAAACTCAAGACAAGAAGCACACAGAACTCAAACCCTAAAGACCCTTTTAAAAGAGAAGAATCATTACAATGTGAGATCTTTTCTACATAAAAATTAAGTAAAAAGAAGAGCTTATGAACAAGAAATCTCCCAGATATTAAGGGTTAAAAGCAGAAGATTCTAATCTCACTTTAAGAAGAAAACAACAAGAGAAAGATGTATAAGGTTATGAAAACTCTTTCTCCATCTAAGAAACAAGGAGATTCTTTCACTAAGACGCAAAGCTTCGAGAGAAGTGAAAGAAGAGGAAGTGGAGTGGAGTTGGTTCTTCAGACTACAGACACATTTTACAGAGGAAGAAGGAGAGAAAAAACAGAGTCCTATGTAAAAGATTTCGTGATGGGTCCCATTACTGGACCTACTTTGCATCTACTTTTTTTTCATAGAAAATACAATTAGAAATTTTTTTTCCTATAAATAATTTTTTTATAAAAAATTACAATAGATAAGCTTCAAACTCGCCCTAAACCTCTTTTCTAAGTATTTTTTTGTGTTAAAAAGAGTAGAATTTCTAATGCTAGAGTTATTACTTAGATTATATACATTAAAAATAAATTTAAATTTTTTTCTAATTTTGTCAACAATAATTAAATAAAAAAACTATAATTTAAATTCTCTTTCTATCTTACTTGTTGAACTCTAATGCCAAAGTTTAAATTGTTGTTTATTAATAATTAATAAGCAAAAAATTAGAATTAATTATTTTAAAATCAAAATACTAGTATTAAAATAGTCGGTGAATCTAGAATACCAAGAACACCAAGAACATATAATTCAATGGTAGTGGTCATTTTATAAATTCTTAATTAGGATTCGTTATCAACATAACAAAAATGTAAGGGGTAGATTTTGTGGTTATTAATAAAACCTTGTCGGTCCAAGTAAAATTGAAAAAAAAATTATGTGAGCCGTAGTTTTCTGATGAAGAAGAAAATGTTGTCAATGGTGGGGCCAAGTTCCAGCTCTGTGTTTTTCACACTTCAGAATCTCGAGCATACAACAAAGAATCGACGGATAAGATGTCGACACGTGTCTTTAATACTTTGTCTCCCTCGTAACACGTGTAGCTGGAATGTTGACTAAACATGCACTATTGTCTGTTTTTTGTTTTATCTTGAAAATGGAAACTCTCTTCCTCTTCAGTGTTTTTTTTGTTATATAGCACGAAAAATCAAATGATTGCGGAAATGGTCTTTTATATATATAATTAACCAGTAAAAATATAAACGGCATAATATAAAGCATATCATGAGATTTAATCTTCCATAATTTTGTAGGTGGATTCGAAAAATTAGTAATCATGTGTTGTAAAAATAACTATTTATAGTGGTAATGTAATAAACGATAAAAATAAATAAAATATCAAATAAAACTTTCTTTTACAAAAGCTTTAGAAATATGAAAAATTGCAATAACATGAATTGTTATAACCTCAATACCTCATAAACATCTAAGAAACACAAAAGGGCTGTATAAATTAATTTTAAATTGTAAATAACATTAATGGGTATTGAATTTGAAAACAAGTGTAAAGATTTTAAAAGTCCAAGATTAAGACAATAAGAAACAATTAACAAAAAAAAAAACAATATGAAACTAGCAATGATAAATGGTTATTGCTCTTTTACATATCTTTATCAAAAAAAAAAAAAACTAGCAATGATAAATATAAGAACTTCTTTTTACGTGCATATATATATTTTTGAAAATCTCACTTAAACATCTCTGTTTCTTAATAGGTAAATTTGGGTTTATATTACTAATTAGTTTCTCCATGTTCTCTTTTCTCATAGGTTAATGTTTATAACTTAGGACAGAAATATATACTTTATGCATTTAAAATCAAAAATCAATTCATATGCATTTTTCATGTAAAATAACTTAGTTATATAATTATATGTATAACTAAAATATTAAAAACATTGAATACAAATTTCGAACAAAAAATTAAAAAAGTTTGAGTGGAATCTAAATTAATAAAGTAGAGACCCTACATGTCGTTGAAGTTTACTTAAAAAATCCATTAATTAAAAATATTGTTTTATCCTTATCGAAATTATACACCACTCCACCGAGAATTATAAAAAACAAAAAAAACCTCAACACATTAAGTTAATTAATAAAACATCCTCTTAGATTACAAACAAAAACCTGATTATATTATAACTTTACAAGTATATCTTATGGTATTTAAAACACCGAAGGATATATTCCGCTTTTGAAGCAGAAGATTAATTTGTTTTTTATAACTTAGAAATTCTCATATTTTGTAAGAAATCTATTTTTTTTTTGGGAGATGCAACTCATATATAATTTTTTTTTCTGAATATTTAAATAGGTCGAAAGTATGAATTTATATTCGTATAAAAATGACTAAAAAAATATGTTATATTAGATTACTAATATAATAAGAAATAGTTGACCTAGGAAAGATTCTCTTTGCCTCTTGTCATTTAATCAAGTGTTTGTTACTTCGCATTACTATACATATATATAAGTACAATTTTTTAAATATTTTTTTTTGGGTTCAACAAGTAAGAATGAATATAAACGTTAAATTCCACTAGACTATAGTGATTGGGTTTGTAGCATTCTTTTAAACTTAAGAATGTATAAACTTCCATATACTTTTTCTATTTGTATATATAGAGTAATAATAAAAAGCAACTTTTGTATAGTTCAAAGCAAATAGAGACGTTTTCTTTGTCGTTGTATGTTCGTCTTCTAACGCGTTAGGACAAAGTAGGCATGGCCAATTCATTCATTTTCGTCAAATATTCACACCTACAAAGTCCACTAGATTGGCCAACTCCACTTCTTGAATATATCACTTAGTAATTTTATTACAATTATAATCCCTATTATATTTATAATACACAATATTCAATATTATAAGAACATTAATCCACTAGGGTTTCTCGAAGCGGTCGAAAAAACATTCGGAGGAAAAGCCAAAAAGCTAATTGATGATTTGGTTGACAATTAATAATATGAAGAATTTGGATTTCGAATCAAACCCCATGATGCATAATCTTATCATCATTCCTTTCATTGATTTTACTCACATCCAATCATATACAGATATGTATGTGCATGTGCAACTTTAATAATGATCTCTGACGTATTGTGATTCTATTCTATGAAGAAATTAAGACTACAATAATTCAGTTGGGTTTATCCGATTACTATAACATTTTTTTTTATTTGATAAAGATTAGATCTATATTTCCATAAGATTTCATAGATACGAGATTAGTAGTTGGTATTAAATGTATTAAAATTCTAAGATATCACTATATAAAAAAAAAGATCTTTAGAAAGCTCATTCCTCTTGATGACTTTGTTGAGTATCTGCGAGTTAGAATACACTGATATTCACTCGAATCCTTTGCTATTGGTTCGAAGACCATCTCCCATAGATCTTGTGATGGAAGTTTGTCAAGTGGTTACATTTTAATATTTATAATCGTGTAACCATGCGATAAAATTTAAAATTTAGATTAGAGATCAATATATAGATTCAATTGTTGAAAAAAATTGATGGTGATACGTTTGAGAAATCTTATTATTAAAGATATGTTATTAATACGCATTTGTGACTCAATGTCTTGTATTCTACCATGTATAAAGATGTTATTATTCTAGTTTACCTTAGTGGTACACTTACTTGTTGTATATTAGTCATATGTAATCATCCTCAATAACATATATACACACCATTTTTACATGGTAAAAATGTCACATAAAGCTTTTAGAAGGCTATGAGACGTTGGAGAAGTTCAAAGGAAGCAAGGACTTTCACATAAAGCTTCTATAATCTAGTTTCGACTGTCAATGATTTATAGACAATTTTCTTGATAACATATTAAAACACATAGGGTTATTTTTCTTACAAATGTTTTCGACATTGGATCGACAAGGTCCGATCCATAGCATAAAGTCTACTCTCAATAATTCTTTTTTTTAAGCTACCATAATACAACGGGTAGAAATCGAACCCTGGGACCAAGTCATTAGCTGGATCATCCTAACAACCAGACTGAGAGCAACTCGGCTGTTTTCGACTTTAGATTAATTCATAAAAACAATAGATAAATCGAAAATAAATAACAAGTTTAGTTGTCTCACATTCATCTTTTTTTTGCCTACCACACTACATTAAAAAGAAAACACCAAATCTTGAATTCCTTTTGTTCTTCTGCAAAACAACCTTATCGTCCTTTGGGATTTACAATTTGAGAAAATATTCCACTATTTTCTTCAGAGGACAAGTCACTCACATCGTATTCTCCAACGCCGACATTAACCGCCAAACCTCCTTCTCCTCTGCCTCCACCTAAATCCTCCGATCCACCACCATGACTTGGTGTTCGGTGATGAGATCCATCTGGAGATTCTTGTAACTGAAGCGCAAATTCTAGATTCCATAAAACATCTGCCATTGTTGGCCGTTCTAATCCACTATCGGAGAGACATTTCTCTGCTGTATCTGCAAATTTCTTCAAACATTCTTGATTGATCTTCCCTTTAAGATTATGATCGATTATGTCTTCTAAAGACCCTTTGCGTTTACACTTCAACGCCCAATCTCCAAGACTTACTTGTTCTTTAGGTAAACTAGGGTTTAACGCTGGTCTTGCACATAAGATCTCGAACAGAACAACTCCGAATGAGTAAACATCAGATTTCTCAGTTAATTGTTGTCTCCTGAAGTATTCTGGATCTAAGTACCCAAAACTTCCTTTAACAACTGTCGTTACATGACCTCCATTCATGTTTGGTCCGGTTTTGGACAAACCAAAGTCGGAAACTTTAGCAACCCAATTCTCATCAAGCAAGATGTTAGTTGTCTTCACATCACGATGTATGATTGTGTATTTTGCTCCTGTGTGAAGATAATGTAATCCTCTTGCAGCTCCAATGGCGATCTCTAATCGTCGTTTCCAAGTTAATTGAGGTTTTTTCGTGTTGTAAAGATGTTCTCTAAGTGTTCCAAGAGCCATGTAATCGTATATCAAACACATTTCTCCACCATCGTCGCAATATCCAATCAAGGAAACCAAGTGTTTGTGTCTTAGTCTCGAAAGAAGTTCAATCTCTGTCTCGAATTCGTTGAGCCCTTGTTCTGAATTCGGGTTTGATTTCTTGATTGCCACTTTTGTGCCTCCATCTATAACTCCTTTGTAGACTTTACCAAAACCTCCAACTCCAATAACTTTTGACTCGTCGAAGTTTTGAGTTCCTTGTTTGATTTCAGACAATGTGAATCTTCTGCATAAACCTGCTGCAAGAGTTGATAAGTGGCTTCCATTGTTCCTCTTACCAGATATAGTAGATTTAGTTGCAGATGTGTGAGAGTTTCCATATAAAGGAAGCCAACTTGATGTGTGTGATTCAGTGCCAGTGAATTTTCGTTTTCTATGATGCACTGTGAATATGAACGCGCAAAGTAAAACTGCTGCAACTCCTCCAGCAGAACCAATGAGGACAGTTTTGATTCTTCTGTCACCCTGAAATTCCCTTTTAACCTCTTCGTTAGCTTGCATTGGTGATGGCTGTGGGTTTGGACCAGCAAGGTTTTTCATTGTTTCCATCTTGAAAATCTCAAGTCCGTTAAGCTGCGAGTCAAGATATTCTGGTTTGGCTAGTGTTGATGGTGTCATCTGGAGCCAAATCTCTTCGCCTCCTTCTCCTCCGTTTTTGGCATCAACATATATAGCGTAATCTTTGTAAGTTGGTATACCTTTTCCTCCTGTCCATGCAATTATATCTGCAGCACTCATATCACCTTGTGCTGTTCTATTGTTGATGTAAATGTTGAAAGCTTTTTGGTTGACTTTAGAAAGCTGGAATTCACAAAAATGAAGTCTCATGATGTAAGTGAAATTACTGTCAACTTGAAACAACCATGTGAGATTCGATTTGAGGTTGATATCTCCATTTGGTCCTTGGGATCGAGCGGTTTTATAGACATCGGCAGGAGCATTAGAATCCGACTGATTTTTGTAATCGATCCTGCAATTGTTGCTTGCTTGAAGGGTGACACCAAGACCTGCACTGAAAATGTAAGGTGCATCATTGTACCAAGTTCTGGTTAATCCACCAGAGTCATGACTTCCGGGAATATCCTGACCACCTACATTGAGCCTAAACATTGTCTGAAGATTCGTAGTCTTAGCATCCGTTGTTTGATCTGAGAACCCGACAAGAGTAGCTGAATCAAACAGGTCTGGCATCTGAACAACCTCGATACCATTGATGAAAGAAAACGCGTTTTTGTGTGTATCCGAGGGAGTAAATGTGATGCTTAAAACATCTTTTTCGATTGGTGCAAGAGAATATTCTTTAATGAGGTAAGCCTGCGTCAAGGCCTGACATGTGATAGCTGCGCTAAAGTTGCTGAGAAGAGTAACATCATTAGCTGCCACAGAGAAATAAGAGTCGGTAATGCTAAGTCCTATGTACGTTGATGGGTAGAAATGTAACCGAAGCATATGTCTTTTGTCTCCTTTAACCGGGATCTCATAAGTTGCAGGAGCTGGAAAGATTCTTGCTGTCATGTAAGGAACCGTTGAGAGAAGCGAAGGATCTTGATAAGTAGCTGTTGCATGAACTGTGTTTCCGGTTTTTAAGAATTTGGTGTCGGGCTCCCATTTCTTCTTGTGTAGATCAGAAGCTGCTTCTGTTGCCCCACAGCTCAATGCGAAATCTTGGCCATTAGATTGAGATGGAGAAACCAGAAGAACATAGAAGAAACAGAGGAACGAAAAGAGATTCCGGATTTTCTCGTTCATGGCTAAAACATAGGAAAAATATTAGGCTTACATGAGAACGTGTTCTTAATGAAATGAAAATAGGTTAATGTTCTTCTCTAAAGGCCTTACCTCAAGGTACCACAGAGAGAAAGCTGGAGGCTTGTTTCTTCTCCTCTTTGCAACCTAACGATGATTGATCAGAGCCATGGAAACAGAAGCAAAAGCCCCATCCCAGCAAGACAAAAGACTCCTCTTTTTTTGGAGTTGTGTCGGAAAGAGAAACAGAAAGTAGTTGAAGAATCTATGAAGGAGAGGATTAACCGAAGAAACCTATATTTAGCAATTGGTTAATTCACATTATTACTTTAATTTTTTTGTTTTAATTATATTTCTTAATCTCTTTTATTTCAAACGTATAGTAGAATTCTGGAAGTTGACTTAATCCTTAAAATAGGAAAATGAACGAGATTAGTCTTCTAGAGTAAGATAATTATGAAACTCATTTTGTTTTAGGAGTCAAGAATCTAAACAAAGAATGGTAGCTAAATATATGGGATGAGTCTTAATTTGTATCAAAGTTAAACAATGGAGGAAAATAGCTTGACCATACATTGCATAAATCAATGGTTAAAGGCTACTAATTTCAATCCTACATTAAAGCTTTTTGAGTCTCTCTCTCTTGTTTGGGTGTTTATGTGATCGGGTCGGCAAAATTTTACAGATAGAGAAAAAAGAAAACATAAGATTTCTAATCAATCCGACCCGTAGAAGCTTCTTTGTTGGCCGCGTAAATTGGTGTCGCACGCGGCCATCAGATGAAGAACACACATTTAGACCCTTAAGCAAAGGCACAAAAAGAAACAGCTCAAGACAATATTAACGAAAAAGCTCTTATTTTCACCACAAGGTATCTTTTCCGACTTCAAAACCTCTGCCTTGCATTACAAGTTATCTCTTCAAAGTAATAAAATATGGTGAGGAGAAGAGAAGGCCTTACCTTACCAATCTCGTCATCAACGCCATCGCTTCCTGCTCCACTACCTTATGGAGCAATGGACAAAAAGGAAAACAAAAGTTATCAAAACAATTATCTATGCGTGAGACACCGAGAGATGTTGCTTGGGAAAGAAGACGACGTCAAATGATAAAGATTTAGGAGAAGAAGCATAAAGGAGTACCTGTAAACGATAATGATCCACCACATCTAACTGATGAAGACTTAAGGGAACTTAAAGGGTCTATTGAGTTAGGGTTTGGTTTCAAAGAAGAAGCCGGACAAAATTTGTGCAACACATTACCAGCTTTAGATCTTTACTTTGCTGTGAATAGGCAGCTTTCAACTCTCCCGGAGGAGATAGTTCCTTGTGTTCTACTTCTGTTTCCTCAAGCAGCATACCTTGTAGCCCAAAAACCGATTCGGATTCATTGAAGATCGTTTGCCCAGGTTAAACAAACTTTCTTTTTGTATTTTCTTCCCATGGTCCACATATATTAATATATCTATATAATACATATACCAATCAATGTGAATTTGAGTTGTGCAGGAGACAATCCTCAACAGGTGAAGCAAAGATTAAGGCATTGGGCACAAGCTGTTGCATGTTCTGTGATGCAATCTCACTGATGAGTATGTGTAGATCAATGTTGTGACACAATGTTTCAACTTGAAACAACTCTCAATTTTTAAACTTTTTGTGGGTGAGATAAGACAGAGAAAGAATCCTATGTACTAAGTAGGATCTCTCTGAAAGAGGGAAGAGCTAAAAAGATAGAAATGTTTTGGGAGAAGAAAAGAAAAATAGAGAGAGTAAGAGATTAAGGCTCTCTTTTTCTACACAGCTTGTGCAAAGGAAACAAGAAGAAAAGATGAAAGCACTTTCATATTCATGCACTAATAAACATATAATATATGGTCATGAATTTGATGGTTTATTTTGAGGTTTGTTTTCCAATATTTGATTTTAGATGTAAAGAGCCCACTTACTGAAGATTTTGATGGTTTACATGAGTGATGCAATGCACAGCTTAATGATTATTTTCATAATTTTTTTTTTTGACAAGATTTTACTTGTTTATACATTTTACTATTTTAGCACCAATGTAAATAAAAGAGTCAAATCGATGAGAATAACGAATCACATAGCTAAATTGGGCTTATGAGTTCGGCCCAATTTAGGACAAAGTCAGGGCCCACTTACTTAAGCTTTGCGTATTGTCTCTCAAACTTTTGATTAATGACAAAACATACTTAAAATTTGCTTAGAAATTAATTAGTAACAAACACATCGTATAGTTAAATCCTCACTATCTTTTTTTTTCTTCACTCCCAACCCTAAGAAAATCTTCACGCCGGGAAAAAAAAAATCTTCACCGTCGTTTTGCTGTTTCTTCAGCTCATCGCCGTCGATTGGTTGTCTTCTTCACAGTCCTAGGTAAAGCTTCTCAGTATGTAATTAAGCTTTTCGCAATTCGTGTCGTTGAACTAGCTCTCAAACTCGCTGCTTCGTTTACACTATTTTAGATCTAAGGATATGGCGATTTCCAAAGATCTTTATCCTTCTCAGGAAGATCTCTTATACGAGGAAGAGCTTTTGCGTAATCCATTTAGCTTGAAGCTGTGGTGGAGGTATTTGATTGCTAAAGCTGAATCTCCTTTCAAGAAGCGATTCATTATCTACGAGAGAGCTCTAAAAGCTCTTCCCGGTAGCTATAAATTGTGGTACGCTTATCTTCGAGAACGGCTCGATATTGTTAGGAATTTGCCTGTTACTCATCCTCAGTATGATTCTCTCAACAATACTTTCGAACGAGCTTTAGTTACAATGCATAAGATGCCTAGGATTTGGGTTATGTATCTTCAGACCCTTACGGTGCAGAGATTGATTACTCGGACTCGGAGAAATTTCGACCGTGCGCTTTGTGCTTTGCCTGTTACGCAACATGATAGGATTTGGGAACCTTATCTTGTGTTTGTTAGTCAGGATGGAATTCCTATCGAGACTTCTCTTAGGGTTTATAGGAGGTATCTTATGTATGATCCTACTCATATTGAGGAGTTTATTGAGTTTCTTGTTAAGTCAGAACGTTGGCAAGAATCTGCAGAACGGTTGGCTTCCGTGTTAAATGATGATAAGTTTTATTCTATCAAAGGGAAGACGAAACATAAACTGTGGATGGAGTTGTGCGAGCTTCTTGTGCACCATGCGAATGTTATCTCGGGGCTTAATGTCGATGCTATCATCAGGGGAGGGATTAGGAAGTTCACGGATGAAGTGGGAATGCTGTGGACATCTCTTGCAGATTATTACATTAGGAAGGGTTTGTGGGAGAAAGCTAGGGACATTTATGAGGAGGGCATGATGAAGGTGGTTACTGTGAGAGACTTCAGTGTTATCTTTGATGTTTATTCAAGATTTGAGGAAAGTACTCTTGCGAAAAAGATGGAAACGATGAGTTCAAGTGATGAGGAAGATGAGAAAGAACAGAATGGCGTAGAAGATGATGATGAGGATGTCCGCCTCAATTTTAATCTGTCTGTGAACGAGCTGCGGAGGAAAATACTGAATGGGTTCTGGTTGAACGATGTTAATGATGTTGATCTTAGATTAGCTCGCTTGGAAGAACTGATTAATAGAAGACCTGCATTAGCAAACAGTGTTCTCCTTAGGCAAAATCCACACAATGTTGAACAATGGCATCGTAGAGTCAAAATATTTGAGGGAAATGCCGCAAAGCAGATTCTCACGTACACAGAAGCAGTGAGGACTATTGATCCTATGAAAGCAGTTGGGAAGCCTCACACGTTGTGGGTTTCTTTTGCCAAGTTGTATGAAAACCACAAAGACCTGGTCAATACAAGAGTGATTTTTGACAAGGCAGTCCAGGTAAATTACAAAAACGTGGACCATCTCGCCAGTGTATGGTGTGAGTGGGCTGAGATGGAGTTAAGACACAAGAATTTTAAAGGAGCATTAGAGCTGATGAGGCGTGCTACAGCTGTACCAACAGTAGAAGTCAGACGGAGAATCGCTGCTGATGGCAATGAACCAGTCCAGATGAAGCTACATAAATCCTTGAGGCTTTGGTCCTTTTATGTTGATTTGGAGGAAAGTCTGGGGACTTTAGAATCGACAAGAGCAGTATATGAGAAAATATTGGATTTGAGAATAGCTACGCCTCAGATTATATTGAATTATGCTTTCCTTCTTGAGGAAAATAAGTACTTTGAAGATGCGTTCAAGGTGTATGAAAGAGGTGTCAAGATATTCAAGTATCCTCACGTGAAAGACATATG
This sequence comes from Lepidium didymum, assembly GCA_963920545.1. Taxonomy (NCBI): domain Eukaryota; kingdom Viridiplantae; phylum Streptophyta; class Magnoliopsida; order Brassicales; family Brassicaceae; genus Lepidium; species Lepidium didymum. The sequence continues at coordinate 2,816,176 of OY986981.1, read as the reverse complement.
GGTAACCTATCTTACAAAATTTGTCAAGAGATATGGGAAGACAAAGCTGGAGCGGGCTAGAGAGTTGTTTGAGCATGCTGTTTCAATGGTAAGCCCATCTATCCTTTTTAGCCGTGCTTGACAAAATAGTGTGTTTGTGTTGTCTGGCCACAGATCTGATGAAATAAGCATCAAGTTAACTGCTTATAAATTGCTAGTTGCTCAGTGAACTTGTCTATTCATGCGGTGATTTTGTTCATGATCTAACTTGTCTTTTATCCATTTTTCAGGCTCCATCTGATGCTGTCAGGACTTTATACCTTCAGTATGCTAAGCTAGAAGAGGATTATGGTCTGGCCAAGCGAGCCATGAAGGTTTATGAGGAAGCTACCAAAAAGGTTCCAGAAGTGCAGAAGCTAGAGATGTATGAGATATACATTTCTCGTGCTGCAGAGATATTTGGTGTTCCCAGAACAAGAGAAATATATGAGCAGGCAATAGAATCTGGGCTTCCACACAAGGATGTGAAGATCATGTGCATAAAGTTTGCAGAGCTGGAGAGAAGCTTGGGAGAAATTGATCGTTCTCGTGCACTCTACAAGTATGCCTCTCAGTTTGCAGACCCCAGGTCTGACCCTGAATTTTGGAACAAGTGGCATGAGTTCGAGGTTCAGCATGGAAACGAAGACACATATAGAGAAATGCTTCGTATCAAGAGAAGTGTTTCCGCAAGTTACAGTCAGGTTAGCCCTTTGATCCCTATGTAAAGCTTAGTACTGCAAGAGTGTTTTTGCAGCAATTTTTCATTTTTGTGCATTCTGAGAGTCCATTTGCTCTAGTTATTGACTTGGAGTTGGAAGCTGACAATATTTGATTTTTTGTTTTGTGTTATTTCAGACTCATTTCATTCTACCGGAGAATATGATGCAAAAGGACAAGCTGGTAGATGTGGAAGAAGCAAAAGACGAGCTGAAGAAAGCTGGTTTACCCGATGACGAAATGGCAGCTCTAGAGAGGCAGCTCTTAACTACAACTTCCACCACAGACGCAGCCAAGGATAGTGGAAGAAGACTTGGGTTTGTGAGTGCAGGAGTCATTTCACAGTCTGGTGAGAATGATGGGAAACCTGTGACAGGAAATGGAGAAGACATTGAGCTTCCCGATGAAAGCGATGATGAATCTGATGGAGGAGACGACAACATGGAGATTTCCCAGAAAGAAGTTCCAGCTGCTGTATTTGGTGGACTCGCTAGAAAGCGAGATGAAGAAGGCGGAGAAGCTACTGAAAACGGTGCAACCAAGAAACTAGGTGCACTTGAGAGGATCAAGAGACAGAAGCTTAATCAATAGATAAATCGTCTAGATCCAATTAGTCAGTGATCCTGGAACTCAACTGAATTGTATTATCCAGCACTAAACTTAAAAGAGGAATTTGTATTTTGTTTTGTCCAAATTCTATCATTTTTGTTTACAACAGATTTTCTGTATTTGCTTGGTCATAACCATAAACTCTTTCACTCAACAGAGCTTTCTAGATTCGAACACAAATTGATTACACACATTTCATGGGAAGGCTAATTTGTTTCTTCCAAAAAGAGCAACTGAGCTAAACTCATATTTTGTTGTAGCTACAAGAAAAAAGTAAACTCTAAGTCTCATTATCTTCATACATTTTCCTTCGAGTTTGAAGAAACCTCAGTTTTTTCCTCTTCTTTATTGCTCATTGCTACTGAAGACGACTCAGCAACAGAATCTTCAGGTTCTGTCTTAAGCTCAGACTCAAACTCCTTTGCAGCCTGAATTATACCAAAACCCACAAGGCTTCATCATCAATGCAAGTAACACAAATAACATACATTAAGAAGCTATATATCTTAGACAACAACCATGAGCCAGAACAATCACCACAAGTTTTTAACAAACAACAGATCTCTGGAAATTGTTTACACTGCTCTATTAACCTAAACATCAAAACATGTTTTGATCTAAGATTATACATTTATGTTATCAGTACGGTTAACAAGCAAATGAAGTGTGTTTATTCTTGATCTTTATTCTATACAGCAAAGCTATACACACTCAATTTCAAAACTTTCGAGTCTTTGCATCAGTTCTTCACAAATCCAGACACAACTCATACAATAACTAAGCAGTTGAACCTAGAAAAATTCCCAAAAACACATTCCTCCTTTACATCAATTCCAACTATAATCAACTCTAGAAACATCAAAATTACAAAAATCCGATCCTTTTTATCTGATTTAAGTGAAGAATTCATCAAATTATAGCAACCAAAAACTGAAATTATCAAAAAACAAAAAAATTCAATCATCAGTATACCTGTTGAAAGCTTTTGACAGTTTTGCCAATACTCTTGCCAATCTCCGGAAGCTTTTTAGGTCCGAAAAGCAACGCAGCGACGCCAGCAATCACAGCAAGCTCAGGTACGCCGAGACCAAACAAGGCATTACAAGTGAGTGCCTTTCTCGTTGGCTCCGGTCGGATTTTCCGTCGAATCGCCACCAAAGAAGGAATTTTTTTTCGGGTGGATACTATAAAGCAATTGGAAAAGAAGGAAGAGCGACATGATGATAGGGGCAGAGTTACAGACAAAGGAGAAGATAGAGTCGCAGTAGATGTCGCCATTACTGCCACTTCTGGTTCTAAAGCTATCTCTCTGTGATTTTTTATCCTTTTATCCAATTTAAAATAAAGTAATATTTGGCTACTATTCACAAATCTATTTATATATTTTTATTTTAAATAGAATATTAACCAATTAATCGATTTTTTTTTTTAAGTTGGCTATGACCCCAAAATCTATATACGATTCACTCTATTCTTATTTTCATAATTTTCTAATCTACCCATTTCTACGTTTTTTTTCTACGAAATCATTTAACAAATATTTTTATGATAATAATTTGTAAAATCTATTTTCTTATTTTCCTTCAAATTTTCATTTTAACTACATTTTTATTACGAAATACAAAAAAAAATTATATTAAATATAATTATAGCAACAATATATTACTTGATAGATCTATTTTAAAATCAAATACATTACTACACAGTTTTTTTTATAAAATTAATAAATACTTTAAAAAAAGCTTTGGTAAAAAAATAAAGTAATAAAATAATTATTATTCGAAAAATCTATGTGTAAAGTAACCAAATATTTATTATAAATCAAACAAAATATTAAGTTTTATTCAACTCAAATTAAAATATATTGTCTAACAAAATTATTTTTATGCAACATACACGAGCCTATTACAAAGCCTATTACAAAAAGAAAAGTTTACTACATTTTAAGTGTAGATAGCCTCTTAATATTTTATTAATTTATAAAACTATAATTTTATTAATAAATTAGTTAAACCAAAACAATAATTTCGATATTCAATCTCATCATCAAGTCTCGATTTCGTCTCAAAATTAATCTCACAAACGTTTTTATTATATATAGAGTGATTTAACATCAATTGAATTGATTCAATTCAAATAGATTTACCATACAAAATGGATAAATTTGTAATCCTTAAACATGAAACACTGCAAAATTTACAAACATATGCACAAAGTATAATCTTGCAAGCGTTATGATGAATTGAAATTAGAAGTTCAACACAAACAATTGAGACGAGAAAATGGGTTAAACAAAAAGAAATTGCATAATCTCAAAAAACAATTCTTTACAGATCATAAAGCTTCTTCATTTTTGGCTGAAACACGCTCATGAATGATAATGACCCCCATCAAGATTCCTCTTCGCAGCTCTACTGATCCCCAACGCTTCGAATACGTTTCTGCAGATGTTCTAAGCTCGCAACTCTTCGCATTGAATCTGTTCTGTTCATCTTGCATCCAATCAAGGCCTTGCTTTTGTTGCTCGAGCTAATGGTCTCTGGTGTACTCACGTGGCTGCTGGTATCTACAGAATTTGATGTCTCTGAAGGAAGAGAGACAGTTGAAACAACTTGAGGCATAGTGTGGAACATTGGGTTGAATCCTATCATTCTCTTCACTGTCTCTTCAGCCATTTTCACCTGCAAAAACATGTTTCAGTAGTGTTATATAGCTGTCCCTAAGCGAGTTTTGGTAAGAGAGGAAAAAATGGATTTTACCTTTGCTTGTAAAGTCTCAATATTGGCTTTTAAAACTCTGTTTTCTACAGCTGCATCATTGAATGTCTGAGTTACATCAGTGAGACCCTTCATGAGCTTTGCATTCTCTACACGCAGCTGTGACACCTGCCAGAGAAAGAAAATTGAGATGGAGATTGTAACAAGTGAGTTGAAGAAGGATAAAAATGCAGCGAGATTAATATACTTGTGTCTCTAGCTCACTCAAGTGAGCCTGCTTTCTTCTTCTTGACCGTCGAGCTGATTCTCTGTTAGAGAGCATCCTGTAACAAACAAACAAACAAACATACAAATGTTCATTGTTCAGGTTCATGTTCAAGTAAGATTTTGTCTTGTGAAAGGAAATTTGAAGATCAGGGAAGTAGATGACAAAAAGGATGTAAATTTATTACCTTCTCACACGTTTGACATTGGTAGGGCACATATTTGTATCACCATCAGCTTCTTCTTCATCACCAGAAAGCTCAGATCCACTTGTTATCGCACTGCTTATCAATGGTGTAGCTGGGAAATGAGAAAGCAAACAAATCGGTCTATTAGCATGAGCGGTATCGAGATCAGCTAATACTACTACAACTATCAAGAGGCTAATCATCATAGAGGTAAAGGAATCAACAAGTCATTGCTTCTGCAATCCATACAGGCACCAATTAACCGAAATCGAAAACATGAAAGAATTGTATGAACAATGAAAAACCTTTGGAAGAAGAAGCTAGAGAGCCTTGTTCTGATGTACTAGATGTATATGCTCCTCCATTTTCAGATTTAGCAGAATTATCTTGAGGTTCAATGAAAGACACCTGTCAAGTTACAATAGATCAATCAACCAAGTAATTAATCAAAGTCAAAGAGTGTAAAGGATTATGGGAAAATCTCTTTTTTTTTGTTTCGTCTAATTCAAATCAACAGAGGATAAAAGAGATAGATAGTACACAAACTCAAATCATATTCAGAGATCCTTAGATCTTGATACTCAAGAGGAACGAAACAAAATTAGCATTTTTTACCGAAAAACTCATCAATGTTTCATATCAAGCACTGGAAAACATAAACGAATTCCAGAAAAAAAACACAACTTTGGAAACTAAAAATCTAAACGAATAAGATACTAAATTAGCAAAGAGAGTAGTGTTTACCCTTTTCATGGCGACAGCAGCACAAGCTAGATTGAGTTTACTCTTTAAAAAAGCTCTGTATTCCTCTGAATCAACTGGAACATTCGGAGAAGAAGGTTTAGAGACGGAAACGCTAAACGCAGTCGCAGATTCTCCGGCACTTGCGTCGTTACCAACGGAGGAGGATTCTTGCATGAAACGATGAAATGCCCATTCAGAGGCACTTCGATTCATTTTTGTTGTTCCATCCACCGTTTTTGTCTCCATCGCCGGCCAAAGATCGTTATCGGAGGTTTCTTCCACAGAGAAAACCATTTCCATTTCCTTCTTTTTTTTGGTATTTTTCTGTTTCTCAAAAATTGTTTTTTATAGTTTTTGCTTCAAATTGTTCCTACAATTTACTTCTTATCCGATTGGGCAGTCTTTGCCTTTTTTTTATATGTTATTTTCCCGACAAAATATATTAAAAAGAAAAGTGAAAATATGTTCTTTTCAGCTATTAGTTTATTACAGGTTATTTATCCACAATGGCCCGACAAGAATAGTGTATTCCCATTCACACCAAAAACTTTTGAGTTATTCTATATGATCACAATTTCCTCATATGAACCAAACACTTTCGATTTTCCATCCAATTGTTCTATTCAGTTAAAAATATAAAATGTTGTTTGTTTAGACACATATTTAATCCTAACAATTTTTCACCAAAGTATTTATCAACATATATTCTGATGTATTTATCAACATAAATTCTAGTCACATAAATACTTATTTAGAAATTTTTAAAAAAATTTGACACCGATAAGTGTTTTTAAGTGTTTGACTGCCTTTTTCGATGGTAAAATTATAAATATTTCAAAATCTTCTTCCAAAACAAGAATATATTTCCAATACTCATTCAAGAGATTACATGCGTTTGAATTATTTTGTCTAGATACAATTTATCATTTATTTGTCTCTGTTTGAATTACTGATTGTATTGATTTTTATTTTTCTTATTGATGATGTAATCTTGAACTCATAATTTAATAAAATCAACTCGTTTAACAAAAAAAAAGAATTTAAAAACATTATATATACTTTAATAAATTTAATCTAATGATTATGTAGACCTTTGGCCACCAAGTTTATCATAAATGTATAGTCTCCTTAAAATACTTTCATCAACCAATTATATAAACAAATGTGTACACACAATAGAGTTCTTATAGTTGAGGGAAAAATTGATGAAAACATAAAAACATAAGGACCTAAAGTAATATTGTGGAATCTATCACGAGACTACACGTTGTAACATTGTTTATGTATATATGTCTTATTGGATATAATAATAAAATTTCCAACGCTTTTTGGGTCAAATCCAAGTCAGACGGACGTGGCAAGGGGTATTTTAGTTAATATGAAAGTTTGATCTGCGTTTGAGAAAATTTTAAAATATTACATAGTCGTCGTTGTTTTCGTAACTTACTTTTAGTGGGTCCATTTAGTATTCCTATTTGCTCTATAATTTATAGTGAATTTATACAAAAGAAGAGAGATCCGATTCAAACATTATATATATAGTTTTTTAAGTGAAGTTATGATTATGGAAATGTACGAAATTTCTCATTTTTGGATAAGAATCTATCATACGTTCAAGTTGCACACTTTTGTGGGTCCATTTTTTATAAAGAAAAAGAAACACACCAAATGAAAAAAAAAATCTAGCAAGTTTATAAATTTATTTTTGGTTGATTTGATAAGCCTCAATCTTAGCTCAAAATCTAATTCTTAAAATCTTTTTCACATTTGGTAAAAAGAGATCAAACCCTTATATCAAAACTATTATCTGAATTATCTAAATCATCAGACTAAAAAAAATTCAGTACAATGAATCTTTTTAATAACCTACTAATTTTATGAACATAAGCAAAACGCATAATATCTAAAGAAAGATAAAGAGAACATATAAAAAGAACAAAATAAAAACATTTTTTAGGTCACAAGTTTAAATTATCTTTACAAAAATGTGTAAAAATATCATTTTAATTCAAAAGATGGTGACCGGTCTCAATTATAGAAAATATTATTTGATCTCTGTTTGAAATTAAGGAAACTATTTATGAATTTAATACACCGATTTTTCAATATAGTTATATAACATAATATTTATATGTTAAATATTTGCACCTACAAAATATTTAACATAATGTTTGGCTATTTGCACGTGTGTTTGACAAATTTTATATAAAAGAAATCCATCAAGATAGATCTCTTAGATACATATATGAAATCAGTTTCATATAGTCTTGGTAAGATTTGTAAGCTTTTTCTACGTTAGATTGTTTGGACAACATCACAAACAAAATCATTCGTATAGAGACTTTGTCTTACTTTCTATAAAAGATTTTATGTTTTATTAAGAAATTAGTTCTAAAAGAATTGGAAAAATTATGACATGTAGCCTTGGCTAGTGGGATGTGGTAATGGGCCTAGTGAAATGTGATGGCTCATCTAATTTGGATATATGGCCCCCAATAAGGCTTCATGGGCCCCATTAGTTTTTTGTTATAACCACATAAAATTAATTTTAATTTTGTTAAATGTTTTTCAACGATAAATATTTGATTGTCATTCCCTCCACATTTTTCTTGGACCGAAATCTTTGGACTGTTTAAATGAAATTGGATACTAACTAATATTATATTTTTGTGGATATGGTTTACATAATTGTCACTTCTGCTACAATTTTTGGAAAGTGAAAGATAACCTCTTGTGGATCCCAAATCTTATATCGATGATATTTTGTAAAGAAATTTAGAAAGTTAAATATTTTAAGAAATCAAGATTTGGACACAGTGTTTGTAAACGAATTATAGGATTTCATTGAGAGCCGTAGATAAACACGTGTAATATGAGATCCGTCATACGATCCCAAAAAATGGAAAACTCATTATAAAAATATCATTACTTTTTTTTCTAAAAAGTTAATCTTTTTAAGCACATATTATATTTAAAAAAAATTTATTCTCACACTATTATATTGTTTTCTTATTATAATTTTTTTTTCTCACACCATATTATTGTTTTCTTTAGTAAGTTTAGCAAAATTTAGAGCCCAAAATATTTCTTCAACCAATTTAGTATAGACGGTTTTGTTTTACCAGTACAAGGTCTTTAATTTTGTCGAGACGGCCTTGGTATTGATGTATATATCAAGATATAGATGTGTGAATATATATATATATATATATATACACGTATTTTGAATGTATAAAAATAAAATAAATTAAGGTTGAGGTCGATTTGTCACAAGCTTAGATTATTTCTAGTCGACATGTGGTTGTGGACTTGTAGTTTAGTCTAGTATGATCTAGGGAAATGTAGTAATGTACCAAATATGGGTTCGACTTTCCATTGAAACTAATACACGTTTACTTATGGCATTAGAGATATTCACACGGCTTCATTTGGCTCTGGTATTAATGAGATCTCATGGTCTATTAATCGTGGATCCGTTCAAAACCAACCGTGTAAAAGTACTTAGAGGCTTGTATCAATAATTTAAGGTCTACATTTACCAAAAGATAACTTAGCCTTTTTTGAGATCTTAAAACCAATATCTAAGGTCTAAAAATAGAACAACTTGTACTCAAGAGTTACGTCCAATGAGTTTATTAGAAAGAAATTTAAATAATTTCTATCGAAAGTATTAATCGGTCTTTATGTTTATTGAGTTCACTATTTCTGGATGATTAATGTGATAAGAAATCTCTTCTTTGCATTATGTTTAGGTTATAATTCATTCTGTGATTAATGTATTTCACCCATGTAGTATTTTCTCACTCAATGCATATCTTTCCGCGTGAAGATCAAAGCCTCGACTAAGTCAACGTTTTTCCTCGACTTCCGTTGACTTAAGAAAACGACAAAACTTTTTAAAACGAGTCTTTCTTCGTCAGTCTCCACCTAACCTCTCTGAAATTAGCTTTTCTCTTTTGAAATGTCGAACACGGGATTAACGATCTTTGATGGTGCGGTGCTTAGATCCATCGATCTCAACCCACCGGAGCTCGAACATGGCTTTACTGGAGCTCAGCTTCTCGAAATTTCCGAATCTATGGCTTCTCAGTCGCTCTCGGGACTCTCACTACCAACACAGCTCAAAGAAGCTGCGATCTCCCGAGTTTCTGCAGGAGATGACGTTACTTTTCGATGTACGGATTTAAATAAGCAACAAGCATCTGAGAAACTCGGATTCTTCCTCTCCTCCGTAGCTGATGCTCTTAGAGGTAACTGATTCAAGTATTGACGTAGTCACTCTAGAAACCAGATCTTAAGATTAGATAGATTTATGTTGATCATGGAGTTTAGCCTACTTTGCTATTTAGAAAACGATGATAAGCTTTTTATATGGAATGATTAATGCAAATGCTTTGGTCTTTTCCTTAGTTTATTGAATGCTATAGTGTGATGTTTACAGATAATCCGATTGCGGTTTCAATTCTGGATGGGAGTACGTTGAAGCTATATTTGGAGGATGAAGATGATTTTGCAATGTTGGCAGAAAATCTGTTCACCGATTTGGATGAAGAAGATAAAGGAAAGCTTTGTAAGAGCGAGATACGAAAAGCTCTTGCACACATGGGTGTTGAGATGGGTGTCCCTCCATTATCAGGTTTGTTCTTTCTATGCTCTGCTTTTACTTTTCCTTATACTGTTTCAATCTACTGTCACCAAATTGTAACCTTTGCGCAAGTTCATGGATTTATCTTGTGAGCTTTAAAATCAGGCCTTTTGATATCAGGTTTAGCAATTACCTATTGTGTTTTGAGTTTAGCGCCTGGAGAAAATTTTCAGCAGTTCACATTAGTTTGCCCTGAAACATCAGAATGTCATGTGTTTTCTGCCTCTTGTATTTGTGGATCAGGATTTGAATTTTCCCCAATAATTTTGTTGGCTTGGGATCATTTCATTCCCATGGGATGTTTTAACTCAGTCGCAGGCCTTGTTTGGAACAGAATTTCCCATCTTAGATGACATAATTAAGAAGCACGATGCTGATGGTGATGAAGAACTTGGACAAGCACAATTTGCAGAAATGCTGCAGCCAGTTCTGCAAGAAATAGCAGATGTCCTTCATGAGAAACCAATAACCATCGTCCAGAACGTTGAGATTTTCACTGGATCAAGGGTACGTAAGGTTAGTCCACTCTCCTTTGCTTATAAAATTTTAGAATATCCAAAGAACACACAGAAACTCAAATATGATTATGGATTTCGTTCTTGCAAGAAAACACAAATCTTTGACCCGCTCAATTAATCACTTTCTATCAGATTCTCGCCGATGAGAAGACACTCAAGTGTCTCGTAGACAAAATGATTCTGGAAGAGTCTAACAGGAATGATAACCGAGGATGGGATGATCTTATAAAGACTTTGATAATAGAGAAAGGAAAAGAGTTGGGTTTGCCTCCATTATCTACAGACAACGAATCAGTGGCTCTTCTCTATGAGACCATATTCTCTCAGTTGACTAACAGGGAGAAAGTAACTCCTGATGCATCCACTGATGAGGGGACTATGGATGCTGTAAAGGATATACTCAGAAAATTTGAAGAGTTGCTTGAAACTACACCGGTTTATTCTGTGGCCAATCAATAAAGCAGGCCATTGTTCTGCGTATGTTGATTGTTAACTAAAAGAGAGTGAGCTTGATATTATCTCCGACATGTATTTTTTTTTGTATATCTGAGAGTTTCAGTTACAGATTACAAAATCCTCACCGGCCATTTGGATAGGCACATTGCGGACTATGAAGTATAAATGAAATATTTATGTTATGAGTATAACAATCAGGTGAAACTATTTTTCTTAAAACAACTAATCAACATGACTCAATCCGCAACCAACCCCCAAACCTCTAAAATCTAAACATTTAACAATATCATTTAGGGCCAATACGATTCTCTAAAATCAAACTCAGTTAAAGAAAAAAAGTAGGAGTGGTTTGTCAAGTGGTTGAACAGTTCCCCGAACTATTTTTGAATAAGAATTATATCTAGTTGCCATTTGATATTTATATTGGAATATCCAAATATCGAAATGGAATTATCCTAGAGAAGATGATAACGTGACAATTTTGGCGGAGGCAGGGAAAACAAGTGAGTGATCCCTAAGTCCTAGAAGTGCGTAAAGAGATTTGATCGAGACCTTTGATAAGATAATACAAAAAAATCTTAAAACCACTTGTTACTGGTCCGTGACAAGGACCACAACATCAAGTTGATGACGATGAGTATGAACATTCATACTGTGACAGGACCACAAAAAAGTAATGGTAAAATCGAGTAAACAATGCAAGCTTTTTCAACTAAAAAATAAACAAGAATTTCGGGTTTACTACAGAAGGATTAGGAGAAGAGAGTGAAAACCCAAATCCAAAACACTTATTGCTTTTTATCTTTTTCTTAGGAAACTACCTTAAAGAACATATATCTAAACATTTTGCTGACCTTAAAGAGCCATATTTGACCTTGATTCATTCACTCTTTACCATCAGCTGCACGGAGTGAGCCAAGCTGAACTGGTGCTTGAGTCCCAACCACCTTTGATGTCCCGTAAAGCGACAGATCACTTCCTTTTGCTTTTTCTTTCTCGATCTGTTCCTTTATCCAGATGTAGGTTATTCTAAGCCCCTCCTGTTTAACCATTATGATCACACAAAGTTAGTCATTACTGTTAAGAATCAAATTCTCATTTCTGAGCTACTTAAGTAATGATGTTGGTACCTTCAATCTCATTGTTGGAGCCCAACCAAGCTTTTCTTTGATCAGATTGTTGTCTGAGTTACGGCCACGAACACCTTCTGGACCTGGAATGTGGTGAATTGGAAGCTTCTTCTCTTCAAAGCTGAGAACCATCTCAGCCATCTCATTCATGCTCACCATCTCATCACTTCCAATGTTCACTGGCTCACGGAAATCTGATTTTGTCAACCTAGAAACAAACATGAGGGAAAATAAGTCAGACAGTTATGTGTAACATAAGAATTTCATCATTCCTAATTTGGAGCTAATGCCCTCACCTGAGTACACCTTCGACGCATTCATCGATGAAGGTAAAAGAACGGGTTTGGAGCCCATCTCCCCACATCTCGAACTTCTCTGTGGAGGTGAGAGCCTTTCTGCAGAAAGCAGCTGGTGCCTTCTCTCTTCCACCTGAAGTCATCCATATGTACAGAAAATATTGAGCTCAATGGTACACAATGACTGGTTCACAAAAGAGTCTGGAGACTGTATGTTTGATTACCTTTCCATGTTCCAAAAGGACCGTAAATGTTGTGGAATCTTCCAATGCGGCACTCAATTCCAAAATCTTTGTTATAATGCTTGCACAACTCCTCCGTTGCAAGTTTCTCCAAACCATAGGCATCTTGAGGCTATATAACAATAGAGATTAAGATAAGACTCAGTATCTTATATGCAAAAACATGTATAAATGATAATCATCAGGGTGACACAAACCTCCGCAGGCCAAGCATCAGACTCCTTCAGGCTCACATTAGTAGTTTCCAGCTGCTTGAATTCAGGATAGATACACGCACTAGAAGCATAAAAGAACCTGAAACACACACACACAAGAAAAGGGGAAAACAAATGAAAGTTCCAATCTTTGTAACTCGTTCATTTAAAAATCCTGTAGCTCGAAAAAACAAGAAACACAATCTGACCTCTTAATCCCATTGATCCTAGCAGCCTCGATCATGTTGAAGCTGATCATGGTGTTGTTATACATGATCACAGAGTGGTTGGACTGGATGAAACCCATACCACCCATATCAGCAGCTAAGTTAAAGACATGATCAACTCCTTCAGTGACCTTAAGACAATTTTCCATGACCCTGAGATCAACAAGATGGAATTCATTGCAGAACATGTCTTCAGTCATGTGCTCATTCTTCTTCCAGTCAGACGCAATCACGTAATGCCCTTCACTCTTCAAACGACGAGCAATGTGGGAGGCGATAAAACCTCCAGCGCCGGTAATTGAGATCTTGAGCTTTTCAGAAGGCCAGTAAGGCTCTCTCTCAAGCTCCTTGTACGTGTAGGCACCATAGTCAGTTCCATTGGTAGTTCCCATTCTACAGGAAAAAGAAACACAAATCAATCAGCAAAACATAATTAAGTTTCACTTGTTGGTAATGATATTCCTACACAAACAATGTCTTAGCTATTACCAGGATTTGTTTCACTGATCTGGATAGAGTAGTTTTTAATTTGTAAATCTCTAAATGCATAATATGAAAACAATTCAACCTAAAGTGAAATCAACAATTTTCCAACAAATCTAAATATATATCCTCAAATCACAGAACAATAAGATCTCATGCAAAAGGCTCTGAGTAAGAGTAAAAAATCTCGAAATTTATATATATACAAAACTGATTCAGAAATTATCCACATTAAGCCGGAAAAATTGTTTCTTCTGATGAATTCCTTTAAAAAAGGGGCCTTTTTAACAGAGCGAATATTAGAACCATATACTCAGAGACGCAAAAATTCACAATTTCAGACAAAATTCTATACCCAAAAGAAACCAATTGTTCAAAAACCCGAAATTAAAAACCCTAAATTATAGGTGACAGAAAACGAAACGGAGAATGCGAAATAGTGAAAAATAACAAATCTAGGAGAAAACCCGGATTGGATCTTTACCTGAGAAAGCTTGAAAGACGGTGAAGAAGAGATAATGCAAAGCAAAAGAGGAGGTGAAGGAAGCGATAATTCTAAGAAAGAGGGGAGAGTAATTGATGTATATATAGAGAGAGAAAGACAGAGGAAGAGAGAGATGATGAATGACGATGAAGAGGAAGCTGAACAGAGCAACACCACTCGTTATTCTAATTTTTCCAACTCCGTTTAGGATTGTGCCTCTCTGTAAATTTCCTTACTTTATTATTTTTTAGGGACTAATCGTCTAAAAGAAAAAGAAAAAAAACCTTAACTTTTTTTGGTCACAAAAATAAAAAACTTAACTATTTCATGATTTTTCAATTTGACAATAATTATTAGTTTTGTCCAAAAGTATTAAATCTAAAATTAAGGAATACAATATTTTGTGAATTGGATTTAGTGACGTGAATTGTTTTTTTTTCTTTTTTTTGTGTGTGTGTAAATTGCTGCATGTCCTTATCGTTATGGGTCCAATTTTATTTGCTATTGCATATGAAAGTACCAAAATATTTTAACTCGTGACGAAATATTTATTTAGGGTACAATTATAATGAAAAAGTTTAAAGATGATCAAAAGAATTTAATGAAATAGATAAAAAGAAAAATTGCCGAGGACATATGGTTTTAAGGTAGTTTAAAGATGATATATTTTATAAATCATCAGATATTATAATTCGATTTCTCTCCGGAAAATTAACAAATAAGATTTTAAGGTATAGAGTTTGTTTATGAATAGAGTCTTGTTGATCTAATTAAGAGTAAAGTTGAAAAAAAAATTATATATTGAATTTGAAAGAAAAGATCGAATAAAACGTGATAATAATTCTAAGAGAAATCTTGTAAAGATCTTCAAAGATATTAATGAATCTGATTAGTTTAATGATATATATTTTTTCCAAACACTCATTAAAGACAAAAAAATGTATTTTAAAGCAAAAAATTATTATCACGTTTTATTCGATCTTTTCTTTCAAACCCAGCAATCAAACAATTGGTTTATGAGAAGACTCAAGAATCTTATATTTTAAACTGGGCCAAGCCCATTTAAGAAAGTCATGTAGGGGCCCATTAGCGTACATGGTTTTGTCGAGATTGCGAATTGGTATTTCAAAGTTATTTTTTTAATTCAGTATTTCCCAAATGAGATGAGATAGGTTGAACTATTCTCGAATAGTGCAACTTACGGATAGATATTCATCCACAAATTTTTTTGTCTTAACTATTACTCAGTATTTCCCAAATTTCAAACTCTTTAAAGTCTTACGTTCGTCCTTACTACTTAAACGACAATTCTTTTATCTTATTTCTAAGATTTTACTCATCCACAATTTCTTATGGATTTTCCACATTTGCTTTGTACCAATTGAATTTTTTTAAATAAATATATCAAGAAATATTGATCTACAAATGTGTAAAGTTAATTTCTTAAAAATCAACTTTAAAATACCTTTGCAGAAAATTTTGTACTTAATTATTAGATAATTTATTCATACTCAAACTACAACTTTAAATACATCAATAAAAGCAATTTAAACAAGAAATCAACCTTTATATTTATTTATCAAAAAAAAAGATAATAAAAATGAGGCGAATCAAATACATAATTCCTATTATTTTCCCGACCACACACACACAGTCTAAATTTTCCAAACGTATTTAGATATATTTTATTTTTGTAAATGTCGAAAAAAAAAAAATCTTACAATTTCCCTCACTTTCTCGAGACCCAATCTCTTTTACGCACCCTTATTTCTAAATCGGAGAAAATTTATTGGAACCTGATTCTTTCTCTTCTTTAAGATCTAGGGTTTGTTTCTTCACACTTTTCGCTGCTCCGATTTGGTTAATCTCTGATTTTCCTCTCTTCCGATTTTCTCATCCACTTCAAAAACCTCTTACTCTTTCTCTATCTTTCTTCCCTTACTCCTTCGGTGCTGATGCGATTGATTTGATTCCGAATACGTGAAAATTGAGTTATGGTGGATACTGCTATTTCCGGAGACATGGCTTCTTTAGATGCGGATTTGTTGCAGCTTCAGGAGATGTCTTCGTTTGTTCTCAAATCGAGACCCGAATTCACACAGAAGCTCTTCGACCAGTGGCTTTCGCTACCTGAAGCTCATCGACAGGTATTTGATTCGTTTTTCTTTCAGTTCGAATCTTTAATGCCGTTGATTATGGAGTCTATTCTATTTGGCCACTAGAAGTTGTAGTTGATGGATCTGTTAGTTAAATGACTGTGGATATACTGTTCCATGATTGCTTGGGAATATACACTGAATAATTGAGGTTGTGATTACATCTTTAAGATAAATTTTGTTGTGTTTTATTGTTGTTTTTTCTTACTTCGCTGGTCTAGGATTATGAGTTTTTTTTCTTCATGCGTTATGCTTCTCATAAAATGTGAACAGTCATTCTATGGAAAACCAAAGTGCGAATTATAATTCTACTTTCTGCGTAATCTGTATTCTAGGTTGCATCATTGCTTCATGATGCAATGGCTGGAGCTCCTTTGAATGTTCCTGGAAGTGCTTCTGGTTCAAATCCTGGCACTAGCAATTCTCTACCATCCATGTTTCCTGCGGGAAGTGCCCCTCCTCTTTCACCAAGAAGTTGCGGTTCACCACGTACGATGAAACAGAGGGCTCCTTCTAATTTAGGTTCTCCTTTAAAAGTACTTAACGAACCTGTTAAAGAATCGATACCTCAGGTTAACTGCCATTGCAAATTTTGATTAGTTCATTTTTCTCTCTGTTTTTTCTTCTCTTTTTTATGTTTTAGACAGAGTCATGTATTTATTGTGGACGTTGAAATTGTTGCAGTTTTACTTTCAATATGGTCGCCCACCTCCAAGCGAGATCAAAGAGCAATGTATGTTTAGAGTCAACCACTTTTTCTACGGCCACATGGATGGACTGCAGATACAAGGTAAGAAGTCGTAAGTTTTCTTATATTTGAATAGACAGATACAGAATGCCTTGTTAATTTTATCCCTTTTTAATGCACAGAATTCAAATTAGTCACCAGAGAAATCTGCAAGCTCCCATCTTTCTTCTCCACATCACTTTTTAGGAAGATCGATGTCAATAATACAGGTTTTGTTACTAGGTATGATGCTTCTATGCTTTTTGCGTGCTAGAATCTGATATACGCATAGTTTGGTACACGCATTAAGCTTTAGTTGCTCTTTCATGACTTTGTTGACCACAATACTGTACGCCCCATTTTTTAACAGTCTCTTACAATTCGAGTTTTTTTTTCCGTTGATGCAGAGAAGCATTTATTGATTACTGGATAAATGGGAACATGTTGATAATGGATACAACGACCCAAATATTTAAGATATTAAAGCAGCAAAATCAGAATTTCCTTGTGAAGGTAATTTTCTTTTGATTGGCTTCTTCTGTGATAATGAATTTCTTTCTCCAACCTCCTTTCTTTTCTGGTTTGCATTTCCGTTCTCAGCATTCATTTGCTCTGGCAGGATGATTTTAAGGCACTACTTAAAGAACTTTTGGCTACCCATCCTGGGCTAGAGTTTTTGCAAGGCACACCTGAATTCCAAGAAAGATATGGTTAGGTCTCAACTTCAGATACATGTTACTCAGTGTCCTATTCTAGTTCACCTTGGCTTTCCACTCCAGAATATTCCTTAAGTTATGGTGTTAATTTAGGGAAATTGAGCTGGAGTTTTGTGTAGTAGCTACTGTTGTAGTTAGGAAGAATGAGTCTGTGTACAGTATAATGGTGAGTCCCATTAATATCATTACTAGATACATACCTAAGATAATTTTCATTATTGATACATTCAGTGAATGTGGCAGTATTGTGTAAGACTCTGACAATCATTTGTAATGTGTAAGCTATGATTTCTTCGTTTTATTAGACATCTTATTATAACTGTCAATTCCGCATAGCTGGCAAGCATGACATCGAATTAATCCTGCATCTAGAAGACGTTCATTTTTATGGGGTTTCTAATAGATAGGTCTATGATATTCATTCAAATAAAGGAATCATTTGTTTTAATTTGCTATTTTTTAAATTGTGTTTCATGTGTTAGTTAGTTAGAAGTTGTGTAACGCTTTCTTTATTTACCATGTCTGGTTTCCACATTCTCTTTTTCATTTGCTCCTTCTGTTGAAGATGGTGGTCATACAAAGTTTTCTTCTCAAGAATGCAGTTTTCTGATACCGCTTCTGTTTGGATGTCTCAGCTGAAACTGTTACCTACAGAATATTTTACTACATAAATAGATCTGGAAATGGTCGACTTTCATTTAGGGAGCTTAAACGGGGAAACTTAATTGATGCTATGCTTCATGCTGACGAAGAAGAAGACATCAACAAAGTGTTGAGGTACTGGCAAAATAAATTCTTTCCATTGTTTTAAATATTGAATCAAGCTTTAGTTGTGCGAATCTGGAAATTGTAGTTTTGTGTCATCAACATTTTCTATTTACATTGACAACTAGGTACTTCTCATATGAGCATTTTTATGTCATATACTGCAAGTTCTGGGAGCTGGATACAGATCACGATTTCCTGATCGACAAAGAAAACCTTATGAAATATGGAAACCATGCTCTTACATACCGGATTGTCGACAGAATATTCTCCCAGGTTTCGTCTAAAAAATCTTGATCTATTAGCATCATTTTATTAGTCCCTTAGACTTCTGTCCTTCTCGGTCCAAGTTATTCGTTCTCATAAGATGATTGTAATCATGGACGCTTTGATTTCTATACAGGTTGCTAGGAAATTTACTAGCAAAGTTGAAGGGAAAATGGGGTATGAGGATTTCGTCTATTTCATACTTGCAGAAGAAGATAAATCGTCAGAGCCTAGCCTAGAATATTGGTAAGCCATGACATAAAGATCCAAAGGTAGCTGACAGATAGCATTTTTGAGTGTTTTTATTTGACACGAGTGTATACTGGACTAGGTTTAAGTGCATAGACTTGGATGGAAATGGGATCCTTACGCGAAATGAGATGCAATTCTTTTACGAGGAGCAGTTGCATCGAATGGAGTGCATGGCGCAAGAGGCTGTTCTATTTGAGGATATATTATGTCAGATAATAGATATGATTGGCCCAGAGGTTGAACAAAATATGTTGCATGTTTTATGATTTTTAAATGCTGAAACTCTTCTTTTCTAACGGACAATATAGGACGTTAGGAGAAGTAGTTGATGTTCCCGGATTTTCTTTCTGACTTTGTTTATTGTTGATTCCACAGAATGAAAGCTATGTAACCCTGCATGACCTGAAGGGCTCCAAACTCTCGGGAAACGTCTTCAACATCCTTTTTAATCTTAATAAATTTATGGCATTTGAAACACGGGATCCATTCCTCATTCGTCAGGTACTTCTCGTACAATAAGCAAGCTTACTAGTTTTTGAGATGGGCATCTTATAACATTTTTAAATGCCAAATGAAAACAGGAGCGTGAAAACCCAACATTGACAGACTGGGACCGATTTGCGCATAGAGAATACATTAGACTTTCAATGGAAGAAGATGTTGAAGATGCATCCAATGGAAGTGCTGAGGTTTGGGATGAATCATTGGAGGCTCCCTTCTGAGTTCATCTAGGTAAACTTCCCTGAATGTTCTCTCCTCTTTACAGACCTTTGACCATGATCCAAGCCAATTTGATGGCAAATCATATTATCTAGAAGCAACAGAAAGTATAATCAGTGGGATGGATAAGAAAAGAAAATGAAAAGAACAAACTTAGTGAGAATCGTAAATATGTGCACCTTCTGTTGCAGGATGTCCATTATCGCTGATCAGAAAATAAAATCATGAAGAAAAACGAATCTTAGGAGCTATTTGAAGTAACGGAAAAGAAAGAGACGAGTATCCTCTGCTTCAAAATTTGTTCTCAGGTCATCTTGGGGAGGGAGGTATCTTGTCAAAGTTTACAATTGGAATTCAGGTTAAGACCGGAAATTGGTTTTGGAATTTCTGTTTTCCATTTCACTTAGCTTGATTATAAAACTTGAATTCCATTTATATATTATAGGCAAGGCGGATTGCATGTTACAACTGCACTTTCTTCATCCGTATTGCATATTTTTCTGTACTTTGTTTTGTTTTTGTTTTTGTTCAATCTCTCTTGTACTTTTGTAGCTATGTACTTCACTTGTTGTTCAGAATTGCTAATGTGCCTTTATTCAATTGGTTGGGTTTTTATTTTATTGGCTTCATTCTATAAGTTAATTAGTGACTGAACTCCATTGGAATATTGAATCCATCGATTACTGATTTATCGAAGAAATCTTGATCTGCGTATTGTGAGTGCATACGCAGCCCAAGTGTTTGGTGGTTGTCCATAAGAAGTGCACTGGAGAAGACCATTACAGTCTCCAGTCTGGCAACTACGTTTGCTGGAGTTGTCGAAATTGCAACCAGTATATAAAGACATGCTAACATTAAATAATATCATAAGCCAATTTTTTTAAACATGCCACAAAAAAAAAACATACATAAAAATCCACTATAATCATTTTTAAAAAACTAGTGGTTTGGAAACTGCAAACTTGATTAGGAACTCAATGTTTTCCTTGTAGCACTCCTGATAAGAGAATTCAATTATCGAAACTTTTGAAGCAAGCCTAGACTAGTAAGTCTAGGGACACGTTGAAACATATACTGCACAAATGAATTTGATTTCGAGTAAGTGTTGAAGACATCCACATACTCGGATTCCTTAAAAGCAATGTTCTTGGCTTCATAACAGAGATGATTCCACCGCTTTGAAATTTTACTTGTCTTTTCTATTATCCTTGAAGGACAAGAAAGAGAGGATTAAAAGCAGGATTAACATAAATATCTGATTTCATCTTCCCAATAACTTTCATCATAAGTAAGTTTTTTGTACTTCACCAGATACTCCTTCACATCACCTTCTTCGCTGAATCATCAGAAAATAAACAAGTAATTATAACAAAATCTATCAAGAAGATCCACATGTCATATCTGTCACACTTTCGAAACATAAGTTAAAAGATTTCCATCAGTTTACCGGTAAGCAATAATCCGGTCAACAGTAGTCCACTCAGGACGAATGGCAACAAATTCATCTTCATCTTTTCTCTCTAACTCCATCTTAGAGTGAAATTTGTTCACCATCGTTTTTTAAAAGAGGATTGAACTTGTAAGCCTTCTCAAATTCGTGCTCAGGCACCCTGTAAATGTAAACGGAACAATTTACATATGTCACTTGTCATCAGATAGACAGATCCACTGAGACAAGAGATCTACAACAAAACCATAAGGAACATAATACAATAACTAAACATAAAATGATAACATGGTAGAAATTACCAAATGTCGTGAAGGTAAGATAATCCCTTCCACTTCACAAGATTTTGTTTCACAAAAACTACATTTGGTTCCCCATTATCAGGATTGGGTTCGACAGATGCTGTAGGACGCAATTGAAAGTCCAAGATTTTGTCAACCTCTAAATTTTAGGTCACACGTAGAATGAAATGTCATTTTACGAAGACACAAAATATGTGACATCATTTACGATAAATCATACTTTTTACATCAGTTAAATAAAATTGATACGATCTAATATTTAGTTATATCAATTAAATAAGATTGACATAATTTAATATTGATTTATATCATCTAAAAATAATCGGTATAATATATTAGCACGTTAGATAGCTGAAACATTTTAACCAACACAATTATATATTATAAATGGTTTTTAAACCAAACCAAATCAAATTAGCACGTTAGATCCAATTATGAATAAGATTGACAAAAAAAAAACAAATTTGCATAAGCACAATCAAATCTACAAAACTTACTTGATCATTTTGCTGGCTGCTCAGATCCACTCGTAAAATAACCTCATTCTTAAGAGGCAAGATGTCCTTTAGCACGTCTTCTTTCACCTCTGAAACAAAAATCAAAAGAAAAACCCATGATTCACCATGGTTTAATTTGTGTAGTTATTCCTTGGTTAGAGATTTCACCTATAAGTTTCAAACGAATACTTACTTTTGAGCACATGAGAAGCCACAATGTGGAGACTTGAAATTTGCTCCTCTTTATTAATATCCTTGAACTCCTCTTGGTACTTTTTCATGTTGTAACAAACAAAAACATGAGACCAAAATAACTGAAATTAAACTCATTTGTGCTTGAGTGAAATTCTCTATCTACTCTATGCTAAGTATCAAGACATGATCATCCTAAGATTAACTCTTCACTCTCAAATCTAACACAATTAAAGAGTTGATGCTCTGATAAACTTTAAAATAGAAAAAATATATTAAAAAAACGAATATTCCATAAGTGAAGATCTCTCCTTTATATATGTTTATTTCACAAATCATTTTAGAGTCAAAACTCAAATTAATTCATGATGGAGATATCAAACATTCATTTCAAGAGTTGTAACGGAAGAAATAGTAAAGTGAAAGCAGAAGTCGATGATATTCCAGAAGTGAAGTTTCAGATGTTGTGATATTTTGTATGGTTGATATATGTATTTTATAGATAAGAATATTATCTAAGATGGTAAGGAAATCTTGAAGTGATAATCTTAGTCATTCATTAGATCGCATCTATCATCAACGGTTGGATCAATATCTTATCCAACATATCTCACTTTTCCAACATTATCATATAAAAAATCTTGAAAAATTGATTTTGGCAATTTATTAATATCATTATTGGAATTAGTTACCTTTAAACCCTTATTTTTTAGGATTAACTTCCTTCAAAGTAAGATTCATTGTTGGAGATGCTATTAGAATGTCCGGAATATAGCTCATGGTGGATCAATATGTAGTTGTTTTACTCGAATACACATATTCACTAAGTAAATGATTATTTGTGTCATATACAAGATATATTTTTCTAATATAGTTATAAATTTTATGTGTGAAAAATGTGCATATTTGATTATCTATAATGCTTTAGGATATTTATTTTTTCTTATCTCATATTTTAATTTTTATTTGAAAATGTATATTAATATATGTGTACTTAATCTACTAAAAATAAAATTTTAATCTACTACATAATAAATAACAGCTCATGCTTTGCATACAAACAATATACTCAATTAGTTTTGCAAGATTACAGATAAATCATAAAATTGCAAAAATAGCTACTTAATTAGGTTTTTTTAAACAGAAAATCCTACAAATAAATGTTGTTTGCATTGCAAAAATTTATCATATTTCCGATGGTGCTTAGAAACTGTATGCAACTGACAATCATGACAAAAAAGACGGATACAAGTGGTCTGGTTTACATTGTTGAAAATAAGAACTTATCGTGAATTTGCGTGAATTTTCCAACGGCTCTTGACAACAACATATCTATCAAAATATTGTTTTTTCATGGATTCATGTCCGCGATATCTGAATTTTAAAGAAAAAAGATTTTTATTGAGATTAAATAATCTAATGAATTTGGTTTTTGGCCTTGCATTCAGGAATTTCAAGTCAAGGCCAATTCTTACTAAGGCAAAATTGAATCTCGTTTTGCTGTTTAATGGTATTTGGCCTTAGTAAGAAGTGGTTGTTACTTGTTAATAAAAATAGATGATGTTATATTTGAATTTGGTATTACACGTCATGTAGCTTCATGTCTTTGTACGTAAAGTCCCCCTTATATAAAATTAATGATCTTGTTTATGATAAATATAGAGTTATAATTAAGGAAAACCATATAGCAAAAAACTAGTTAAATATGAAAGATATTGGAGGTAGACCTCACTTTTATACTTCGGCCCATCTGATTTCAATAAGCCCATTTCGGCTTTGGGCTAGCTCGTCCCGTCCTGGAGATAGACACCTCGAGACTCGTCTGAAAGCACGAGAGAACCACCACGGCGGAAGGCCACCTCGACAGAATATCATCTCAGCAGAAGAGTTAGTTCGGCCAAAATCCACGTCACTTAGCCTGCAAGTAAATGCGTTTCAAAGTTGTTCATCTATTATGTGGACTTGCCAAACCGCTTAGTAAGAATTTAATATTGCAGGTAAATAGTTCAACTGCCCAGTAGCTCGGCGATCCTATCCGCAATAATGATGACTAAGCTGCTAGCTTTACATACTACCAACCTAGGTAATTATGAGTCGATTTTACACGAAGGAGCTCGACCTAACCATTTCGACTATAAAAGATAATTCTCAGCACGCCAAATTGATTTTCTCTCTAGAATACTTAAGCTTTGTATCATTTTGTCACCACAATCGAACTTCTAAAGCCTCTTTGTAACTTATAAATTTCTTTGATTAATAAATCCATTGTGTTAATTTCATCACGAACAAATGAGATTTCAGAATAGAACATAATAAAATTATAACCAATAAACGTGAGTTGAATCATTCTAACTCTAATCTTCCCGAAAAAGGAATATGATCAAGTAATCTTATAGAAGAGGATCAGGAAATAGACCTGTTGGAGAGATTGTGCATCCAAGAGTATATGTGTACGTGAAAAGCTTTTTAATCTTCAGGTTGTTTAATTGTCTTCGAATAGGTCCTCATGAAATGTAGGAAATTTCAAGAGCAAGAGCTGATCTTTGCTCTCAGGTCAGGTTTGGGATTTGAAAAACCAAGGGTCTTCCCTATAGCTCTTCTTGATAACCACATCTATTCTGGCCAGTGTTCGAGAACGGAGTGGATTTGACCGCCTAGACAGAGAGTAATTGTTCAACAGCCAAAAACTGCTGTGATTTGATTGTAATCACTATAAAACTCATGACACCATATATGATTAAATATTATATATTTGTCTGATTTTAATTACTAAATATTACATATAGACAATAAAATTAAATAAAACTCTTTAAAAACATACGTACTTATACATCCATAGATCGAGTTACTGCATATATTATGTAAGAACTTGCTAATGGACTGGTCAATAATGATCCAATGTTAGACAAAAAAAAATAACCCTTGATTAATCTCGTACGATCTCGATTAATTGATTCGGCATTGCTAGATATTATTTCACCACTTAATTATCGTCTAGCGAAATTCAAAACGTGGCATCGAGCTGATTCATCAATCCGAACTTCAAAGACATGAGCTTTCTACTCGAGAGGTTGTGTACCTTCCACCTTGAGGTCGAACCCAAAAACCTTCAATCAAATAGAATCAAACCCATCTTGAAATGAACACTTTACTTAAAAAGTACACTTTGATTTTGGTCGGCTACATTTTGATTATATATACACACTTCTTCTTTTGTCAACCAAATAATATTTTATTTAATTTTCTTTATTTTGGATCGCTCTCTTCTCACTCGGAGAACAAGAAAAGGAAAAGGAAACATTTTTAACTGTTACATTTCCTTAACACCTTCGTTTCTAATCGGAGTAGGAGACTAGAAGCTGATTCAATGTGTTTTTGAAGGATCTGGAGTTTCTTCACACTTTGTAGCAACTTGGTTTTGATTCATTTCTCATTTCGATTTTATCCTCCACAATCGGCATTCTTTCGTATCTTCTTTGTTGTTTCGTTGGTGTTGTTGATGCAATTGATTGATTGGATAACTTTTATAAAGAAATGAGTTTGGTGGATGCGATTGTTCCCGGAGACATGGCTTGTTTGGATGCAGATTTGTTGCAGCTACAGGAGATGTCTTCGTTTGTACTGAACTCAAAACCTGGATTCACTCAGAAGCTCTTCGACCAGTGGCTTTCTCTTCCCGAAGCTCACCGACAGGTAACCAGATTCGGATTTCAATTTGTTTCTGAGCTCTATTCTGCTTCATTGGCCCCTACTCTAGTTTGCAGGCTCTGTATCCATTCACTGGAATCTAAAGTTTATAGCTTTTGTTTTGCTTGTTTCCTAATTTGTTTCATAGATTGCATCATTGCTTCATGACGCAATAAATGGAGGTCCTTTAAATGTTACTGGAAGTGTATCTGGTTCGAATTCTGCCATCAGCAGTTCTATACCATCTATGTTTCTTGCGGGAAGTGGTCCTCCGCTTTCACCACGGAGTTGTGGTTCACCGCGTACAACGAGACAGAGAGGCCTTTCTAACTTAGGATCTACACTAAAAGTAGTCAAGGAGCCTATTAAAGAGCCAATGCCTCAGGTTTTGAACTGCTTCTGCAATTCTTTTTTCCTCTTTTGTATATACTAAAGGAGTAAAATCACTGATTTTAAATATTGGAATGATTGTAGTTTTACTTTCAAAACGGCCGCCCACCACCAAGAGAGATTAAAGAACAATGTATGTTTCGAATCAACCATTTTTTCTATGGTCACATAGATGGACTGCAGGTACAAGGTGAGTAATCATAAGAATGATAACAATGAAAAAGAAACTTATCATGGGTGCCTTATTAATACTAATACTATTTCATACTCAGAATTCAAATTAGTCACCCGAGAAATCTGCAAGCTCCCATCTTTCTTCTCCACTTCACTTTTCAGGAGGATTGATGTCAATAATACAGGTTTTGTAACTAGGTGTGTGCTTCTTTTTTTGTATGGTGGAAGCTGATGTTTGCATAGTTTGTAGCATATCTCAAACTTCCTGCTCAATTTATTTATAGTCACTCTCTAATGATTCTTAGTGATCACAGTATTGAACAATCAAGCATAACAGTTTGTAGTGTTTGATTATGCAGAGACGCATTTATTGATTACTGGGTGAATGGGAACATGTTAATACTGGATACAACGACCCAAATTTTTAAGATACTAAAGGAGCCAAATCAGAAATTCATTGCTAAGGTAGTTTTCTTTTGTTTGGCATATTCAGTCATTTAAGCGACTTAACTTTTCTATCTCCTTGCACTTATGTTTTCATTTTGAATTCTCAACTTTTTTTTGCTTTTTCTGGCAGGATGATTTCAAACCACTACTTAAAGAAATGTTGGCAACACATCCAGGGCTAGAGTTCTTGCAAGCCACACCTGAATTCCAAGAAAGATATGGTTAGGTCTCAAATTCCTATACATCTTAGTTAGTTTTCTATTTTATCTCATGTTTTCTTTTCTTTCAAGGTATTGCTTGAGTTCAATGTTTAGTAATTGAGTGGGAGTTTAGTTGTACATTATATATTGTTTCTGTCTAAGGATGCAATTTTGTCTGACACAATTTGTATTTTGATGGGACAGCTGAAACTGTCACCTACAGAATATTTCACTACATAAATAGATCTGGAAATGGTCGACTTACATTTAGGGAGCTTAGACGGGGAAACTTAATTGCTGCAATGCTACATGCTGATGAAGAAGAAGATATCAACAAAGTGTTGAGGTACTGACAAAAAATGAGTTCGAGCTATTGGTGTATAAATGGTTTTGTTTCTGTTCATGTGACATCAATACTTCTCTATAAAATTTGGCAACTAGATACTTCTCGTACGAGCATTTTTATGTCATATACTGCAAGTTCTGGGAGCTGGATACGGATCATGATTTCCTAATTGACAAAGAAAATCTTATGAGATATGGAAATCATGGTCTTACTTACCGGATTGTCGACAGAATATTCTCCCAGGTTTCATCTATATAATCTTGATATTTTATTATATATCCTATGCCGTAAAGATGTTATTCAAATAGCTTCCCTTTCAAGACTTTTGTCTTTTGTGTTCCAAATTAGTTATCTTTGATGACTGTCATCATTGATATTGCATTGGTTATACTCAGGTTCCTAGGAAGTTCACTAGCAAAGTTGAAGGGAAAATGGGGTATGAAGATTTTGTCTACTTCATACTTGCAGAAGAAGATAAATCGTCAGAGCCTAGCCTAGAATATTGGTAAGCTGTGTCGTAAAGGATCCAAAAGTGGCAGACAGATACCTTTGGAGTGTTTTTATCTGACACAAGTATACATTGGACTAGGTTTAAATGTATAGACTTGGATGCAAATGGGATCCTTACGCGAAATGAGATGCAATTCTTCTATGAGGAGCAGTTGCATAGAATGGAGTGTATGGCCCAAGAAACAGTTCTTTTTGAGGATATCTTATGCCAGATAATTGATATGATAGGACCAGAGGTTGAACAATAAGTCCCATGTTATTATGTGCTTAAGCCATTCCTAAGTTTATTCTTTCTCACTCTTGGCGACTTCGTTTTGTCTGGTTGTTTTCTTTCCACAGGATGAAAGCCATATAATGTTGCATGACCTGAAGAGCTCCAAACTCTCTGGAAACATCTTCAACATCCTTTTCAATCTTAACAAATTTATGGCATTTGAATCGCGGGATCCATTCCTCATCCGTCAGGTAACTTATCCATTAATCTATAGCCTTGATGTTTCATCACACCACAAAGCCTCTTATAACATTGCAAAAATGGTAAATGGAAACAGGAGCGTGAGAACCCAACGTTGACAGAGTGGGACCGTTTTGCACATAGAGAATATATAAGGCTTTCATTGGAAGAAGATGTTGAAGATGCATCCAATGGAAGTGCTGAGGTTTGGGATGAGTCGTCGTTAGAGGCTCCCTTCTGAGCTCATAGAGATAATAAAATCAAAAGAGAAAGGAATACAAGTAAGTCTCTTCTTCAACAATGGTTTCTCAGGTCGTTTCAGTGAAAAGCCTGTAGTATCCTCTATTGAGAACCATGCTTAGCTTGGATTTGTCTTTTTCTTTTTTATGAACTTTCTTTCAATCTAAACTGATCCATACAGAGTTATACATATTTATTAATAATTGTTCTAGCTCATTGCTTGTTACGTCTCTTAGCATGTACTGTATTCACTGTGTTTGTCTGTATTTTGTAGGTGTGCTACTAAATATGAATATCAGCTTCAGTTTTTGTTTGATTTGTTTTGTAACAATTAAATCGGTTTTAAAGTCAAATTCCGGTAAAAAAACAACATTAATAAACATTTAACCACTTACCAAAACACTTCCCATTTTACAATCTTAGATAATCATATAAAATTGATTAGCTTAAGTTTAATCTCAGGTTTTCTTGTATAAGACAAGGAATTGCAGACATATGTCCTAGGCCTAGCTATGGTTTTTGTAAATTTGTAACATTGCATGTCCAAGAACTCAAGGTTTTTTAAGGTAATTAAATAGACTTAAACATTGAATGTTATATAGATTTTGACATAAGATTTTTTATTTTGATTTTCAGAATTCCTCGAATCACCAATCAAGTTCTAAAATTTGAGATTTTTTATTTTATTTTTTATAATCCACCATTCAAAACATTTATATTTTTAGTCTAATTATAAATTAGGTGATTTATCTACTTTTTTCTTCTCAAAAACTAAAAGCTTATTTTTTTAGGTTTCTAAAAACAAAAATATAATATCAAAATTTATAACTAAAATCTAAAATGAAAATGCTGAAAAGTGATTAGAGATATATTAATGACCTTAATCCGTGATTTGGATTTGATATTAAAAACCAACCTGGAAATGTAGAGAGAGATGTAAAAGCTGATATAATTCAAAGAAAAAGCAAAAATCAGATGGCAAAATCGTAAATTAATTCGAAACAAGGGGTTGATCAGAAGTCTTCCCTCCACAGAACCGTAAAGCAAATGTTTTTAATTCGACAGAAAGAGAGAGAGGAGATCTGAGTAAGCTTGAGGCATTAATGGCGAACTAAGTTCTTAATCGTTAGATCGACCTCCGTAGCTGGACGGTCATTGTAAACCGTTAGCTTCTGATTCATTCCTCTGGCTTTCTTTGGATCGGACTAGAAAGAGAAATCAGGCGGCTTCGGTTTTTGGATTCGGATTCGGATTCCTTCAGCCTCCTCAGGTGCTTCTTCTGGTGACCTTTCCTCTTCTTATCGTTATTGTTGCTGTGTGTTAAAAATATATATGAAAGGTAAAGTATAGAGCAATGTGTTATTGCGATTGCTCTTTTCTTCTAAAATCTCTGAAAAACAAAAACAAAGCTTTGCTCAATATCGAATGCTTCTTGGTGTTTCGTTTTTGAGATTTGTTTTCGTTTGTTGGAAGAAAGTTTTTAATTTTTTATTTCGCTTATTTGAAAAAACTTGTTTTTTGATCTTGCAATTTGAATTGATGAGTTATTTTCTTCGGAATGTGTAGGTTGTTGTTTAGTTCATTCATATTCGAGCTTTGATTGGAGCTCATAGAGGAAGTTTTGGTTTGAAGAAGATAAGTTACTACTCGTTTCTAAGGAGGGTTTTATTCACATTTTTGGTAATGGAGGAAAGTATAACATAAAAGAGGCAAACAGAGTTGAATAAAGAAGTGAGCTCTTATGGAAGATTACTCAAAGTATACTCATAGTCCTGCCCATTTAGCGGTTGTGCTTCATGATCATGCCGCTCTTAGGCGGATCGTAATGGATCTTCCTCGCTTAGCCAAGGCTGGTGAGGTTACTAATGAAGCAGAGTCTTTGGAAGCTGAGGCTCGTGCTGATGCAGTCACGGCTGTTATTGATCGTCGTGATGTTCCTGGGCGTGAAACTCCTTTACATCTTTCTGTTCGTTTGCGAGATCCAGTCTCTGCTGAGATTTTGATGTCTGCTGGAGCAGATTGGAGTCTGCAGAACGAGAATGGTTGGAGTGCATTACAAGAAGCGGTTTGCACTAGGGAGGAGGCAGTTGCTCTGATAATTGCATGGCACTACCAGCCGCTTGCTTGGGCAAAATGGTGTAGGAGACTTCCTCGGATAACTGCTTCAGCATCGCGTATCCGTAATTTTTACATGGAGATTACCTTCCATTTTGAGAGCTCGGTTATTCCCTTTATTAGTCGTATTGCTCCCTCAGATACCTATCGGATATGGAAGCGTGGTTCAAATCTTCGTGCTGATATGACACTTGCAGGTTTTGATGGGTTTCGCATTCAACGATCAGATCAGACGTTTCTTTTTCTGGGAGAGGGTTACACGTCCGATGATGGGAAAATATCACTACCTCCTGGCTCCTTGATTGTTCTTTCTCACAAGGAAAAGGAAGGGACAAACGCTTTAGAGGGGGCAGGTACCCAACCAACTGAAACGGAAGTTGCTCATGAAGTGGCACAAATGTCACAGACTAACATGTATAGGCCTGGCATTGATGTCACACAGGCTGATTTAGTTCCTCAGTTGAATTGGAGACGGCAAGAGAGGACTGAAATGGTCGGGAGTTGGAAAGCAAAAGTGCATGACATGCTTCATGTGATGGTGAGCGTAAAATCGAGAAGGGTTCCAGGTGCAATGACCGATGAAGAGCTTTTTGCTGTTGATGAAGAGAAAATGGCAAATGATGCAGAGAATGATGGCTTTGAAGGTGCATTAACGTCTGAAGAAAAGAAGCAATTGGATTCTGCCCTGCGGATGGGGAACTCCGATGCTGTTGAAGATGAAGAGAATGACTTTAACAATCACCAGGAAAATGGTTCAGGAAGAGAAGCCAATGGTGCTCTTCTCAAGGAAAAGAAAGCCTGGTTTGGCTGGAATAAGAAAGGCCCAAAACCTGGTCATGATAGTATTGAAGATACAACAACAAAGCTCAAGAAAGGCTCAAAGTTGGCACCACAAGAGGGACACCAGAAAGGGAAAGGGAAAAGCCAAAGATCGTCATCACTATCTGATAATACCAAGGAGGCAAAGGACAAAGGTGGTGCCAAAAAGAAAAAGAATGAGAGCGAATACAAGAAAGGGTTGAGACCTGTATTGTGGTTGACACCTGACTTCCCTCTCAAGACAGAAGAGCTTCTTCCGCTTCTCGATATATTAGCCAATAAGGTCAAAGTCGTGAGGAGACTCAGAGAGCTCCTTACCACAAAACTTCCAACGGGAACATTTCCTGTCAAGGTAAATAATTTTTTTTAACCAGTAATGAATTCCCTTTCTGCTAATCTTATATTTTGCTGATCTTGGTCTCGTCTGCTTATTCTGCAGCTTGCGATCCCCATTATTCCAACCGTCCGTGTTCTTGTCACATTTACTAAATTTGAAGAGCTTCAACCATCTGAGGAATTCTCAACGCCTCCTTCTAGCCCAGTTTTCCATGATGCAAAGTCATCAGAGAATTCATCATGGATGAAAAGTGGTCGAGGTGGTGGCCAATCAAGTGACAGCGACAGTAACCGGTACAAGGACACTGAAGTTGACCCTTTCCTCATACCGTCAGATTACAAATGGGTCGACTCAGCTGAGAAGAAACGCAGAATAAAAGCCAAGAAAGCTAGAATCAGGAAAAACAGGAAGCAAGCTGCTTCAAAAGCCAGTGACTCGAGTTCTCGTTCCAATAAACAACAGGAAGAATGACTGCCACTCTGAAGAAACAGGGTTTTGTCAGGTAGATGAGAAAAGGTTTGCTTGTGTTATCGGTATTGATCTTGTAGTAATATCATCTTATTTGTGAAATTCTTAAGGAACACGTTTGCTATAAGAAACAGCCATTTTGCTCTCTTTAATTGATCCTTAAACTTTCGTTATAGAATCGGTTGCTCTAAAACTATCTAGGAATCAAATCATATCAAGCCTTTTGTTATTATACTGAAAACTCTTTGTACAACATATGAATAGATAAGGTTCTGTACACAGCGGAAGTGGTTGTGTTACCAGAACCGGTCTTTATTGACACTGAGATAACCGGACATCACTTTCCCACCGGTAGTCCTCATACCATCGATGAGGAAGCACCAAGTTGAACCCAATGCTCCGACGAAGAAATCAGCATCCGAGGCCATTAAAAAGTTAACCAGTGGATAGTTCGTGCTCATCTCTCTCCCAAGACTTGCTTCGTACTCAGCCATCGACTTATTACCGACTTGTCTTGGCACTTTCGTGTAATAGAATCTCCAGTGAGCATAATCTTTACTTCTGTCCACAACTTCCTTCATCTCTGTAGAGAGCCAGATTCTGTTGAGCTCTGGAAACCGATCTCTGATCCGATCAGCTAAACGCATGTACTCCTCTAAAGCCGCAACTCTCATCTCACAAGCTTTGTCTCCCATCCGAACATGAACACTCAGCATTGGCCTTGGAATCCATGGCTTGTGATCCGACCATACCTTTTCTTCAATCTCTGTCTTAATTATCTTCTTGTTTCTCCAATCTCCTGCAGAAAGAACAATCTCAGCAGCTTCTTTTCCAAACGCAGAATTTCGAGCAGCGTTCATCAAACTGCAAGTGTATTCTGTTTGAAATCTCATCAAGTATCTCACTGCCTGAGCTCTCCACCATCTCCTATCAATTTTTCTGTGACTGGAGATTAAACTTCCATTGATTTCTGTAGTTGGCTTCATATAACTCCAAGGCTTACCCCATAGTTTTGGTACATGCCCAGTCCATATCTCTTTGGTGCTGTAGTTTTGTTTACTAGTAACCAGTCCACTCTCCCACGCTTCTCTCTTCTTCATAACTGCAAATGCCTGTTTTCGACACTCTTCTGACGTTTCTGGTAGAAAATAGCAAGACCATCTTCCTCGAGAAGAACCTGAAACCAAACAAACAAAGATTCCAGAATGAAACTTGTATGTCTTACAATTGTTGACTTAACCAAGAAGGTGTAGTACCTTTGCAACCATCATGATCTGCTCGGTTATAGTAATTTGTAACAAGCACTCTGTTTTCATTTAAAGCGATTGCAAGAAGACCAGTCATTCCAGCGATCTGAGCTCCCATTCCAAAACCAGGAAGCGTTTCCCAATCAGCTACAAGGAACTTTAGACTCTTGTTTTCACAGTCCAAAGGATACTGATGACTCCATATCTCACTTTGCACTCTCCTCGTTAATGGATAATTCTCTTCATCTGCTCCGTTGATCTGAATAAACAAGCTTCTCAATCATTCATTTCGTCTGATCAAAAAGACGAAGAAGAAGAAGAATCATACCCAAGGAGGAGGAAAAGTCTGATTCACAATCCCTTTATCCAAACGCTCCCTAACTCGTGCCTTCTCCTCACACTTCTCCAAATGTGGAGCCTTTGGGACATCGGATTTGTTCATGCCCACCTTCTTCAAAAAGTCTTCTTCATTTAAGAGTAATAAATTGTCCCAAGCAGAGACCAAAAGTTGAACCTGATCATCATCATCTTCTACTTCTGTCTCATCTTTGCTCTTCCATTTCAATCTACCGTCTATACTTGCAATCTTATCTACATATAAACAATTCTTCATCACATGAAACAAAAAGAACACAACTTTACCAAAAGAGGTTCAGATCTTTGAGACTTACTGCTGATGTGAGGAGTGGAATTGCAGGGAGGAGAAGCAGAGGAAGAGGAAGAGAAGGAGAAGGGAGCAAGCTCAAAAGTGCCAAGAGAAGTTAAAGCAGCTAAGAAGAGTGAAGTAAGACAGATTCCACATAGAAACCCAACAACACAGATTTGACATGGAAATGAATTTCCTAGCTTTAATGCTTTCTCTGAAACTACTCTCTCTAATGACTTCATACTCTAATTTTCTCCCTCACTGAGAACCAAACCCTTTTGTCTTTTTACTTCTTCTCTTTTGTAACTGAAACTTTTCTCGAGAAAACAAAAGATTTTCTTGGGAAAGTACTTATCTTCTTCTCCCTACCTAGGAAACTAATTTCTATAATAGCCACGCCTACCAACTATCAACCAGAAAACACATGATATTTATGTTTTTCTCTAAGATATTACTTTAAATTCTGAGGAAAGGAAAAAAGATCAAGATGCTTCCATTAAAATACTAATGTTTTCTTCTTAATCAGTGGTCCATTTTTGCTTTTTCCTGCAATAGAGACATGGACAAAATAAATAAATTAAAATTTTCAATATGACAGATAAAAGCAACTGGAAAACACACAGCTTCAAAATCTGATGAACCTTTATGAAATCTGCAGTAATATATGTAGCTGTTTAAGTACAAAATTGCAGATTATTTCTCGAGAAAATGAAGAAGAGTGGAAGAGTGAAGAGAAAGAACAAAACTAATGAAGCGGATTGTTATATAATTATGGAGATATTAAAGGAGAGAAGAGAATAACTGTTGATCGTATTTAACTCAATTATTTTTCAAATAAACTAAAAACATTTTGAACTGTAGAAAATCTGTTTTCTTTATTATAAAATTTTCTAGGAAATTGTGAATTTCTATGAAAAATCGACACATGGATTATAAAGAAAGAACAAAAAGACTTTTGAACCAGCTGGTCTGAAAATGAGGCAGAGAATCATAACACAAATCCAATTGATACAAGCCAAGAATCTTCCACTCACAAAAGCATTGAGATTCTAAACCCATAAGCTCAGTTCTGAGGACATTGAAGTGATAAGTGATAGTTTGATGTGAACGAGGTTGTGTTTTGTTTTGTTGTTACTTTCATATACTAAAAATCCAATAATCAAAACAAAAACTATAATTTATTTATATTTGGTGAAACAATTAAACTACGATTTGTATGGTTGGTTCTTAAACAAAACAAAAAGTACAAGTCGCTTGGATTAAAAGTTTAGTATAAAACACGAGATCATAATGATATTATTTCTTTTTCCTTTCTTTCTTATCTACAAATTCAATCATGCGATCGGTATATTTTAGTTTTTGAAGTCACATGAAATTAATGAGCACAATTTTATATTACTATTTCTGATTTCTGCATTTATCAGTTTTATATTTTACATGATAACCGGAGTCTCGAAGAACTAGTCTTCTTACTTATTTATTTATTTTTTCTTTTCAAATTCGAAAAAAATCCAAGAACAAGTCTAGTAAAGACTATTAATCTATATGACCAAAAGGCTTAAAGATATCATGGGATATACGAAATCCATCATCATGATCATGAGATCATTTTAGTTAACATATTCTTCACGTCACTCATAAAAGTTGAAAACGACATTTAGATTTGTTTAAACCTTAGAAAAACTCTTGTAAGGTATATGATTAGATTCTCAACAAGCTATTGATTTTTTAATTGTAATCAGATTTCAATTACAAACGTCTGTATGTACAAGACAATCATTTTCAGTTAGTGTTTCTTGCAGGGCTTTTTAAGCAACTGAACAAACATGAAGCTAGGTAAGAAGAAGAAACAGATTCTTTGTTTTTAACAAAACTGGAGATATTGCATCTCTGGGTTTCCACAATTAATTCCCAATAAAAAAGGATCAATCTTTAATATGTTTTAATCTTCTCTGACTCGTTTCCTTGATGCTAAAACAGGTTCAGTTTGCTCCTCTGTGCGTGTCTCAAGACCACATTCAACTTCTGTTGGAAATGTGCCATTGCATTGCTTTGGTGATGCTTGTGAGGAAGAGCTCTTGTTCTCTTGCATCTTTTGTTGTTTCTCGAACATCATCTGTAGGTATCGCCCCTGTTGTTCGATCTGTAACTGCAGTGATCGTTGGATCTGGCGTATAATTTTAAACAACATCAGACATTTTTCAAGAGATATCTATGACTACTCCTCTTTCTGATTTGAAAACAGGCAAAGGAAGGATTGTTTTTAAGCTGTTATGCAGGTGAAATCATTACCTCGAGCTGCTCATGGAGACGTTTCTGAACTTGCATCTGTAAACGTAGAGCTTGTGTGATCTCAACGCTCCTGGTAAAGAAACAGTAATCACATTAACTAGCGAGATACATATACAAAGCTATTGCAATCAAAATTCTGAACAATACTCAAATAAAGATTCTTTGTTGTCATGTTGTCCGAAAACTGAAATTTCTTACGTTTTCATGTCAAGAGATTTGATATCTTCGATAGATGTTATCTTCTTCTCTTGAGGTTCTCCTGTACAAGAAAAGAAACAAAATTTATACAAAGATATGTGCTCTGTTGTAAACTGTTTGCCATCGAGACTTTAGCCTTTTATAGAGTGACCAATTCTCAAGAGGCAGAAGAGTTAAGGAGAAGTGGAGATGATATTCTGTGAAAGTATACACAGTTTCTACCTGTAACTTCTGAAGTCTCTGGTTTAAACCTTGCCGTTCTGTATTTCTGTAGAAAAAGAGTTCGATATAAAAACAATAGAACATGAGAAATGAGCTAAGCAGGAGGAGAAGCAGCATAATATGCAAAAGCAAATAGATAAGAACAAACCTGCAAATGGCTTTTTACATGATAAATGGTCAAGCCTGGGTTATTCAAGAGCTTCAAAACAGCCTTAGGCGTGGCTCCTATGGTATAACTCACAGAAGTTAAGAGAAGAAATAGATTCCACTGTTATAGTTAACAACCTTAAGCTATATATCGCTTTCAGAAATAGGAGAAGATGAAAGCTTACTCACGTTCACTACCACCTAGCTGATTAACAGCTTCAACGAATGCCTCATGAAGTTCTGGTGTCCACCGCATGCGTTGTTTAGATGTTGCTACGTTAGATGATGAGTTTTTGCCACTTAGCTGCTCCTCAGGTGAGACCATCTGCAGCTGCTGGTTAGCTTTTATCTCTTGCCTTGGTACATCCGAAAATGGTGTTGGTATCTGTTACAAACGCTGATTATAAGACATATGTACAAACTTAAAGATCATGTATATGGCTACAGAAACTGAACCTTTGAATTTGGATTGTGGGAGTTTGAATCTCCAAGAAATTCAGACCAGTTTGGTTCTGAACCATCGTCAACAGAAATCAGCTGGTCTGCCCAATCTTGCCACTCACTTTTCTTATTCGAAGAGTCCACCCTAACTCCGCTATTCTCTCCTTGTAGATTCTGAACAGGAATATGATCAGAGAAATCAAAGAACTCCTGAAGCGGATCTGTGAACTCTTGAGGGTGATGATTTATCAACGAGGGAGATTGTGCTTCCAGGATGCAATCCTGCATAGCCAGTCCATTTCTTGGCACGGTGGAAACAGGTGGCTGAGTTTGTGAACTCCTCCCATGGGATGAGACAGCTGAAACATTGCAGAATCCAGAGGAAGAAGAAAACAAATACCCACCAGAATTGCCACCAGAGAGCGTCTGATAAGGTACAGGGTTATTCATCAGTTCTTGTCCTGATGAGACCCAGAAAGAGTTAGGCAGCTTGCGGTATCTGTCTTCAACAGTAGTATTAATAGCTGAAAAAGATGAAGACATAGCGGTTGAATATCCAAAATCATTAGCCAAAGCCATAGAGCCTAGCGCAGTTTTGCACAACACCCACAAAGTAGCCTAATTCAGAAGGCAGATAGCTTTGCAATGAGGCAAACTTTGTGATGAATGACTAAAACGAAATAAAAGACTCACAATCAGAAAGTTATATACAAAATTAAAACTTTAAGTAATAGTGGAGATGAACCAATGAATAAATTCCCTTCCATTATATTAGATACGATCTTTTTCCCCAGTCAAAAACATTCACTTTAGAATATTCCTTAGTTTTTGTCTTGCTCTAGATCACAAATTCTTACCTCTCTATCTCTTCTCTCCCTCATTTTTTCTATTCTTTTCTCAGAGATTTCTCATCTGATCCTTAAAAGAAGATATAAAACAGACAACAAAACAAATATACGAGGTTTGTTTTATCAAGAAATCAAAGCTGTCTAAGCCATGAACCAAGAGAAAATGATCATGGAGATTATGAAGCATCTACAAGTGGATAGTGAAAGGACATTACATATTAAGATATGGGAATCAGTGCTTAAGGGAATGAAATTTACGTCCACTTTTCACAAACAAATGTGGCTTTTGAATAGCCAAAGAGACGTGTCACGAGAAGCCACCATACTATGAAGCATTCATTACTCAGAATCAAAGGACACGATAAAAGGAAAATCTTTCAATTACTGAAAAGAATCAAATTCACTAAAATCAAAAACACTGTTTCAGTCCTAAAGACGATTCTAGGATTCAAAGCTAACTGGGTTTCTAAACAAAGACCACCATCTCTTATTTAGATCATAACAAAGTCAACATCAAAAATCAGATCTTTTGATAAACAAAAATTACCAAAAGTTATTTTTTTGGAAAAATAAGGTAAATTTGATAACTTACTAATCACTTCAAAATCAAAAGGTAGAGAAAGTAAGAGATTGAGGAAATTAGGTAAGAGAGACAGAAAAATTGAACAATTCACTAAAACCCAGAATTAGAATGATAAAACCCCAAATCGAAGACTAAAGAAATTATCAAACAGTGAAGAGAATCTTACTCGATTCCGAAACGGCTGCACGAAAATCGGTATCGAAGAACACAAGAGCCGTAATGATGATGATTGACTAATGATTAATTTGTCCTCTCGATTTCCCAAAAAGACTTTCTTTTTATCCCTAAAACCATGAATGAGATGAGAACTTGAGAAGAAAAGAGACGAATTTTTGCTTCTCCTTGTACGTCTCTGTTGCCCTCAGCTTCTGTTCTTTAATTTATCCTGACCGTTGGATAATCACCCGTGTTATTACCAACGGCTGAGATTTATGTAGGGTATGTAAATCTTTGTTGTATATATGGCTGAAAAGTGAAGACCGAAAGAATTTAGGAGGGGCCATTTGATTGTTGTTGTTTGTTTTGTTTCAAATTTTTGGCTTTTTCTTGTAAATTTATTACATTGGGTCAAATGCTGCGTACTACGTCAAGTACATTAAAATAAAATGATTTTGTCACATTCAATATTAATTTTTAGTTTTACAAACCTAAATTATTCAATAAAGATTTAAAAGTCAAAACATTAAACTTGTGTTATAAGACATAAA
Source organism: Lepidium didymum (assembly GCA_963920545.1). Taxonomy (NCBI): domain Eukaryota; kingdom Viridiplantae; phylum Streptophyta; class Magnoliopsida; order Brassicales; family Brassicaceae; genus Lepidium; species Lepidium didymum. The sequence goes on along the minus strand of OY986981.1, from coordinate 2,776,682 downwards.
CGTAAATTTATTAAAATTTATAAGATTTTTGTGTAATGTCAAACCTACATAGACAGAATAATGATCAAACGGAACAAAATATGAAGACGACCTGAAAAAAACATTGGTCATTCCAAACAATTCTATATCAAACCTGGTATAGAACACACTGCTTCGAAAATGAAAGATGTAATCATAGTTTTTAGCAAAAAAATGTAGTGACCTATTTGTTATTATGTTTAGAATAACTGGTGTTTTAGTCTATAAATGTCTAATTATGAATGTACATAATTGTAATTTCTAAAATTTGACATGTGTTTTGTAAATTGTTATATACATTGTGCTACAAAAACCAGAGGGTTCAAACGAGAGGGAGAGTGTGACGTCAGCTACATGTGATTGTGACAGACAGACGAGCCTTGGTTTGCTAAGTGGTGCATTGTAATCAGACATTTATTACGACTTGGCTTATAATAATTATAATTAATAAAAAGAATGCTTAGTCATAGAAACACGTGTCGACGGAAGAGTGCTTGTTAAAGACGAAGCAACTCCCGCGAGTTATTTGGAATCAGTTAAAGTGCAAACTCTCTCTCTTTCTCAGATCATAAATAACCAACCTTTTGTTCACTCTCATCACAAACAACGAAGAAGAAAAACGAAAAGATACGATGGCTACAGATGCAGCAGCAGATTCCATTGCCACCGTCGCCGAGAAAGCCCCTGTCACGGCTGAGAGAAAAGTCCGTACTGATCTCGATGATCGTCTCCCTAAGCCTTGTTCGTCCAAATCCTCTCTCTTTTATTTCTTCTCTTCTGTTATTCGTTTGTGTTATCATTTCCAAATTAAGAATCAGATTTGTGCGTTTTTCACCACTCTGCAATCTGCTGAAGATTCGAATTGACAAGATTTCCCAATTTTCAATTCATTCCCTTATGGATCGTTATGATTTTGTTGTGAATTGGTTTCGTTTTGGTGAATTGAAAACAGATGTGCCTCGAGCAATGGTTGCACCTGACATGGAAAATGTTAACGGGACAAGTGGACACGAACATCAGGACATGTCTGTTCTTCAGCAGCACATCGCTTTCTTTGATCAGAACAGTGATGGTGTCATCTACCCATCAGAGACATTTAGAGGTATCTTATCAACAAATCCTTAGCCAAAAAAACTAAAGAATTAAGAATGAAGATTTCATTAGTTTCGTACGTTTCTCTCAGGATTTCGAGCACTTGGTTTCAACATTGTTTCTAGTTTCTTTCTAACAATCCTTGTGCATCTTACAATGAGTTATGCCACATCGCCTGTAAGTTAATGTCTCATGAATATATATATATATATATATATATATATATATCTTAATTAGTGGTCTTTTTGTCTCTTTTGATTCTTCTAAAGATGTGATTTTCATTTTGAAAAACTAGAGTTGGATTCCTTCTTTGACGTTTCCTATTTACATCAAGAACATCCATAGAGCCAAACATGGAAGTGACTCTTCGACTTACGACACAGAAGGAAGGTTCGTTTCGTCTCTTCTCTATGTTATACTCTTCTTTTTGGACTTGTGGTTTATAAATTTGAAAACTTTCAGGTACATTCCTGCAAATCTAGAGAACATGTTCAGTAAGTACGCACGTACAATGCCTGACAAGCTAACTCGTTATGAGCTTTGGCAAATGACTGAGGCTAATCGTGACGCATTCGATTTCTTTGGCTGGTTTGTCCCATCTCTCTCTCTCACTTTAAAGGTCTTCTCTTAATTTGTCCCCATCTTTAAATGTGTGTGAAAATGGAAATAGGGCTGCGAGTAAAGTGGAGTGGGGAGTACTTTACTTCCTAGCCAAAGATGAGAACGGTCACTTATCTAAAGAAGCTGTCAGGAGATGTTTCGATGGAAGCTTATTCGACTACTGTGCTAAAGCCAGAGCTTCTGCTAAAAAGACTGAATGATGACTGACGTATCGGCTTCTTACTTTCTAGGCAGTTTGTTTTAAGTAAACTTTTGTTTAGTCTCTTTATAACTGAAGCACGCACGAATCAGAACGTAGATTCTGATCGTAACTTTTTTTACTGCCTAAGTTTCTCATCTTGATTAACGCCAAATGGTTCTTTTTGTTTCTGGATTTTGGAGATTGACGGATATCAAGATGTTCTGTCTCAGTGTTTGTATGTCTTTGGATAATTGAAGTGATTGAACTTGGGAAAAAAACCAATATCACCAAATCTTAGGGGGTGGTGATTGGATTCATATTCTAGAAAAGTTGTAATGACTTTTAAGATAAAAGTAACGAATATTTTGAAAGTTTTTGCAGAATTTTAAATTACCGTAATCTTTTTAATAACAATCGAAAGATTTTCACCGAATTTTCTGCAGATATTTTAGTTAAGTTTGAATATTCTTATATCCATAAACTTTTGTATATTTAAAAACATATTCAAAACATTAAATCATATTTTATATCGAATTTATAGATTTTTTTACACAAATAATTATTGATGGTATGAGCGGTGTTTTGGGTGACATGAGTGGTACAACTGAAAACCACTCCAAATGAAGATAATTTTAAAAAGTCCATTAATATGCTCTAAATTTTTGTCATTTTCAACTTTATTTTCATGTGGTTGTATATTTAGTGCTAATTATTTGCAGCTGTAGTTGTATGTTAAGTGTTAGTCACTTTCACATTTATTTTCGTGTGGTTGGGTGTTAAGTATTTGCCACTTTCAGCTTTATTTTTATGTGGTTGTGTGTTAAGTGCTTGTCACTTTTAGTTTTATTTTATGTGGTTGTGTGTTAAATGCTTGTTCAACTTTATTTCTGTATACTGTCAACTTTATTTTTGTATTCTTGTTTGTAAAGTGTGTGCCACTTTAAATTTTTTATATATTTTATCTTCTAAATAAATTGATTCAATAAAAATTTGGAATCCATCAATTTCAACCACTTAATTTTTTTTAAATAGAGACACATTCATCCATTGATATACAAACATCATAAATCTCTGTCTTAATACATATGAATATAAATGGATCCTTTAGAATTTTTTTTGATATTGAAGCCTACAAAAGACAATCTGATCTTGAAGAAAGGTATATTGTCAACCGATTTAAAACGCAACAAAAAGCATGTAAAAGAAAGGGTAAAAAAGCAGCTTTGGAAGCAGTGAACGAAGAGTGGACTGAATTCAAACAATTCAAAGAGAAAGAGTTAGAACGATTGGACAAAATAGCTTTGGTACAAGAAGAAGCAAACCAATTAATGAAGATGGAGAAGTTTGTGAAGCTAAGTTCAAAAGACCACGAGTGCAAAAAATTGTTGGAAACTTTGAGCCTAGAGTTATTTAAAAATTAAATGTTTTCGTCTTCAACTTTATTTTTGTGGGTTTGTGTGTTTGTGTGTTAAGTATTTGTTAATTTGAGTTTTATGTGTGTGCTAAGTGTTTTTCAATTTCAATTTTATTTTTTACTTAGTTGTAGTTGTGTGTTAAGTGTTAGAATTTGCGGAATATAAATGAGAATGGATGAGATTTGAGAATGATAGAGAGTATAGTTGAGATTTGTGAGAATAATGAGATTTGGAGATTTGGATATTTGTTGGCCATGGTGGCTGAGAGAATGAGAGAGTATGTGAAGAAAGTGAGTGTATTCTTTCTTAGTTTACAATGAGTTACATGAGGTCCTATTTATACACAAAGACTAGCTAGGGTTCTCTACAAACATACAAACACTATATGACAAAAATTACCCAAAATAGGAGTGACACAAACTGAACCAAACAAAGGAGGGTTGTCTCCTTTCCACAAATGCTCCAATGGTCATATTGTCTTAGAGAAGACATGTGACTTTTGCTGGTTGATTCCCAACCATTTAATTGCTTCCTAACCGAGACATGTGACTTCTTTAGTGGAACATGTGACATTCAACTTAAGGTTCCAACGGCTCTATCCTCCAAAGACATCCAACGGCCCATGTTCCTTGTGTATTTCTCAAGTCACTTCTTCCTTGCCTCTCACGTCAAGTCATCCGTTCCTTGGTATTGAAGGCTCGGACTTGATATTTGCTTCACACGCAAGTCGGTGCTTGCTTAATACTCAATTGCTCAGTTTAACACACCCCCTCAAGCTTGAATCCTTAATGTGATTCATTACGGTCAAGCTTGAAAGTTGTAACTCCCCACCTCATTAAAAACCTTAGTGGAAAACCCATTGGGATAAAACCAACTAAGGGAAAAAGAGTATAGATCATGGTTACGGCTTGGACATATCAAGTCCAAGAGGCTGAGACAAGCTTCACACATTTGAGCTTGTTCCACCTTCTTCAATGAACCACCATGAAGTCCTTCGGCCTTGCTTCGGCCTTGGCTTCATTCCCTCTAATACTCCCCCTCAAGCTTGGACTGCAAGGTACACCAAAGGCCAAGCTTGAAAGCGGCAACAACACTTGGAGAGGCTCCCCCTCTCGGTCAACACTCCTTAGGGAACCATCTTCAATGGTTTCATCTTCAACAAATCCATCTTTGACACTCCCTTAGCTTCAGCTCTTTAGGATGTCATTGATCATTATGTCCTAGCTAATACTTACAAGGAACACACAAAATGTTAGTTTATAAAACGTATTGAAAAGGTTAAGGTTTGTACCTTTTTAGTGTTCTTTATGAACACCACACATTTGACTTCTTTGAGCCTTTCATACTTGCGGCTTAGGGCAAAGAAGATCCTTCTTGCACACGCCACATCTCACACTTCCATCACACCTTAGACTTCTTTCACAAGCCTTAGTGTGAACCACTTCTCTCCACAACTTGTCTCTACAAGCTTTAGTGGAGATCACCAAGAGTTTGAAGTGAAATCCCTTGCTTCTCTAAGCCTTGATTTCACGGATTTTGGCACAATCCCAAGCTTCTCATTCCTTAACTACTTTGAATGCACTTAGCACCTATTCCTAGCTTAGGAAGACAAGAGGAAACCGGGCATCAATACCAAAGGAGATTTATTGTTTGAGTTCTCATACCTTGGCTACCAAACTTGTGGCACAAGCTTTTGGTAGAGACTCTTCATGAAGAATTAATTGGGTTCATTTGAACTGCACAACTATGGATCCGCTTCATCAACACCATCTTGAGAAGCCATTCCATCAATCCGCCAACACTATGGAGCTTCATTCGGTTTACTCTTCTTTCTCCTCCAAACGGTTGCAATGACTTGGTCCTTTCCATACCAAGACCATCACCATACTTGTCCTCCTTAACATTATTTCAATACCCAATAGCTTGCTCTTTTCCATCCATCTCCTCTTGGGAATACTCAAGCAAAGCTCCGAATTACACCTTCACACAAGGTATAAGAGATTTTAAAGCATTTGACATCGAGGGCTCCAAGACATGAAGCATGAATGAAACCAACTATATGAATATGAGTAACTAGGCTAGTAAAGACAAGCAAAAGAGAGTGTAAGAGAATAAATAAGAGGATGTTTTAGAGATAGCCTTTATTTGCTCCATAAGTGGCTCGGGTTTGCAAGAACAAGAGCACTTCTTTTCACCACACAAATATGGACACACTCCTTTGCTTGTGGGCTGATTCATCACCTTCCATCAGACTCTTCACCACAATGCAACGTTGGGTCCTTGAAGCTGAGGCCATTGGTTCTAACTCCACAAGTAAGTGATGCGCCAAACGAACACGTCTTTCCACCACATAAATAAGGACACACTCCTTTACTTATCGGCTGATTCAACACCTTCCATCAGACTCCACACGAGCTGAGGCCATTGGTTCTAACTCTCCAAGCAAAAGAGGTGCAAAACAAGACAAAACGAGTTGCGGTTTTGGTTTGCCTTCCCATCCATCACGGCTAGCTTCACTCCCTCATGGAGCTCACCTAGCTACAACACAGAGGTTAGAAACCAAAACTCACACAAGTGTTAGAAACAAACACAACAATTTGGAACATTTTCATAAGATACAAACCGAGAGATTTATGAAATACAACTCAGTCCAAGATTTTTCAATGTAAAAGAGATGGATTCAACATGATTTTACACACTCTAATTCATAAGAATAAAGTGTATTTAACCATGGTTCACAATTTTAAAGCTTGGTTCAAACCGCAAAACAAAGTCAAAAAATACAATGGATTTATGGCTCTACACTTCACAAGAAGGAAAACCAACCCAAGGTTTACACTCATACGGTTTGAACTCAAGAAATTGATGAAAAATAAGTCTTAAATGCTAGCTTGGTCTCACAAAGATTCAACAAATAAGACAACACAACTTTCTTGAAAGAGATTATACTTTTGTCTAATGGACATAACAAAAACGTTTTTGAAATTCAAATTGAAAGTAAATCAATCAACAAAGCAAGGTGTGACTTAGAGGTAAAAATGATGCTTAAAGTAAGAGAAAATATAGTGAATAAGCCAAGCAAACCGTGGTCAAAGTCACTCCAAAGGAGATCCCTCTATTGTCCAACGGATATAAGCATGTGACCATCTATTTCTTTCTATCTCATGTGGTTCTTCACCACAGCAACCTTTCTTCCCTCTTCATGGTCACGAAACAGAGATTTTAACTTTGAAATCTTCAAGTAAATCAACAAGAAAAACGATTTAAAGAAGGCAAATGAAGAACAAAACATTTTTCCAAAACAGATTTTAAAATTGGTTTGAAAAACATCAAGAACACAAAGAAATTCTTTCCTTTTGAACCAGCTGAGACTTGGAGATGATATGATGCTCAAATAAAAGGTTTTTAACCTCAACAACATTCATTCTCCTCATTGTCTCAAAAGAAATCGATTTTAGAAAGAAAAACAACATTTTGCGAAAATCGGTTTGAAAACAATTTTGGAAAACGTTTTTCAAGCAACAAACAGCAAGAACACAAAGTCACCATGGATCTTGCTCTGATACCATGTTATAATTTGCGGAATATAAATGAGAATGGATGAGATTTGAGAATGATAGAGAGTATAGTTGAGATTTGTGAGAATAATGAGATTTGGAGATTTGGAGATTTGTTGGCCATGGTGGCTGAGAGAATGAGAGAGTATGTGAAGAAAGTGAGTGTATTCTTTCTTAGTTTACAATGAGTTACATGAGGTCCTATTTATACACAAAGACTAGCTAGGGTTCTCTACAAACATACAAACACTATATGACAAAAATTACCCAAAATGGGAGTGACACAAACTGAACCAAACAAAGGAGGGTTGTCTCCTTTCCACAAATGCTCCAATGGTCATATTGTCTTAGAGAAGACATGTGACTTTTGCTGGTTGATTCCCAACCATTTAATTGCTTCCTAACCGAGACATGTGACTTCTTTAGTGGAACATGTGACATTCAACTTAAGGTTCCAACGGCTCTATCCTCCAAAGACATCCAACGGCCCATGTTCCTTGTGTATTTCTCAAGTCACTTCTTCCTTGCCTCTCACGTCAAGTCATCCGTTCCTTGGTATTGAAGGCTCGGACTTGATATTTGCTTCACACGCAAGTCGGTGCTTGCTTAATACTCAATTGCTCAGTTTAACATTAAGTGTTTAGTGTTTTCATCTTAATTTGTACGTGGTTGTGTGTTAAGAGTAATCTATAAGCTTTTATAAGGATTTGTATTTATACGTGTTTGTAGGTAACTTTTGAACAAGTCAATTTATTAATCTAGATTTTTAAAAGATATAAATCAATTCATAAAGATTTTACAAAAGAATTTTTTTGTCAACAATTGGAGACAAAATCCTATACATAGTCATAACCCAAGTTAACTTTATCCTTTTCACTAATGTCAATTAATATGCTTAAACAGGATTCAGGTGTAAAATAGTATTATACCGAAATATCCTCATCAAAGTTAAGAAAAAAAAAGTTAAATGGGCTTTTAAATGGGTTTAGATGGGTTTACATAGGTAAACCCATTTATTAAATGGGCTTTTAATTAATTAAATGGGTCTCAATTAAACCCATTTACATAACTGATCCATCACTATTTTTTTTTTTCTTCTTTTCTCGTCCTCTAAACCCTCATTCTCTTCTTTCGACGTCTGAAGCTGTTCAAGTCACCGTCGAAGTTGGAAAGGTCCCAGTTTTGTCGCTGCGCCATCGGAGATATTGGTATTCAGGTTTGGATTTCTCCCTTCTAGAACTCTTTTCTATTAGTTTGCTCGATGGGATTTCTGGATTTGATTCAACCCTTCGGAGATACAGATCTGTGTCTCTTATTTTGCCTCGCTTGTTTGTCTAGAATTGATAGGATTGGTGCTTTGTGGTCTTTTTGGTGATGTTGTTCATATGTGTGTTTCACGTGACTTCGATTGTTGTATTGGCATTTGATTTTATAGATGATAGTGATTTTAGCTCTTTGATTGAGTTAGCTGATGATAGGTTTAGTAGTAAAAGTATGAACACCTGACATATATTTAGTGCTGCTTATGTCCATTTTTAGTGGGTTGAGAAGCCTTTTTGCATAACGTGCAAGATTAGCTTGCTGTTTCTATCCAAATTCAACAATTTTAATGTTTTAGCAGGTGGTGATCACTAGTATTACTATAGGAGGCATTATATTGCTTATTGGAAGCCATCAGAAAGAAAAGGTATGATATAATTAAACAGAAAAAGTGGCTTACAATGGCACTTAAATGGGTACAAAGTATTTAAATTTCTCATCGTCTTCTAGGCTCTCATCATCTTCATTCTTCACGTCAATTTTGTAGAGGGCTAACGAATTCGGTCATTGTTGCAGACAATTGCATCAATAAGGCTGTGTGTTAGTTTTTTCTCGGCCAGTACTTCTTGTTCTGTTTTCATGTTATTAGATTCGTCTACTTTTTAAGCTAAAATTCTACATCCATAGGAGCCTTCTTCGTTTGTTTCTTCAACTAGGGGATTCTAAAATGCTCTTGAGTTAGCATTTATATTGATTTATATATGTTTTTATTTGTTTGAAATTTTGTGAAATTACTTTGTCACAGAGACAGAGGCAATTTAGAAATGGCAGAAGAGAGTAAACCATTGATCGGTCTTAAATGGGAACCAAAGCTTCCTGGCTTATCTTTAGATTCAAAAATTGGTTCCAGTTCAAGCAAAGGAGCTCAAAGTCACAAAACCGGTTCTCTCTGGACTAGTAACTCAGAGCTTGTCGATGGTCTTTGTCTTCCTCCTAATGATCCTAGGAAAATTAACAAAATTATGAGAAAGCAAATCAAAGACACCACTGGATCAGACTGGTAACTTTGCTTTTCCTTCTCTTGGATTATAAACCCTTTTTGTTTGATACAAATTATCAAGCGAGATTACATTTACTTGCAATTGTGGATAGGTTTGATATGCCTGCACCAACAATGACACCTGAACTGAAAAGGGATCTTCAGTTGCTTAAGGTAATGTTTTTTTCGTTGCTGTTGTATTCTATATTTGGTTTCAAAGTCCTAACACTATTCTTATTTGATATCTGTTTTAGTTGAGAACTGTAATGGATCCTGCCCTACACTACAAGAAAAGTGTGTCCCGGTCAAAATTAGCTGAAAAATATTTCCAGGTAACTGTCAGAACGGTAAACTATATGAAGACACGAACTTTTGTCTCAGCCTCTGTCTAAACACCAATACGTGTTGTTTTCTTAATGTTAAAAAACCAGATTGGCACAGTGATTGAACCAGCTGAAGAGTACTATGGAAGATTGACAAAGAAGAATAGAAAAACAAGTCTTGCTGATGAGTTGGTGTCAGATACAAAAGCTTCTCAATACAGGTACGTTACTACTATGTCTATTAAAAATGATTAGAGTTTGTACCGGAAAGGAAAAAATGCATGCCTTTTTTATTCCTGTTGATTGAACAACCATTGGTTTGTGATTCGTCGGGTTAAATCCATCAAAAAATGGATTTGTTAATGGCATAGGACTCATGTTGATTGTAGAAGTTAGATAATGATTACTTCGGTTAAATCCATGAAAGGCTGGATTTGATAATGAAATCGGACTCATTTGTTTGTATAAGTTCTTGTGGATATATGTTGATTGCAAGCATGCTACGATTCTGTCATGTAAACTTGCATGGTTATTTATTCATTCAAATAAATGAAACTTTGCTTGAAAATTGAGTTGTAACAGGTAAGAAAACGTGTGCAATCTTTGCTAAGTGATTGTGTTTGTGTTGGCTTTGTTTTACAGGAAGCGTAAAGTTAAGGAGATTGAGGATAAGAACAGAGCTGTTACAAATAAGAAATGGAAGAGAAAGGGAAACACAAAGCAAAGAAGGAACTGAATTACATTTATTAGAATATCATCATATAATTTTGGCACACATTTATGTAATTTTGATTAGAATGTTATAATGCAACAAATCACTGTACCTTTGTTGGGAAATACACATCTAAATTTCCAATTTTATTTGTTTTTCCAAATCATTCCCCAATTTTATTATGAACAAATTAAATGGTCTTATTATACATTGATTTTGCAAATTTAGACTTAATTCGTGAAAAATTAAAGATCAAATTTTAATTTAGGGAGCTTTTGTGAAAATTTGGTGCTATTTGTACTTCTAAAAATATGGTGGTCAAAATATAAAAAAAACATAAAGAAAAAAGGTTTTTCCTTTTCTCAACTCTCGTCATTGTCTTTTTCGTTGAGAGCTAACGACGTCGTTCATAAGTTCATTCATCAATTAGGTTTTTTCTAATCGGCCTGCACTCTCAGGTGAGCTTTACCTGTCTCTCTTCAATCCGATACAGTTTTGGTGTCTTCTCTATTCAAATCCCTAATTTATATCCCTTGAAAGTTTCGCCCTTTTAAACAGAAGCGGATCTTGAGTCGAAGGCATGGGGTCTCATGAGCAACCAGAGAGAAGTTCTCTTAAGAATAATGGTTCGAGCACTGTGTCTAAGAAAGTTGCGGAGATTTGGCAGCGAATGAACGAAGGAGTACCAAAGAAGCGAATCAATTTTTTCTCACAGAGCTCAACCTCTTTGCCCGCTAAAAAATCAGTTAATAACGTGAGAATATTTTTTTTTTTTTGCATTCTCTGATAAGTTTTTGTTATGTTTTGGGATTTTGAGTGTATGGTCTTTTTTCATTCGCAGAATTGGAAAATGTTTCTTGGTGTGGATGCAAAGAAGAAGAAGGATGACTGTATTTCGAATGTACAAAAGGAAGATAGTGTTTTGGATAGTAGTTGTAGTGAGGAAGCTAGGAGTATTGCTGCAGCCGCTTTAGCTGCGGTTAGAAACGCAACTGCGACAGCTGCAGCTGCATCGAGCCGGGGCAAGATTGAGGTTAGAAAGCTACCCGTTTTTCTGAACTTGTGTGTGTTTTGCTTGGAGTTTTAAGATAATCATGAGCTATTTGGAACTAAGAAAAAGAATTGTGGAAGACTAAACTCTCTGTAAATAGGAAGATGGATTTCGGAGGACAAAACTCTCTCCTGTAAATAGGAAGATGGATTTTAGAATCTCTATCTTTAGTTTATGTAACTCGATTGAACTTTTGCTATCTGTAAAAAAAGCTTGCTTTTTGTTTGAATTTGTGTGTTTGCTCGGTATTGTTAGAATCTAAGATCTTTTTAGCTGTTTGAAACTAGGAAGATGGATTGTGTAGGATTACGTTAAAGTCTTGAATCTTTGTATTGTGTATATTGCAATTGTGGAAAGTCATTCGTTTGATGCATTGCTCTTCTGGATCCTTTCCAGATAACCGAGGTCAAAGACTTTGCGGGTCAAGAAATCGAAGTAAAGCGGTTAGTGGAAGCAGATTCAAAGGAAGCATCAGAGAGGGGAAACAAAGGCTCATCCTCCTCAGCAGCACCTTCAGCAGTTGATGCTGTTCTTGAGCAGATTAAGAAGAAACAAAAGCTAAGTGTTTTGGACAAAACGAAGAAAGATTGGGGAGAGTATAAGGAGGAAAACAAAGGTGTTGAAGATGAGCTAGATAAGTACAAGAAGAGCTCAGATCAGTATCTGGACAAACAATCTTTTTTGGAGAGAGCTGATTATAGACAGTTTGAGAAAGAGAGAGATGCTCGTTTAGCTCTTCAATCCAAAAGAAAACACGATGATGTCTGAAATGTGAGTCTCTTGTAACGTTCTTCCTCGTCTTCTGTTGTAAAGTATTCTTATTTACTGGTTTCTAGAGAAGTGATCTTGCGAGAGAGACTTTGTAGAGTTTTCCTTAATGAATCACATTCTTTGCAGAGTACAAACAAAGTTCTACATTGCCTAATTGATTCGTTTCTTTTTACTCGCTGGATCTCCCAATTGGGCTTTCAATACAACATAGCCCATCTTTAGAAGCCCATAACGAATAACGACAAATCAAATTTGTATTGAGAGTGATTATTGTAACAAAAATCTCACATCTTTATAACCCAAAGGAGTTCCTCATCTTTTAAATATCTTCAGAGAGACTTAAACTCTTTCTTTTAAATCGTTTGAGATGGCGCCAATAAACAAGATGATCGGAGAAGCTGGCGTGGCGGCGAACCTTAACGGAGGCAAAAGAGCTTACGTCACTTTCCTAGCCGGAAACCAAGACTATTGGATGGGTGTGGTTGGTTTAGCTAAGGGACTTCGTAAGGTCAAATCAGTTTATCCTCTTGTGGTGGCAATTCTCTCGGACGTACCGGAGGACCACCGTCAACTTCTGCTGGCTCAAGGCTGTATCATCCGTGAAATCAACCCTGTTTATCCGCCGGAAAATCTTGCTGGTTATGCTATGGCTTATTACGTCATTAACTACTCAAAACTTCGAATTTGGGAGGTAAAATCTAAACATACTAATTATATGCATTTTATTTATATTTTATTGTCATTTTATGACCGTATCGGTTATGTTTTTTTCTTTCATGTATACATGCATACATTACTTATATTACACGTGGATTTTTAAATTTTAATATTAAAAAAACATGAGAACGTCTAACATTTATCTAAATGTAAATTTCCACAATTCGAAATTATGAGTTAATATTTATAAAGCCACATGTCAAGTCGCATGTAGATCTATTTTTTAAATAAATTTTAGATTAATTTTTTTTCACAAATAACTAATTCATAGTTTCTACGTAAAACTTTTCAATATTTTCTACTTTCTATGTAGCAAAATTAGGTAATATTTATAAAATAGTTAGCATTTAATATGAAAATAATAATATTTCAATTGTTGTGAATATTTCAAACTCAATAATGTATGTACTTAACAATTTATTAACAAAAAAATATAAAAATAACAGTTTGTGGAATATGAGAAGATGATATATCTAGATGGAGATATACAAGTGTTTAGTAACATCGATCATCTTTTCGACACTCCTTGTGGCTACTTGTACGCCGTCAAAGACTGTTTTTGTGAAGAGACTTGGTCCAAAACTCCTCAATACAAGATCGGTTATTGCCAACAGTCGCCGGAAAAGGTGACGTGGCCAGTGGAAACTCACGGTTCTCCTCCGCCGTTGTATTTTAACGCCGGCATGTTGGTTTTCGAACCTAATCTTTTCACTTATAAGGATCTCCTTCAAACTGTCCAAATCACTTCTCCTACTTCTTTCGCTGAACAGGTTAAAGTTTTGGACTCTTTTTTTTTTTTTTGTACTTTGAATAGATGTTTTGTGAATCTATTAATAAGTATTTGTTCATTTTTTAGGATTTTCTGAATATGTACTTTAAAGACGTATACAAGCCAATCCCTTTGACTTACAACCTCGTACTTGCTATGCTTTGGCGTCATCCTGAATGTATTGACCTTGACCAAATCAATGTTGTTCATTACTGTGCTAAAGTAAGTTACTTTCTTTTTACTCATTAATACTCCTTTACATATTAAAAAAATAATACTATTACTGCTACCTCCTAAATTTTGGGTTGTTATATATACTGCTGGCATTCGGATCGGTTTCAACCAACTCTGAGTCTTTCGAGTAAAAAACTTTTGGACTCGTATAGGAACCGATAGCCTTTCGGTTTTGTTCGGAGTCTTTCTCGTAGATATTTGAAAAACATAAAAATAGCCAAATGCCCAAAAAAAATAAAATTTGAATGTCTGAACAATACCTTATTCCAAAATATTACCCGTTATAACTTATATATTTGTAACCAATAATGTAGGGTTCGAAACCTTGGAGATTCACTGGATTTGAAGAGCATATGGATAGAGGTGACATTAAAATGTTGGTGAAGAAATGGTGGGAAATTTACGAAGACACGAGTTTGGATTACAAGACTTTTGTCGAGACGGAATCAAAACTGAATCCGATCATCGCTGCCTTAGCCTCCAAGGGATCCGAAGACGATGGCCTTAAGAACCTAGCACCCTCAGCTGCATGACCAATCCTTATGTGAAAGTTTTTATATATTTTGTTTTGCTTTTAATAAAAGGTTTAGTTGCATATATAATAATGTTATTATAGTTCTGGTGTTTTGTTAGACAATTGTATCAAAGACTGATTAAGTTCAAAAGGTACAATATTTCATTCCAAGTTCATAAGGGAATAACCAAGTCGAACCTTCCAAACATAGTTGGTCTTACTCCTTCAGCTTCCATTCCTCTCAATACAGGATAGACCAAATCACAGTTGCTAAAAACAGACGGTAAACCAACCTCTTCAAGGTAGCTGTTCTGTCTTAGAACAAGCTATTATCATTGCAGGCTCCAAGTCTTCCCCTAGACCAAACTGTACCGAGTACTCAATCAATGCATCCATTACTAGCTCAGGAGACACCACAACATTGCGATAATGTTTCATCGGTGAGTAGTAACCAACTAAAATGATATCATTACCATCAGCTGGTATCTTTATATGCTCCACACCTCCCAAATCGGGCTCGGGTACTTCTGACACATTGCATACACTATAAGGTTGTATGCTGGATCCCTTTCATGTTTAGTGTAGATATAAGCCGTATTCGACAAATCCATTGTAGCCAAAAGCTCCTTGACATTGTATTGTAGAGTGTGTAGTTCAGCTCTCGCACAAGTCTTTGGCCTACTCTCCAAATGGTCTAGATAGATCAAACATCCTTTTACTAACCTTGTCAGCTTAATTTGTATTACCAAACCGATCTGAAATAGTCCAAGCAACCTCTGAGCCTCAGATGGCCCTACAAGCCTCTCGTCTAATTCAGTCAATTTAGCTAAATTTCTTACCTTGCCCTCTTTCAATATCATCCTCAAATCATTTGATATATTCCAATCTCTTGGCTTTCTACTAGTATAAAGCCAGACCACTACATCTCGCACAATCCAGTTGACTTTGAAAGAGAGCTCAACACTGTCAATAGCACCATAAACTGCTTTACCTAACAAGTTAGCTCTTAGATCGTAATCAATAAAGAAAGTATCTTCGGCTAAACATTGTGTACTTCCTCCAACATCTATATAATTGAAAGTTTCTCTAATCACATTCCGCAGTACAGCTGTATCTATCGTTCTGACATTAATCAAATCATCGTACCTCACTTCAGGAAGACCTTCATACTCATCCTTTGCCTTTTGATAGACTGAAGAAACGTCCCTGATATGAGCTGCAAATGCATCAAAGTCTTCTATGTTCAACATCCTTAACGCAAGACACAGAGGAGAGGAATTGGCGAAGCTGCTACAGATTCAGCCAAAAGGGTTGAAGTGGAAACGACGGCTGGTGTCTCTGCTTTATATTGAATTGGAGAAAAGATGCTCCTTTATTGATGAGAGGGTTATGGTAAAGTTTCTTATTAAATTACATTTATTAAGTAGTAATGTTTTTCTAAGACCGATGCGTCGTGCTCTGTTTGGTCTTGGGAAAAAGCTGTTCTGTTGGATTCTAGACACTGCAATAGAAATATCGATTACATAAGAAAAAAAAAATACACATGGGACAATGTTTTGTAGGAGTTACTACACATTACATTGAACTCAAGGAGGTGTCTTTGTGTATGAAAAAAGTACACTAAAGCTTTTGAATCTAAAGATCAGCTGCGGGAGGAACATCGCTGACGGTGAGATCAACGCCATCATCTGGTAAGTCAGATCCGAGAGGTCCTAGTATCCCTTCAGAACTCAGCGTCAGTCCACTCTGTTCAAACAACAATGGGTTATAATCCTCCAGCAAAGAAAAGCTTCTGTGGTTATCATACCAAAACAGCAAAACACATCAACAAACCCGAAAGAACCACATAATTTTTCGAAATCCAAGAACTCATTTGTGTATGGTTAATGTAAAATGCAAAAGTGGTAGATGGTTACTAGATATGTATACCAATTGTTGGAGCTCGAGTGCAACAGATTAGACATTAAGAAGCATGGATAAACGACATAAGGCAAGTCGATAAACGAGATCAGACAAGT
Organism: Lepidium didymum; assembly: GCA_963920545.1. Taxonomy (NCBI): domain Eukaryota; kingdom Viridiplantae; phylum Streptophyta; class Magnoliopsida; order Brassicales; family Brassicaceae; genus Lepidium; species Lepidium didymum. The sequence goes on along the minus strand of OY986981.1, from coordinate 2,760,390 downwards.
GGATAATCATACCTCAGGTTGGAAGCGAAGCATGTCTGCACGAGCCATAGCTTCTGCTTGCGCAATTCTCTGTCTGAATGTCTGAGCCATCTCCTCAGCCTTGAGAGAACAGAAAACTAGTAAATGACTGAGACAACAGTGGGATTTAAGAGAGTATTTAATGCAACTAGTGTTACCTTCTCGAAAACAAGTTTTGGGTTGCGAATCATATCACCAGGAGTTGGCTCCAGCTTCTTGGTGGAAAGACTTACTCTTCCTCTGTCACGGTCGTGGCTCAGTATCATAACCTGCAACATTAAAAGTTAGGGACTGTTGTACCAATATCAGAAGCAAAAACTTTTAAGAATATCCGTGGAAAACCTTTAGAGTGTCACCAGGCTGGAGAACAGTTGCGATATCTGAAACACGGTCATGACTGATTTGACTGACATGAAGAAGCCCGTTGATTCCGCCAATGTCAATGAAAGCACCATAGGGTTTCAAGCTCTGAACAACTCCAAGGACCACAGATCCAATTCCAAGCTGAGCCTGACTGTCTGCTACAGCTTTACGGTTGCTGAGGACAAGCTTTGTTTGTTCCTCATCAACCTCCACAAACTTAAGAGGTATCTCTTTCTCAAGAAGCTCTTCAGCTGGTGCTTTCTGACAAAATTGGAGAAGAAGAAAAAACACAATAAACTTTTAGTTTAAAAGCATCTAAGATTCCAGCTTAACAGTTATAGACAACTACTAACCGATGATATTTGCGAAAATGGCACAAATCCACGAAGACCCTCCACTAGAGCCACCAATCCACCTTTGTTAGCCCCAATAACCTAGGCATACAATCCAATTGCTGAGATTGTAACCAGAGACAAACAACAAGAGTAGCAAAGTAAGTTCGAAACATACTTTAGCCTTGACAATAACATCCTCAGCCTGAAGCTGCCTGCAACGTTCCCACGCAAGTTCGTACTGAACCGTCCTTAAGCTCAATAGCAAACTGTCATCACTTTCGTTTTCACCTATGATAACAAACTCTTCAACCATACCAGGAACAATACCAGCTTCTTCTACATGCTTGATTCTATGAATGCACGCTTGTTCCACTGACAAGTAAGCCGATGACTTTGCAGAAATATCAACTAATGCACCATTTGCGTCAGTCTTGAACACTGTTCCTTTTACCTGAATAACATCTTTAACTAAAAATCGATACCGGAATTCCACAGAATCAACATTGTCCTATATCATCTTAGTTTGGTCTATGGAAACGATTACAGTTCCAATTTCTAAAATCATTCTTAAATACAGAAAGAAATCAGACAAACCTTAGTGCCGATTTCGGAATTAAAGTCGTATTGTTCAATAGCAGCTGCGAAATCGTCGACAGTGAACGCAACACCTTCCATTGGAGCAGTTCTGCATCGCTCATAAGCGTCTTCGAACATCTTCTTCAGCTCAAGCCGCTCCTTTGTTTGACCGCTAGACATCGCAACCGAAGCTACAATCGTCCGAGAAACGGAGGCGGATTTGTTCTGAGGAAAGTTTTTCGCTGCTCTCCTAGATAATCTCGAAGAAGAAGAGAGTGGAGAACATCTCAGCCCCGTGAATTGCTGAGCCAACGACGCCATTTTTTCTCCTACACTCGAGAAAGTCTCACTCACTCACACACGCAAACACAGAGACAGAGTGTTATTATCTGTTCTTCTATGGCTCCTGCGTTTTATCGTTGGTGTTAGATAAGGGAGATAACAAAAGGAATTAGAAATGATGATGATCTGGACTTCAAAACTACACGACGTTTATTATCCATTTAAACAAACAGCGTAACGTTGAAATGTGTACACACGCACTGTGTCGTTCTATAGATGTATTCAAGCACTGTGCGACGTCTTTATGTAAGAGGCCTCCGTTCATAGTCCGGTGGGCTTTATTTGTTGTCTCATAATTCTCAAATTACTTCTAGAATACATATCATAATTCTCAAATTTATATCAAATTACTTCTAGAATACATATCATAATTCCACGTATCGAATCTAACTACCTATATTATGTAAGAATTTAGCTAACAGGCCGGTTAGAATTGTAGCTCACAAAAATAAAAAATTACCAAAGAACTCGTATTACAATTTTTTGTTTAATACATAAATAAAAATAGAATAATTTTATTAGTAATTTAATTGGTTAAAAATAAATGTTTGAATTACAAAATATATGGAATAAAATATTTGGAAATCCCTTTTTAAAGGAAATTTTCAATTATACTTTAACTGTTTTGTAATGATATTTCTTGTAATACAGGATATCCTAAAAATTATTTAAAACAAGCTTTCTTTTCAATAAAGGATTTTCAAATATTGATTTTTTTTCTAAAATTAGATCGACAAAATTGATTTACAATCCAACCTTCCTAAATTTTTAATAATATCATGTGGAGCAACACAATTTTTTAAAGTCGAACGTCGAATTATGTTGGGAAAGATAACATAAGTCGACATTTAACCATATGATCAAAAGTATTTCCTATTTCAAAGATTGTTCTTATGTTTCAATAGGCTAGTTTTGCATTTAAATTTTTTCTTTAAACTATTTACTAATATTCATTATTTTTTGTCAACAATTACATCGACAATAATACTGGATATTTAACCATTTGACCCCAAAAAGACACTTTCCTCAAAATTAGACTACATAATATTCACTATACTAATTAGTAAATATTAGTTTATTCACAATAATCATAACATATATCTCTCGAAATTCTTAAACTTTTTACTAGTTATAAAATCTGTATTCAAAATTTAAAAAATATGGACATATATAAGACATATTTTAATGCTTCAAAAAACTGAAAATTTATATTGCTACAAACATGATATGGATAGTAATAGACAATTACATAAAATTTGAAACCTAACACAAAGTGGCTTAGGTAGAATTCCAAAAACTAAGCTTCCATATAATTTTAGGACAAATACTAAGTACATCTGTACATATATTCAAAGCAAGCTTTAACTAAAAAGCATTTGTTTTGACAAAAAAAAAAACTAAAAAAGCATTTGAAGCAACTTGTAAACGGGATAAGAAATCGAGCCAATCCATTTAGTCAACCTTTAAATTAAAAAAAAAATCATTTCAAACTTAAGTTTACATAATTTGTAATTCTTATCTTAATTACAAAAAGTTATTTGCTTCTGTATTGAGTGAATAAAAGAGTTGGTCACATTCATATCTTACCGACAGACGATTGGGTCGATTTTACGAAGAACGATGGTATTTGATTTCATTAACATTCAATTATTTGATAAAAATGAATCGGGTTTTTTCCTTAAGATTATCCATGTGTATATGATATATTTATTTTACAGCACGATTTTATACCTTTTCCATGAGTTATTGAGTGTGACTTGCTCACTTAATAATAATATAGTATGACTTTTTTATACATATTTTATTTACATTCACACAGAGAGATTCATATCCACTAGGCTTTGACCTGAATCTTAATTTATGTCAATTGATAATCAATGATTACAAAGTGTTGGTTTTAATTATACGTAACATTTCAGTTCTAAGCTTAGATATTTTCTTAGACTAACGTCAACATATTCGAAGTCCAAAATGCATGTGATCTACGGATAATTAAAGTCAAGATAATGCACTTTCATGAATTATTACTAAATTCCAACAGCTACTATTGGAACTTAGGCTATGGATTGAATTTATTTGTTGATCCAGTGATTATTTATTGACTAAAAAAATATACTGTCTGAATAAGCCCTTGTCCTAAATTTCATGTGTATGGACCATTTATTTCTTATTAACCAAAAGTTTCGCAATTTTCAGTCTGCTATTACAATTCAATTTTTTTTTAGCTTTGACTGTTCTTTTTAATACAATTTGATGGAAAGAACCAATATCTGACTTTACATTGTATAAACAAATAATTTTTGTACGGAAAGTAGTAAAAAAAATTAATAGTTTGACTGATCTATCCAAACTGAATAGGTTTCTTTGAATTGAGTACAACTAGAGTTTTTATATCATTATTAGAGACGAATTAAGAAGAGGAAGTGGCTAAGTTACGAAAGTCTCAATCACTTAATATCAAAAATATAAATGATATAATAATCAAAGGCAATTAATTAAGCTTTTGTACTGGTTAAAGGTCCCTTTGGTCGGTTGGGTAGTCAAAGACGAGACTCCAAAACGCACGAGTGGATTGTGATTAACTCGGAGAGAAGCCTTTGACTTATTTTTGACCTCTAGTTTGACTCATTTCTATTTTTTTTTCCAACTTAACCCATTCCATAAAACAAACATTATATAAAAAACATATTATACACAAAAACATGAGGCCGAGAAGATCTTCTGACTGTATAGGCTAGATGATCAGTTTTGTAGTTTAGGATACAAAAAATGTGAAGGACGGAACAACGACTAAAAGAACTCCTAAAACTTGAGAAATCTTCTAAATATGGTAGGAAGGCAGACCACCCAAAAGATTCCTCTATCATCTTAATTAGCTCAGAGCAGCCAATCAAAAATGTTTACAAGTAGTCAAAGATGTTTTTCGTATTTATAAAGAATCAATCCTGAAAAAAGGAAAAAAAAAAGAAAAATCATTAACCAACTAAGCTAACTTAAGTTGATTTCGATAATTAACTATTTATATACTAGATGGTATAAAATACCTACTAACATGCACTCGTTTTGTGGATGTTATTTTAACCGATTTCACTGGTTGTTTTCAAACTTTGATATAAGTCAATAACATCCAAATACTCCAAAATATCGATCTTAGGTATTTAATGATATAGTTATTTTACTACTATTTATTAAGCTATTTCTATAAATAATATATTGCCAATAAATCAGTGTGATTTTTTATTTTATTTTTGTGCTTTTGTTAACGTTTGAGGTAACATTCATAAGTTATATAAAATTACATTATTTTAATTTTGTTTCATCAAACATTCTTTGTAATATTAGACGTGAATCGTAGAACAAATTGAGAAAGTAAGAATCTAAAATGTTGGTTTTCATTTTTCTATTGCAAAGATTAGAACTAGAATAACAAGAGAAGATAATTATGGCACATCACTTGTGTTCTCCACTTTGGACGAAAACATAATTAATTATTTATTACATTATAGTAAGTTTGAATTTTTTTAATAATCCTAACAAAATGTCCCAAGTAACTTGTTTCTAGACACAATACCACTCATTCTTTGCATTCAGATTAACTTTCGGTACTCTTTATTTCTTTTTAAAAAACATAGAAATGTTGAAATTTGAGTATATATATAGTTTTAGAAGTTTCAAAACCAAGTCAATTCCTATTTTAAAAATTATATAACATTATTTGAAATTTTGTTTGTTTAATGTCATTTCAAACTCAATAGTAGGAAGTTTTATCTTTCTCTACATTAAAAAAAAAAAGAAACAACAATACAAATTTAGATTATTAAAAAACCATAGGAAATAAGTATTTACAATCTTTAATAGATAATTATAAAAGAAAAAATTTACTTTTATAAACATATGCAATAGATTATATATCATGTACTGTCTACAAATAGTTCAAGATTAAATATTTATATGAAAATAGAATTATAAAGTATTTTTAATAAATGAAAGAAGAAAAAAGATTAAATGTCTAATAAAGAAATACATAATATGTATTAGATGTGGTTCTAGTTGGTTCCTTTGCAGATTATCTTACTAATTATGCCCACAAAATATACTTAGGCACATTGGTTAATGTTTCACCAATTGGCCTAATCACATAACTAATTATATGAAACCACGTATATACGAGTATCATTATGTATTTATGTTTAATATATATCATTAATCTGATTATGATATTCACCCACCAATTGGATATATATTTAAATTCTTGGAATAAAAATACATCAGAGTTATATAAGGCCACATGTCACTTAATATGCTCAAATCAAACACATTCAGCTTCAATATTTTCTATATTATAATTGAAGAATATATTTTTTTTCTACGATCATGGTAAGTGGGACAAGAAATGTAGAGAAAGTTTAGATTAGCCGTACGATATATCACAACTATCTTGTCAAAAGTACAACAATTTAACCCTTAGTCAAAAAAAAAGTTGTTATTTTTTTGTTTGTGATATGTGTTTGGAATAAATCATACATGTTTTTATCAAAAAAATAAATAAATCATACGTGTATTTCTAAATAATTAAATATCTTTCTTTTCGATTTTGTAGCTAAATTTTTTAACTAATGATTTATGTATTTGAAGTTCTATTTTAGTTTACTATATATAATAGTTAATAGAGATTTAGAGGTGAATTTGAGATATAAATTGAATTTTGTCGATCTAACAGATAAATAAAAAAAAGTTATATTTTCAAGAAAAGTTGTCAAGGATTTCTAATGAATAATATATTTTTATATGAATATATCTTATAGAAAAAATACCTTTCATAAATTCGCTTTTTCAACCTCTAATAGGATATAAGTTATTTTAATATGAAGAATCTTTCTAGATTTTTCTTACATCTAATTTTACGGATAATCTTTTAACTTTGTTGACCATGAAAATTTAACCACTATGTGACTGTAACTATAAAAAAATCTCCAAATAATTTTGGGAGTATGTTCGAATATTGTGATTTTTCTTCTGGATCTTAGTTATAAAAACAACATTTGTTTAATATTACCCTACAATTAACAGAATATGTAACACAAATCATATTTTTTTTTGAAAAAAGATTTGTAATGCATTGATTCTCTGGAATAAATAAAGAGGTTAGAAGTTTCGAAAAAATGATACGTGTAGCCAATTCATGCCAATAGATAAAATGATTAAAATATAAAATTACAATATAATCTAGTTTGTTGATAATCATTATCAGAAACTTCTGAGAAAAGCAAATTCTTCGATAAATTAAATACAAGGTATCAAATACGATCCCATATTTTGGTGTAGTTACGTGTATAATAGCTACACGAAAATATATTGGTTATCCTGAGTAAATTAGATTTTATTAGTAAAGGATTTTCTGAACTAAGAAACTTAAAATAAATAAATTTATGAAAAGTATAGTTAATCAAATTTTTGAAACATGGAACATTTGAATAACCATATAACATACTTCTTACTTTATTTTTAATAATTTGGGTGTTTCAAACTCATCGCTATTCTAAATTCAGCTACACCTAAAACTATAAGTATCAAAGCCTCGTTTTTTAATGAATCGTACGACCAGCGACGCGATCCATTTTGAGGAAAATAAACACAGCAACTGTAAATATGTCAAATATTAAAGAAAATTAAAAGAAGTTGTTGTCGCTAAAAAATTTAACGACTATTTTGATAAGCATTTTTTTGTGTTGTGGTCGCTGATCTTGCGACTCAATGAAAAATATGTCCTAAGTAAATTTTTAAAAATGCCACCCACAATATATATTAGTTAGCCATATGTTAATCATATGTCTCTTATTGTGATATTTACTTGAAAAATATCAGCACTAAGATTTTAAAATATTTAATGAATTTTTTCTTAAATATTCATATGCACAAGTGTTAGCCAAACGAATTTGTTTTTGTTTTGTGGTCAAACCAATACACGGATTGCTAGAATTAAGTGGAGAAATGCAAAACGTAAATGGAAATAAAGATCTGAGATATACAGATTGGCAACTTTGTTTTTAATATAAAGTTATTACTACAAAGCTTAGAAATATAACTAAGAACAAAAGTCAAATGTCAACCTTCAAAACTATAGTGCTGAAATTAAGTGGTAGCTAATTAAGTACACTATATAACTAACCCTATAATAGATTGAAAACATTAATTAATTCATCACTTGGTTCCTTTGATTGTATTCATTACGATAATGCGTGTAAACAAAAAGAGAAGTCAAATTAGATAGTTGATTTAATTACGAGAGTACTTACATAGTTGACTTCTTAACAGTGTACAGTTTTTTCATAAAAAAAATGAAAGAAAAATAAACAATAAACGAATTTAATCGTAATGTATGACGCAATCTAAAGATCAAAGTCAAAAACATATCAAAAGATAATGGGTTAATAAAAGCATGATTTAATATGAAAAGCTTTTTTTTTTTTTTGTTAAAGTAATATGAAAAGCTTACTTATATTATAGCTTCTGGTATATATATATGAATGGAAATAGTGTACAAGTTTTGGTTATAATAATTTCATAACTTCACATTATTTATCTTCCATAAATTTGATAATGGATGAATACTTTATAAAATAAAATTATTAAGAGACTAAGAGACAACAATAAAGTGATAGCGCAATGTACACTTATTCGATAAGGGAACAAGAAAAAAATCAAACAATTTAGTTACTCATATATTATTCGAATTTCAACTTGGTTTATAGAAATTATATCAGGGAACTTCAATTAAATTACCAAGAACTAAGTATACGAATTTTATCGAAATTATATATATACATATTATATATACTTTCCATTGATTCATTATTGATTAAATGATGTTAAAATAAATATTAAATTAGGTTTAATGTAAAAAAATTTAAATATCTTTTACTTTGAAACAGAACAAAAAAATATTAGAAGGCTGAAACTTGTGATTTTTGTTCCTAACAATTCGATCGATAAATCTTAATCTATAGTACATATATAAACTTTATACTTTTTAATTTTTACATGTAGTGGAGTGATGTTTGAGTGATTAACTAAAACATGTAAATTTACCGAGCTAAAAAGAGCTAGGCAAAAATTACAATTATTTTAAATGATCGAATTACTGTGTTTTAAAGTTGGCTAACGTGGTTAGTTTGACATTTAAAATACACACGGTTATTATTTTTAGTCTTAAATTGAGAAACAAATTATTTAATTTTATACTAACTTTTCAAAAATAAGTGTATATTTTAAAAATTTTACTATATCATGTAAATTTAAAACTTAAATAGTTAGATTCTATTACAAATTCAGTGGTAGTTGTGACTTTACAATATCTTCAAGTATCAAGATTTGATTTTTTCCAATGCAAAAGAAAAAAAAAAAATATTGATTTTAAGATATGGGGTTTGGCTATGGATCGGACCTTGTCGATTTAATTATAAGAGTAAAGTTAACCAAAAAAAATTCTATTATACAACATTAAACGAAAATTTTCTCTTGTTAAGAAAAGTTGATAACTAGTATTACATTAATATGGGATTCTATCTATTATAAAATATAAGTTATTGGGAAGAAGAAAAAAAACAGTTCATATATTGCGGCCGTCTAAGCCTTTGTTCTACATGTTGTAAATATATTAAAAGAAACAAAACACTTTTGAAAAACTCTCATCTATAAAGCCATCAACTTCTTCATCTTTCCTTGTGGATCAATACAAACAACATCTATTCTCTCTCTACACATAAATCCAAAAAACAAAAATAAGTGAAGCTCTCTCTCATTCATCACACTTAAAAGTACAAAAGTTTTGATCTAATTCTGAAATCTCTCTTTGTGGGTCACTTTTCCTAAATGGATTACAAAGCAAGAAGCTTGAAGATCAACCAGAATATGGAAGATATTGAAAATAATGTTGAAGAAGAGATGGACCTAAGAAGAGGTCCATGGACTGTTGAAGAAGATTTCAAGCTCATCAATTACATTACTTCTCATGGTGAAGGTCGATGGAACTCTCTTGCTCGTTGCGCCGGTATATAAATTTTATTAAATATTTTATTCATTAAATCAAATTCTTTTTTGAAATTGCAAGAAAATGAATTAGAATCCTTCATGGGGATAAAACCAAAAAGTTTGAAGCTCTCATGTTTCTGTTTATTTTTCTTCTTTCTGAATTGCTAAAAGTATAAATGATTCTAATGAAATCTTTTGAGCTATTCGGGACTCAATTATTAAATCTTTTCGAATATAGATACAATTATTAAAACCCTATAGGTATTGAATAAAGTTACAATATATATTCGTGTTGAAAGAAAATGAAAATAAGTTAATGCTAAATAAATGATCAACATCTATATGGGAAGAGCACTAACGCAATGGAAGAAAGTTTGCTAGAGAAAAAGACCTTTTTTAGACAGTTTGCCTCATAGCAGCAACGGTCCATATAATTTATAATAACTTTACCAAATTTCAACATTATGATTGAGTTTTTTGCGTATGAGATTATCATACAATATACGTGTACACGATAATGTCTAAGACATGTAATATCTTCTAATATGAAACAGGACTCCGACGGACCGGAAAAAGTTGCAGACTACGGTGGTTGAACTATCTCCGGCCAGATGTTCGTCGTGGAAACATAACCCTAGAAGAACAACTCTTGATTCTTGAACTTCACTCTCGTTGGGGCAATAGGTACGTTTTCATTTTAAACAAGCCATCAAAATAGTTAACATAAAAAAAAAAAAAAAAACAAGTCACCATTGTTGTCTCGGTTTCTTGGTTGTTTCTGTGGACAAAAACTCAAAAATGGCATATCAATCTAACATTTTACCAAAAGAAAAAAAAAAACAAGTCACCATTTTTTCTTACAACAATTTAAAGATTATACCGTACTAGCGTGATCGAGTGGTTGAACGTAACTTTCGTAGTTTTAGAATTTATGGGTTCGATTCCTTCTAAATGCACATTTATGTATGATTTTTTTAAAGGTTTTCATATAACTTTCATTAGCTTTTGGGTATAGTCGGATCTCATATAACTTATTGAACCAAGAACTAGATAGGAACAAACGCTCTAAAATCTAGCTCGGTTTATTGAATCGAACCAACAGAATTATACAGAAAATAGATTGGTTATATATATATATTTTGGTTTTATGGTTATATTTTTGTATTGAAAAAGAATTTAGTCACAACTCTGGTTATTGATTTGATTTTCTTGTGATTGACAGATGGTCTAAGATTGCACAATATCTACCAGGAAGAACAGACAATGAAATCAAAAACTATTGGAGGACACGTGTCCAAAAGCATGCAAAGCAACTAAACTGCGATGTGAACAGTCAAAAGTTTAAAGACACAATGAGGTATCTTTGGATGCCTCGGCTTGTAGAAAGGATTCAAGCAGCTTCAGCTTCAACCTTCACAGGATCTGGTACTACGACGTCGTCTTGCTTCACCACTTCCTCAGATCAGTTCAAAATGAACAACACCAACGTGGAACATTTGGGTTTAATGAGTAACCCTAATGGTTACGTTACGCCTGATAATTCAAGTGTAGCGGTATCTTCAGAATCAGATTTGACGGATCACGTGAGTAGTGATCAAGTGAAGCAGATGGCGAATAATTGTTATTTGGATAACGTTAATGAATTATTAAACGGAGATTTTATGGCGACGCAAGAGCAGAGTTGGTTTGAGAATGGTAATGAGATGATACCTTCTTATTCAGACAGTTTTTGGAACATTGGAAGTGATGAAGACTTTTGGCTATTACAGCAACAACTTCTCAACAATGGAAGCTTCTGAATAGACAACAAGTTATTAGAAAGAATTTTACCCAAAAAAAAAAAAACAAGTTATTAGAAAGAAAGAAAAAGTTATCAGAAAAAGGAAAAAAAAAATTTACTCAGAATTAATGTGTGTGAAAGGAATTTTTTAAAAGTGGGGAAACGACAAAAATAAGAGGGTTTTGTAAAAATTAGTAACTTCAGATATATTGGTAGGGTTTAGGAAATTGTTATTTGAAGTAAGTTTGATTGTTATTAATTTGAAGTTGTAATACAGTATTATATTTGCTAGATAACCATTTTTTCTTTGCAAAAATTGTAATATTATATAAATATATATCATAATATCATGTAAATTCCTGATTATAATTCATAAGATAAATAAATTATATTTATTATTTTCTAAAATAAGATTATATAATTTTTTTTTGTTAAAGAACATTATATAACTATCTACAGCATATTCTCTACTATATTTATATATATTGACAATGTTTTAGAAAGAAATATATTCTATATCGTTTTGGGGACGATATATAATTTATTAGAAAATAATTTCACACTAAAAGTAATTTCCTTCATGGAAGCATGCTATATAAACACACTACAATTAATTATATATAAATTTTTTTCCAAAGAACAAAAAAACATTATTGGTTCCACCATGTTTCATAATTATTTAATTAAACCCACTATACGTGACATAAGAGAACAAAACATAAACATATATATAGTAATGACTTTAGCAATGATAAAATGAGAAGAAAAAAATGGATAATTCGATTCATGATGCTTTCAAGAAAGCATGTCTATGGGACCTGTACATGGGAAACAAAAGGCTTTGAGTGGCTTTGAGAGGCTTTAGATTTGAAAAGTAGACAAATCCAAAATTCGATTTTTCTTTAGAATTTATAACTCCACATGGCTGCATTTTAATGGTTAATTACTGAGTTCTAAGGTGGCCATTAAGGGTTTTATTCTTGAAGGATCGTAATAATTATGAATTATAATATATTAAAATATATGGTTAGTGATGATAATTCGATACCACTAAGGCGTGCAAATCTTTAATATTCAATTGAAAACCATTATTGTATTTGTACGGATGATCCCACCATTATCCACATCAATCCTTACACTCTAACACGTCACCTTAACAATATTTCCTTCATTTCTTCAATTATTTTTCTCAAAAATAGTATTAAAGACTCAAAAATAAACTTACGATGTATTTCTTGAATCAAGTGTGATTGTAGGTTATTCATTGGACAAAATGTAAATAAAATATTATGTTATTTGAGCTCAAAACTCTCTCGAAACTAAATTATGATGTATGTAATATTTCAGAGTTTTCAAACCTGGCTTCTCCCGAATCCAAGTGTAAACGAACTATCTGAATCTAAATTTGCTATTCTCTTAGATTATAAAATTTACATAAAAGAGTTGAAGCTTGATTGCGTTGCGATTTATAGTCCTAACGAGATGTGGTTTCAGGATACTAAAATCGGGAGACTAATTGGTGAGGGTCAAATCAAAGATGGACTATACTTTCCTCTCTAAGCACGAAATCATTACTAAACATCATGCCATACACACCTCAACAAAATGGTGTAGCTGAAAAGAAGAATCGACACTTGATGGAAGTAGCAAGGAGCATAATATTTGACAAAAATATCCCAAAACATTTTTGGGGAGACGCAGTATTGATGGCATACTACCTTATAAATCGCTTACCAACTCAAGTTCTTAAAGACATGTCTCCTTTTGAGGTATTGAACAACCAAAAGCCATTACTTGATCATTTAAAGGTTTTCGGTTGTGTGTGTTTTGTTCACATTTCAGAAAGATAAAGGGATAATCTATATCCAAAAGGAGAAAGTTGCATGTTCTTAGGATACTCAACTACTTAGAAAAGCTACAAGTGTCACAACCCAACCACAAATAGAACGTATGTGTCTCGGAATGTTTGATTCATTGAAGACAAGGGGTTCTATTACAAAGGAAGTTGGGAAGATCTTCATGACATGACTTCATCTCAATCTGATGCTGCAGTAACCCTACGACACATCCTTGAGAATCTCAACAACAACACCAACATCGACCATAAAACCATTGAAAAGGAAAGTATTAGTGTTGATACTAATGTTTATGATTCACTAACTTTGCCTCTTGAATGTGATGAACTTAGTCATGACCAAATACAAGATGCAATGAATAATGGTGCACCACAAGAACTAAATGAGGAGTGTGAGAATACACTAACAGCCGAGAGTAAGGTGGTGACTATGCTAAGCAATGATGTTCATAACATTGATAAAGTAGACAAGGTTCATGTGCTTCATGAAGTAGATGACGAAGTTCATGCTATTCATAAAGTCAATGATGAGGTGCCTTCACCCCCTCTTCGTAGAAGTCAACGAACAAGAAAACCTTCTAAATGGGTAAACGATAGAGTTTATTACAATTGCAATGTCGTTGTTCATCCTTTTTAAGTTGTTTGCTCCTTATCCCACTTACCTACTAACCACCAAGCATTCTTGAGCAAAATTAACCAAGTACAAGTACCAAATTCATATGAGGAAGCTAAGGAGATAGAAGTATGGGTGGATGCAATTGATGATGAAGTTCATGCCATGATTCGCAATCACACTTGGGACGAATCAGACTTACCAAAAGGAAAAAAGGCAGTGGGATCTCGTTGGGTATTCACCATCAAATACAAGAGCAACGATGATATAGAGATTTAAGGCGAGGCTTGTAGCTAAGGGGTTCACTCAGATATATGGATAGGACTACATATAGACTTTTGCTCTAGTTGCCACACTCCACACGATAAGAGTTGTTCTTAGTTTAGCTATTAACCTCTCTCAGGATCTTTGGTAGATGGACGTCAAGGATGCATTCTTACAAGGAGAATTGGACGAGGAAGTATATATGCACCATCCACCAAGCCTAGAGAACATTGTTCAAACCGGGAAGGTGCTTAAACTCCGTAAGGCTATCTATGGGCTCAAGCAGTCCCCACGAGCTTGGTATCACAAGCTAAGCACCTAGCTGATGGAAATTTTTTTTCGAAAATATCAATCAAACCACTCACTTTTCACGCTACAAAGTGACAGAGGTATCATCGTGGTTCTTGTATATGTTGACGATATTATCATTACATGTGATGATAAAGAAAGAATCCAGGAAACAAAGGAGCATCTTAAATCTGCCTTTAACATCAAGGACTTAGGGGAGTTGAAATATTTTCTGGGTATTGAGATATGTAGAACTGACGAGGGTCTATTTCTTTCCCAAAGAAAATATGCCATGGACTTGTTAAGTGAAATAGGGAAGCTTGGAGTAAAGCCGGCTAAGACACCCACTGAAGAGGGCTACCAAACACTTAAGGATGAGAACGACTCAGAACCATTTGGAAACATCGGCCAATATCAAAGAACAATGGGTAAGCTCATCTATTTGACAATTACAAGACCTGATATTTCCTTTGCTGTTAATCAGGTCAGCCAACACATGCATGCTCCAACAAACCATCATTAGAACATGGTTGAGAGAATATTGCGGTACATCAGGAGCAAACCAGGTCGTGACATTTGGATGGAAAACAACAAGGACACAGAGATTGTGGGCTACTGTGATGCAGATTGAACGCGTGACAAGATAGATCAAAAATCTACAACTAGTTAATGCACGTTTATAGGAGGCAACTTAGTGACTTGGAAGAGCAAAAAGCATAAAGTAGTGTCTTGGTCAAGCGCTGAAGCGGAGTACTGTGTCATGGCTAATACCACATATGAGTTAGTGTGGCTGCGTGCTTTACTTAATGATCTTGGCGTGAAGACAAACCAAGTCATCACTCTCCACTGTGACAATCAAGCTACCATACATATTGCATCTAATGCCATCTTCCATGAACGTACCAATCATATCGAGGTGGACTGTCATCACATCCGTGAGAAGGTAGAAATGGGCATTATTCTACCCACATACACAAGAAGTGAAGACCAACTTGCAAACATTTTCACTAAGGCTGTGAGTTCGAAGATGTGTGATCAAATGCACTTCAGACTCGGCCTCATCAATCTTCACGACACGTGAAGATGCCTCTATGGGTAGTAAGTGTACTCTTTTTCCCTTGTTCATGTTTTTATCCCACAGGATTTTCATGACAAAGTTTTTAATGAGGCACCTACTATCCATTCCAAGCTTGGTCTCTTCTAATCTCGACGACCAAGCTTGAGGGGAGTATTAACGAATAAGACCATGTTCTATTGAGCCTTATCGTATTTGAGACAAACCCAATATGACTCACTTCCTCTCTAAGTTTCCTTTTCTTGTAATTAGGAGAACTCGTGTGTGAGACCCTTATATGTTGAACGCTTCTTCTTCTACGATCAATATAAGAGATTTTTCTTCTCTTTACTCTTCATTCTTCTTATTCTCTAAACTAATTCCGTATTCAAATCTACATTTTCCTAATCACCCTTACACGGATATAGGTTCATGCTTTCGACCCATTTGAATATCCGAATAAAAAATCTATATGTAAACTACACCTCCTTCAGAAAAATATTTTACACCCCTTCCATGAATTCCTATGTTATAAAAAAACAAATGAGGTCGATTCTTCTTGATACACTTATACACATGTCTTTTTCAACGTCTTAATTGAAGAAGGTAGAGAGAGGTCAAAGTCAACGCACGCGTCAGGTAATCATCTACCACCATATTTATACGGTTACAAAACCATATACGAATAAGTATCTACTATACAATCTATTTCAGTACATACACTTTGTATGTATAATTTATAAATTAATACACATTTCTTCCAAAATTACAATTTTTTATTTAAAAAAACATGAGAATCTTATTACAGTCTAGTGCCAACTTTATATAGGATGAGTGGATTAAGAAAATAAATTAAGCTACCATTCATTTTTAATTAAGCCACCATAAGAAGAAGTTTTGTTAATATTCTGTTATGAGTGTTAACCAACTCAAAACAAGAGGTTGGTTTATATACACCAACAAAGTACAATAACCGGAATAAACCGAAATTAAATTTGTTGGTTTGATGAATGTTAATATTCCCATTCATATAAACCGAATTACATAAGCTGGTAGCTAATTACAGATATATATATACATCATCAAACAAATTACTCATTAAATACATCTTTATAATGTTATTGCATTAGAGTGTGTTTACAAATGTCTCTAGGAGCTCAATAAAGCTTTACACAAGTGATCAGTGAAGAAGATCAGTAGCTCAAGAGGGATATATAAAGGAGAAAGAAGAAACACCCTAAAGAGATACAACAAAATCATGATAGATTTAGTAAAAACAAACAAATAATGTAGAAACTCAGCAGAATCCAGAAATCTAGAAGATGGAGATGATAAAAGGGCAGAGAGAGAAGAGAAAAGGTCTTACAAGGTCAAGAAAAAAACATAATATAGCAATTAATAAAGCTCAGGTAAGATAGTGTCATTGTTTTGATCACAAAGCATAACATGTCTTGATCATCATCTTCTTCTTCTCCTTGAAACAGTCTTTTTGTCCTAAACAAACCACAAATTCATGTAACTACATAAGTTACAATATACATTTTTACAAATCTGTGATCTATGTATATATAGATATGTACCTTGAATCCATGAAACGCATTCCCATAATTCATCCATGGCTTGAGAGAAATTAAGATAAGAGAGTTGAGGTCTTGAATTATATATATATATAAAGAGTCATGTTCAATACACGCATGAACGTAGCTATAGCCTATAGATACATATATACAATTCATTGTATTTTCTATAAAGTAAACAACAAAGAAAATCATATTTTCTTTAACATATAAATATACCCACATTCGTTATAGAAGGTTTTGTTATCAGCTTTAGACTTGATATATAGTTTTTCTTTGATTTATGTATTTCGTCGTTGTGTAATTTTTTGGGTTTATTAATATATAACTCTTCAAACGACACAAAAAAATTTGTGTGTCTTGTATTTTTTATTTATTTATAATTATTCAAGCACTAATTAATGTCGGGTTCAAGTGAACCATATGGGGTTAAGCAAGCTCTTTAGGAAGAGTTCTGTTTGTCGGCAAATAAAGCATTCGAGGCCAAAGCTCTAAAGTCCAAATAACAACACGTGCATGCATCGATTTTGTGGAATTGAATTATGAACCTTTACTATACATACTTTTGTCTTCTCCTTAACATCCCAATTTTCTTAAAAATTAATCATGTTAAGATACTAAAGTCATTAAGTGTTAGCATGAATCTTCATGAAGAGCTCTTGTGGACAGGGGAGAGTCATCCGTGAGCCATGAACATAACTGGATCGAGTTATTTTATTCTAAACCAAGACTATTTCAAAAATCAAAATTGAACCCTAAAAAAAACGAAAAGAAACAAACTTTACTACCATAGTGTTGGGGATGCATGCTTAGACTCCAAAAAATTATTGGTTATCAAATTTCATAATCCTATATGATGACTTGTAAGTTCTGAATTAAACAAATTGTAGCGTAATTCTGTTGTAAATTTTAAAATTTGAGAAGTGTTTTTGGTCAAATGGTTAAATTTATATCTATAATTTTTTTATCTAAGTTTAATTCTAAAAAATCGTATAACCATGTATGATATTGTTTGAAGTTTGGTAGAAAATATGGACTATAGATCGAGACTTATCGATCCCGATTGTTAATCCCAAAAACTCGTATGTAAACGTGTGATCTTCTGCAACATATATACAAATTCAATTAGGTTTTAAACTATACGTGTTAGGTTTTATAGACGTCAATTAGGGTATTAGCTAGCGACAAAAATAGTTCATATTCTTGGGAAAGATAAAGGGAAATGAAATTATGATCAATCAAGACAAATGGTGCAGAGAAAGAAAAAAAGAGAAAGCAAAAGAAGAAACGAAAATGGAAAAAAGACAAAGGGAGACAAAATTGAAGAAGTAAATGAAGCAGCTTAAGTTGCCTGAGGAAGATGGGGAAATTGATGTGACCAAAGACACAAATCATTGAGACAAAGTCACCAAGTTCCGACAAATCCTCCTCCTCAATTACACTTTCTACTCCCTTTAATAATTCATCTCCATTATATGCATCACCATCTCTTTATACCATGTATGTACAATGTATATTTATGTAGACTATCTATAATACATTTTGTGTATATGTAAGAGCTACATGCATAAAAGAGTTTAATAAAAAGTCCCCCTCAAGTAACCATTTTTGTTCTTGTGTTTTCTTTTCTAGGTTATTTGGTTGAATTTTTTAGATTCATAGCTAAAATGTTACTATGTCGAGTTATGTGGTTATCCGATTTTTATTTTTTTTAAAACAAAGATACAAATGGCCGGATGGTAAACCATTTGAGAACAAAAATATTTCTTTTTATACGTTTTGTTAGTTTTAAAAAAAATAGTTTTCACATTTTAGCAAAAGTTATGTGTCTAAAAAACAGCATAGCCAAAAGATTTTACCAATTATATTTAAAAAAATTATTTTTTGGAGAGACATCCGATAAAAATTAGAATGATGCATAGAAGATTAGCATTACACTTGTGCACAAAAATGACATACACAAATCCAAAAATGGTCTAAATTAATATTTACAAAAATTAAGGGAAAAATTAATTGAGAAGATTGATGGGCCTGTTTTTGGTCAACAGATTAATGGGCCTTAGGCCTAAATTGAACAATGCTGTAAGAAACATCTGGTCTTTTTTTATTGCCTATTCAGAGACACGCGCTTCTTCCTCATCAATCATAATAGTTTAATAGTTATTGAACCCTCGCGCGAGATTCCATTTTCTGTTTCTCCATTTTCATCACTCATCTCTGAAATGGTCTTCTTGTTCTTTTTTTTGGGTCAAAAACGAAATTCGAATCCTTTCTCAATTGTCCTCTTATCGTAGTTCCATCGATGGGAATCGAAATCCAGAATCTTTACGATCAGTTTTTCGATTTCATGTCTAGGGTTCATCTGATGCGGTAAGACGAGAAATTTTTGTTCTTGCTCATTGTAGATTCATCTTCCCCTAAAAAATTGATTGATTGGGTAATGGAAAAGGAAAAAGGTGCTCTTTTTCCTGATGATGTTATTCTTCAGATACTTGCAAGATTACCTGTTAAATCTCTGTTCAGGTTCAAATCCGTTTGTAAAACATGGTACAGATTGTCCTCCGAAGAATATTTCACTAACTTGTTCAACGAAATTTCTGTAAAGAAGCAATTTCTTGTTGCTGAGGTATCAGAGTCTTCGAGGTTGATCTGTGTTGATAATCTGAGAGGTGTTTCTGAGTTATCATTGGATTTTCTGAGAGATAGGGTGAGAATTAGGGTTTCTTGTAATGGATTATTGTGTTGCTCTAGCATTCCTGAAAAGGGTGTTTACTATGTTTGTAATCCATCGACTAGAGAGTATAGGAAATTGCCTAGGAGCCGTGAAAGACCCGTGACTCGGTTTTATCCAGATGGTGAGGCAACTCTTGTTGGCTTGGCTTGTGACTTAACCAAGAAGAAGTTTAATGTGGTTTTGGCTGGTTACCACAGATCTTTTGGTCAAAGACCCGACGGTACTTTCATTTGTATGGTGTTTGATTCTGAGACCAATAAATGGAGGAAGTTTCATTCGACGTTAGAAGAGTGTAGTTTCACACACTTGAGCAAGAACCAGGTTGTGTTTTTCAATGGGATGCTTCATTGGTTGATTGGTGGTTTGTGTTATATACTTGCACTTGATGTTGAACATGATGTGTGGAGAAAGCTTTCTTTGCCTGATGAAATTAGATGCGGAGAAGGTGGTAATCGGATTTATCTCTTGGAACTTGATGGGTTTTTGTCGGTGATTCAATTATCAGATGGGTGGATGAAGATCTGGAAGATGAAAGAGTATGAGACTGAAACTTGGATTGTTGTTGATAGAATAAGTTTAAGGTGTATCAAAGGATTGGTACCAGGAATCTTCCCAATTTGTCAGACCGATGAGTATGTTTTCTTGGCTACTCATAAACAAGTTTTGGCTTATCAAAGACGAAGTAAGTCATGGAAAGAGATGTTTTCTGTAAAAAGAAGCTCTTCTCTGCCTTTGTGGTTCTCAGCTTACGCCTTTCGTAGCACCTTAGGAGTCTGTAATTAAAGATGGTTATGTTGCCTGTCTACATATTTTGTTTGTTTCAGCTTTTTGGATCCTTTAGGGATTCTTCAAATTGGTAATAGGTTCTGAATTCCATTTGAAGAAACCATTAATAATACTCATATTTCACAACACTTGTCTTGTATCTACAATCGCTTACATGAATGTTTATGCTTATTTGAAAGAATTTATTAGTAGCCTCAATCTTCCAACTGAGTATCATGATCGTCCTCAATGCCTCAAGTGCATTAGAGAACCTAGAATAAGAAGCAGAATGGATCAAAAACTAACATAAGCTCTGTGCAACATGGTCGCAAGAATATAGATAAAAGAGACCCAAGTGCGATCTGCGTATAGTTTTACTGTATAAAGCCGATCTATGTATTCTATATCTTTTCTCAATAAGATAATTACAAGTTTCTGATTCATCTTGGTCATAATCTAACATTGCAATGGCGTACAAGAAGATTCTGTGCAGGACAATAAGAGGAGAAAAAACAGTTAGAATAAGACTGAAGAAAAGTTGTCTGAAGAAGCGGTAAAGATATGAAAGACACTACGAAGATGGAAGCTAAAAGGTTTGGACTCCAACCAATGGAGCCCTACATCATCCTTAACCGAGGTCTGCAAGCTCCGATACTGACGGTCAACACATTATCTCACTTTCACCATAATTCCCCCCAAGGCGGGTCCAGACCATGTAAATCATTCCTTTTGGAGGGCAGACCTTCCCAAACAAATCGAACTTGTGTCCCCTGAGACTCGTGCAGTTTGGCAACAACGGTACCAGATTTAAACTACCGGCTATTATCACTTGGATTTTTTGGATATTGTTATCATTATGAATAATCAAAACTTAATAAATCAAACTAAATTCGAACTTGAACACCTCAAGTTTATGCAAATATAAAACCAAATTGATTGTGTTCTATACTTGGTTACGACTCTCGCCTTGTTTTTTCTTTATCATACAATTTTTATTCGGTTGGAGCAGCTAAACATGATTATTGTTAAAGAAACTCAAAATTATCTAACAATAATATATTTCTTATTTCAGATTAAAAATCACTTAAACAGAAATAATCGATTTAAAGAATTATAACATATGTACATCAAATACTGTACATACAGTTGACTTTTTTCTGTTTCTTTTAGTAAAAATAAATTTGGGTATTGTTGAATATTTGTTCAACCTTTTTTGGATTCTCCTTAACATTATGACCAGCTTGAACGTTTTCAAACAATGACAAAGGCAAAGACTTAGACAATAAACCAACCTGTGTCTTGAAAGTAATCAAACCTGAAGAACGATTCACATGAATCTCTCCAAGTGAGATCCAAACCAGAAACTCCTTAGCTTTAACTCCAGTAAGTTTCTTAATCCGGTTTGGTTCGAAATACGCAGTTACTTCATCTTCAAAACATACCACAACATTATCGAATCTAAGCAAGTTTTGATGTTTTCTTTTCTGATCTTCTTTCTTTTTCTTGTGCTTCAACCACACGAAACCTGTGTCCTTCACGTATCCGCATTCTTCAATCTCTTGGTTACTAAGGAGCCGGTTTGGTAAACCGATTTCGGTTAACAAAGAACCAAATCTCTCTCTGCATGTCTTGTCTCCAAGGCATATCTCTGCCTTGGCTTTCATGGCTTCTGCTACCATAATAAGGACTATTTGATCAATTTGTGTTTGGATAAGAATATGTTTTTGAGGTAATGAGATTTCAAAGTTGTCTTTGGTACCTTTTTATATTTTTTTTGATGTTGTGTATGTTTAAGAATATGCGTCCTTAAGAGGATCTCTCTTGTGTCGTTTTCTTACAAATTGCAACTCCTTAATTGTCTTTTTATATACCTAATGGATATCCTTTTCTTGTTCGATACTATTTTCTTTTCTTCAATTGCATGTAAATGAGTTACAATATATAAGTTAGAATAACTAAGAATTTTGTATACAATATGTGTGTATTCATATATCTATGCACAATGTTTTATCATTGTGATTATGCATAATTCATTGAAATTAACTAAAGGATTTTGGTTGATTATGCATATTTGATTGAGTAGGTCCTTAATGAAATTAGCTAAAGGATTTCAACCCAAGAAAAAAGTTAAAATATAAAATCACTCAAAAAAACTCGTTAAAACAACAACCCACATCTAATGATCAAAGTCTCCATAGACTAGAAAAACCAAAAGTGAAAGATGAAATTTCTTATAGCGAATAGAATAGATGTATTATACTAGACTTTAAAACCGGCAAAAAGTGTCAGGGTTCAAATAGCGAAGTCGATAACAATCCACCCGAATGTCTAGTCGATCTTCTTCTAATACAAATATATTGTGTGTGTGGATAACGCCTCTTGGCTGAGCCTACATATTGCATTCTACATGACAAAACCTGATGTTTCAATACCTCTAAAATGTTGACATTTTGAAAGAGTTTGACTTTACTTTTCTTCCATTTCAATCTGTAACGAAGGTTATTCCTTCCAAACCGATTAGTCTTTATTGTTTTCTCTAAATCCCAAATTACATGTCGGATGGCTAGGTCTTCTTTTGGCTTTTAATCTCGCTTTCATCTCAACCGATGCTCTCATATATTTCTTCAAGAACAAACTAAACCAGCAGAGCACAGATGATGAACCCACCGGCCCCTTTAATGGTTCATCTTTTGAAAACGACCCTGGGTTTCCGGGAGACCGTGGCCCAGGACTTACATCAACTAGTGGAACAGACTCTGAATTAACTTCTGAAGAGGAAGTTGCTCGGTTACTGAATTGTGCTGACGACTACTCTGCTTTGGGCGTACCTCGATATGGGAATGTCGACATGGCTTATATTAAACGAGAATATAGGAAAAAGGTAATGCCATCTATCTCTCTCTTTGAAGTGAATGCTTCTCTCCTGTGTTGATTATTGGATACTCATGACTAACAAAAACGTATGTTGAGTTTAGAAGCATTGTGAATAATTTAATAGGCGATGCTGGTCCATCCTGATAAGAATATGGGGAATGAGAGAGCAGCAGAAGCATTCAAGAAACTTCAGAATGCATATGAGGTAATGATTTTCTTTTTCTTTTCATTAAGTTGTAATCACTGCATCAAACTCCTGCATCTCTGATAGCCCTATCTGGCCTTTTAGGTATTGCTTGATTCCATAAAGCGAAAATCATATGATGATGAATTGAAGCGGGAAGAACTATTGAAATACTTTTGAAGATTTCAGAATTCTTCTCAAAAGGTAATTTATAGTTGCCTTGTTGTTATTGCTTCTTCTAAATACATCTCTCTTGATAAAAGTGTCTGTTTTTTTCCTTGATACTTGTAAACAAGTAGGCATGTTTTCTCTCTATCTTTCTCTGCATTTTTTCTCAGTACTTCACCTTTGGGACCCTCTACTTGGGTATATGTCTTTATTTAAGCTAATAACGTAATTTATCATCAATAACCAGGAGACTCGTGGACATGGTTTCTCTGGCTCGGGTTTTGGAAGCCCAGAAGGTGAAGGAGAGGAAGGTTTTAGAGAGTGTAAACAAATAGCGTGTAAAAAATGTGGCAATCTCCATGCCTGGTTTCTTACAAAGAAATCAAAATCTAAAGCAAGATGGTGCCAGGTTTATTCCAACTCTTCATCTGCATATTTGCGATACTATGTATCACACCGATGATAAAACTTGTTGAGAGGAAGTTTAATCCCTAGTACTGACCGATTTACACAAGCTCCTTTTTTGTATATCAAGGATTGCAAGGAATTTCATCAAGCAAAAGATGGAGATGGTTGGGTTGAACAATCTTCACAACATGTCTTGTTCGGCCTGTTTCAAAAGGTATTTCTTATACACAAAAGTTTACATGTCATGGGCATACAAATGGTAAATGCACGACACTGGAGAAGCTTGAGATAGGAAGTATAGATGCTCTGCACTGACTGATCCACAAACAAAATGCAATTTGTAATATCAGATGACTCAATTAATATACTTACTCATATTCATGTGAAAGTTGGTTTCTATAATACAGGTTGATATGCCGCGCGCTTACGTTTGTGCAGAAAGCAAAATATATGAAGCTTCTCAGTGGTACATATGCCAGGTACCAGAAAACCAATCCCTTGCTTCTGGCTTTTCATAAGAGATTACTTGTTTACCTTTTGTATTGGAAGAAGGATTGAAACGTTTGTGTTTGAATCGTTGGAAGGGAATGAGATGTCCAGCAAACACCCACAAGCCAAGCTTCCATGTGAACACGAACGTGACAGGTGCAAAACGAGGAACAAGTGGTTCTTCAGGTCAAAGAGGGAACCAGAAAATGCCAAATGCAAATCCGGATGAAACAATGACAGAGGAAGAGTTCTATGAGTGGTTACATAACGCAGTGCAAGCCGGTATGTTTGATAATGTCAACGAGAGCCCATCTTCAGCTACTAGTAACATGCAGAGTCAATGTCTCAAACATGGTGAAAGTTTAGTATCATTTTCGTTTTAAGATATTAGACTTGACTTCGATAACTTTTTTATTCATACAGAGCAAAAGGCTCTTAAAAGAAGCCGATTCATAGATTTTCAACTCTAGGTTTCTTCAACTGAAATCATTAAGAATTATGAGAAAGAGCCCAAATTAAATGGTCATTCATCCATTCCAATGGTACAAAACTACAATTTTAGACTTTTCAAGTTCTTAGAAAATTTATTAAATAACAAGGAACATTAAAACGGCGACGTTTGTAGTACTGGGCTGCTTCATCATTTCGAGTGAGACGTTAATAAGCCCATTTTTAAAACAGCGTTGTTATACTGTTTCTGGAACGAGTCACGACGACGTCGTCTGGTCCGTGACACTCTCATCTCGTCCGTAGGCATCAGATTCGAAAACAATCGCGAACTCCCAAGTCGAAACCTCTAAACCCTAAATCCCCAAATCGGAAACGGAGATTACGATATTCAAACTTGCAGATGTCGTCGTCGTCTTCTCCGAGTGGCGATTTGACTGAGAGGAGAGGGATTCCTGCTGCCAAATTCATCCAAGATGTCGAAACTTATCTCTCAGAGTCTGGTCTCGATCCTAACTCTGCCCTCGCCTTTCATCAAGAAAGGTCTCTCCTTTCGTTTCTCTCTCATACTTAATTTTCATTTAACTCTTTAACTCGACGTATTTTATCTGGGCATGTTCTGCTTAGCTCAAATGCGAGATCTCCTCTACTTATGTATGATCAGTTGATGTCTGGATTATTAACTGTTGATTATTTTACGCTAATAGGCTTAATTTTCCGTGATTTAGGCTTCAGCAATATAAAGTTGTGGAAATGAAGCTTCTTGCTCAGCAGAGGGATCTTCAGGTGTACTTCTCTTTATATTGTCTCTAGCTTGGATGTTATGTATTATGGTTCATGTTACCTTCACTTGATGATATCTTACAATTTTGATTAATTGGCAGGCTAAAATCCCAGATATTGAGAAATGTTTAGAGGTTGTTGCCACTTTGGAAGCAAGGAAGGGTACTGGTGAGGTTCGTTTTTGCTCACTTTAAATTTTTTAGCTTTGAAAAATATCTTTAGTAATCATGCTTAGTATAGCCTGGTTTTGCATTAATGATCTTTTGTTGTTTACCTTTAATTTTGATGTTGTGATAAGTCTAGCTGCAATTGTTTGAGATGGATGATGACCAAATATATATGTGTTTAGAACTTTTTTAATCCAAAATCCTGGCTTTTAGCTTCATATGGTTAAACATGGTTGTGCTTTGATTACTGATGTTTGTATGCCAAATTCGTATCCATGTGATGATTTTTTCTCTTATCTTTGCGCACGTCAGGCATACTCAAAAAACTGTATAATGAACCAGATAAGCCTGCTTGCATTTAAAATTCTTTTGAAGATCGAGATTGATTGGTAGGAAACACTATGCACCTATGATAATATTTCTAATCACTAATCAGCTTTCTTGTGCTTATGGGCCCTTTAATTGGTGCCTTTAGTCATGTTCGATGGTGACAGTAGAACATGTTGTGTCGCAGAACGTAGTTATATCTTCACTGTAAGAATCCAATCTGACATAAATTGTAACGAGCACGATGTTTTGTCTTTTTTATATGAAATTTGCTTTGATGTACACAGTTACTGCTGATTCTTGAGTTCTTCAGTGGTTTTCTCACATGGAATTCTTCCTACAATAATAGGCGCTTTTAGCTGATTTTGAAGTCTCTGAAGGCATATATTCGCGGGCCTGTATTCAAGATACAGACTCGGTGTGTTTGTGGTTGGGAGCAAATGTCATGCTGGAATATTCCTGTGAAGAGGTCCTTTACTCTGGAAACTTATTCTCTTTCGAATTTTAAAATTTCTTGCACAAGGGACCATAGAATAAGTTCTTTTAATCTTCATTGCTCCAATAGGCTACAGCTCTTCTGAAAAACAATCTGGAAAATGCTAAAGCCAGCCTGGAGGTTCTTATAGCTGATTTACAGTTCTTGAGGGATCAAGTCACAGTTACTCAGGTACAAAAATACTTGTAAATTTATCTCATTCCAGTTTAGTCAGCTCTTAGTTTCGTGAGAAAGTATTAAGTAGATGCCTAATTTAGCTTTACATAACTGTAAATTTTTTAACAACCCAAAATTACAGTATTTTTTATCTTATAATGTAGATACATACAGAGATTGATCGATAAGAGTAGTTTATTTATTGACTATAACTTTTTTTGGTGATGAACAGGTAACAATTGCACGTGTTTATAACTGGGATGTTCATCAAAGGAGGGTTAAAGAAGTTACTCCAACTGCTATTGCTGCTGCAGACTCATAAATCACAGGTTTGAATTATAAATTATGTGGGCTTATAAGTGGTAACATGATTATTACAACACTGTTTGCCCTAACCGGTTGTTTGTAACGCTTGATTTTTGCTACCTTGATGAAATTTTGTTTCTGAGACCAACTTAGAAATAGAACCTTAGTGTTGTTATCATCTTCTGTCTTCCATTTTTTCGCTACGTGTGTCATGGTCAGCTTCTGTTTTCTGCAGTTGAAGTACTACAATGTGATAGATATATGAAACTATTTGCAGAATCTGTTGTTCTCAATCAGTGTTTCAACTTCTGAGTCTTATACATTAGATATGTTTCTAGAAGTAGAAAAAGAATGAGAATTCACCAAAAGTCAGGTTGTGTCATTTTCATGGAGACTTAGGTTCAATATTGGTGAAGGCTTTATATGCTTTTGGTACCAAACTAGCAAAAAGTGATGAATGAGAATCAAAAGTGATCAGATGGAACCTTTTTATTAGCTTTTCTCATAAATGCATTTTGTATTTGAAGGAATAAGGTTTCATTTCTTAACAAACCATAATTTTATAGTAAATCTTTTGTGAGGATTCAACCAACCATTGAAAATATATCATAGTAAAAGTTCTATAAGATTCGTTCGTAAATTGTAAGTTTATATTTTGGTGCTAAAATGATAGTGATATTCTTGCAATATTCATATAATTTGGCTATATTGATGTATATATTAATTTGATGTCAATTTGGACAAAATGTCCTTGTTAGACGAGATGTGACATCACTGTTCTGTACAATGCCCGGTTTATTAAGTTGAAAGTATGTATTTATGAACATTTTGAGATTTCCATTGTTTCCAAATAAAGAATATTAGGTGAGAAATAAAAATACAAAAATATCAAATAAAGAAAATGTAAATTGGAGAAAAGTTTTTATTGATGGTTAGGGATTATGTTGACCCTTAGAAAATGGACCTCTCTGTAAATGATGGTCCATATTTCACTTGTTGACTTTCATTTTTCTTTCTTTTTAATAAAAAATACTTTTTATTTGTTAATTTTGTTTTCTCTCCGGGCATAATCTTAATATTATTTGATATTTTAGCAGAATATATTTATGTATCAGTTAATATTGGAAAATTATTGACTTTAATTGAATGGCGAAAAAAACAAACTTTGGATAAATTGTTGATTCTGTTTTTTTTTTTTTTTGTCAAAAGTTATATATGAATTCCTTTCTGAAGATGTTACATAACCATAATAATTAATGTGTTTTTGCCAAGAAAAACTATTATTACATAAAAGTCTGAAAAACACAACATAATTAAAGACAAATATTTTCATGTGTCTCTCAAACAATAATACTTCAAGATAAAACTAAAATTTATTCGAAATTCATTTAAATACTTTCATGCGAACTTTTGTTGTTAATTAAACTAGGGGTAGAACAAAATGTTAGGTTCGAAATGCTGTCAAATCATATCTCAAACCAAAGAAATTAATTTTAATCGTAAATATAATATAATAAATTTGACAGTAAATAGTGCCTGCAGAAATAATGAATCTACCTATATAACATAATGTTCTTTGTATGTTATCATTTAGTATCATTGTATATATATCTAGCGTCTATATATAATTAATATTAATATATTTTACATTATGAACCCAGAAAACATTAACCTTTTTTTATGATTATGTTACGATCCCAAAAGTTATATATTGGTGGTTGCTTATATATTCTTAAGAAGATGTAGAATATATATATATATATATATATATATATATATATATATATATATATAATGTGGATAATGACATGTAAATGCATTTATAGGGCTCCCACAAAAGACATTTTTTTGGTTTATCAACTATGATATATGGACATGAATTTTCAACCCTTACTTCAAAGAAATTGTGATTTTTGGATATATTCCTATTTTATTCAACGTTGAATGTATTAAACGTAAATATGGATTTGAATTGACTCAAGTTGACTTTTTTCTAACAAACATGCGATAGTGAATATATATATCATAGATGATAGTGAATCCTTCCTAGTTGTTCAATATCAAATATATATGAATGAATAACATTGATTGAGCTAAATTTTCAGTGACTTACTTAACTATATTGAAATTAGAGGCGTTCAATTTTGGATAAACCAAACATATTCAAACAAAAATCTGGTTAGAAATTATGTTTAAAAAAAAAAAAAACTTGTTACTTGATTTTTTAATGAATAAAAATCCATATTTTCATAAAATATTGTTATGATATTTTCTTTTTTCAAAAACATATATATTATAAAATTTTCCTGATAATTCTAATAATAAATTATATTGTTAATCCACAACTACAACATTAATACAAAACAGAAAGCTAAATATTCTGGTTAAATTATAATATTTAAATTTTGTAACTGATAATTTTTCGTCAATTTTTATTTAAAATGAATTATTGAATGAGATTTATATTTAACCAAAAAAAAGATTTGTAGATATATATTGTTATCAAAAAATAGGAGAGAAGAAGAGAGAAACGTATATATTTTTAATTTTATTTAATTAAAAAAAAAAGTTATATTGTGGTAAGTCTACTAAAAATATGTATACTTACATATATATAGAGATTGAGTCTTTCTACTTATATTATGTAAGAAGCCAAAGCAGCTACATGTGCCCTCAAAGAGTTATTAAAGTGAGTTTATATGTTTGTGACAAAAATAACGCGTTTTAGGGTTTAGCATTACAATATTCCATTTTAATCCATCTGTTGACTTTTTCTTCTCTTTTTATGATTATTATATTGCTGAATTAATATTTATTTTTATTCATAATAATAAAAATAATAAACAATCTGAGGCCGCAATTATCGGTAGATGTTCTCACTGTACATTTTAGAAAACTGCCTTTCTAAGTCAACATGTTTTTCCCGCGCTCTTTAGAACGAATCTTGACCTTTGTTCATCTTCAACGATTTATTCTTCATTATATTCTTTTTAGTTTAGTTTAAAATAATAGATTACACATCTCTACATCTAATTTTGTACTACTAGTATATAGCATTTATATATCTTGAATTATACGTACCAATGTTCAATACTGTTTGGATCCAATATCCAAGTCGAATAAAGACCAAACAAAGTCACATTCTAACGGGTACGAATACATAATATTTAGGCCAGTGAGAGTTTTTTGGATTAATGAACCATAAATTCCGACTAATTATAGAATCGAGGGAAAAAATGTGAATACTCCTATTTATGCCACAATACACATACATGTAAGAAGAAATTTGAACTCGGTTCTAAACTATCCAAATTTCACTCAACCATTCGACCACGTTTGTGGAAGCTCAAATTATGTATTTTATTATTTTTTGGGTAGCATATCCAATGTCTCAGAATGGACATATTTCATTTGGCATAAGAGTAGTTTAATACTTAAGTATGACCATATTTTGTTTTAGTCTTACTTCAGATGTGCTAGCTATTTTACATTTGATTCTCAACATAATCTTTTTATATTAATTAGATTTGCTTAGATGCCAGTTTTTATATATTCATATATTCATATATATTATATATATATATATATATATTCTTAGTAGATTTAGAAACCACATACTTTATAAAAATACAAAATGATTTGAAGTCAATGAAATACACCTTATAGTTGTACAAACACACACATGGCTCTTTTGGCTTGGACCGACGATAGCTAACTTTATTTTTTGTCCTTTATCCTTTTAAACAATGACAAGTGACATGACAATATTTTTTATGACCAATAACTTTTACTCTTGAGCTTTTGGGTTTCGAAATTGTAATATGGTCAAAGGATACTTAAATCAGTATATACAAAAGTCAGCTGTGTATTATACCAACTATATATATAGTGGGTGATTGATTCCATTTTATTGTCGTAAAATTCGTGTTATAGGTTGTTACTATAGCTTTTAAATGTAACTATTTCAGAAATCAAAACATAAGAAGTAAATATTAGCTCAATAATGTCGATTATACTTTCAATGTATCCATTTTTAGATGTTCTAATATGTTAAATTCAACATAAATAGTCAACTATATGAATTTTACCCATTTCTGTAGCAAGAAGATAGTAATAATATGCGAAGTGAGTAAAATTATTTAAATGTCCAATATATAAAATTCCATTGATAAGGAGACAAGAAAATGGTTTGCCACAACCTTTAAAGCACGAAATACTGTGCTGTAGATACTATAAAATCTAAAGCTACACAAACTTAATTTTTATTTTTATATTTAAAATATACACAACCAATCAACCCTTAAACTTTGTCTGCTAAAATCTACAGTGGTAGATTTTGTTTAGGTATAAATTGTTTCGATGTCTAGCCAAATATACTTTAAATATATTGATATGATAAAAAGAAGGAAATACTTGAAAGCCGTTAAAAAAAAAAAAAAAGGAAATACCAAAACAACAAATAAATTTGGAGAGAATATCAGAGTAGATTTATTTATCGTTCAAAATAAATAATATAAAGAGGAAAATAATAAAGTTGAAGTGAGGAAGCATTTTACGAAATATATATAAATTAGTTTTATTTTGCATGGGCGTAGGCCATTCAAAGGGTTGAATCATGGTATAGTGGGATTAATTTAACTCTAAAATATTAAGGTGGGACATCGCTCTGAAAAAAAAGAGAAAAATCATATCTTTATATATTTACTATTTAATTTATTGATCTAACCAAAAACATATTTACAAAAGTTTACTAAAAATAGCTCTAAAGTGGTGAAGATGGTGGCTACTCATAAAATTGAAGTGTATCTTAGAATTTGCAAGATTCAAAATTTTATTCAGTATTTTTCTTTTCTAATTTCTAGTATTTTGAATTACAAACCTGATTTTCTTATATGTTTTGTTAAACAAATTTCTGGAGATTTATTTTTTTCAAACTCATGTATACCTTCAAACTGGTTTTCTTTTTTTATATATATATATCATATAAATGAATTGAGCTACTATTTATTGATCTAACCATTTATGTTATGGAGTGATACAAATTTTGTAATCAAATTGAACTGCAATAATGAAGATTAGTTCAAAAAAGAATACCTATTTAGATAATTTGCTATCGAAGTTTGATATTTATTTAGATAAATAACTCGTGTAAAGTAAGAGTGAAAGCTTTTATCCAAAGAAAAAGAAAATGAAAGTGTAAAGCTTGGTTGAATAATTGATGGTCAACACTCGTTGGTTTTTAATCTAAATGTAAGGTGATAAGTTTAACTAAAGGTTATAAAAAAACATAAATTAATAGGTCGATCAGTTATGACCAGTATTAAAAAATAATAATGATCAACAGCTTTGACTATTTACCATTTCGTCTTACCCATATTGAAAAATTATATACATTTTCGCAGTCTCGTGAACTTTAGCAGTTAGCTATATGATTTTATGGTCAATCAATTTTCATTTCTTTATATATTTAACTATTGAAAACAATTACTTTTAATTTATTCGTGCTAGTATAATAACACTATACAATTCACACTTAACAAACCCCGATCTCATCCATGTCCCATGTGCATATCACATGTATACGACATACATCCTACAAATCTAGCATATATATATATAATTATAATTTTCAAAAAATGAGATTAAAGTCAGTAAAAGTACTATAATATATTGTATGTTTCCATTTAACCTACCGAAGTAGTAGATCCTTTAAATAGCATTAAAAATCGCACTAACACATACATATACGTGTGTGAAGATATATACTTACTTTCTAGTTTTTATACAATACACTTTTTTTCCATAAAAAATAATCAATACTATATAGTCTATAATGTGTATATTATATATATATATATATATATATATATTTATGTACAAATTGGAGTCGTTGCAACAAAAATTTTGTGAAACAAAATATATATTTATTTATTTATGTGTATGTGGGCGCATAGAGAGATGTTGATATATGTGTATATAGAATACAAATTTTAAGGACTGAGTAGTTATATACAAGTATTGATTTAATTATATTCGCAATTTGCAGATTCTAAATTGTGTTTTTGTTTTTAATTAAAAACTAAAACGTAAGAAAAGGTAGTGTGTGGACGTACGTCCTTAGTTTGCGGCTACTAAACTTTTAAGAGTGGACCTTGTCAAATAAGTTTTTATATCAATGAAATTTGTTGGTTTTCTTTCTAATTCATTAATTTAATTGCGTACATATATATATCATAGACTGGATACTAGGCCGAGTTGCTCTCAATCTGGTAGTTAGGATGATCTAACTAATGACTTGGCACCCGAGTTCGATTTCTACCTGCTGTATTATGGTAGCTTAAAAAAAATTATTGAGGATGAGCTTTAAATTATGGATCGGGTCTTGTCGATCCAATGTTTGATAAAAAAAAAATGGACACTACACAATATACATGTATTCGATTGCCCATCCGGTATGGTCGAGTGGTATCGGGGATTAATGCATCAAACACACAATTTCACGAAACTTTCTTCGAAATTAAATTACAACCTTGTTGAAAACAGGAGATTTTATATAGTTATTTATGACATCAAAATTAGTTGGATCTTATAGTCTATTAACTTAAAATCTAGTTAAGGAAAAAAACTCTGCAATCTGATTTAAAGTTTATGGTGTCTCTTAAATTGAATTCACCCAAATTATAAGAAAAAATGTACATGCTCAAGAAACAAAAAGTGCACGTTATACACACAAAACTTCACAGGTTCGTTTAGATCCTACTGATATAGTTTCAATATTTCAAATGATCTCAATCGTTTTAAGTGTAAATAACTAAGTATTCATTACACTTTGGTATATGTAAAAAAGAAAAAAAATAGCAAATGTGAGCTCTAGTGCGTATGCGTGAAACACTCAAATGTACTTTTTGATCCTTTTATTTGCTTTTTTCGTATTTTTCGCTCTTTTCTTAAGAATCGGTGTACGATGTATTATAAGTCAAAACTAAGTTGGAGTGAGTAAATCTCTGACACTAAACAACGACTTTGTTCGAAATAAAATTGAATTTACAACATTTTTGCAAGTTTACGCCGACATATATTGGATGTGAAATTTCATTCATTTTTTATTGGTAAGTATTATAGCAAAGTAGCATATTTAATCACGCGTTTTCCTACTTTTTTACCAAATCTTATGTGGCGTATATAATTAATCATTCAGACTGATTCTCTAATATCATTATTAACTTATGAAGCAAAAAAATAATTACAATAATGATTTTAATAATAATAATTATAATATTAACAACGTGTTTTTACAAAGGAGAATGGCTTGAGTCGGAAGCAACCGACATGAGAGTAAGGGAAATTAAAACAGCTAATACCGCGTTAAAACAACACGTATCCAGTATGATACTGTGGCCGTTGGATCAAATACGTGTCATGTAAATAGTAGATTGATATACTACAATTTTACAGTGGTTTAGCTTGAAGTCGGACCGGGTCGGGTGGGTCCAAGACTATGACGCTTCATTCTCCTTTGATACAAAACGTTATGTTCTCACAAAAGCGTGTAACCCCCACCTCCCAACAAAAGGTTTCATCGATTGGTTTTGTATTTGTAATTGGATTTTTATCTGACAAATTTTACCGATGTAAAAATTTATCGAACATTACATTATGTATAGAATCGGCTACAAATTTACATCATGAAATTTACTAATTTACGTCTGAACATTTTACTAATTTACATCTTAAAATGATAACGAACCGGCCACACTAGCATTTCAAGAAAACTTGAATTTATAACCTTCAAAAATATTTTCATGAAATTTGCAACGAAAAACAAAACTAATATTGGAAGACCAATAAAATACTCTTGAGTGATTGAACAATTTTCACAGTGTTGCTGAAAATTTGTTTTTAGTAAATGAACTTTTTATAGAACAATTTCAATTTTAAAGCGGATAAAACCAAAAAGAAATCAAGAATACATGATATCTTTCATGTAAATTTTGTGCTTACAATTTTGACTTTAAAACTGTTTTAACCAATTTAGAGGTGTTAATGGACAAAAAGTATAATTTATTTTATCAATAAATACAGTATAACATTTAAAATACTAAAGATTTTGGAGTTATCATAACATTTAAAATTATCACTAAAAATGTTTCATAGTATACATTCTATTCGTTTCAATATACTTCTAACTCTTAATTAATTTACATATTCTACTATAATAAAACAAAAAATTCAAGTTTATTCTTAATATACTCTGTAACAAAAAAATTGACAAGTAGTAAAAGTTATGGAGAAGAGCAATAATAGTTAAAGGGATTTTGAATGACTGATTGACTTGTCGGAGAAGAAGCTAACTATCTGATGACGTATGCTTTATGTCACCATATTTTCGAAGCTTCTTTCTTACGCGTTTTTATTGCTTATTTTAATTATTTATTTTATTTACCTTTCCCTACTTTTAAGTTTTTTGTTTCTTTTCCATCTATATAATAAAATTCATCTTTAAAATTTATTTTTAAGTTATTATATTTAGCGGGTAAAAATTAAATTATAATATTAAATTATTAGCTAGATTATTCTAACTACCAGATTGATAACGAGTTATCGATTTGGCTACTTTTAATGTTTCACAATTTCTTCAATTAATTATTTTCTTAAAGTTTCCATTAATTTTGTCTCTTTCTGTTGGTTTTATCTTTATATTCTCTAATCTACGTGAAACTATGTGCTCACTGCTCACACTTTTTTTATATTGGAACTATATATTTCTTTAAAAGTAATTTGTATTGACACATGAACTTTAATCTAGTGATAAATAGTAAGTTCACTAAAAATATATATATTTATATATCCAAAAATTAATTCATACTGTATATAAAAACTTAGCTAATAAATTAAACAATTATGACTTAATATTATATAAAAAAACCTAATTTATATTGGAATCGCCGTTAGGTTAGTGTATATATGGGAATATTCATTTTTTAACTGTACTAAAATAATTAATTAAGTTATCTGACATTGGTAACTGCGCTGAAATAAATTTTAAATATAGTACAAAATGAGTTTGTCATAGATATGGTAGTAATTAGGGTTAATTATAATGATAGTTGGACTTGGTCTTTAATTGTAATCTTAATGATAATCACCAATTAAGTATTGGGAGTTTGGGACTGTAATATGAAAAGAATCAGCGACAAGACGTTCAAGTCAAACAGAATTAGGCGAAATGTAAAATTATTTATTAAAGTGTCAGGAGAAGTATCAGAGATTTTCTTTTTTCCAGTAAAAACACAATTTAAAAGACAAGTTGACGTTAAAAGTTTAATTTCAATAAAAGCCGTGAGGAGCTTCAAAAAAAATTAAAATTAAAAGAAAGTAAAAAAAAAAACAAAAAACAAAATGAAAGGAGTAATCAGATGCGGCAGACCCACACCTTTTCGATTCATACGTGTTCTGATGTCCTTCACGCGCCATTCCTCGTATCCCTTCGCCTTCCTTTACCGTTTTTAGCCGGTTTGCCCTGTCCACATACGCGTAAAAACAAGAGACTACTTTTTTTTAATAATTAGATCTATAAAAAATTGATCTCTAATCCAAATCCATCAGTTTATAAATAGGTAGTTCAGTTAAATTATTTATGATCTAGATTGGTAGATAGTGAGTTCAAATTCTATTCAGTTCTAGTTTAAAAATATTAACTATAAACTTGGTATCGTCCATCCAATTATTGTTGACCAAAAAAATCTAAATTAGAATTTAAATTTTTAAACAATATCGTGAAAATTATGTAAATCTATGAAATTAAATTATGACTCATTTTTAGAAAAAAAAATATGATGAATTAGAGAGTAAAATTAGACTTAACCGCTTGAATTTTTTTTTTTCTCTTTTTCATGATAAAGAATTCTGTTTTTCAATTCTATATATGTTTAATATTAATATGGCATATGGTTTTTTGTCTACCGTATGTGGTAAGTCAATTAAATACAAACGTATTTGCATATCCAGAAATTGAATCTCACAGTTTATATTATGTATGAAATTGGATAATGGATTGATCAATTATAGCTAAAAAAAATGTGAGTTTCACTGTTTATATTATGTAAAAAATTATATTATGTGAAATTAACTTGATTCATTCAGATCACATATAGAAATAAATAAATAATGTGAATATGGCTTTTAGTATGAGTGGGATCTATAGTGACTGCTTGATTCTGCATAGAACTAAGGGATGTGAGAGCAAAAGTTTATGTGAATTGGATAGAAAGATTAATTATGGGCACTAAAATTTTTGGGGTCTCCATAACTTTTTCTACTGTACAAAAGTGACATGGCTAATCACATTCAAAGTGTTCAGGTGGTAGGATAGCTTTTCAGTCTCTCCAATCATAATCTTGTAGTCTGCATGTTTTGCAATCTAGGTCACAACCAAATTAATATATCACTCTTTTATCATCTACAAATATATTTATTTTGCACATACATGTATTTATCTTTATATATTATGTAAAATTTAAAGTCAAATATGGATATACGATGATGTGGTAGATATACATATCATGCCAATATCACTATTAGTATATAAATATCTTAATAATTTAGATAAATACGAGGTCATAATATATATTATAGTACTATAATTTTTTTCAAACAATTAGAACGATAAAATATAATCTATAATTCAAATCACTCTAATTTATATATGTAGGATGAACACAGCTTTATAAAATCAAACTCTAAAATAAAATATAAAATAATGGACATATAACCACTTTAACTAAAATATTTTCCGTACTACTATACATTTTATACCATACAAATCATTTCCAAGGAATACATCTATTTATCATGCTCATAGTAAAATTTAAATCTAGCTAATCCAAATAATAGGTCAAATGAGTAAAAATCAAATACCAAATAGTAACTATGCCAATCAAAAAGGGTTGGAGTATATATAATTGTAAAAGGTTTAGGAACACAACTTAAACTTGTTTTTATTGGGAATTTTCTTTCCACATTCGGTCAATTAAAAATAATTATACTAAATTTTAGAATCATAGATATTTTTATTTTTTATTAATATTGGATTACAACGGTTTGGCTCATTAACCAAATTCTTATATAATGTAGGCAGTAAAATTCGATCTCTAAATATACAAAAATACTTATTTTTAGTAGATTTATCACATGACACTAAACAAAAAACCACTTGAAAAAATTTAGTCAATTGAATATTTGATAATTATACTCATTTGAAAAGAAATGGTTTAGATATTTATAAAAAGAAAAAGTTGAAATAGTTCCGTTCTATAAACACGACACATGATGGGAATAAAGAAAAAGAAACGGAAATGAAGGAACATATTATTAATGTCCGGAAGAGGACGGCACCGTCTTCATCCATTCACTAACCGTACGCCTCTTACCACCGGCGTTTACCGGTCACCACCACTGTTTTTACTCTAATTCTATATATATATTTTTTAATTATGTCTTTGCCCGCGTAAATGAGACGAATAAATATATAAAAAAAATATTAATAAAAAAAACAAATGGGAAACCTCCTAAATCCAAGCTGTTTTCCAGAAGAACCCAAAACTTCACAAAAGTTATATTCACACCTCTCTCTCTTTCTCACTTCCTTATCTCAAAAAATAAAAACATATAATCACCCAGAAAGCTTAAGAAAAGTTCTTCTTTTCATTTTCTCTTCAAGCAAATCTCATCAGAACATAACAATGTTATATCTATAAAAGTATCCTCTTAGATTCCATCCTTTCTATTACATGGATAAGAAAAAAGAAGAGGATCATCATCATCAACAACAACAGGAAATCATCAATACTTGTAAGAACACAGAAGAAACAAAGATCCAGAATCATCAAGAAGAGCAAATCTCTCAAGCTTCATCAACATCAAACATGGCGAATCTTGTTACATCATCAGATCATCATCAGTTAGAGTTAACTGGGAATCTCTCAAGCATCTTTGATACTTCATCTTTACCTTTTCCTTATTCATCATATTTTGAAGATAACTCTCCTAATAATCCTAATTCTTTCCTTGACTTACTTCGACAAGATCATCAATTTGCTTCTTCCTCTAATTCCTCTTCTTTCTCATTCGATGCTTTTCCTCTCCCAAACAACAATACCCCTTTTTTTACGGATTTACCCTTGCCTCAATCTACAACAACAAGAGCTGAATCATCAGAAGTTGTGAACACAACACCGACATCACCAAACTCAACTTCAGTTTCATCTTCCTCAAACGAAGCTGCAAATGATACCAACAGTAGAAAAGAGGTAGCTACTCCTAAAGATCAAGAGGAAGGAGATCAACAACAAGAGCAAAAGGGTACTAAACCACAGTAAGTTATTCAATCTCAACTTCTAATTTTTCTTATCATATGTTTGAGTTGGATTTATATTTAAAACTGTGAGTATATATTATGGTTTTGAAGATTGAAAGCTAAGAAGAAGAACCAAAAGAAAGCAAGAGAAGCTAGGTTTGCGTTTCTGACTAAGAGCGATATCGATAATCTTGATGATGGTTATAGATGGAGAAAATATGGCCAAAAAGCTGTCAAAAATAGTCCTTATCCCAGGTAAATTACATATTATACTCTGTTTATATATTATATAAGCCCTAGCTCGATTCATATAATCATAAGCATCTGTCTTTACATATAGTTTATAAGTATACTTTACAAAATCTAGTTCATCTAATTCATAAGTATCATCTACATTTTGTATACTACTCATGTTCATTCACAAGATCATATATAAGTATATAAGTATATAACACATAAATTATGTAGAGTAACCCTAGTTCTAGTGTGTTATATTATATATATAAGCAGAGATCTGTATATATATATATATATATGCATATTAACATGACCATATTGAATCATATATATAAGTGAATATTTATAGACGATTTTATATATATATACCTAATACGCGTTTTTTGTAGGGTCCAAAACGTTTTGAATTTTTGGATTTCGAGAATATATTTTCTTTTGTTCCATTCTATGAAGTGTGTGTTTTTCTTCCCTTGAATTATGTTGCTTGTGTCGGAAGATTTCCGTTTCAACTTGTTCCAAACTTTATTACACATCTCGAGATCTTCTGTTCCTCCTCTTCATACATAAATCTTCAATATATTCCTCAAACTAAAATGTCTAATTACTTATATTTTTACTGTGTTAAATTACAGAAGTTATTACCGTTGCACCACAGTAAATTGCGGAGTGAAGAAGAGAGTGGAGAGATCCTCCAATGATCCTTCAATCGTAATGACAACTTACGAAGGTCAACACACTCATCCTTTTCCGATGACGCCACGTGGACACATCGGAATGCTTACGTCACCAATTCTCGATCACGGTGCAACCACTGCTTCAACTTCATCATTCTCTATTCCTCAACCACGTTATTTGATGACTCAACAACAACCTTATAACATCTACAACAACAATGCTTTAAGTATGATCAATAGAAGCTCTTCTGATGGCAATTTCGTGAATCCTGGATCGTCATCTTCATTTCCTGGATTTGGTTATGATATTGTTTCACAACCTTCTACTTCAACTTCGAATTTAAGAGATCATGGATTGCTTCAAGATATTCTTCCTTCACAGATCAGATCAGATACTGTTAACAATCAAACCAACGAAGAGGATAACAAATGAAGAACTTTTTTTCTTTTTCCGGGGCAATTGTTTTTTTTTTCTTTTGGCCGGATTCGGTTCATGAGGAGTTTTTGGCCGGTTTAGGTAAACCGATATTGCTGCCTTTTTCTAATGTTTTTTTTTACTTCATTACATTTAGCATCGATTTTGAATTACTACGAAACAATCAATCGAAGCTAACTAGGAACAGAGGTTTGTAGTTGTAGCATAAGTTATATAGATATAAATTCGTTTTTTTTAGTTTTTTTTTTAGTATTTATAAAGATGTATCGTCTGGCTTTTAAATTATATTATGGTGTTTAGTTGTCTAGTATGTGTTTAGTTATATTATAATGTTTGTAGATAATATGATTTGTAAACATGCTACAAATCACTAGTTCGGCTCTCATTTATTTAAATCTTACATTTATTCTCTTTATAATTCCATTTTGTTGTAAATCGATGCCCTATAGCTATTCGCCTATACCAATAATCTATTCACAATATATATATATATATATATACACAATTATAGTTGCATGTATAATAGTTACATCTAATATTTAATTAAAAAACATTCTATCACATTTAAGACAAAATGCAATACCCAAAAAAATAAAGCAGAAAATCTTGTATAACCTAATGGCTGGATGCAAGTGGTCTTTAGTCTAGTGGCAAGCGATAAGTTCATTAAAGACAGCGCATTTGCACAACCAGAAATCGAGTCCCACCAGCTACATGATGTAGAAATTTGGCTAATGGACCGACCAGTTGTGGTCCAATATCGACAAAATAAAAACCTAATGGCTGGATTAGATGAAACTAAATACTTAAATGAATATTCATATGCTCAATTTCATAACTACTATATTATACCTTCATACTTATTCATCTAGAAATAGTTTGAAAAATTTAACAAAAAAGGATAAATAATTCAAGATATATATACGTCATACGTGATTATAATCATGTGGGTGTAATAAAATGTTAGCTTTAAGGTATAGAGATAACTTTAAAATCATATTGATATCTTTATAAAAAGACTAAAAGAGAACACTTTTAGGCTTAAACTCAAAAGTCTTCTTTACAGTTTTCTTCACTGCGACTATTATGCAAATCTTCAATCATCACAGCTAATTTTTAATACGACTTTTAGGAATAATAAGCAAAATTAAACTGTTTTTCTCTACATGCGTACTTGACCCGACCCTCCTTAGTTGTCCAT
This sequence comes from Lepidium didymum, assembly GCA_963920545.1. Classification (NCBI taxonomy): domain Eukaryota; kingdom Viridiplantae; phylum Streptophyta; class Magnoliopsida; order Brassicales; family Brassicaceae; genus Lepidium; species Lepidium didymum. The sequence goes on along the minus strand of OY986981.1, from coordinate 2,718,087 downwards.
TTGGTCATCTATATGGACCATATATTTTACATAATCAACATCATTTATTTTATTTTTTTTGTCACTAATCAACATCATTTATTTATTTCTCATTTTTTCCCTAATTAACCAAAATGCAAACTGTATTATTTCTAGCATAAGCTTGTTTTCAGAATTCTTAATGTCATTCCAAGTATTTGCTTATAAAATAGAGTAAATATAAGATACTAATGTCTTTACATATTTTATTTTGTCAACAGTTGGATCGACAATATCCGATCTATAGTCAAATCTTTCCTCCAAACCTTAACAATATCACATAAGAAAAACATGACTCTCTAAAATCAAATTCGAATAAAAAAAACAACATACATTATATTTAATGACAAATGACACTTCCCTACATATTCCATTATATCAATTTGATTTAACTCATCCTTTTGACCTATTAACAAATGCAAAACCTAGAACCACAAACACATAAAAAATTGTACATGATCAAATGGTTAAATGTCTAATTCTATAAACTTTTTAATGGAGTTCGATTTCAAATGACTTCATAATTATGTGTGATCGAGTTTGATTTATATATGTGATCAGTCGATCCAATTATTCATAAAAACACGAGTTTGATATATATATGAATATAAAGGTGATCATGTGTGGAGTTATATATATGAGTGTATGTGGTTTAGGTCTTAATCAGGAAGGCGATAGGTACGCAAGTGATGAATGGCTGATAATAAATAAAAAAGTAAATGAAAAAGGCAAAGAGTTAGTAATGTCCATAATGGATTGTCTTTAAAATCACTTAAAAAATAGAAACAAAAAGAGTTCTAACAACCTACTCATCAACCCTATTTCAATCACCAACTAAGTATCAAAACAAAGCATGCTTTGTAATTTATGCATATTTATTACTCTTTAATTAATGTCTTTCTTTAATTCCACCACTCCTGTATAAAGTTACACGTATATATACATTCATACACACATACGCACACCTAATTAAGTCCATTTATTATTGGCACAAGTTTTGTTAGGGTAAAAAGAGTTGAACGAGTCGCATTTTGTGAATACTACTATGTTTGAATGATATTGTACAAAGTAGTATCATATTTCAATCTTTCAAATGATTGGTATGGTATTTTTATTTAAATTAACGGACTTATTATTGATAACAATTTATTGAACTTTGAAAATAAAGCACACAATATATAGCAAATGATCATGAGGTGTGAAATGTTGATCTTTCCTACATTATGAACAAAAGCCCTTGTAATTCATTTGGCCACCACATATTATTTTGGGAAATATATCGAATTCTCTGAACCATTTCAAAAACAAAATCCCGGTCTTTTAATTTATGATTGGTTAAATTTCAGTTACGAAAAAACCACAAAAAATTATCAAATAGTTTTGAAAAAGTATCAAAAATATATATATGACCTAGTCATAGTTTTTCTAGCAATGACCGTATCACTACAGTTGTAGCAATGGAAAAATTTAATTGTTATATGGTCTGTTAGTATATATTGTGGTTAGATCATGACTATTTGATGATTATTTTTAAAAATTTAGTTACAAATTATTGTTTTGTTTATCAAAAAATTATTTTAAATACTGCAATTGTTAGTCAAAATCGATCGAATATTGATTAATTATCTTTCTTGCGGATCTTTCCGGTAAATTGTCATGTGTAAGAAAACATGTTTGCAATTGTTACTTTGGTAAATCATTGAACGGAAACCAAAAAACTGGAAAAACAAGTTTTAACACATTGTTTTCACGGAATAAAATATGAATTTAATTACAAAACATGGAATGCATGTTATTATTGTTAGTGTGGGAACTTCATGGCTAAGAAAAGTAAAAAGAAAAAAAATAAAAACCACTTGAAGTTAATAGAAGCAACTACGGATAATGCATATGGGTGAACTAAGGAACATTAGTCCCTGTAGTTTTTGCATAGTACAGGCTTGGAATTGTCAAAGTGTGTTGAGTATTAGTACTTTGGTGATTATTTGTGAATTTTGCGATAAAGTATAAAGTTATGTTATGTGAATATGCATTATATAGTTATGTTATGGTCTAAGAATAATTACGGATATCTCTTATATAATATGAAAACATAAGTTTTTGAAAAAGTAACATTTAATTTGTAGTATCATTAAAAATCAATAAGCTAAAAAAGAATATAATCGTCTTTCATTTCTATTAAACACCTTTATTTTTTCCATTTGTTAAAATTTTCAGCTTACGTACATCAGACAAACTTACCATAAAAAACATGAGATTGGTGGAACGCACAAATATTTTGGTACTTGCCTTAAAATAAACACATGCGACTTCGATACAGGCCTGAAATTTTCAAGGCCTATAAAAAAAAGAAGCAAAATTCATGGACCAAGACTTGATGTTGGAGTTCGAAACCCACATAATATGGTTCAGTTAATAAAACTTTGGACCCAACTACAGTAATCTATCAAAATACCTCAAAATTTATGTATGTATTGGTGAGGTCCAAACCCAAAGTTCTCACCTTTTCTCTAATTGAACTCACGATGGCTTATCGATAATGTGAAGAAGTAATCAACATACGATGGCTACATCTTGAAACTACTCGATCAAAATTACTAAAATATTTTTGTAAGGAGCTTGTGGTCAAGTGGTAAAGAGCGGACCTAAGATTTTAAAGAGTTTGTAAGTTCGATTTTACTACTATGCGAAACTATAACATATTTTCCTAGTCACCCTTACACGGATATGAGTCCATATTTTCGGTCCATTTGAATATCCGACGAGAGAGTATATCTGTGGGCTGCACCTCCTCACATAAAATCTAGGAACTCCTAAGTTATAAAAAAAACTAAAACATTTTACCCTTGTTTTAGTTTTAGTTAAGTCTTCATGTATCACTCTTGCTACAGATTTTCCATAGTTTTTAACTAGTCGAATAGTTTGCTTGGACTGATAGGAGGATTTAATGTCAAACCCACTCGTTCATAGTAACATAAAACAACAATGAATCAGCAGAGAGCAGCCATGAATAAGTTGGCAAGACCACAGATTTTAAAGATCATCAAATGGATTAAGATCGAAAAGTAAATTTTTTTAATGTAATCGTCAATCCGAAAGCATTTATACACCAGTAACATAGTAGACCAGAGTGACTTCAATATCAGAACGGGATAAAGTACCTAAGTTCTTAGCTAAACCCAACCAAATGAAATGTCTTATCTATTTCCATAATGACTACAAGAAAATAGTTAATATCCGAAAGACAGATCCATCATGAATCCATCCGAAAGACAGATTCCGACATAATGTCTGTTTGTTCCACAAATTATGTATTTAGCTAGTACTTAGACCATCATTTTAAAAGTAAACAAAAAATCTTTGATCCCAAAAAAGAAAGTACTAAAAGTCTAAAAATATTATAGCGAAACTGGGTAGAGGAAGTTATCATTTGGTTTTTCATATTTAAAGACTCAAGAAGTCTGTATTTGTTGGAGTGCTTAAGGATAATGCTAGAAAAGTCCCAATCGAAAGTCATTACTTTATTTTAACTACAGAGATTTCAATTTTGCAATCACATTCGAAACTAATGTAGGAAAACAGAATCATAAGGTACAACCACAAAATAAGAAATAGCAACAGATCGTAGCAACAATAGCTAAAGATTCAATTATCGAAACAAAAGTCCACAGCATATCATCGATTATTGAGAAATTACCAGACAAAGACCACAATCTCATGTTCCAACCAGAGCTCAGGTACGATGTATTCATCTCCGGCCACCGGAAAATCCACGATGAAGATAAATACGACGGTAGATCCATCAACGTCCATCTGGAACCTGACATCACCAAATCTCTCTGCTTCTTCTTCTTCTTCTTCTTCTTGTTTTGATTTTGGTTTTAATACGATCTATATTATTGGAAACAAAGTTGCTATGTTTTCTTATTGAGTATATATTGATAAAAACAAAAGATGGATGTTTGTTAAAATAATAATTGTGAGTCACAATTGTGTTTTGACAAGTGGTTTCGATTTAGAGGTTATTCTTTTAATAATTTTCTTTGTTTAATGTATTTCGTCTGGTAAAATTAATCGTTTTTTTGGGTTAAATGTTAGACAAAATATCTTAAGTTGGTGGGACCAAGATAAATGTTCCGAAAATTCGGATATCCAATAACACGTGGAATAAATAAGTGTGAGTTTATGTATTTATCTTGAACAGAATATATGACAAACTTTAATTTATTCTAGCAAATCCAAACAAATAACTCATATATACAATATATATATATATATATATATATATGTTTTGAATTTAAAAGTGCAATAGGAAATTACATTTGTCGATAAATATATGCTGCATTTTCTACTAAAATTTGACTCTAAGAAGTATGGAGTTCTATTTTTTCATGTGACATTATTAAAAGTTTAGAAGGTTACATTATAAATTTAACTTGGTTGATATAAATATTGAAAAAAATATGTATTTTTTCAAAATAATAACTGTAACAAAAAAAAATATTACTGACAAGAAAAAGTTTGTGGGTAAAAAGACTTTTCAGTTTTAGAAGCGTATGTAATTGCCAAGAAATAAGTGGTATAATTGATTTGTCTTTCATTTAGTTTGGTATCAAATGGTGAATTCGAATCTCACTCCAGTTTTAGTTGAAAAACTTAGACTATATATTAGATCGTTATCGATCTAATGATTAATTATTGCCAAAAAAAAATGTACCTAATTTTTAAGTTTGACTTGTATATAACTTTTTGTGTGTGTCAAAGTACTTATATACAATTCATATGAAACAGAAACAAACTCTTTACAATTAAAAATAGTCGAATCAATTCTTTAAGTTATTTTATATAAAAGAAACCCCATTAAAAAGATCGGTAGCTAAATGATCATTTATAGTTTTATCAAAATGCTATAAATGCTTAGTGCCACAAATTTTTATCCATCTATATAATTACACCTTTTTTTGTAGTTTTTTTTTTTTTTTTCATTTTTTAAAGTTACCAATTGGGTTATTATATTTTCCCCTTTTTTTCTTTTTGTGAGGACAATTATTAAAAACTTGGTCATATTTTGTTCCCATTTCGCAGGGTAGTGTTTCATGTTTCCATTGGAACTTCTTGTGGATCTGTCCCACTATCATTGTTTTGGTCATTGTTAGTGATTAATGATCATTGCTTTTGTCTGTTACACTTTTGCCACTATACTATTACTGTTTATATATCTAATAATTCATCATATGATGTTTGTATTTCCAAAATTTCTTTGTATAAAATTAATTTTAGTTTCTTTGAATTTAATTACTAACAAATATGAATAATGTTCATTCTTAACTTATATGACAGACACAATCTTAAATTCTCTTTACGTTTCACTTTTTTCTCTTTTTATTTTTTTCTCACAATCTTTTTGGTAAAAGATATTTTCTTACCTTGATTTTGATGGAAGAAAATAAGTAAACTGATTAAGGTTATGATAGCACAGTCAATTTTATGTTTGCATTTAAATGCAATTAAAAAAAAATAGTTTTACAAATAATTTTTTATTTTTCATCATTATTTTTACAAAGCACATGAAAGGAAAACATAATTCATTTTTCGTTTATGTTTAGCGTTTGTCTATTTTGACAACTAATGAAAGCTTTTTACAGTACTTTCAAAATGAATAAGATTATGAGTCCATTTGAAAAACAATGCATATTAAACTAAACCCAAACGTGAATCTATGAAACTATGATTTGTATTTGAATAAAACTCTTTAGTAGCTTTGATTTGAGATTGAATAATGATGGGCTTTGCCAAGTATGTTTCATGTGCTTCAAAGAGTGAGACACTATGAGTCTTTTTCTTTATTTATACTAGTAACAAAACAGAACTCATTCTTCAAAAATACAATCTAAAAAAAAAACTAGTAGATTATAATAATATTATAATTTAAAATTCTATTATGTATCTCAAATTATTATAAAATAAAATATTTATATGAAAGCATAAATGAGAGCAAAAATATTTCTTTTTGTTTGTTGTCATTTAATTTTTTGAGTCATTTCCATTCATTTATTTCATTATTGCTGGAAGTATTTGATGACATTAATTTGTAGTGCAAATTATTTGATAAAGGTTTAATGGTTAGCACCAAAGGTATCACCCAACATATAACTTTAGAAACATAGAAATAAGATGAACAAAAAGAGTGAAATTTGGGTTACTAACTATCTCAATTGAAATGCTAGGGCAGCTTATAATATGTAACAAGAACATTCTACTAAAGTATATAGATTCATGAAGCAAACTAAACAAAGAAAATAATTTTTGTGATAACAATTGTAGTTGCATTAATATTCAAGATTCTGTTTTTGTACTATGTTTATGAAAAACAAAGGTAAACATGTCAGTGATAATTAACATATATATATATATATATATGTATAGTGAGGCAAATTCATAACTTATATAACTTTTGATGTAACACAAAAACAAGTAATCTCGCATAATATTTCTAATACTAAGAAATACGAGACTATATCTATAAACAGGGACGAACCCATTCACATAAGAGGGGTTTAGCTGACACACCATAAAATTAGAAATTTTTTTTTATATATACCATTCATAGATATATACGATTAATTATCCATGATGACACACCATAAAAAAATTTATTTTCTCTTTTACTTTTTGCGCACACCCAATTACAATTGGTTAAAAGTCTTTAACTTAAACGGCCCAACTTTGCAGCCTTGTTTTTTACTTTTACTCATCCAACTATATCAACCCAATTTTTTGGAAATTTTCTTTTCTTACAAATTATTAGTAAACTCGATATGATTTTATTATATCTAATAATTACGAAGTACTATAATTAACCTAATTTTAGTCCACGACGTGTTCTTCTCCTTCTTCTCTAAATTTTTCTATGCAGAGAATAATCAAAAGCTTTTTTCATTCCTTCCTAGTAAATTCAAATTTAGATTTCAATTTTGTTTTTAATGATTTTAGTTAAATTATATTCAGTTTTGATCTATATTAGGTATAATTGATCAATCTATTTAGTTTTTATTTTAAACTAAATTTACATGAATTGTTGCTCTTAACATAAATCATGATCATATTTTCTTTTACGATAATTTAGCATTGATTCTTTTATAAATTAAGCTATTATGTAAAAGAAGTTTATCTTAAAGAGTGTTAATAACTTAACAATGTGACTATGTGATTACGTTCCATTAACTCTGTTTTTTTTAAAAGTTTGAATTCATATTTTTTATATATATTTATATTAATACTTTTTTTTGTTATTTCATAAGTATGTACAAATTTTTGAAACGAAAAGCTCTATTATCAACCCAAAGTGATTTAAATAATCTACCATGGGATCCTGTTGATAGGAAACAAATCTCTTAATATCATCCCAATCAAAGAAATGAGGTAATTCGTGTATATATGTTGAGAGGTCTTTGTCAACCTTGTGGTCATATATTTAAACAAACATCGATTGGAGACATATTGAGACGCTTTAATCCTACTTGGTTTGATCAATATCGTACCTGATTAGAGTATAGTGTAAAGAAAGATGCTTTTTTTTGTTTATGTTGTTACTTGTTTAGAGAAAATATTGACGGGTGGAAAAAATCATGGAGGTGTTAATAGATTTCATAACAATGTTGTCATGTATATATCGTTGAGTGAATTGATTTACTTGAATTCAATATATAATCATCCGATATCACCATTCATCGAAATTAAATAAATTGATTAAGTTGAAAAGTGACTCATCAAACGTTGGACTTCTTCAATAAGTTATATTCATGAACATGAAAGATACAATCATAGAAAAATGATCGAAAAACTATGTGTTTGTTGTGATACAAGTGATGCACAAAACTTGTGCAAATATTATTTGAATCTTAAAATAATTCATATATATGTATATATATAAGCCATAATTAATGATAGTAATTTTTTATGATAAATTTTTAATAGAATATTGCCTAAATCATTATGCGGTCTTTGCCAAAATATCCACACGAAAACGAAAGTTAAAAGAAAACATTAGTTATTTAGTTTCTTCCTTTCTTCCATTTTATTTGGTACAATGTATTGTATAAAAGGCTGATATGTTACCGATAAATAAACCGTATTCGTTTATACCAGGAACTTTCTTATGCATTCAAAGTTCAATCATAGTTTCGTGTAGGGTTTAATGTGGGCTTAATCGAGACCTTAGGCTAATTTGCTTGCAAACACGTCTCGGTTCGAATCCTGAAGACCTCTTAGTTTCTTTGTTTTCACTTTTCTTCTTCTTCTTCCTTTCTTCGCCGACGCTTGATCCTTACGCCCAGAGAAGCGACTGATTGATTTTCGAGGTTCTTGCTTTCTTTATCTCCTCTTTCTTTATTCTGCAGTTTCGTCTCTCTCTGCTCGTTAACTTAGATTTACTTTGTGATTCATCGATTATGATTTATGAATATTGGTTTTGTTAGTGATTACAGAAGTGTAATCTTCTTCAATAATCGAATTTTTTTTTCATGATCAGCGCTTAGGTTTTAGTCTTTGTTTTTTTCGAAATCCGAATGGAAAAACCCTTAAATCGAATTGATTTTTCTGACTTGCATTTGTTATAGGAAGAAAAAAGAATGGATTTTGATGACGATGATAAACCAAAAGAAGTTTCTAAAGTCCGCAGATTTGTACCTGGTCGTGCCGGAAAATCCAAACCCAAACCTAAACCAGAACCCACTGCCGATAAACTAGCGCCGCCGCAGCAATCACAAGCTGAGTCTGTAAGCAAGAGTGAGCACGATGTTGATGCCAAATTCACTGGCCCTAAGGTTGAACCAGAGGTCTTTAATGGACCTGTTAAAATGGAAATTGATTCTAAAGTGGATAAGGAGCCGGAGATTACTGAAGATGAGTTGATTGAGGAAGCTCAACTTCCATTGCAGGAGGAGAAGGAAATAGAAGAAGAAGAAGAAGATATTGTTGTTCGTGAAATAGACGTTTTCTTCAATCCGTCTATTGATGCCAACACTAAGGTCTATTGGAATTTTAAGTTTTTTAAAACAAATGATTCTGCTAATCGTTTTTTAGACATTTGATTTACATTTTGTTTATCTCACATGTGGCAGCTTTATGTTCTACAATTTCCTCTAAGACCGTCCTGGCGTCCATACGAAATGGATGAACGATGTGAAGAAGTGAGTGTTGCCATTGTTTATTGCTATTACTTGATCTACATTGCTTCGAATCTAACATTTTTTGTTTATTTATGTGTCTTAAGGTTAGAGTGAATCCCTCTACCACAGAAGTGGAAATTGATTTGTCTGTGGATGTCAATTCAAAGAACTATGACCCCATGTTTGGAATAAACATGACTAAGCAGGTGGGTTTTATTTCCAAGCTTGACTCAAGTTTAATCTAATTGATGCACTTCAACTTTTTGTCGGTTTTCTTGTTTTTTGGGTAGACCTTGTCAACAACATGGAAGCAGCCTCCTACTTTGGATTATGCTATTGGGGTTCTTTCAGGTGATAAGGTACTCTTCCTTGTTTCGAATGCTTGATAACATTGTTGTGTTTGAGCAGTGAGGATGTCTTATTGAATTAGACTTGTTGACTTGCAGTTACACTTGAATCCTGTTCATGCTGTTGCTCAGCTTCGACCATCTATGGAGCATCTTACACCCTTAGGCAAAAAGAAACAATCAGAATCAACTGAAGAATCTGTCGGAACATCAAAAAAACAGGTATAGATCATGACCTAACATTTCCTAAAGACTTGAGGTGTGTAGATGTTGGTTCAATTTTAAAGCCCTGCAATCTAGCATGATGGCTTCTGTAGAGTTGGGCGTTTTCCTTTTTTATTTCGTTTCAACTTTCTGCTTTGTCAAAGATTTGCTTAAGTAGTTTGGCAACTTATGCCACCGTTTACATGATTTTAAAGTTTAATATATTTATTTCATTCGTGGCAGAACAAGGGAGTGCAGGCTTTGACGGATCAGAAACCAGTTCACGAAGAAGTATGAGAAATGTTTTATCTACTTTCTATGTGATCCTTTCCTCTCTTAAGGTTGTTGGTGAATATGGCTTGGTAAACTTATACTGCTATTTTGCTTCTTCCTTTAGAATTGGGTTGCACTCAAGTATCATGGACTTCAATCCGAATATTGCTCCAGATATCTTAATGGAATGATGGCAAATGGGAACTCTTCAATTAACTTCAACATGAGCCCGTATGATGTCTTTCTTTCACCTCCTGCTTACTTCAAACTTTTTTTTTTCTTTTTCTTATTGTTCCTCTTGTATTTCATTAAAGGGACATATATATCAATGAACTGTGTCGTGGGGGAAGCAGCAGAATCTCTGACTCAAAAGAAGCATCGAAAAGGTACAAAATATTAGGGTCATCTAGTCAGCATTTGTCATCAAGGCATCGAAAAGTAACTCATGGTTGCTTTACCATTGCCTGGGGTCTCGTATGTAGTCAACTTGCACCATTCCTTACGTTCCTAACATATAGCCCTTTGCTTTCAGGGTCTTGATCTGCCTGCCAATTGAAGAACGTTTGCAAAAGTTGCTGTGCGAGGTTGGTAGCTATTCTAATCAGCATTATGTTTTTAAATGAGAGCTTGCGTTTTCAGTTTCCTGTTCTTATGTGGTTTTTCTGAATAAAATTTATATGGATCCTTCTTTACAGTTACGAATAAAGTATAGGCCATTTGACTAACTTCTTAATCCTAACAGGGATCTCCGTTGTTCCGATACAGTGTTCTTAAGCATTATGCCCCTGAGCTCTCAGATGAGGATTTCATAGCCAAACTCCGAGAATATGCGTGGTTAGTTCAAGGTTTATGGACTCCTAAAACTGGGCTACTAAAACTAGACGCCCCCCTAGAAGCTTCCAGGGATTACGTCCTGAGTCTGTTCAGCCTGGGTACAACCATAAAGTACTCTCAAGTTGAAGCAACAGGTCGCCTTAGGGAAAAGGTGAAAACTATGTTAACTGGATTTGCCAAAGAAAGGCCTCTGCTATGCGATTGGAAGTTCAAAGAGCCGACTGATGTCTCCTTCATAAAATCCTACCCAGAGATTGTTGAGGAGCAAGATAGTTTTTGGACTGGCAAGAAAGCGACTTTAGAAAAAATGATAACCCAAGGAGGTAAAAATAGAACTGATAACGGGAGGAATGTTGCTGGCAGAAATCCTTCTGTTACACTTAAACCGGAGGTCCCAACAACTCTCTCTGACAAAGGAGGACGTCCAAAAAATACGATACCTCGGGTTGTTAGACAAAAAATGCCAGAGGAACTTCGGAGGGCGTTGCCAAAAGCCTTGAAAAAAGTATTTCAGAGTCACAAAGTTTGCAGGTGAGATTACTCTGCACTTATCTCAACTTAGTAATTTTCCATTTATTGGATTTCATATGGATTTGTGTGTGCAGCTACGAGACCATCTGCCAAGGACTTAGGGATCTTGCAGTTTCCACATCGAATAATCCGAAAGCTGATTCAGGCATGGCAGTGAATGTGGCGTTAGCTGTAGATGCTCACCAAGACGAGCTTCAACAAGTTATAAGTGAACTAGCTGTTGACATTCACGGCTCTTTTGTCTCCATGTCGTCTCCAGAACATCCAGAATATGACCCTTTGAGGTTATTTGTTGTTGTAACAGGATCACACTGGTCCTTTCTGTTTCTGTTGAAGCTTTAATTTCTCTTCTTTTTTAATCATCAGGCGAGTGGTGATTGACCTCTTACGCGGATCTGTACCTGGAACAAAGCTTATGAAGGCTGATGTATTAGTAGCAGGGAAGACAGAACTTCGTCGTGAAGTCACCACCAACGAATACACTAAGGTCTTTCACTTAAGCTATCTTCGTCTTGACGTTATGTTTGACCAAAGTGTAGTTTTAGTTTCTGACTGTTGGTGTTGGCGCAGGTGATGCACGACCTCTGTGAATCAAGCTCTTCAGGATGGGTTTTACGGAAAGCTCGATGAGTTATCATCACTCACGAATCATTCCGAGTCTCTGACTAGATTTGAGAATTAGAGAATAGGTTTATAGTGATCTATGAATATTGATATATTCGAGGAATTCATTTTTGTGAACGATTCAGTAATTTTGAGAGCGTTCTATTTTGTTTTCCTTTCTTTTGACATCAAACAGCTTTTATAGTACTAAACATAATAAGATAGCGAAATAAGTACTAAGCACAAACAATGGAATCTTGACATTGGAAAAACGAATAAATACTTGAAATTGTTCAATCAAAGGTTTTCATAGTTGATGTGATCTTAAGTAAATTAGAAAACAAAAAAGTAATACGAACTCAGTCATAATCTGTTGTTCAAGAAGGGAACAAGAGAAACATTTTCCATTCTAACAAGTCACTTGAAGAGGCTGCCAAGCAAAACCCAAACTCACTCTTGTGTCTTGTTTCACCATCCTCATTAGCAGCTGCAGTTTCCCTCAGAATATGTGTACCAAGTCATATGCAAATCTACTCCATTGTTAAGGAAACCTACTCAGAAAAACAATGACAAGAAACTAGATATCGAGTTTGCATGAACTTTTATCTCTGTACGAACTTTATCCTATACGAGGTTACCCTTTAGTTACTATAACAGACAAAAGGCCGTTTCTAAGTAAAGCACAGGTTTAAAGAAGCTAATTCTTTTTACCGACACAATACCATAGATATTCTTTCGTTAAGCTAAACAGACCTTGATTTACTTTTTTCATATTTACAAAAAATGAATGTGACCACCAAATTGAATTTAAGGATACGTCCAGAACAGCACAAACGACTGCAAAAAAAGAGAAAATAACACTGTAATTAGTATGAGGTTGATTGATAAAGCACATAAAAATAAACAGACAAACTGTGAACAGCTTGAGTTTAGTTGGAAATAACTTGCATCTTGAAGCAACAAACAATGTAAGAAGATGAAATAAATGATGACATACCATAAGGCCACCTAGAAAGCCGTCAAAAAAGACCCGATTCCACGAATCAAAGTACAGGTCTGTAGAGAATCCTGCCTTGGCCATGAGCCCAACTGATGTGATCAACATCACCACAAAGTAAAATACGAAACCAGTCAACCCTGTGAATCCAATTATTCCTGCAAGGACACCAGCGATAATAGACAAAAACGTCCGGCTGCAAAGCGAAAAATCAGAGACACAACATTGTCAGAACACGAGAGTAATCATCTTAGAAGAGAACAAGAGTGAGAGAACTGTATTGAATCGGACCTGTTTTGTATGACTTTCAAATTTTTCTGTAAATTCTCTGCACTGAAGGTTGGTATGTCAGCCATGACATCCTTTGATCTCTTCTCAGATGAACCCATTTAAGGTGGCAACAATCTGACCCACATAGATATCAAAATTCCATCAAATCTCTTTGTTTTCTACATTACAGCAATATAAAGGAAGGACTTGTACATCGTAGTGCAAGTGTTAGAATACAAAACCCTAAAAGTCTCCATTTTTAAGCTACAGATGGTGGGAAATTTCCCGAGAAAAAAGTAGGGGTTTCTACAACGATACAAAAAATTAGATAACTGGGTTCTGCTAGCTCTTGCAATCAAAATCGAATTCGATTCTTAAAAGATTCAGAATTTACGATAATCTCTTATATAGTCTAGGTAAGGTTCCTACAATAGAGCAGGAGCAGCTATGGTTAATCGATCCCTGAAGTCAATTCCGATCTACTTTGAGATCTACACCAACCTGAAGAAAAAAAAATCTGAGGAAAAGTTGCGATCGAGATGAGAGCACCAAGAGGACGATCGGAGAAGCTTGCTTGGTACTTGGGAGGGATTAATGGAGAGGATGAGCGAATTTGATTGAGAAAGAGATTGAACAGAGGAGTTATTCGCTTGTAAGTCTCCTAAGTTAAATAGTAAATCCTATCAAAGTATTTTTAAGAAAAAGTTATATATAATTTTTTTTTTTGTAACCTTGTAGGATTTTATTTTTTGTTGCATCAGCCTTGTATGATTATTTTATTTTCGCAAATTTTTTTTTTATCATGTGAAATTTTATCAAAAAAAAAGTCCGAGAGCCGAGAAGTAGCTGGTGCAGTAGGCTTGTCTCTGCTATAACTAGTCATTAGATGGTATATTCGAGTTCACCCGGTTCAACTGAAATAGTTGGATATGAATCAAGTATTGTTGATATAATAGTTAATTATTGATATTAAAAAATAACCAATCACATATAAATACAACTCAACTTGGGTTCTAAATTTTTGTCTTTTGATTAGATTAGTTTTGCAAAAATAAATCTAGAATATAATTGGATTAGTTTTAGTGCTACAGACTATTATTATTCTTTAGAGCAATAGCCAAAACTTGAAACTAGATGTAGAAATCTAGAACCTATGAACTATAAATTTTTTGGTCATTTACTAATGACCAAATTTGGCCTAAACATATGAAACAACTCATGATAAAACTACCATTGAGGTATCTATTATTCAAGGCAACAGAACTATAATATATCTTCTTTTGGTATAAATTACAAGAGTTGAATCATATTTTCCCCCAAAATTAGCATTACTCTAACGACACTATCAAAAGTTTCTTAAAAACTAATTCACATAAATTCACAATTGTAAGTTTATCACAACCATTGTTGCTGGTCGCCGATATTTTAGGATTCCAGTTCCAGATTTCGATTTCATTCGATAAGAAACCAGAAAAATTGCAATGAAATTGATGATTGATCATTGTTTTACAATGGTGTGTATCAATCAATCTGTAATAACAGAGTCATCAGATCGATGATGACGATGACGATACTCATTTCGAATTTTGGATTCGAGAACAGAGACATAACGCTCAAGAACAGAAATTACTGCTTCAAATTCCGATACTTGTTTCTCGATTGCATCAATTTGTCCAACAAATTCATCCAAGCCACCACTTTTGGATTTCATCTGCTCTGCGAAAACTCTGAGCCCAGCTGCTACGTCACCAAAACCATCGTACTCCGATGAAATTCTCAGATTCATCTTCTCCAATAGATCCAATTGATTGCTCGTTCCCTATTATCATTCATTATTTATCGACCAAACTAAATTTCAAATCTTTTTTTTTTTGTCTGAATTTCGAATCTATGGAGAACATATATGAATACTAAAAAACTGTAAATAATTTGGGATTGATTTTTTGACCTGGAGCTCCGATTTAACCATGGATGATACACTCGTGAAAAGATTCTCTAGCGATTCAGCTAGATCATCACCTCTCGCATCCGCCATCGATAGATAGAGATAGATACTTCTTCGCGCAGAGAGAGTACAACAACACACGAAAAACCAATTGACTTTTTTTAGACATTTCATTAATTAAACGTGTTAACTTAATAAAGCGGTGAAGAAGTAATTTGTATTATACTGATTTTGTCCACCTGCTCATACACAGACCCAATAAGCTAGTTGAAAATGGTTAACTAAATACCGAATTTTCGCATTTTTGCCAAAAAAATACACCAAAGAAAGTTAGAGGTTAACAATTACAATACCTTACACATACACATTAAATAAAAAAGCTCCAATACCCTCAATAATACATCAATTTGCAGGTAGTGAAGGCAAATTTCACAACTTTTGATGTTTCTGGAATAGTTACATAAAATTATATTTGATGTGTGTACTGTTTGATTAATCGAGGCTGCTATACAGATCAATGCTTCCTAGTTGTAGTCTAGAGGTTGTGTTCACATCTCGTACGCACAAAAACCGAAACCTGCAACAATATACATTAGATAAGACCATAAGAAAAAGAAACGCATATGGGATTTGCTTATCATATGCATTTGAAAACTCAAACCAAGTTGTAGATCATAGAAATGATATCTGATAATTTACCTGAAAAGATTTGCTTGGAATCCAGGTGATGTTATTTTGTAGGCTTTGCGTTGAAACCGCTCCTCAAATACCTGACAAGTTTGTTTGTCTAGAACACACCATGTCAATCCACCATCGCTACTTCCTTCCAGAACCCTGGCCGAGGCAACACACAGCGTTAAAACATAGGTTTGTGTATGTTTGGAGTTTAAAGTATATATATGATGAAGACATTACCAATCTCTGGGGTCTCTCTCTGGGGCATCATTAGCAGACATGATCTCGTATGCTATGAGTTGGTGCAGCTGATTGTAGAGTGTTTTGTACATGATCCAACTGCCTGTAAGAGGAGATTTGATATTTTGCATCGTAAAAATGTAACAAATATCAGAAATTTTTTGAATCAGGGTTTTATTTCATACCTTTTGCACCATTTGGTTCTTCCCATTTGGACTCCTGGATTCCATCAAAAGCTGCGGTTGCCTGAGGTAATAAGGCATGATTTTTAGGAATAACGACAACGAGTTTAATTAATGGTGACATGAGAGTTGTAGTAGTGTATTACTTACAATGCCAGAAGGAAGCTCTTCACCACTTGCTAGGACGGAGCCAGAGCATATCCTGTTCTGTTTCAGAAATGGAAAAGACAGTGAATCTTTGTTCAAGTTTTGGCATTTGCTGAGGTCTGTGATCAGTTCCCTTAAAGCGTCCAATGCAACTGGCAGTGCTAAAGCAGTTTTTGTGGGTTTTCCGTCCAAGCATATTGTGATACTTTTATTGTCTGTGTCTTTCTCACTCTTTGATATTCCGAAACGATCTGTTACTTGACAGAGGAAAGTGTTGTAAAGAGAACTGGTCTTCAAAAACGTTGACGATTGACGAAAGGTTTTCTTTTATAAACCACGAACCAGCCGGTTCTCTAAAATCCTGAACCGTTGGTTTGGTACGATTTTTGATTTCATCCTCAAAAACGGTGTCCTCTTTATCCTCTCAAGCTTCGTTCAAACTTCCAACTAGCATGAGCATTTGGTGTTTCGGTTAGATTTTATAGATTTTTGGTTTTCGAATGTGAAAATATGATAATTATACTCATACCAACTAAAATTCAGTTTGATTTTTATCGGTTTCAGTTCCATATATATAATAGAATGTTATCCACGCTTAAAACGTGAGCTATTATTGTTATTTTGATAATCATATTTTATGTTATTTGTTCAAGTAACTATATATGGATTTTGCATATTTAAACTATGAATTGTTAATGTATTCTATATATTATATAAGTAAACGTTTCTCTTTCTTAATAGTCTCATGTATGTTCTTGCATAAAAACAATTTTGTTAGACAATATATTTTAATTTGAGTTGAATAAGTCTTAGTATTTTGTTTGATTTATAATATATATTTGCTTATTTTAAATATAGATTTTTCGAATAATAGTTATCTTATTACTTTATTTTTTTATCAAAAAACTTTTTATTTGAAAGTATATATTAATTTTATAAAAAAATTGTGTAGTAATATATTTGTTTTTTAAAATAGATCTATCAAGTAAAATATATTGTTGCAATATTTATATTCAATGATAATTTATTTCAATTTTTTTTGTATTTCATAGTAAAAATGTAGTTAAAATGAAGTTTTGGAAGAAAATAAGACAATAGACTTTACAAATTATTATTATAAAAATATTTATTAAATGATTTCGTAGAAAAAATAGGGAAATATAGAAGTAGGTAGATTAGGAAGTAATGAAAATAAGAGTGGATTGAATCATGTATAGATGTTGGAGTCATAACCAACATTTACAGTTTTCTTTTCGATTAATTGGTTAATATTATATTTAAAACAAAAATATATGAATAAAAATATGAGAATTTTAATGATAATGAGTTTTATGTAACTTTTTAAATAATATTTTTATAGGATGGAAAGTGTGTCTTAAAAAGACTTCATAGGATGAAAAGTTTCTTATGATGGATCTAAAATTTAGGGATTAAAATGAAAAATTTAGAAAATATATTTTGTAATTATTTACAAATAGAGGTTGTTAAAAAAAAGATCTCCATTTTTTTTTGTCAACGGCAGATAATATGATGGGCCACAACTGACTGGCCCATTAGCCAAATTCCTGCATAATACAGGTGGTGGGACTCGATCTCGGGTGCATGTGCGTCTGCCATTTAGTGGACTTACCAAATGCCACCGGACTAAAAGTCACTTGCAAAAAAAAAATCTCCATTTTAATAAATAGAGATTTGAAATGTAAACCAAATTAGAACCAAAATAATATCTCAAATTAGTTGAGTAACGAATGGTTATTTATAACTTAAAAAGAATCCAAATTATTAGTACAATAATTACTTTTGCAATAAAGAATACGGATGAATACTAAATTAACGAGACAGTTATCCGTGAGAAGGAAGATTCAAAGGTTGATAGATTTAAACAAGAAATTTTATGTAGTACATCTCAATCTAGAAATTGAAGAAATGATGCTAAAGAAAATATTACCCTCATTTTTATTTTATTTTTATTATTATTATTATTATTAATATAATGTTTATTTAATATAATTTATAATTGAATAAGTTATTAATGTACATATATATATATATATATTAATAATATAATATATTGTGAATGCCGAATTTTTTTCAGTTTCGTGATTAGGATAATTCATCTAATAACTCTGATATTAAAAGTTTGATTATCTATAACAAATAGATTAAAAAATTTGGAGTATAGATCGAATCTTATTGTTCTAAATTTCTAATTGTTGACCGAAAACAAAAAATTATGCGCCAATAGTTATTGTCTTATTGAAGTCTGTTGTAATTTTCTTATGGTTTCTTTACGGTTTATTTTTCGTAACAACCAAAACTCGACGGGAAAAAATCCATATATTTTTATAAAAATCCATGTATTAGTATAAAAATCCATGTATTAGCTCTCACAAATATTTGTTTCAGACGGATTTTCCACGAATTTTTTCGTCAAAATTAAACTTTATTTCTTTTAGTAAAAACCGAATCGCAATTCAAACCCGTACTTAATAAGGATGTTCAGTAAACCCTTATTTATTTGTTAGAACTTGGAAAAAATACGTATTGTCGGATACAACTTACAAGAGTAATTCAAGATCAGAATAACCAACGAGGATTGAGATCCATGGAATTTAAAAGTCTTATAATGCAAACTAGCAAAATGTTAAAGGTAAGAAAAAACTCACTCACAGCTGCTTGTTCTAATTCTTTCCGAGTGCAAATGTTAGTCTAAACTCAAGTTGGAGTTTTACAATTACTCCTTCGGGGATGGCTTTGGCTGTTCATGACTATCAATCACATTTTTATCATCACTTTTTTTTTTGGTAAAACGTTAATTTAGAAAGGAATTATTACTTCACTTGTAGATTCGGTTATCGTAATGTTTGCATTACCGCTACAATCAACCGGGTTTGGAGAGTCCTTGATGATCACTTCATGCTGATGAAAAGACGCAGCTACAAAATAAAAAGAGATAATGAGACCAAACACATTACGATGATTAATTTGGTCAAAAACAAAAACAAATAAAACATAACAAAATCAACACTTTGACAAAAAAAAAAAAAAAACAAAAACAAAAGCAGTTATGGATAATCGTCTCGCATAAAGCAGGTGGGAAAAATAGTGCAAGAAAAAGAATCAAAAGCTGAGCATTAGATTTCGCCATGGATATAATTAATTAGCTCCTCGATCTTCACTATAGTTTGACAAACAAGTTTATAGCTATTAATTACATATATATAAGAATTGTGCAAAAAATAGTGATGTTTAAAGTAGTGACACACAAATTAAGATAGTTCATAAAATATTTATTTTAATTTTTTTATGAGTATTTAATTTTTTGGAAACATAAATCTCTAGTAAAAAAATTATAAAGACATAAGGGCAACACTGGAAAAATGAGTTATACAAAAGAAAACAACACTTATATTGAAATAATTTTTTTTTGTCTAAAATATCAATTAAATTGAAGCGGATGAAATAAGAACTAAGATCGTGTTCAATGACTATCTTTAAGTATACATAATTTTAATTTATACTAACATGTTTTTCTTGGAAAGATAAAAGCTTTAGTTATTTTATGACCAATCTGTCTGAAAGTGGGAAAGAAAACTGGAGTGGACAATGTGGTTCGAGCATAAGATCAGACGAACGATGCATGCTTTTAGTTTTCAGTTTTTTTTTTCTATCAACAAATAACCATTGCGACAAGATCCGATCTATGGTCAAAGTTCTCCAAATGAAGCATGGTGAAATTCAAACTCACCATTTCATACTTAGCTAAATCAGTGGCAAACCAATTGAGCTACCTATATTTTTTTTTGTTTTCGGTTTATATAAAATAAAATAAAACCTTTACCATATCTAAACGTTATAGCTGGCTGTGAAAAAAAAAAGAGTTTGAGCTAGAAACAAATTCTAATTATCATGTTTAATAAAAGGTACAAAATAAAAAAAACCTTCAATCCGGCAGACAAAACATATCTTAAGATTTGATTTCACCCAACACAACAACACAACACTTCAGACAGAAAGATATTGTGAGAGTTTTCTTGATTTTGCGAAAGATACTTTAAATTGTGAGAGTTTCTTGAACTAGTATTCCATTTTTTAAAATTTTATTTTTGAATTATAACACTTTTAATTACGAAGCTCTTATATGATTATAGTTTCAGTCGGTAATTCGACTAAAAGGCGGCATAAATGGAACACCAGTGAGTGGACAAGGGAAGTGAATGCACATCATCTCATCTTCTGGGTCGTTGTTGGTGATGCTTACAGTAATATGGTAAGAAAGCAAACGTATTCCATACACACACACATACAAAGAAGGGTATCGTTAGATGATGATAATGAAAGTCTAGCAAATGTTAAAGGTAAGAAAAAACTCACAGTTGCTTGTTCTAATTCTTTCCGATCGTGAAAATGTTACTGAAAAAAAAGCAGAACATGGACCAGGTCTTATAGGGCATGCCGTTACATCACAGAGAGAGTAAGTTTTTGTAAAAGTCACAATACAATTCCTTCAGATGTTAAGTCTAAACTCAAGTTGGAGTTTTACAATTACTCCTTCAGGTATTGCTTTGGCTGTTCATTTTTATCAACATTGTTCATTTGTGAAACCTTAATTAGCAATCTATAGATTGGAAAAGCTTTTACGGAAATTACTTCACTTACTTGTAGAACCGATTATTGTAATGTTTGCATTACCGCTACGATCAACTGGATTTGGAGATATCTTCACTTTATTAACATGAATGGAATGCTCATCGATCGGCTAAAAGAGATACCAAACACATTACGATGATTCTCTTCGTTTAGAGAAAAAGCTTATGAAAATCAACATTAACAAATCCATATACTTACAAACGCAGAAAAATCGTCTCACATAGAACAGATGAGAAAAAAGAGTGAAACAAGGAGAAGAAGTAAAAGCTGAGTGTGAGATTTCGCCATGGATATAACTACCTCCTCGACCTTCACTGCAGAAATAAACTTTGACAAACAAGTTTGTACCTATTAACATATATATATATATATATATATATATAAGAATTTTGCATCGTTGTGTCCTTGGTCAACTAATACATAGAGATTACAATCTGGATATTAAACTATTACGATCGTGTTCTGTGAATATATATGTTTATTTATACATATTCTAATCTATATGCATATTTATAATGTTTCACGCCTTAAGCAAGAATATAAAAATATGGTTGTGAATTAGAGTTGACCTAATTTATCTATAAGTAGTATTATTATCCAAAATAATGAAGCACTTTGATTGCCTGATTAGATTTTGAAACCTAATTTAGGCCTACCTTTGATTAATTTATATATTGATTAATAGAATTAATGACAACAAGAGAAATAAAAACAATGTTTAGCTTGATGTCCTAATGTATTCACATATACTGTGCTTTTTGCAAGCCTTAGTACTGTGTTCTCTTTATTGTTGTAAGGCAATGTATTCACTTACTCTTGATTTTTTATGTATTTGAACATAATGTTACTCTTTCTTCCTTTTTAATTATTTTTAATTATTATAAGTTTTAATGTATCTAATATCTTCTGTTTATGCCAACTTTTGAAGTGTTTATTAGATTATGGATTTGTTGACCCAAAACAAAACATTATAAATTTTTCGAAACATGTTTCTAATAAAAATAAAATATATATTTAACGAAACATATTGAATTATGGTAAAAAAAATGTTCTTTTTGCGGTTTATCGTTGACCTCCTTGTTGTAATCTTTCAAATCTAATATTATTATGATTAAGGCGGAAAAAAAGTTGGTAAAAAAAAAAACACAAAAATATATATTTAACGATGTTTTCTAGTTAAGGAAAGTTTGATGAGGATGATGCTGATCTGTTTTCACTGAAGGCAACAAAATTAGATAAAACATAGAACCAACTCATATTTTATCGCTAAGCCCAACCAAAGCCCAATTAGTTTCGAGTTCTATCAATTTTCTTTATAGATAGAAATTTGATCAAACTGGATTCTTTATTCACTACATCGACAAGACATATCTTAAACCAAAGTTAACGAACCAAAACACATTCATAAACAATTGAGGATCGAGAAACAAAGAGATGATCTTCATAGTACGGTGGTTAGGTCGTGTCAGTTAATCAGAGAGAAGACAAGGCTGATCAGGATTCTTCAAAAGTAGTCTCTTCAAGTAGTTCTTGATCATGAGCTATCTCAATAATCCAATCATCGAAGTCTCTTTCAAGAGAAGTACTGAAATCTATGAGTTGTGCAATATCCATATTTTGATCGTAATCCAAGTTTCCTTCAAGATAATAAGCATTGTTGCGGTTCAAGTTTGCAGGTAAATCATCATCGAGGACAACAACATCATCAGGTATGCAACAAATTGTAGAAGTAGTTGACTGAAGAGTTAGGGTTTGACCTGGCTCTTGAGTTCCATTCTCTAAAATAACATCACTCTTCTCCTTCATCTTCTTCTTCAAGTTATCTCGTGATCATTAACTAAAGCTTGATGAAGATGATGATGATCTGTTTCACCTGAACGAAGATTTTTGACATAATTCAAGAGCGTGGACATTGAATTCACCGCTTCCCTCAGTTCTTCAGGATTCTCCGATTTGACAAGTCTCTCGTCATCCCACCAAAACCATAACCCTAGATCCTTGCGAGCCAAGCAGACGCTAACATCTTCCCTCATCTCTCTGTTAAGAGGATGTTGTCCGGAGAGAAAAGCGGAGACGACGCTATCGACGGAGGAGTGGCTAAGATAGCTACTTGAGAGCCAGAGAGAAGACAAAGCTGAGAGGCTTTGCTAAAGAGTCCTTCACGTCGTTTGGTGCAAGTAACCCTAAGTGATTCAATCTTCGTTATCTTCTCGATCCGAATCTTCTTCTTCGTTCCTCCTTTTTTCACCATTCTTAGTTTCTCAGTGATTTCACCCACACAACAATTCAGACACAGAAACAGATTGTGAGAAGACAAAGAGAGATTGTGAGAGAGTCTTGATTTTGCGCGTGAAGAGATCACTTAGAACTGAAGACTCTCGTATTTATAAGGAAGAAGAAATAAGGAAATAACTAAACCCGACTAAACCATCGCAAGGCTGATAAATGTGGATCCAACAGTAAATTTAATTTTCCGGTTAACATAATTAGTAAACCCGATTAAATCATCTATTAGTAACTAGTTAAGGTAACTTAATACTGAATGGGCTTTAAGACCAACAATACACTAAAATACTTCCTTCTTCCTCGACTGTATACTTCAGTCTGAGAACCAAATTGATCGTAGCCAATACGATGTTTTTTTGCAGTGGAACTCAATTTTTAGATGTAAGATAGTGTCTGCCTTTAGTAGACTTACCACAAATTCATTAGAGCAACGTAATTTTACCACACAACCGGAAAGGTTTAGTAGAAAACACCACCGGAAAGGTTTAGAGTTCCATATGCTATCTTCTTCGAGAAGCTCCTTCTCCTCAAGATCCAACACAGTGAATTTGAAGTTTACCCACATCTATGCTTTCTTTATGGAGCAAGTGGAAACTATTGGAGACTACTTCTCTCAGATGAGAGAACACCGATGAAAAAATAAAGATAAAGCAAAAAATGCCTATGATGGTACACAATCAAGCCGTCGCAGATCTTCATACTCGCAAACAGTGAGTATTGATGTTGGAAATTGAAATAAAAAAGAACTGGCTAACATCGGAGAGAAACCGAGATAAACTCGGAAGGAAACCGACCAAATCGGACAGAAAACGGAGATGCATAGGAAGAAACAATCCGCACGATATGCCAATTCTATTTTTCTGAAGAATTATAATATGAGAAGAAAAATAGTTGAAAACATCGTCGGAATATTGACTGGAGAAATCTAGAGAGGAAACTCTCTCTCTCTAGAAGAGGAAAAGGGAGACAGTTGAATTTGACAGTCAGCTTTATTATTTGTGAAAATAAAACTCTATTATTATTAACATATATATTTTCAAAATTTCATAGATTTTATAAAAATGTTTGTTCATCGAAAATCACAAAACATACGAATTTGATCCAACAAATTAATTTTCTCACATTTTTTTATATATTAAAAAAAACAAAATCTGGATGGACACAATTGCTCCTACAAAGTAACGAAGAGACAAAATTCGAAAGAAACAAACAAATTGAAATGTGAGGTAAGAAAATTTCACAGATCGAAACAAACAAATTATTATCAGCAACCGAAAATTCTGAGCAAACCATCGAATGAAACGCCACCGTTTGAATCACCACCAGCTAATCGAATCATGGCTTTAATTTCATCATCAGTAACAGCTAAACCAGCAGAATCCATATAACTCTTCAGATCTCCATAACTCAATCTTCCATCTCCATCTTTATCCATAACTTTGAACATATCTTTCATCAAACCATCATCAGATCTACACAACGGTTTCGAATCTAGAACTTTCTCGAATTCATCGAACTCCACGAATCCATCTTTGTTCGCGTCCGCTAAGGACATCATCGTCCCGATTATTGTCTCGTCGTAAGTCGAAGAAGAACCGGCGTAGAATGCACGGAGATCGTCTCTGCTGATTTTGCCGTCGCGATCGGCGTCGATGATTTCGAACGCTGGACGGAAATCTGAAATTGAACTGACAATTCTCCCAGAAGGACACATTCTCTCTCTCTTGAGGTTTGAAAAATTTGTAAAACGTGGTTTGAGCTTAAAAGGCTTAAAGCGTGATGGAGAGTTAAGGGTTTATATAAGGAAGAGAGAAGCTGGAGTTTGACTCGGTCTCTCTCAAGCTTCCTTTGAAAGATTGGTTACTTTATTTTTCTTCCAATTATTTTGGTTATTAATTAATTTTATATTTGGTACTATACTCTACATATTAATTTTGTACTATTTTCTTTATCATTTTTCGGATAAATTATCTGGATCCCTCCTGAATATTAGCACTAAATTTCTGTATACATCCCTCCATTATAACTTCTCAACAAAAATTCCCTTTATCTAAATTTTTTAAATCTATTTTCCCCTAATCGGATTAGGTGGTTAATTGGTTACAATAAACCACAATTACAGCCTAACCAAAACTCTTTAACCATAATTCATAACCTAAACTAAAATTTTGCTCAATTGCTAACCCGTTTAACCTACCCAAAACCCGATTTGTCTTAACCTTTAGTAAACTCTCGTTCGACGAGCATAAAGCAAAAAAATTCGAACCCTAATTCCCAAATTTTCAGTTTGTCTCAAAATCAAGTTGATTGAAGTATAATTCTCCATGTTTGTCGTCGAATTCGTTGAAGGAATGGATCGTGGTGGCCGGAATGATGACGATTTCGATGAAGAAATGAGAGAGAGGTACGAGTTTGATGTCGAGGAAGAGAGAACGTTTTGTCGACGAACCTTATGTGCGTCATAATCTATATCCTAACAGTGATAGTGATGAAGAGGGCGGAGATATGCTGCAAATCAAACGAGGAGAAGAAAATTTAAAGTGTATTTGAATTATTTTTTAAGTTGCACGTTTCGAGAAGCTTCAGGTTTTTAAAAAAAAAACTGATTCATTCAATTTATATAGAAGAACTGCATGTTATTTAAAGGAAAACTTCAAACAAAAGGCAATGCTCCATTCATTACAGCACTTCAAACAAAAGCCAATGATCCATTCATTACAACACTTCAAACTAAAAAACAGAGACAATAATGGTTCACTAAACAACCACTCACTCTAACATCTGCATCACTCCTATTGTGACCATACCACCTAAAATCAATGCAAAGGCAACTATTTTTTTCCTTTTATATTCGGATTCAACAAGTACATTCTCAACTCTCTCTACTAGTTCATTTTTAATCTTCACTTGCAACTGTTTAACCAGGATTTGTTGCTGCTCCAGGCTCTTACTCTCCATCTCGACCATCTTCCTATCAATTCTCTCTATTTCATTCACAATAGCCTCATCCACCCATTTGAAGACATGATCATCATCTACAAGCTACAATGTAAAACACATTGATTAACACAGCTAAACACAAGATTAAAGAAGTACACCATTGCAACATATTGAACTTTTACTTTGCCGGCAACAACATATGAACAACAGTAATAACGTCGATCATGATTTCTTCCTGAATTTGACATAAGCGAATTCACTGAGAAACCACACTAGTATCTCTTTGGAATCCATGTAGCGAATCAACCTCTTCAATTAGCGTTCGAAGAACCACTAGACATGCATGAGACATTACTCATTCTTCGACCTAAAACATCACAAATCGACTTTGAAAAATCTTTAGAAATTATCTCTTATGTATCGGAAACAATACTAAACAAATCGAAACCAAGAAACATAACCAAACAAACCTTCGAGTTTTACTCGTCCAACTTATGTCCTCCTTTGATCAAAATTAGGGTTTGATTCTATACACATTGGGGATATCTAACATGTCAGGTTTTTTAAGAGGTTTGTTCAGGCGAGTGGTTATGTTTGGCGCAGAACCGGTTTGGTAAAGATTTACTTGATTTGAACCACGATTTTTAATCCGGGGGGAAATTGATTTAAAAAGTTTAGATGGAGGAGATTTTGGTTGAGAAGTTATGATAGATTTAGTGCTATATGAAACTTTCTGGGAGATCCAGATCGTCAACCCTCATTTTTCTCGTCACAATCTAATTGACAAAATCTATAACATATAATTTATTTTTGAATCTCTTTTTAATCTACTATAATACAATATAGTAAGGAAGAATCGAACTATAATGTCAAATCATTAGTTGTATTAGCCCAACTGTCATATAGAAAAGAATTCGATGAGTAATATTTTCTTACAAGTTTTTTTAATATGTGGGGCTAATACTAAATCTTTTTTATTAACTGGATTAACAAAAAATTATCAATAATCTAAACTTTTAATTCTCAAATAATAGCCGAATTATTTTTAGTCTGGTGATTAAGATGATTTACCTAATGATTCATGTACTATGTGCGATTCCTCCTCACTACGTTAATAGATTAAAAAAAATTTAGGATGTAAAGTTTAGATTATGAATCAAATCTTATTGACAAAAAAATTCTCAAATAATAATACGTGGGATTACACGAGTTTTTAGAGTAAAATATAAACATACACATACCCAAAACACTATGAAAATTATTCATATATAATAAATTTGTTACTTATATTTTCTCCGTTTTCGTTATTTATTACTCCATCCGTTTTTAAAAAAGTGTCATTCTAGCAACAAAAAATTGTTTCATGTTATTCTACATTATCAATGTAATTTTTTTGCAAAATATTTCAAATTTAATCTCTAATCAAAATTGTTCATATAGAATCTAGGAAATCATTACTGTTAATGATTAAGTATATAAAAGAAATGTAAAATAACACTTTTTTTTTTTTTTTTACTAAATGATAAAGAGTATGATTGTGTTACATAAAGATCCAAGAAATACAAATAAGCATTAGAGAAGCAATGAAATCCTCTATCCTACAACAAGAAAAGGATGAGATTTGATCGATCCATTGCACCACCACATAGACCCTGATTCAAGTCCTGCACTGACTAAGCCACATGAGATAACTTGATATACCAAGGAGTAGTTTTCTCTGGAGAAAAGTTTCTCGATCTGTATAAGTGTCTATGTCAAAGGATATCCGGTTGAAACGATTTCAAAGAAACCATTCCAGAGCCAAATAAAATCCTAAAACTGCAAGATTACCCTCCCAATTCGAACCATAACATAGATTGGTCCGATTCCTAGAACCAGATTTAAAGTAAAAACATTGGGGAACCTACTCCCTAAAGCGAAGCTCCATCATGCCATAGATTAGGGATTCTATCAGCATAAGAGAAACCATGAGGCCTACTACTTAATCACATGGGCTAATTAAGTAATAGCCTAAACACTAATTAACCAAGTTCTTATTATTAAACTTAAACTAAAAAAAACTCCTAAACCATTAAGCCACAGCCGAGAATGAAGCCACAATAAATCCAAGAAGAGGTTTCAACTACCTCGGGGGGTAAGAGGAATCTCCGGCGACGCCACTGCCTAAGGCTGAGAAGCGGCGGAGGAGCGGGGGAAGAGGTAGAGGAAAGCAAGTTCTCCGATGCAAGATCTGAGGCACACGAACCTCAGCGACGAGCGGCGAAGAAGGTGAAGACGGAGGGGAGGAGACGGCGGTGAAGGAAGGAGCAAGGGGGAGGCCAGATCGCGAACCAAGGAGAGAAGCTTTCTCAAGGACCCCGAGACTAAATCGAAACAGAGAAGGCGCCTGGAAGAGGAGCTAAACCAGAATCTATGACCTAAAGGGCGGCCGGTGGTGGTGTTGTGGTAGCCATCAACCGCGGCCACCAAACTTTAGTGTGGTGAAGTTCGTTCTTTTTTTTTTAAAGAATAATATTTTATACACCCATCATAAAATATTATATTTAATAGAAAAGAGACAGAATAATAAAGAGAATCTTTATAAAAGAGTCGGTTAAGAATAAATAACAATAAATGAAGTGATATTTTCTTTGTTTTGGGCCACAAGAAATTTTGAAATGATATGTATTGAGGAAGACAAAGTGCGTAACTGATGACATCACAAAAGTGGTGAGTGAGTAAAGAGGTTCTCATTCGTGGAGAAATTCTATTTTGTCTTTTCATGTCACAGAAATGAGAAATCTCATACACCAATTTTGTCTCTCTTTTTTCTGATGTTTTTTTGGCCTCTTTTGTAAGAAAGCATCTTTGTTTTTACATCACTAGAATCTTTTCATTTTTTCATGGCGAATATTATTTTGTGTGGAAGGAGAACAAAACTACAATTTTCTTCTTTTTTAGTTCACAATTTCACATGTCAACCACACGTACAATAAATAATTGCCATTTCTTCTTTTCATTTGGTCAACTTAAAATATAGCCATTTTCTCATATGTAATAGTAAAAGAGATGGGAACAAGTGCTATTTTTTTCTTTCTGAAAATAGCATGTTTTTAGAGTTGGTTAAATATCATATTAATAGCCATGAACCTAAAACTTTAAACCACTACTGATATTCTCTGATGATTTACCTCTAACTAATGACTAAGATATTACCGAATTTCTCAAATGATTTACCCCTAATTAATAAATTAGATTACCAAATTTCTCAGACAATTTATCTCTAACTAATGATTTAGATATGAAATTTGATTTCATCAAACTACGTATGAAAGTGAAAGATGGGAAGTTTATGTTTGGGATTAGGCTAACAAATTATTAGCCAGTTATAAATCAGATCTTGTCAATTACAAAAAGAAAAACAAAACAAAAATTTAAGTATTCAAACCAAAATCAAATTGAAAGTTCGGGTACTGTTTGAGCCAAGAAGAAAAAAAAAAACAAAGAATCCTCATCCTTAAACAATAACGTAGCAAAGCATAATTCAATGAAATGTGACAAGAGAATTTACTCAAAAATCTGTGTTCCGAAGCTTGTTTCTTTCTCTCAACTTTTTCACCTTTGGCAGACTTTTCTTTAAAAAAATCAGTGTCGTCTGCCTCAGGCATAACGTTCTTTCCTTATATATATATCCTCTCTAACTCGCCTCGCGAGCTCATGACGTTTTCAGAATCAATTCGATACAAAAGAATGACTCTTTCAATGAGAGAAGTTATAGAGCTTACACCAAGGACTCTTCTCTGTGCTGCTTCTCTTCATTGTGCTTCAACAAACCTCTTCTTTGCCCAACACAAACTCTAAAAGCTTCTCTGTTGCTCCTTTTGCTCAAGCATCATGACCGAAATTGCATCATCTGTTGATTTAATGGTTTATTTTTCCTTGAGAGAAGATTTTTCTTTTGATGCAGTATGAGCAGCGTGTAACTGTATTGTGTACTTTCTTTGAAGCTCTCTTAGTTTCTCCATTATTTCTTGGAACGTTGGTCTGTTCTGTGCTTCACTGGAAAAATTATCTTACTAACATTAGCTGCTGCTTCATCTACTTCAAAAAAACTCATTAATTAAACAGACAAAAAAGAGTTTTAAGTAAAATTACAAAAAGTTTCAGTTTTAGAATCTACTGCAGAAAATCATTGTGGCATAACGAGTTGTTTGTGCAAAAACCAGGGTTTTGGTCCCAACGTTTATGCAATGCAACTACTATCATAGACCAAATAACTATTTTTATTTATTTAGCATGAAATATGTAACGTTAAGTATGTTATACTTACTTATGCCAGCAGCTTTCAATTAAAGAAGTCCACTGAGGATCAACATTATTCGGGATGTCCAGCCTCTGGTTCATGAATCCCACAGCTCCAATCACCTGCAAGTATACTTTATGAGTACGTTTTATACACTACATTTAGGAACTCAGAAGAGACAGAAAATATAAACTCTCTTGAGTAGAAGGGATGTTTTGCGATGGACACAAGACCTCTAATTCGTATAGTAGTTGCACAATTCAGTGAAAATTCTTTTTATATTAGTATTACAATAGCTTGATGGAAACTGTTCTAACATTGACCAAATAGGTGTAGCTTTCATTAAATTGAGACGCTTTCTTGAATTAGTATGGGCCTTGTATATCTTTAAGTAAGGTACGGTCAAATTTTTGGGTTACTTGCTATATTTTTCATCTAAAGATGACTATTGATACACACAAAAATATCCAAATGCCGAAACTATACCTGCATGGCATTTAGATTTTCCCAGGGGATCTTCTCAGTCACAAGCTCCCATAGTATTACTCCAAAGCTGTAAACGTCAGACCTGACGTGTATAGAGTAGAAATAGCATCATTGGAGATGAAGTCTAGAACAGCAATAAGCTATCAACAAGAAAATAAGCATATACTTTTCATCAGCAGCCTCATTTCGAAGGACTTCTGGTGCCATCCATTGAGGCTGCAAAATCATAGAAAGCAATTGACTTCACTAAAACTCAAGGGGATTAATTCACTAATAGTGTATGTTAAGTACCGTTCCCCTTCCGGTCTTCGTAGTGAGGTATGTCTCATGCTTGATACGCGAAAGACCAAAGTCAGCAACCTGTTATAGATGACAAGGTAAGTTAACTATGACAACAGAACCTTCTCTCAGGTCAATATTAGTTTAGTTATATACTCAGAATCCAACCCTCTCTTTTCTGGTACATTCACAAGGACCAATCATTATCTAAAGGCTATGAAGCTTCATTTTTAATGTAGAATATCTTTATCTCATTATCTAATCACCGTAACGTTTAATGAGTAGGAATCTTCAATTTCTATTTATCAAAAGACTGTTTTTGTTTGCTCATAAAACTTCCCAGTTATGACAATAGAATTACTTGACCTGATATTTATGTTTTGGTGTACCTATATTTGTGTATTCAATGTGTCAAAGGAAACAATGGAGAAATCCATTTCCAGTTCATCCTCTGAAGCCAGCTCAGAAATTTGATAAAAGTGGATGGTATTCACTATTTTGTAGGTATACCATTATCTTGCTTTTAGCTACTTTGAAATTACCAAAGGCGTGACAAAAAGTAATTACTATTCTGGATTAAGAGAAACTAAATTGACTTCAATAATACTAACAATACCTTCACGGTCCAGTTCCGATCGACCAATAGATTTGATGACTTCAGATCGCGGTGAATGATGGGTGGACTACAGTGGTGAAGATAATTCATGCCACGTGCCTGTCAGAAAATGTAAGAAAAATATGTAATGTGTTGGATGAGATTTACGGTGACTGAACCAAAGAGTCAGAAATAACAATATGCAAGACAGATGCAAAGAGAGCAGCCCAATCTTACAAAATTGGGACATACAATTATCAAATGATCACAAAACTGGAAAACTACGTGTTTTAACTAATACTCACAATGTCTGATGCCATGTGGATACGTCGCCTCCAATCCACTTTTGACGTGTTCCTCTGCAGCAAACGGAAGAGACTTCCACTGCATATATTATTGTGAAAATTCCAGAGTGTCACAGATTTGGCCCGAGTTCAAAAAGCACAAAAGAAGTGTAATATTAACCGAGGAGATGCGACCAAACCGTGGAAGGAATTCTGTCACTATACAGAGACGCTGAGGTGATGCCACAGCTCCCATAAATAGTAGAACATTTGGATGCCTAAGTCTTTTCATCAATGATACCTGCAGAATTAAATACTTTGAAATTTAGAACGAGTAGCTTCTAATATGACAAGTGTTTGGGTAGATGTACTTCGGAAGAAGAAATTATATCCGAAGAACTTTTCTACAGAAATTATGAGAGGCAGAAGAAAGGTCTTACTCACTAAATTTTTTAAAACATTTTTCTTTACCAGATAGGCTTTCTGAAGTGATAAAAACATTATACCTCTTGTCTAAAAGATGTTATAATCTCTTCTGAATAATCTTGTTTCGAGAACACCTTTATAGCCACATCCTACAGTGATATTAGCAACTCTCAGAAGAGCTTTGTTGTACATGAATTGTCTCATATAGGCTTGTAAAAATCGAATATTCATATTCTACAACATCAACAGAAGGTAAGAACGTACAGATCCAAACCATTGACCGTGATAGACAGTTCCACATGAACCTGTATGTATAAAGAGAGATACTATCAGAAAATTTCAGCAAAACAGAGACCAGAAAACCACATAAATCAAATGATGCCTTGAAGGATGGATACGTCTTTCGCAAGAGGAGTATATCACCTTGCCCAATTTGTTCACCAATAGTCAAATCCTCCCATAAGATTTCATAGTCCAAGCAGTCACTATCCATGTCGACTCTGTTCATAACACTGCTACTATTACTTCCAGCACTGCTAGCACTGCTTGCGCTGTTAACATTAACAGAGGAAGACCAAGACCTCGTAGCCTCGTTATTTGCAGTCTTAGTACTTTCACATGCCTGACTTTCAGACTTAACACTATGTAAGGAATCACTTTGACGAGCCTGTTCTTTTTGTTGTTCATTCTGCATCCAAGGCCACACAGAATGTGCACGCCTTCCTTCTAAACCTTCCTGCTCATTCTCTTTCCACGGCCATGACAGCCCTTTTTTTACTAACCATTCTTCAGCCTTTGAGGTAAGTTTCTTAGGGACAGAGTGTCCATCCTTTCCATCACTAAACTTTCTGGAGAGTTTTGAAGAAAACTTCTCATCGCTACGTAAGAACACGCCAAAAGGAGACTGGATAAAATCCCCCTTAGGTGTGGTAGCACCATTTGTTGCTACATCCTCCCTCCGGTCAGAGAAAGCAGCATCGAAGAAACCCTGATCGGACTGATGACTGTCCCCACTTCCACCCTCAAGGTGTACCGCATTATTATCACCTGCTTGCATTTTCGACCTAACCTTGTTGCCCACCTTGGATGCCTGTTATATTGACTACACTAGTCAAACAATGCAACTGTATAATGAAAGGTGAGAAAACTGCAAAATATGATTAAACTAACCAAATCTGATATTTTCGATGCTATAGTAACTTTTATAGGCTGCTGTGGATCAAGGCCAAGTTTCGATACAACAGCCTCTTTCGAGTCAAGACCTAGCTTAGATGCAACACTATTATTTGCCCGGCTAAAGCTCGTTTCCCCTTCTTGTCCCTTTGCCTTAGGTGGCAGGACTCTTGAGTCTTGAAAGAGTGCAGAGTCATTTGTGATACATATGATTCCGATAAGAGAACCATCATCGTCATAGGAAGGAGACATAGTAGTAACGACTGAAAACCTGTCTCCTGCTTTGTTCTTAACAGGAAACTCACCAGTCCAACTCTCTCCGCTACTACAACGCCGAGTGATATTTTGTGCAACTGAAGCGTCCTGAACATCTACAAGAATATCAATTGGGTCCTTCCCAAGCGCTTCTGCAGCCGAGAAGCCATAAAGCTTTTCCGCCATTGAGTTCCTGGAACAACCATTTTGAATCTGAATATCGGTTGGGATAGATCAGGTACTACAGTACATGCGTACACTACACAAGAAACGAATTAAGCAAAAACTATCATACATATTCTCTCTAATCCAAATATCTATAGAGGATCCACAATCCTACTCATTCCCGATCCCAGAAATGTTCTGACGAATAAAGGAATACAGAAAATGGATTCATAATATCTAACTATTACTCACCAAAAGATTATTTGGTGATTTAGATCGAAGACATGAACAGCTTGAGCCATAGACTGCAATATATTCAAATACTGTTTATCGGTGAACTTGCCTGGCGATTGTCCCTCGCCGCCACCAGCTCCAGCTTGCGCATGGTTCTCATTCCGCAACGGTGAAGCGTGACGGAAGGAAGAAGCACCGCTCTTTCTCCTCATCGGGATTCCGTCTGAACTGTTTCTCCTCACAGGCCGTTGCGGCGACGCAGAATGCGAACGTTGCTTGATCTCCGCCGATACTTTGAGCCTCATCATCTCTTGCTGCAAATGCTCTTGACTTTCTTCTAGCTCTCGTATCTTCTTTAGTAACTCCTCCGCCAGTGGAGTCGTCTCCATTGCGAAAACACAGTCAAAATCAGTACACAGAGATCAAATCTGAGTTGGAAACTTTACAAAATGATGAATCACGAACAAATGGTGAAAGTTAGAAAGATAAATTTAGCAATCTCTAGAAGAACAAACACAATCTGGAATTTGAAGAAACGAGAGAGACAGGAGAAAGAAATTTCCAAAAGGGAGCCAACAATGAAAGAAAACTTCTCTGCTTCTCTTTCCTTCTTTTGATTCCTTTTTTTTTTCTGGTTTCAGGTTTCTCATTTTTCTGTTAAATATTATTTTCAACCAATTTTTTTTTTTCTAAACAGAATATCTAGACACCTAATTAATTGCTAGGTTAATGACAGATAATAAGTTCGTAAAAACACACGTATTTGTACATTTAGAGATTGAGTATTACTACATATATTATATAAAAACTAGACTACTAGACCGGTTAGTTATGGTTTAATGACAAAAAAAACCTAATTAATTTGTTTATTATTATGTTTAAACATCACTTTAGTTTAGTGCTTGTTCTTATAGTTGAAAAATTATATAAAATATGTAAATTATTTTTCTAAATACAAACAACATAGATAATGACAACAAATTAGGATAATCACCTGCTTAATTATATTAATTCGATTTATGAAGCTTTTGGATTAGTGGTGATAAGTGCTTAATATCAAATTAATTAAGTTTGGCTGCTTATTTAAGTATATGCTGGTTTTTTCTTCTTCCTAAATCATAAAAAGAAAAAGTGAAGACCTTAAACAAGTAAGTACCAGATGGAAATAGACTTGATCTGTCTTAAATATGTTAGGCAACAAAAATTTAACGAAATT
The DNA here is from genome assembly GCA_963920545.1 of Lepidium didymum. Lineage (NCBI taxonomy): Eukaryota > Viridiplantae > Streptophyta > Magnoliopsida > Brassicales > Brassicaceae > Lepidium > Lepidium didymum. The sequence goes on along the minus strand of OY986981.1, from coordinate 2,682,380 downwards.
TTTTTCTTATCGTTTTAATATAATAATTTATTTTCTACATAATAATATATCAATATTAGAAAAAATAATTTTAAGTATGTAAATATTTAGAGTATGACAAAAATAAATATTAAAGTAATCAAAATAAAACATATTGGATGAGAACTCATTTCTGATTTAACGAACAACATAAAGGTTTTTGGGATTTTTTCTTATGAATGAATATATGGAACTAAAAACTATGATAATTGATTGTTTTTCCAAAAATTTGTTGGCCAAATTATTTTTAGTTTAGTAGTTACGATAATGCAACTAATAATTTTGGTTAGAATGTATAAGTTGTGAAAGCTCGAATATATGGAAATTAATATATTAGAATATTTTTAAAACAATCATATCTATATGGTTACACATATCACAGTTTTTCATATAAATTTTAGAAATGCACAATTTATATAATAATTTTGCAGTCTTATATATAAACTATTGCTAAATTTAGGTATATATCAAAGAAACTCTTTTTTATCATTGGTACATGTTTATATGAAGAAGCAAGCCATCATAAATTGTAATTTTGCTAGTCTCTGTATCACACTATTGAATATAGACCCCACACAATTTAAATTTTCATGCAACCCACTCCATTTATATCACTCAAATAAAGTTATCTTTTTGGTAAGCTCAATTTAAAGTCTCCCATTGGTTGGACTTTCTTTGTTCATTATGACCGTACAAAATCATCATTTTGTCAAACTTTCTTTTGTCCTTTTTTATGTTTGGTTCAAAGAAAACCATAAACTCTGTTCCTATTTTGGTTTTGGGTCAATAAGTTATACAAAATCCGACGATACTTAGGAATCACACGCAGCCATATTCTTTTTATGATCAGTTCAACGGACACTATAAACTCGAATCAGGTTTTAAGACTTTGTTACTATTTTGTTTTTGTGTCAATAGATTACATGAAATCTGATTATCCTCAAATTTTAAAGGCAGCCAGGTTAAATAATCTCTAAACGCACCATAAATGGCACGTGGTTGTGAATTTGTTTCGAGGAGATTCGAGCTTCAATAATATATTTCTTACTACCGCGGTCTCAAGTCTTTGTAGTTGGCCACTTGACTACCAAATCTTTGTCCTAATTTCACAACGACTATTTCCATTTTTTTCTTACAAAAATAGTTTTCAATCTTGATCCTCAATAAATGTTTTCCATCAATGTGGTCATTATCAACTGTCACTCCAAGGAACATGCTTAATCCACACAAAGTATAAACCTAATAATGTCATTTTGTACTTAAAAGCTCGTGATTGCTTATATTTGAGGACCTTATTGGCTCCAAATGTCAACTTTATCTCACGCTCTCTTTTTCTTTATCATTTTGTTTTGGTTCTTAATAATTGATACATGTTTTAAGTCTCACAATAATGTCATTAATAACCAAACTTTTATAAATCAAGTCACGGATATTGCCTAGAAGATTCAACAGTTCCAACATTTTAATATTTATTTAGGTCAGAACTAATTTTCGAGGTTAAGAAATAACAACATTTTAATATTTATTTAGGCCTCATATATATATATATATACATATATGGAGTATATTCATCTAAGATAATACTAATAAGTAGCTGGTCAAAATATCACCTAAACAATTAAGTATCTGAAAATAGAAAGTTTGGACTAAATTCTTGGTAGTTAATAGGAAAAAGTTGACATCTTTTGTTTTCTATTATAAAAAATATCTTCATTTTTTGCATTACCTTTGAAAATATCTTCATCTTTGAAAATACAAATTAATTTCACAAAATCAAAGATAAATTATATCCACCTTATAACTTGGAATTTAATTGTTTTGATTTTTTTAAAACCGTGTTTATTTAGGTTATTAGACCCGTGTTGATATTTTACTATATTATTTTTGAGGTTCGAAACTCAAACCAAAATCAATCCGAATTACAGGAACCAGACTCTACAAAATATTTAAATGGGTCCTAAATCTATGTACCTAGAAAACCAAACCCGATTTTAGCTTTTTAGAGTTTTTCTATTAATTTTTTTTAAGTTTGATTTTTTATATAAATATAACCGAACTCGATCTATACCGAACCGAACCATATCCGAAAAATACATGAATAAGTCTTAAATCAAAAGAACCAAAATACGGAATTAGAAGAACCGAACCCGACAAAATACCAGAAATAGTACCTAAATCTATGTACCGGGAAAACCGAAAACGAATCAATAACTGAATTTGTATCCAATATATTTTTATTAAATTTTAGCATTTAAGTGTTTTTCTGTTAAATTTTTATTAATTTTAAATGTTTATATAAAACTTTATAACCAAACCAACTTTAAGTCATAACATATTGTATACGTATTTTTGAAGAGTTCTTACAGTCAAATTAATACATTAGTTTTTAAAAAACTTTACGAGTAGATTTCTCGTCACAAGGATTTTAATTTATTATTATAACTTTTAAAATTTGATAGAGTTATAGTAGATTATATTGTGTATTATTTTTTTATTTTGTAAGATTGAGGTTTACATTTTTGAAGATAAATGACAATTTTTTATAGAAACAGCGATTTGAATGAGTTTTTGAAGCAAAAACCATTTTAAAAAGGCTGAAATAACAGAAGACAGAAGATTATAAACTGTTTGATGGTTGAACATAAAAAGATAAATGATAAAAGATAAGTACAACAAAAGAGACATAAGAGAAGAAGAAGAAGAAAAGCATAGATATGCATTTTTAGTAACAATGTCTCATAAGAATGTAAAAGCTAATCAATTGAGATAATAGCAAAAATAAAGATGAGATGATTTCTCACTTGGTGTACAACACATCTTCCCATGGGTGACGATACAGTGGCTGCTTCAGTCTCTTCTGATCAAATGTGTGCCCAATCAAACCTATGGAACGAGCAAGAACAAAGAGACCATTGAGATAACCAATCTGAACAATCTCATCAATCTCTGGCTTAGTAAACATTCCACTTCCAGCTAGAAGGTCCAAAAAGAGAGATCCAATGGCTCCATCAACATTGAGTACGAGGTTGTTTGCCTTTGAGAGAGTGTAAGTCTCCACTGTTACTGCATATTCCATGTACTTCACTGATGGGAAGTTAGACCGAGCAAATTTCTGAAGCAGCTCCACTCTTTTGTCTCGGTTGTCTCTGCTCTTGATCCTACCAAAAAGAAGATGAACAGGTTTCAGACTAGGCAAATCTGTGCCGGTTTGTTTGTTTATTTCATAGTGTTCTATGTTCTACCTGTGTCCAATCCCAGGGACTCGGATTCCTTTCTTCTTCATTCCCTCGACGAATTCATAAGGTGTGAGGTTCTGAAACAAGCAGCCAATCAGGGATCAGATTCAAGAATTCATGTCCTTTTTAGCAGTTGTAATTGGAAGAAAGGAAATATTCTTTTACCCTGTCACATGCGTCCTTGAAGTATCGTGCAGCATCATCAATGGCACCACCAAATCGAGGACCAATGGTTAATAAACCTGTTGGAAGGTTTAACAGTGTTGGGATCATTGTATGGTAAAGAAACTCGATGTGTTTGGTGGGAGAAAAAAGATGTTGACTGACCTGAGACAAGACTTGAGACTAGGTCTTTGCCTGCTCTTGCTGTTACAATGGAGTTGTGAGCACCAGAGACGCATGGACCGTGATCAGCACACAGCATGATGCATATCTAATTCAATGTAATTTAAAAAAGTGGCAAAGACCAGAGTCAAAATCTCATTATGTAATAGTGTGTATCTATGAGAGCACAGAGAAATGAAAACACTGTATATTGAGAAAGGAGTAGATCAAAAAGCAAAGAAGGAAACCAAGACCTCAATGAATTTTGTACAGTAACGAGGAAGACTACGTTTGAACCATAGAAGGGAAATGACATCACCCACGCCATAGCCTTGTTCGATGATAGAAGACATTGGCACACCAGCATAGCACGGTTCCTCTCCTGTAAATCAATAAGTGACACATTTGGTTATCAGATAACAAGCTAGTGTAACTCTTCCAATTTCTCTGAGTTTCAGTAGAAAAATGCATGGGAAAATGATTCAAATGAATATAGCTTAGTTTGCATAACAAATACCTCTGTCATCGGAAATGGTGGAGATGATGTGAGTAGGAGCCCGGACTTTCCCGCTCTTAATTGCTATACTGAGATCCTCAGGGATTTGTGGAGGAATAACTTCCTTGATAGAAGAGACCTTTCCTTCTTCAACCTTTTACGAAGAATTGAAATGAACACATGAGATTGCAACACAATAAAAGACAATGTCAGCTAGCGAAGAACAGTACAGGAAAACTGACCAATTTATCAAAAGTCTCTTTGATTGCAGACTCGAGGGCTTCAAATGAAGTGGGAACAACAGCTCCAGCATCCATAAGAGCTTGATTCTTGGCTTGTGCAGATTCCATCTCGCCACCACTTTTGGCACCCTAATTATGATCATGTTCAAGAACTAGTTTATTTGGAAAGCTAGCAAAAGCATTGCTTACAGAAAAAGAAAAAAAGGTTATTTCCTTCCTCCCACTTACTGCGTGACCAAACTGTACTTCTGATTTGAAGAGCCGTGCACAAGTTCCGCTGACCCAAGCAACCACGGGTTTATTGACTTTTCCCTCTTTTAAAGCTTCAACAAGAGAGTATTCATCTCTTCCTCCAAGCTCACCAAGTACAACCATCATTTTTATCTGCAATTCAGCTCTTGAATTTAGGCAAAGGTGAACTGGAGAAGCAATATCTAAGATCAATTTATAACATCAAAACTCTGCGAGCCTTCCTGCAAACAACATGTTCAACAATTGAAGATTGGTATATACCTGTGGGATGTTGTTAAACCGAAGAATGTGGTCAGATAAAGTGGATCCTGGGAACACGTCTCCACCAATAGCAATGCCTATAACAACATCCCCATAAATAAAACCGTCTTAACAATCTTCACCTTATACGTCATTAGAAGATCAATTTACTCTATAACTCACCTTCATAGATCCCATCAGTCACACGAGCAATAGTATTGTACATTTCATTGGACATTCCACCCTGCGGGAAAAGAAGAGTGATGAATAAAACTCTCACATATCACAATGAGCTTTAGGCAGATAATGCGGTTTTTGAAAATCAATACATACAGATTTGGAGACAAAACCAACAGATCCTGGTCTGTATAGCTTGCACTGGATAATGTTATCAATTGTTCCTGCAGTGTCACCAATTTTAAAGGCTCCAGCTTGAATACCTCCAACAGTAGCCGGTCCAATAACAACCTGCAACAACCAAATCAGTCTCACAAGATCAATTTACATGTTCAAACAAAAAAACTGAAGCTAACCACCAGCAACACACCTTATTGTTAGCACGAGCATAAGCAATCAGCTGCTTAGTGTCTGATTCCGGAACACCTTCTGCTATAATTGCCACAACTTTAATAGTTGGCTGCTTCAAAGCAGCCATGGAGGAAGCAGCAGCACTATGGAATAGAATAAGAAGTTAAAACAATAATCAAAATATGATAAAAGAGAAATGTTAAGTTTGTTGCACAAAATTCTCACACAAACCTTCTGAAAGATGCAAAGTTGATGAACACATCTGCAGTTGGATGCGCAGCACATGCTGCCTCAATGCTGCATAACAAAAGAAGTTAAAAACAAAATCTCCACATAGTTAGCTTCTCGCAAAGTTTGATATGATGACTTACGCAGCATGAACAGGGATTGCGATTTCCTCCTGCCCGAAAAAGAGCTTTTGAAACCCTTCAGAACCAGGGTTGATGATTCCAGCAACAGAAGGCGTTTCACGTCCTGTAAAAGCAAATCATCTTTTATATCAAAATCTCAACGGGCAAATAGATCCAACTACCAAAAACTAGATACTTTCAATTCGTATATATACCGCAGAGAAAGTCGAAATCGAGCATTCGTTGAACAGGAAGCTGCTTATAGTTGTAAAATAAAGCTTGTGTGGTCCGAGAAAACAGCTGTCCCGTAGCCATTTTTCTATGAGCTCAAAAGGCAAACTGAGTATCACAACAAACAAAAAGACAATCATTAGATCCACAAGCAATGCACTGACTATAATTTGTTCTTATCTCAATGTTGATGATTAAAAGAAAATCCCAGAAATTTGGAATTGAAATTTGGTTACTTTGCAACACTAATCGAAATCAAAACAAACAACCCCAAATTACAATGCCAATTTCTTTAATCACTAACAGCAGATCTCACACTCCTTCACTACATTAACGAATCTAGGATCGAAGAAAATAAGAAAAGTCTCGAAATTTACGCACCTACCTCGTAAATATCGAAACTTTGATACATAAAAAAAAGAAGCACAGATCGGAATCAAGACAGATCTTAAAAAACTTACGAATTGTCTGATCCAAAGCGAAAAAAGAGGAGAAATGAAGAAAGAGGAACAAACCTAGTCACCAGCAGAGTCGAGGAAGATAATAAATGGGAGTAGAAGACGATTGGTTAGAAAGGAAGCACCATTAATATAGAAATGAGAGGGAAAGAAAAGCTTCTCAGAGTGATGTAATCATGGTCATGTGGCCTATCACATATGGGTTAGGTAGTTAGTTCACAACTTCTTTTATTTTATTTTATTTTGTCAATATTAGGTCAGGACCGGTCCATTAGCCAAGTTCCTACATAATGTAGGCGGTGGGACTCGATTTCAGGTTGTGCAAGTGAGCATGCCTTATGTGTACTTACCGCCTGCCACTAGACTAAAGGCCAAACCAAACAAGCTTTTGGTTATTTAATTACAATTATGGATTGCTTAAGCCGTGATGGTCGTTATCATGTCGTCCTAGCTGCTGGTAGCAGAGGCTGTTTCGTTTATGTCTTCAAGATTCAGCAACGTTTTGCTCAATTTAGCATGGGATTGTATTGTATATGAAGCATCCATTAAAAGAAAATACAATTGTTCAATCTTAAATATCACAGTCTGTGGAGGCTCCGATCACCAGATTGGATTTGTATTTTTGATGACATTTTCTCTTAGTTGTTTTTTCTTTGTCAATCTCTTTTAGTTGGTCTTCCCTAGCTTTTACTTATGTTTGATGTTTTTTTGGGTTTTTGTCTTTGGAACTTCGTTTCGGGAAATATATTCTTTACTCCTCAGCTTTTATATATATATATATATTTCACGATTGTATTTCATTTCATTTTATTAATATTACCCGATGGAAGAGAAAAAATGGCATCGTCTAAGTGTTTGAAAGTTCTTAAAAAACTAATGAATAAACATATGAATATAATACCTAGATCTAACGACTCAAATCGAAACCAAAGGGTCTTCATCATAAATATCCACATGTCTTCAACAAAAATATCCACGATTTCAATTTACATGAGAATTATAGAGATACTCGAAAACTCGATTTTTATATGAATATTTTAAATAATTTTAAGAAAATTTTCATGTAATCGAGTATTTTATTATTCAGATACTCAAGTTTTTAATATTTTTTTATATTCGGATATTTTTTGGTTATTTAAATATATTAAGTAATTTTTGAAAATATTTAAGGTGAATCTTGGATATTCAGATTTAGTTTTCTTAGAGCATTTGAGTATCTTTTTGCTCTAAATTTGGACAAGGAACTGAAACAATAATAAATTATACGTAGGTTCAAAAATTTATCACTCGAAAAAGATAAAACTGAACAGATCATATCCGATCTGAAAAATAAATGTCCATATATAAATTAAACTTCAACTAAATTACGCAAATAAAATAATTATTATGATTCATGGTTTATCGATTAAAAAAACAAGAATAATCAATCGAATTATTCACTAATCTCCATGAAACACAAAACCCTATGACTATACTTTTTCATAACTAAGAAATATTAGAAGAAAGAAAAAGTGAATGTAGGAGATTCAAGATAAAGATACGATTGCATAAATTTAGGAAAAATTTCAGAGTCCATACTCCATCTTCGTGATGAGTATATCCTAACAACCTTTGATGAGAAAAAAAAGTCTTATAAATCTGAAATTAGACAGTTTTGAAATGAAAAAGCCATGATTTAAGAAATGTTGTCTGTCTCACATAATGATTAAACGAGTATAAGACAGATAAACTCTCGTTGTGAGGCTGCTCGTGTGTAGGGTACGGGTAAACACTTGGCCGAATGGGCAATGTGTCATATCCATCTTTTCTGGACACTCTTTGGTTCTTAGTACAACAACAAAATTAAGAGTATATTCTTTACTTAAAAATATGTCACTACAATGTTAGATGAGCAACAAATTAATCCTAACATAAATAAATTACACCAAAGATAATTAAAAAAAACTGTGGTCAAGGTTTCGAAACTAATTAGGTTGAACTCAAATATTTGTTTGCGGATTTCTAGTACAATGAGAGCAATTACCAAATAAAGTCTAATCTTTAAAAATTGTTGAAAAAAATTATAAGACGACAGAAAAACTAAATTCGAAAGAATATTAAAAATGGTTAAATAAAGAGAAGATAAAAAAAGAACAATCTAAACATCGACACAAAAAAATTAGTTTATGGCTTGTAACTTGTAAATTCTCTCTAATTTTAGTATTTTTTAATGATGCTCCTGATTGACAAAAAAAAAACATCTACACTAATAATTTGACATCAAAATAGAAAACAACTATGACCATATACGAAATGTCATTTTAGAATTTCTGTGTAAGTTACCTACCGTACTAGAGTTGTAAACTTGTGATAATTATTTACTTTAAATCTAAAGCACTATTTTGGCGCATTTTTGATTCATAATAAAATTCTACTAAACAATCATCTTAATTTAAACGAAAATGTTGAAAAGAAGAGGAAACAAAGCAAATTGTTATCTCCACGAAAAAAAGTCAAAAACAATTAAAATACGAAAAAACATTACAAACTAGAAAAATGAGAAACTACTTAAAACAAATTAATGCTCATGTCTTAAACATTCCGGAGGACGCGATTGGTTGCAGAGAATCAGAACCCAATCGCCACGATTTACGACGCCTACAATCTCCACCCGCTAATTCCGCGTTTGCGTTCTGTTCATCGCCGTCACCACTCTGCGTTAGCGTTAAGTTCGTCGTAGCGATCATATTCTCTAAATCGCAAACGTACTTCGAGAGGTTCATCTTCTCCGATTTAAGAACCTCATTCTCCGATTCGATTGAGTCAAGGTTCAACTTCAGAACTCGACATCTCTCGTTGTTCTCTTTGATTCGTCTCTCCAAACTCGAGATCTCGTGAATTGTGTCCTCCATTAATTTCTGTTTCTTCAAACGCGATCTCCTTGCTGATTCGCGGTTTGATAATTTGCGTTTCCTTTTCTTCTCATCTATATCGGAGGAACCTGAACTTATCTTCTCTGCGTTTGCCATGATTTTGTTGTTATCTAAAAAAAATCAGTTTATGAAAAAACGTAAAACCAATGAAGAATCACTACCGATACGGAATGATAAACAAGAAATCGAGAATATTCGTTGAGATTTCTCATTTCAAAACGTCAATCATTGACATTTTATCTTCTGTTTAGTATATCAGATTAGTAATTAAACTGTAGAAATTTCCTGAATCTGTGATTTGACGAAAATCTCGAGAGATTAAACAAGAGAATTTTTTTGATTAAGATGATAAATTGGAGAGAAATGAAAAAGCGAAATAGAACAAGGAAGAAGATAAGGATAAGACCGACAAAACAAAGAAGAAAGTGGAGAAGTTGTTCGTCTTAGGTTGCTCATATTTATAGATTTATATTTCTCCCTCGTTTCCAATTTTTCACATCCTAAAATTATTATTATCCTAATTTAAAAAAAAGAAAATTAAAAAGAGGACGATTCAATGAATGACGAATCTGGAAAAAAAAGAAAGAGAAAAAAGTCTTTTTGGAAATAGGAGAATTTTGGTAAAAATATTAACATTTTTTATTCTTATTTTTTTGGTTATTTTATTTTGGACATAACAGCTACATATGTGTTGGAATTGTTTCTTAAAGAGGAGACCAGTAAATATAATTCTGATATTTGCATTTAAATGTTTTCATTGTAAAATTCTAGAAGAAATTGGATTCCAAAATCGTCTAGGTGTATTTCAATGTCAGTGTCTAAATATAAATCTCTTGTTTGTTCCAAGTACATGGCAATAAAAAACAAATATCTAAGTCTGTTCCATGAAATTGTGTTATTATTATTTCTGGTCAAATAAAAAATATAGTTATTTTAAATCAAATAACAATAATAATAATTTATATTTTTTTTTGTCATAATAATAATTTAGATTTAAATCATATAAAAACAATAGATGGCTACTTGCTAAAGATATTTATCATTAGTATCTCTTTTATGATAATAATTTGACTTTACCTTGAATTAATATCTTTTGAGATTTATTAAATTTTCTGTCTACAGCGTCAATGAAAATGTTATTTTACATGATACGACTACACCTCTAATTGATGTTTTTATTTTGGTGAATAATATATAAGAAAAATTCAACCGGCTAATTTTTTCGATTGAAAAATAAACTTTACCGACAAATCATCTTAATCCATTAGAAAACTTGGAGTTTCTTTCAAAATTAATAATATAAAACTAATTAGTTTTTTTTTATATCAATTTTAAGTCATAACTGTCGACCCATTAATCAAGTTTTTATATAATGTAGATAGTGGGATGCATAAGTATTATTTTCTAATTTACATAAAAATGACAAACACTATATGATACGTAAACTATATTTGTTATCTATGCGCGAAATTGTTCTAGAATATGAATATTTAGAAGTGACGACTATATTATATCGTGGATTTATAGATTACGTTTAACATGGTTGACAATTTAATTAGTAAAGAAAATTATCCATCTGAAAAAGCAAAATTCTAATTGATTTTGCTTTTGTGCGTGTCTTATCCTAAATGATTATTAAATAGAAATTCCAGAAAATAAAGGAAAAGAGGTTTGTATTGGTAAGCAAAACCAATTTTTACAAATGAAAAGTACAAACTCATCGGAGATGACGATAATATATAATAGTATTATTGAAAATACAGCATCCTTATCTGCTGACCACTTAATTATATATTATTATTATTATAAACATAATATATAATACTTAGCTTTAATTGATGTTGTTAAATTTGCTAAAACTCTGACCTAATATTAAATGACACTATTTTTCAGTTTTGAGCAATCTCCTCTAACCTAAATTCTGCTCAGCTGATTAGGTACCCACTTTACGATAATATAATTAAGAATGTTAACGACATCATAAATATCTATAAATGGATTGTAAGTGTTTCCAGGCAACGGAGAATTTTTGTTTTAAAGAGTCAGCTAATAATTTAGTGTTGTAAATTTTTTTATTTATCTTGGTATTGTTTTTAATATTATATTGGTTAATAAAAAACCTATATGTGTAAAAACTGGATAGAGGAGAATATGATGTTATCATGCACATCTCTCAAATTTAGTTAGATAAATTATTTTATTATATAGTTGAAGACTAAATAAAATCATGAATCTATAAGAGAAAATATTGCTATTAAGCCTTTGAATGAGACATATGCTTGTGATGATTATGGGAAAAGAGGATGAGTTACGTTTGGTTCAACAAACATTAGTACATAACTACAAATCAATCCCTAACTGCCATAGAACTTTACGAATTTTACAATTTCAATAAATTGTCACTCCATTGGATATAGAGGAATAAGAAAATTAATCTACCCAAAAAAATTGCATGAGTTTATAAGACTTTCAAAGTTTATCTACATGTTTAACTCTTGTAAAATAATAATAATACTGAATATTTGATAAATCATTTTTTACAGAAAAGAAAAGAAACTCTTGTACAGTCAAGGAAATGTGGCTGCTGAGATTTGAACCAATCTTTTTTACCACTAAAGTACAGATGGGCTTTGTGACGAAAAATAAAGTACAGATGGGCCATGCACGTGACTAGAAATGGGCCATGCACGTGACTGGATCGGACCCATTAAATGAAATAAGCAATACGCAGCGTTTAGTATCTAAGTTGTTTTTTTTTTTTTTTTTGGGTGTGTGTGTTCTGTTTCGTCCTTCTCTTTCTATCCAGTGCGTTTCTCCTCAATCCTTCGCCTTCTGCCGAAATTTTGTTTTGCCCTTTTAGTACTTATAAACCGAATAACACAAACTACTTATAGAGAGAGCTTCACAAGATTGAACCTTTCTGCTTCGTTTTGATTTTTGATCCTCTTTCGTCTTCACAATATCTGAGATATCAATTCCTGACTTTTTTCTTTTTACTTTCTCGGCATCTCGATTGTTTCTCCCTATCAAATTGTCTCTTCTTAAATCCCAACGAAGCTAGATGTTGGTTTCGTCGACTCTTTAACCACCGCCTTGTTTCCAAACAGAAAGAACTTAAAAAGGTTCGTCAAATTTTGTGCCCTTTTGTGGGGATTTTCTTGTATGTCTGTTGCCTAGAGGAACTTTTGTTGGCAATGTGCATGTGTTATGGCTAATCTTAGTTCTGTATTACAATGTTTTGATATACTTTGCGTTTGGATTTCTGTTGATCAGAGATGGAGCAATTGAATTTTAGGGTTTTTGTTTTGTTTTGTCTTTTATTGTTGCAGAGACAATGTGTCATGGATTTGGAGTTCTTTCGTCTCTGTCGAAGTTTGTTCTGTGATTGTCGTTCTCCTTGGCTCACGCGGCATCACGGAGGTACACTTCCTAAACTCTCTTATTTATTTGAAGTCTTGGCATGTGTGTCTATGTGTTTTGGGAAAAGGGTGTTTGCACTTTAATTATGATTCTTTAGAGGTGTATTCAATCGAGTTCTTTTTTTTTTTTTTTTGTCAACATTGGATCGATAAGGCCGATCCATAGCCTAAAATCCACCTCCAATAATTCCTTTTTTAAGCTACCATAATGCAGCGGGTAGGAATCGAACCCTGGTGCCAAGTCTTTAGTTGGATCATCCTAACCACCAGACTGAAAGCAACTCGGCATTCTTGATTTAGATGCTTGAGTTATGTAGTTTTAAGTCCCTTTTGGAGCCAGAATTATATATTTATAGTTCTTCTTGGCTCAGGCGGCATCACAGAGATCCACTTTCTACGCTCTCTTATTTATTTGAATTTCTTGGCATCTATGTGTGTTTTGGTAACAAAGTGTTTGTTTGGTTCTTAGGACTTCTTGTCTCAAATAATTTCATTATGATACTCTAGAGGTGTATTTCATGGAGTTTTTGATCTAGATACTTGAGTTATATAGTTTTAAGTCCCTTTGGGTGTCAGAACTATCCTTTTAACCGTCAAAATATATTAATAAATGTTGGAGTAGACAGATTTGCGCATTTCTACAAGAATGATATTACGCCAATCTGTTGTCCCTGTTCACTCATATAGTTGTTTAGATAGTGTTCTCCAAAGGATTAGATTCGGATTACCTGGTCGAGCAGGTTTTGGTACACTTAAAACTTGGAGATGCATAAGTGTCTAGGTTCCACTGTAGTTATTCAGAGAGTACAACTTACAAAAAATTATTATGATCTTATTTTTACTTCTCTTATTGGTTAGATATATAATATCTTCTTGATGTGTTTTTTCATGTTCCAGCTGTTGGCCTTGCGTTGATGATTGATGTCTAAATCTTGCAATTTGACAGTCTAATGGCACTTAGGAAAAATACTCAAGCTGATTCAGTTTCTCTCCCTATGAAGCCTTTGAATATCTCCAGAAAATTGCTAGGGAATGTGCAGATTCCAGATCCACAGAATGCTCAAACTGTTGTGCCAAACGTTGATTTGGACTTGCAGGAAGTTTACTTTCTGATGCTTCACTTACTTTCATCTGGGCCATGTCAGAAAACTTATGCACTATTGCAACATGAAGTTCTTGAACATGAGCTTCTTCCTAGAAGATATCATGCTTGGTACTCGAGGAGTGGATTGCCTAGTGGGGAAGAGGCTGATGTTGACAATTCCTTTCCTTTGAACTATACTGATTTGGCCAAGAGGTAACAAATTAAGTGGTTCTTACTGGATGTCGTACTTATGTGAATCTTGATGAACTATAATGTGAAGAAGTTAACCATTTATCATTTATTTCCCCAACCTCACATTTGTTGTATTTTTTAGTGACTGGTTTGGGTATTTTTCCCACCAGAAATTTTATACTTGTTTCATGGCATTATGTGTGCATTCTCAGGTATCCTCACGTAAAAAAGGATCACTTGGTAAAGCTTCTGAAGCAATTGGTCTTTGTTTCAAGTATGCCTAATCCCTCACGAGGGATCAGTCATGAAAATAAACAGATTGCAGCTGGTGCTCCAACACTTTTAGGGACTGGCTTGTTCTCTCTTTTAAGCTGTAGGTGATTTTTAAAAAGTTTGTTTACTTATTGGCAAGTTTAGTTTTGTCTTCTGTGCTCAATATAGAAAGTTAGAAACAATATCACTCATATACACAGGCACACATACACACACAAATATACTTGTATACTTAATAAACACAAATAATAACAATACCAGTATTCCTTAAAATTATTTGGGCCTTTATTTTTCTTCTGCTTAGTAGTTAGTTCTCTTTGTAAATATTGGTGAAGCTGCCCCCTTTGTTTTTGCAGATGACAAGGAAACAGTTGGAAGTAATTATAAAGCACCACCTATTGGCATGCGTTGGCCTCATATGCATGCTGATCAGGTGCGCGGTATAAGTTTGAGGGAAATTGGTGGTGGTTTTGCCAGACATCATCGTGCTCCATCAATTCGTACAGCGTCTTATGTCATTGCAAAACCATCTACAATGGTACAGAAGATGCAGAACATCAAGAGACTACGTGGACACAGAAATGCTGTGTACTGTGGTATAATTTTTAATTGTTTAGGGGTGAATCTTAGTGTCAAGTTTTTTTTTTTTTTTTGTGTCACTGATAGACTAATCATTTAGATGAACTGGATACCTGAAACTATATGTAAATGCTGCAGCTATATTTGATCGATCAGGAAGGTATGTGATCACTGGTTCAGATGACCGCCTTGTGAAAATATGGTCAATGGAGACTGCATACTGCTTGGCCAGCTGTCGAGGGCATGAAGTGAGTTTCACGTTTGAGAATCATATTATTTTGTTACTGTATTCTTAAGTACTTTAAAATTGTGTTTTTGTGCATATCTAAGGGTGACATAACTGATCTTGCTGTGAGTTCGAACAACATTTTCATAGCATCTGCATCAAATGATTGTGTGATCCGCGTTGTAAGTATCTTGTATCCTCCTCTGTATACGTTTCCTACATGGCTTCCATTAATAGCCTCCTTGATGACTTCACCCATCTGGATTTTTGTAGTGGCGATTGCCAGATGGCTTACCAGTTTCTGTCCTCCGTGGACATACTGGAGCTGTTACTGCTATTGCATTTAGCCCCAGACCTGGATCCCCATACCAGCTTCTCTCGTAAGAATTTTTTTCACATTGTTCCTTTTGGCATCCTGTACGCTAGTGCATTATTTTTCCTCTTTTCTTTTGAAGAATGATTGGTAAATTATTATGTGTAGTCAGTTGTTTTCATGTTTATATCTACTATGTCACTACTTATTTATGCTGTCTTGAGATTCCATTTGTGTTTAGAAAAGGTGCTTTATTCCATCTGGCATCTTTTTAAGCCGCTTGAGCCCTTTGTTAAATCTCCGCAGATCCTCAGATGATGGTACATGTAGGATATGGGATGCTCGGGGTCCTCAATTTGCACCCCGGATATATGTCCCTAGGCCTCCTAGTTCTGATGGTAATTGCTTTCCTAGTTATTGATTTTTGCTTTGATCTATTGAAGTTGTGGGACTGACTATGGATTACTATTATAGGAAGGAACACTGGCCCTTCTTCTAGTAATGTTCAGCAGGGTCACCATATCTCTTGCTGTGCGTTTAATGCTAATGGATCTGTCTTTGTCACTGGCAGTTCTGACACTCTTGCCAGAGTATACTCGGTACTGATATGATGAATTTTTCCGGGATGTGTCTTGGTCTGAGTGAAACCTGGCACATCCACATTCAATTTTCTGCCAAAACTTATAGGGTTCACTTAAAGGTAAAAGGTGTTTTCCTGGTTACAGGTTTGGAGTTCTAGTAAGACCAATAATGATGATTCAGACCAGCCAAATCATGAGATGGATGTTCTTGCTGGACATGAGAATGAAGTTAATTATGTTCAATTCAGGTTAGCTAGCCACTTTTGAAACTATATTTCGTATGAGATCCTAATTGTCTTATCCTATATGTTGTCTGTGGTGCTTTACAGTGGTTGTGCTGCGGGGTCTCGATTAGCTGTAACTGACTACTCAAAAGATGAGAATATTCCGAAATTTAAGAATTCCTGGTGTGTTCCCCCTGCTGCAAGTAGATCTTGCAATTACCCTTAACTTTATTTACCTTTTCTCATGTTTTTGTATTTGAGCTCACCTATCCTTGTATTTTCTAGGTTCTGTCATGATAACATAGTTACATGTTCTCGTGATGGTAGTGCAATCATTTGGATCCCGAGATTACGAAGATCGCATGTAACTTTCAATTTAACTAAGATAAATACAACCTTCACTACGTGTATTACATTATCATAGGAGCAGAAACCTTGATCCTTATTTATTTATTTCAGGGAAAAAGCTGTCGATGGACACGAGCATATCATCTCAAGGTTCCACCTCCGCCCATGCCTTCTCAACCTCCTAGAGGTGGGCCACGACAAAGGATCCTTCCTACACCCCGTGGGGTTAACATGATTGCCTGGAGTCTGGATAATCGTTTTGTCCTTGCCGCTATCATGGGTAATAATATTTTGACACTTTTGTTGGCTAAGCGTTTATCTAGGACGATTTCTTAGCTCCACTCTATCTAACTAGAGTCATCTTCTATGTTAAGATTGTAGAATTTGCGTGTGGAATGCTTCTGATGGTAGCTTGGTACATTCTTTGACTGGCCATACAGCATCTGTGAGTGCTTGATCCCTTCTGTATATTTCGCTTCCTGTCATGAATTTGGTCCACTTGCTTAAGGCAGGTTTGGGAATATTTTTTACCTGTATACTTAAAAGGGAAGGGAATAAAAAGAAAATAAGAAATTCGCTGCCTATGCCTACATAAACATGTACAAAAATCAGACTTCTTCTAAGCAGACCTTGCTATGTACTATTACAGGCATAAGTAAATTCCTTTTCAATTTATGTGAAAACACTTCCAAACCTTCCTTTTGCATTTAGGCCTTGGTTTGCTACATGAGTAATGAAGCTAGTTAAATTCTTGTTTTAATTTTCCAGGATTGATTTCCTCTTTGTAATACCTTTATCAACATGTTATACTTTTTTGTAGACATATGTTATGGACGTCCATCCTTTCAATCCGCGTATAGCTATGAGTGCTGGCTATGATGGAAAAACCATAGTGTGGGATGTAAGTCTTACCTTCTCCACTATCTAATTGCTTCTTCTTCATATCTATGTTACTAAAGCTCTTGTTCTCTTCTTCTAGATATGGGAGGGCATACCTATCCAAATATACGAGATTTCACACTACAAGTTGGTCGATGGAAAGTTTTCACCGTAAGCAAATAGTTTTGGGCTATACTCATTAGCCTATTCCGTCTGATCCTAATCCGTATCTTTATTATGTAGGGATGGAACGTCAATTATACTTTCAGATGATGTGGGCCAGCTGTACGTACTAAGTACAGGCCAAGGGGATTCTCAAAAGGACGCTAAATATGATCAGGTACAATTATAACATGAAATGTGGAAGCTTTCATTACTGTACTTCTACTGACTACATTTCTTATAGAACCCTAGATTAGATTCCATGGGGATAAGTTTGCTCTGAAAGACTGATATATCTCCTAGTTCTGTTACTAGGAGGGAACAGAAATCTCTTTTTTAATCAGAGCATTTAATAATCTTTTACATATGGTAAAAACGGAGGAGATCTGGACATCCATAAACTCCTAATAAATATTATGGAAATTGTAGTTCTAGTTGTTCCAGACTTTCAGTCTCTCTAAGAGGTACGGTGTTTATCAGTAACTTATACAAAAGTGGAATTTCTAATAACTGCTCTGTGCCTCTTGCAGTTCTTCCTGGGTGATTATCGGCCATTAATTCAAGACCTATACGGTAACGTCCTTGACCAGGTAAGTGGCTTATTTTTTTACCCTTCTAGGTTCTATTTATAAACTATTTCTTTCATATCTGTGATTCTGCTCGCTATAGGCATAATGTAATCACTAAAAGGCATTTGGAAACTTTGAATCAGGAATCTCAGCTTCCACCTTATCGCCGGAATATGGAGGATCCTCTTTGTGATTCAGGTATTAATTTCTTTTACGATGGTTACATGTTCTTTTGTGGATTCTTCTACTCAGGATGGGTGTAACATCCACCCTTTATTGTTCTGCATTCTAGGGATGATTCCATATGAGGAGCCATATCAGACCACGTTTCAGAAGCGGCGACTCGGTGCCTTAGGCAAAGAATGGCGACCATCTTCTTTAAAGCTTGCTGTAGGGCCAGATATCACTTTAGATCAAGATTACCAAATGCCACCTTTGGCAGATCTAGACTTAGCTGAACCATTGCCAGAATTTATAGATGTCATGGAGTGGGAACCAGAAATCGATATCTTAAGTGATGAAAATGACTCCGAATACAATGTGCCAGAAGAGTATTCGTCTGGAAAAGAGCAAGAATGTTTGAATTCTTCAACCTCTGGTGAGTCAGCTTCTAGTTCTGATGAAAGCCATGAGGATGATGATAATCAGAATAGTCTCAGAAGATCCAAAAGGAAAAAACATAAGAAACAAGTAAGTATCTCTCGTAATCTTGTTTTGATCTTGCTAATGATCCCTATCTCTCGTATATATGCTAATGATCCCTTTTTATCTCTTTAGCAGGCTGGGATCATGACTTCTTCAGGTAGGCGTGTCAAAAAGAGAAACTTTGATGAGATTGAAGGAGCTCCAAGCAATAACAAACGTGCCAGAAAATCTAGGAATGGTCGTAAAGAATCAAAAAGAAAATCTTCAAAATCTAAATCATCCAGACCTCGGCGAGCAGCTGCACAGAATGCTCTCTCTTGGTTTTCTAAGATTACAGGTACATCTAAAGATGCAGAAGAGGATGAAATCTCTGAACTGAGTGATTCATCAGAAAGTGAATCGACATCACAAGACTCAGGCATAGGGGATAGTGAACCTGATGTAGATTTGTTAAATGGGCCCGCGAAGCCATCAAAGGGGAAAAATATTCTGATATGTGATTCAGACGATGGGGCTCAACAATATGATACCAGAGGAACTTATCCTGCTGAAAGGAAGAGATTAGTTCTTAGGTTTCCAGTCAAGAATTCTGATAAACTTACCTTGCTGGAGAACCTACCTGGATCATCTTCTGATATTCCAACTACAACTTTAGGGAATGGCTGTACTGAAGACTCAAGGATTCCTGGGAGTCTTGAAATTCACACAGATCAGTTCGAAAGGTTAGATGCAACGAAACTCAAATGGGGAATAGTTAAGGCTCGTACATCAAAGAAAATAAGAGGTAAAGCGATATCATGGCATAGACTTATGGGCGCTGACCTGTTGAGAAAAGAAAATAATGTTAACGAAGATGCAGCTCACTGTAGTAATGGTGATACAGCACGTAGTTGTTTGGAACTGAAAGCAGACATAGATGGCAGGGCAGTTGACACTGACACAATGGTTTCTAATGGTTTGCCAAATGGGGAGGAACGACATCTAGAACCAAATGGGTTACCAAGTAGACTGGCTGATGACAGTGCCTCTAATGGTTCTCAGGATGTAACTGGTCACCTGCACGATCTAAAAGATAGCCTTCCACCACTCTCAAAGAACCTGAGGATACGCTCCAAGAGGGTCTCAAGGGCTCCTGATGCATCTTTGAGGCAAGAAGGAACATCATCAATAGATCAGGAGACTGGTGGCTCTGATGCAGTAAATGATGGTTCTGAAGATACTAAATGTGATTTGTCATTGGACTGTCAAAAGGATGGTGTGGTTGGAACAGAGATATCTCTGAGAAATGATTGCGTCGAGGATTCAAATCCTCATATCACTGATTCTTTCCCAATAGTTAACGATGTTACTGTATCACAATCACATCCTAAACGGATGTTTGATAATGTCTATAGACGAATGAAGTCGCGGAAGCATACAAATAAATCAGCTGGGAGTGCTACTCTGACTAAAGAAATCAGTCCAAGTCCTTGTGGTCAGGATCAGAGTAATGACGCTAAGTCTCATGAAGATGGCCCTAATGGGTTCCATGGAAATCAGTCGAATGGATTGGAGAAGTCGGAAGATGGTTTGACTCACATCCGAGATAAAGTAAGTGATTCACGTGGAAACCAATCTCAAGAAGAATGGCGATCGACATCTGGTGCGACACTTCGGTCGAGATCGACAAGAAATAGAAGGTCTACGTATCCTTTTAGTGAAACTAAACCTATTGAAATAAAGAAGCCTCAGCAGTTGAAAGATAAGGTATCCTGGTTGACATTATCGACACATGAAAAGGGTTCTGGTTATATTCCACAAAAGGGGGATGAAGTGGCGTATATGCGACAGGTAAGTGTTTGTGGTGATCGTATCTGTTTTTTTGTTTAGTCAAACTTTGGTATCAATTTTTTGCCTGCGGATCTTTCAGGGGCATCAAGAATACTTGAAGTTTAGCTCCCCGAGGGAAGTGGCTCCTTGGACTTCAATAAAGGGAGGAAACATAAAGGCGGTGGAAATTTGTAAAGTGGAAAGTCTTGAATATGCAACACTCCCTGGTTCTGGGGATAGCTGCTGCAAAATGATACTTAAAGCCATTGATCCGAACTCCGAGGTGTTTAACAAAACGTTCAAACTTACGTTGCCTGAGGTGGTGACTTTTCCAGATTTTCTTGTTGAAAGAAGTCGGTATGAAGCAGCAATACAAAGGAACTGGACTTGCAGGGACAAGTGTAAAGTTTGGTGGAGAGACGAAAGCGAAGAAGAACGTGGCAGTTTTTGGGATGGACGGATTCTAGCTGTGAAACCCAAATCACTTGATTTTCCTGATAGTCCGTGGGAGAGATACACAATTAAATACAAGAGTGACCCTACTGAGACACATCTTCACAGTCCCTGGGAGCTTTTTGTTGATGATGATGATAATTCCAAATGGGAGCAGCCTCATATTGATGATGAGACGCGAAATCGTCTGCTGGCAGCCTTAACAAAGCTGGAGACGTCAGACAAAAAAACTCAGGTATGTGATTCAAATGAATTTAGTTCTCATGGTTGGATCAACGTCACCTAAGGAGCTCAATCCAGTCTTAACATTAGCGTAGGTAGTGTATAGATCAGTCTCGATAGACGGGTTTTAGTTAATCCACTTTAGAGCTAGGAGGAGACAAAGACATACAATTCCCAAGAGCATAACAATCTGACATAATCTCACTTATCCGTTTTAGGATTCTTATGGCCTCCAAAAGCTGAACCAGATTGTTGGAAATTCGAGCTACACCAACAGGTAATATATCTCAAAACTGGAAGAAATTTTGGTGGAGATTGAAACTGACATGGTTTTGTGCTATGGATTCATCTGCAGGTTCCCAGTTCCTTTGTCCCTTGAAGTAATCAAATTGAGGCTTCAGAACAACTATTACCGGAGTGTCGAAGCACTAAGACACGACGTATCAGTTATGTTATTCAATGCAGAAACTTTCTTTGGTCGTAATAAAAGCGTAGCAGCCAAAATTTCAAAGCTCTCTAATTGGTTTGACCGCAACCTACCTTCTTTGTAGCTTTCTCTTAGCTAGCCTGTAGATAACAGTTTTTTCTTCTTATGTTCCCAAGTTTTTATTAGGGCTTCTTCAATTTTTCTTAAACTCTGAATCTAATCAAAGAGTATTTCTTTTCCTTTAGAGAATTTTAGGGCTTAGGTTTTAGTTGGAGAAAATCTTTCTCATTGTAAGTAAAGAGAGATTGGAGAGGTCAAAAGCATTTGATGTCTTAGAAAAGAAAATGAAAGGAACTTCATCCGGTGGCTAATCAAACCCAATTTGAGAATGATTTTGTTTTCGGCTAAAAGTATTATAGATGGATATTACGTGCAAACGAAAAAACAAATATATCACAGAAAATTTGATTGTATAAATCTGATGAATGTCAACCCCAGGTGATCGTTCATGTCTTACTTTCCTAATTGTATGTTGAGTTTTGTGAAATGATAATGACTTACAACAGCACAAGAAATAAAACCTTAAAACTATGTCGGCTCATGGAAGTTTAGGGTCGCCAGAGGATTTTCCGGTAGGTTTTTCTGGCGACTTAGGAAACTTTGAAGCGTTGTGTTTAGTGAACCAACTAGTGTACAAGAATTGCTTGTGAGGACCAACATGATTACATATAAGTTTCAGCTTTTGTCTTTCTCTCATCTACCTAAGTATTATCTTCATGTGACGCTTGCTCGTTAGCCCTGTTAATCCCACTTCCTGTTCAATCAAATTTAAACCAATCATCAGATGGATACTACACCTTCGCGTTGCATATCAAAAGTGTTAAGTGCACACTTTGTTTGAAAGCTAAGCATTACACAACAACTAATCCAGATCTTTGACCTAATAAAGTTTAAGATTGTTATTGTTACTTCACACATCACCAATTGGTTTTAAGCTGAACTCTATGGACCTTCACATACTTTACCTATAGATTAAGAAATTTTCAATCTAAAACCTTAAAAAAAGAAAATGGAAGCATCTGCGAATCCAAGTGGTACGGAGATGGAAGAAATCTATCAAACTTCACATTTCTCTAGCATTGGCAGATTGAGAACAGCCATTATAGCTTTTAAATTTCAATCCTAAACCTTTAGCTATAAATTGAGATCATCTTCTTCTGTGAAAGAATGACACAGCCACTTGGTTTTTTAAGAAAAAAACCCATTAACCTTTACGTTTTATGCTTTAGGCCAATTCTTATCTCAAACCTCTAACAAAGAAAGTGAAAGCCTTTTGTAATGTAGACCTTTGGCACAAATACGAGAAACAATATTATTCTACTTGTCAAAATCGAATTTTGAAAACCTCTAACAAAAGAGCATCTGGTAATGTTTGAAAGAGTATACCTTGACACGATCCCAAGTTTCAGCAATGGTGAGAGGTCCATGATCCTTCAATATATCAAAGATCACTCTAGTTATCGTCTGGGTTTGCTCCGGTGGGTGTGTTCAGCTCGATTGGTTTCATCTTGGGTTTTGGTTTTGTGGCGAAATGCCTAATTAACGATCCAACTACATTGTGATTGCTTCTGTTCCAAGGCAGCATATTCCGTAACATACTCAGATATTTTCACCTATCCTCTCAGCAGCTAGAAATGAAATAGTCAAACTGTTATGCTCCTGAATTCCGACTCCGGAAAATTTATATCCTAATAGGTAACAGAAGTTAACAAATAAAAATAAAATCAAATACTTTTGAGCCTTGAGGGATAGAGTCAGAGACAAACCAGCTATAAGCAATATTTCCAGCTCAAATCACAGCTAGACATTTTATCGAATACCTTGAGTGCAATATGATCTTTGATCAATATGAACCACAGATATCAAAAAAGGTAAGAACTTAACAAGATAAACACTAAGTAGAATCCCGAGCATCCGAGTTTCGAGAAAGAGAGAGGTCTGCGAGGAAGGAGACAAAGGAGAGAGAGAGATTACAGTTTGCTGTATGTTATCGAGTGAAGTTTCTACAAACGTTATATGATAATTTATAAACAAGCCATTGACTTTACTCATATTTGTATACCTCAGGGTTTTAATGGATACGTTCGAGAACATAATATCTGCCCAAACCAATCATCCCAACTCTTTTTGTTGTAAAATATTTTTGCTAAGTTTACAAATTTTTCAATAGCTCTGAAAACTAAAGGACTTCTCAGATCAGTCTGCTTACAAAACAAAGCCATAAATGGCTGACTAAAAATTTGAACTTGGGAGAGAAAAAGAAGAAGAAAGAAGCAGTGAATGATCTTCATGAAGCTCAAAATGATTTCACTCGGAAAGAAAGGCATTTAAAATTTCAATCCACTTTCTGATCCTTACACAATTCAACGACGTTTGTTGTTGTGCCTCTTGCTCTTTTTCTTTCTACTGCTTCTGTCTTCATCAGAATCCGACTCTGAAACTGATTCTGACTCAGAAGACTCTGATGAAGAAGAGCTGTATCTTCTTCTCCGCCTTTCCTTTCTCTCCTTTCTCTCCTTTTGCTTCTTCTTGCTCTTCTTCGCTTTCCTTCTCCTCCTTCGCTCTTCCTCTGAGTCAGACGATGAACTGTATTCTGAACTACTCTCTTCAGATGATTCAGAGCTGCCACTATCGGTTTCAAACACAGAAGCTTCACTATCACTTCCAGACTCAGACTTCGACCTGTGCTTTCTCTTGCTCTTTTTGGACCGCCTTTCACCTCCTTCTTTCCCATTTGCTGCATCTACTAGCCTTTCATCATCATCGTGACCATCAAGATCATCAATAGACGGCTTCATTCTCAATTTTGGGTTCTTAAGCTGCTGAGTTCTCGAGGGCCTCGAGATGTAAACCCTTTCATTCTTGCACTCATAGGTCCAATGACCTGTTTGAAAGCATTTTTGACACTGCGAAGCAGCTGAGGCACCTCCTCCCACTACTGACGCTGACATTGATTTGTCTTTCCTTTCACCAAGCCTAACTGCTTTCTCAGTACTCATCAAATACATCTGCCTCTTTGCTTCCCTCTTCTCCTGCCATCTGCTTGGACCTTCTTCCTTTTGCCCATAAGCATTGACGTTTCTGGCTGCTGCTGCCGCTGCTCGCTCCGCTTGAGTACGGCTCAGACCTTTAGCAGCAGTAAGTGCTGCAGCCTTGATCCTATCGGCTGCAACTTGTGCTTTCTCTTCCTTTGAATCAGACATGTCTCTGCATCCAATAGATTATAAGAAACTTAGACCAAATATCCATTATCAACAAACAAAATCTAAACATGAAGGGAATTACAAAATCTTTGGAGACAAAACTCGGGATCTAAGTAAAAGCCTAAGCAGGGGAGATCCAAAATTAGGGTTTCTACTCAATTTAACGATTCCATAAACTGGGTTTCGCTACCTAACATCAAACGATAAAGTTTGATTCCTAAATTTCAAGACTTTACGATATACATCCCCAGAATTCAAGCTGTAACTAGGTTTATCGATCTAATTATTCAATCCCAAGATCTACACAAAGCTTGGAAAAAAGAAAAGGAAAACTTACAATTAGATTCAAGAGCAGCAAGAGGAGGATGGAAGAAGCTTGTTTGGTTGAGAGGGATAATGGAAAGGATGAGTGAATTTGAGAGCGAGACAGAGAGTGAGAAGACGGCGCAAAGCGAGGAAATACGAAACAGGCAAAAATATTCCAAACCCTTTTCTAATTTTTCTCAAGCCCTTCTTCTTTTTAACCCAAAACAGAACCAAAAAAACTCCGCCCTTTGTTTTTGTTAGCGTCATTCGTAGCCATGACTTTTGCGTTTTGGTTTCGGTTTCGAGTTTGGATCAGAATCATCAAATTTTTAGGTTTATAATTTTACTATCTATTCAAAATCCGTTACTATTTAGTTCTGATTTGGTTCAGATCCATTCGATTTTCAGGTTGATTTTGGTAACATCCAAAAAATTTGAAAAAAAAAATAATCAAAAAAATATCCAGTTCCAAAAATATCAAAAAATACACAAAAATACTTGAATAATATTTATATGGGATAATATTTGGATCGGTTTCGCTTCAGGCAGTACTGACTTAACATTTTTGTGGGCCCTAGGACAAATTTTTTTAATTTCTTAAACAAAATTTTGGCCCTTCATTGCCAAAAAAAAAAATTTTGGGCTTTTTTTTTCTTTTAAAATAATATTTCAATCCCTTCTTAACTATATAAGATTTATTTGGGTCTTTTTTCGTTGTTTAAAATTTTTTTTTGAACCATTTCTGTACTATTTAAAAACTTTTTTGGGCCTTTTTACCTTCTAAAATTTTTCATGGATCCTTTTGTGGATATTTTTATTTTTTTAACCAACAGTTGTGTTGTCACTTTATAAATCTTCAAGGCATCAAGGTTCGAATCTTTTACATGCAGCATAAAGGAAGGGATTAAAGGCTATTAGGCTAGTTAAAAAAATAAATAAATGAACCTGTGGGCCCAAAGCGGTTGCAATGTTCGCCCTCCCCACTAAGTCGGCTCTGGCTTCAGCCTTCAGGTTTCGAGTTTTATGGCTATGACTAATCATTTTATTAAAACTACGGTCAATTGGCTAAGGAAGTGAGTAGCTATGGTAATTTTAAATTTAGTAAGTTTTGGTAAGGATTTTGTCCACTAAATCTTATAATCTAATCGAGTTCGCCTCACAAAATAAAAAGAGGTAAAAACACAGTAAATACGAGAATTTTGTTCGGTAGGAGATATATTTTTCATATTGTGTTTTACAAAGAGATTTGTACAGAGATATGTACATGAGTTATACGAGAGACTCTAGGTTAATCTAATCATAGAAGGTTCATTAAGCTAAGAAAAACATATATATGTCTTACACTTTTAATTCATTTTTCATAATATGAAATGTTTCGCATGCTTAAGTCAGGATGATTATGTTATCAAATACAAAAGTTGTAACTCATGCATAGAAGACATACATGTTTAGAAAGTGATAAAAAATCCAATCATCATTAGAATATCAAAACGAAAAAATTTCAGTCATCATGCGATGACATATATTCATATACAAGATTCGTGACCAAAATCTTAAATGGCCGAAAGTCTGGTATTCTAGTGGTTTATATATATATATATTTAGCATATTGGAGATTATAGGTTCAAATTTTAGAAAATAAAAATAAAAAAATTTATTTTTCTAACTCAGCGGTGGTGGTCGGATAGATGAATGACAACGTAGGTCTCAAAGCGTAAACTCACAGATACTCGAATTCGATTTTCACTCGAAATTTGTAGTACTGTTTTTGGGTTAGTCGGTTCTACACTTGTTCTTGGATTCGATTAAATTACCCTCGTAATAGAAAAAACAAAAAAACTAGAAAATGATAATAAATGTATCATGTGATTATATCCATATTATGTATCTATCAACTACATTGATCAATAGATGTGAAGATTTATCATCATCTTCCAAACCTAGTAAGCTTTGAAATAAATATTAATCCTCAGCTACAAATATCAAAGACAATCTGATTATAAAGAATACATCTTTCACAAACTCTAACAAAAACCAAATTGATAGCAATGATAAGTTATTGACCTTGAGATGTATTAGTTCTCCTTTTAATAAAGTGTTATTGGATAACTTATACTTTGACAAAAAAGAAAAGAAAAAAGGATAACTTATAAAAATCTTGAAATATCAAATAGAGCAATAAATATAAAAATAATGACGTATTGAAATCGGAAATGAGTGATGGCATGACCCGAGAACCAATGTTAGAACACAAAAGTTATAGAATTCTAATGGGAATGGATCATATCTAACATTTCTTATCAAATTAGGCTCATTCGGGCCCAGCCTTAGCCTTGGCCTTATCTCTTTTTTTTTCAGCTTACTAGGAAAATGATATTATAAGATATCTTTGCTCAAAAAAAAAGAAGACATTATAAGATATCTTATATTAGCAAAAAGAAAGACAGGGTTTTGTGTTTGTCTAGAAAATTAACCGCTTATGCATTTATCGATTGTTACTGATTTTCCCTTTTTATTAAATATTTTTACTTAAAATTTTATAAATATTAACATCTATAACCGAAGACAGGTGAACTAGAAGTACTGTTCTCTTTACAAATTTTTAGACACCAGAAATCGAATCTCTTACATGCAGTAATAAGAACATGCAGTAATAAGAACGAGATTAAAATGAATGGTTAACAATATTTTTTCACGATGAATTTGGCTAAAAAAAATAAAAGATCAAGTACACACACGAGTATAATTGTTACATAAAAATTACCCATTACATGATTAATAAATTTTGTAGAAGTAATATAAAAGATAATAAAATTGTGATAGATAAAAATAGAAAAAATGATTAAATGAGATGAGTTGTGTGGATAGAGTGTGATACAATCCAAAGAAAGAAATGAGTCGTTAAGATAGAGATAGAGCTGTCTAATATCATTGAAAGGTTGGATAAAAGAAGACGTTTTCTTTCATCAATCTCACGTTACGTTGCCAATTTTATCAACACAATTTCATATTTTATAATATATAATAAAGGTTTTATGTGTATAAAGTATGTATCTATATATACATGTGCATGCATATGAGTATATGAATAGAGTTACATAGTGACAGATATTGTTAGTTGTCAATGCTTCCAAGCAAACTACTTAAAAACCTTTTTATCCTAAAATTATCCCTTTTTTCATATTATTTATATTATTTTGAGATTATATACATATCATATTAAAATTCTTTCAATTTGTGTAAGTTTGTCTAGAGATATAGATGTTTGATCATCAATGCGATTGTTTGTTTATTAATAAAGATGAATGTTATATCCACCACATCTAACATTATTCGTTGCAAATGAACTTTAGTCTAATGGTAGATGGTAAGTTTACTAAGACATGCGCATTTACACAATTAGGGATCAAGTCCCACCGTCTACATTACGTAGAAACTTAGCTAATAAGCCGATCAATTGTGATCCAATATTGACAAAAAAAAACACTATTCGTTACATCTTGATTATGTTGCATATGCATCAATTATTTAGATTCGGATTCGGACTATCGATTTCTAATTATTTTAAGAATTGATTGAATTATAGGTTTAGAGAATTATTAGATGCTTTCTCTTCCAATTTTTTTTATATAATTATTGGTAGGTCAGATCTATTCAACATAATTTGACTTGTTAGTGTAAATTTTTCTTAAAATAAATTTATTAATTGATGCGAATATTGTTTATCTTCAAATAATGTAGATAATATTTAGATATGAATGTACTATTTTATACGATACTATTTTGTTTGGATGGATTAACACGAATTGACCTGGATTACGAGTTCTGACGTGGAACACAAATGTCGTAATCAATTTCAGAGAAGGCAGTTAACGGAACAGACATATCGAATCTTATGAATTTATCTTTTATCTATCTATTTATTAAATCATAGACGTCCCCAAAAACATTTATAATTGATAAAAGTATATTTTATATACATATATACATATATACAAATAATTTCGTCTCCTCATATAATCAACTGATACATACATATACAGATAAATATAGTTGTAACTTTTGACAAAAAAATATAGTTGTAATTTTTATTTACCAACAACTTCTAGATAATATATATAGCTAATTAGCTATATAAACATTCTGACCCTTGAACCAAAAAAAAAAAAAACAAAAAACATTTTGACCCCTATACATATTTTTTGTTAATCTATTGGCAAAGCTTATTTGTTTTAGCAGTCGTTAACACAACGACCAATTATATCAACTGATTGTTAATTAGTAATTTTGAATTTTTAGATTGAAAAAAACTTGATCGACATACTTACTTTTCATTAAAACTTATATTTTTATTTATATTACAAGATTAAAAGTTATATTATAAAATTGTTAATCTAGTTTTACTAGACTTTAGCATCAGAGATTTGATCCCTCCTTATGACAATTGGTATATATTTATTTTCCATGCATAAATTTAAACAAATCGAAACCATAATTTTGCCTGCATACATGAGAAAACAAATCTAGAATTGTATAACTTTAGAGTCATGTACTCTCCAAATTACTTTTCAACTAACTATTTTTGTACTATTCCTAAACTTGAAAATATGTTCAAATAATTGATTTTTCTTCAAGGAGAATAAACCTCCACGATTGATTTGAAGCCGCCATGTAAAACCCAATACTTTGCACGAGCTAGGTGTGTGTGAATATGAGACTTTGAAAATGAATACATATACTTAAATATTTTGGTACATTCAAAATTGACAAGTATTTAATTGCTTAATCATGAGACTATAAGTGTCGCTTTTTCATTTAGATTACTTGCACGAAATTTCATATTATCCATATCATTTAATGTTTATGGGTGTTGTTAGCTAGAAAAATTGGTAGTTCAACTAATAATTTTTATTTTATATTATTATTCTGGTGTATTATTTTTGCGACAAGTCATGTTAAATTTGTGTTACTCTATTTTTGTATTTTAAAAGATGAAAATAATCTTAGAATTATCAAAGACGTTTAAAAAATATTTGATCAAATAGTTAAAAGTTTTTTTTTCTATCGTAATGCGACTCCAAGCAATTAATAACAACCCAGTTATGTTCTGTAAATTCAGTAACTTATTATTTTCTTTTTTAACAATAAGAAACATCCAATTTCTGATTTGTATATATAGACAAAAAATATTAACTGCACTTTCTGGGAGAAAAAAAGTTGAATTAAACAAAAAAAAATGATGGGTCACGAGAGAGTGTTCATGGTTTGGAATCACATGTCTGAATTGTTATTGTTTGTCCTGACCACTTGTGAACCGTACAGTTAAAAATCTTTCCACCAATCCCATTTTAGATTCTTATATTTTTTCATTTTCTGAATTATGTTCGTAAAACCTTAATCAGTTTCTTTTTCTCCCCGACCGTGTGCGATTTTATATTTACCAAAAACAAAAGCTTGTGCAAGTTGGTCTTTTTCACTTTTGTCTTGTTAAAATTCTCACTTTTGTCTTAATGTTAGGTAAAACGAATACTTTGGGGTTAAATTTAAAAATGCACAATACAATTTGTCTCCATTTATGTATCAGAGTCTTTTAAGGACTAGAGTCTAACGTGCATTAAACATGTCATAGCTTATTACTCTTTCCGTTTCTAAAAGATTTTCTAAAAGATTGTCATTTTTTTTTGTCTAACATTGGACCACAAATGGCCGGCTCATTAGCTAAATTCTTACATAATATAGGCAATGAAACTCGATTTCTGAATGTGCAAGTGCAACTGCTTTTAGTAGACTTATCACATGCCACTAAACTAAAAACCACTTTTAAAAAAATTATTATTATAGATTAAAAAAGTTACATAAATAATGTTATTTTAGAATATTAATATAATTTTTAACTAAAAATATAATTTTTAATCTCTAATCAAAATTATGGATATGAAATCTAAGAAATCATTATACTTAATTATTAGGGGTATAAGTGAAATTTAGTGTATTTTTTAATTTATGTGTAAAAATTTAGAATAACAGTCTTTTTCAGAGAGAATAGTTTACATCTATAGCATTCTACATTAACTCTTGTCTAAATGGCCTTTGCAAAAAAATCTTGATGAAATATTTTGGGAAAAAAAATCAAGCCATAATTAAGCTTGTCATGTACCTCACAAAATTTTTTTAGATGAAATAAACGGTAATAGTTAACCCGAATGTACATTAACCACTTGAACAATTCAATTTAGTTAAAATATTATTAAAATGTGTTTATTTTTATGTAGTAGACAAATTAATACGAGTTGTAATTTATGGAGTTTTTTCTTGTTAAATATGAGCAATATTTTATTTGAATAGCTCCTTTAACACAAGAAAGGTTACTAGTAATTCTAAGATATTAGCTTGAG
Source organism: Lepidium didymum (assembly GCA_963920545.1). Classification (NCBI taxonomy): domain Eukaryota; kingdom Viridiplantae; phylum Streptophyta; class Magnoliopsida; order Brassicales; family Brassicaceae; genus Lepidium; species Lepidium didymum. The sequence goes on along the minus strand of OY986981.1, from coordinate 2,650,724 downwards.
GGCAAAAGGTTTAATATGTTATTATAGAGAAGATTACTTGGTATTTTGCCTAGGACGTTAGATTGATAACCTCACTACATCACAGATATGGTAATCAGTGTATTTATTTCATTTGTACAACAATTATCGAATATAAACATTTAAATCAATCGATCATGTAATCGACTATAAATGTGGTGATGCATCAATTCAGTGATTATATAGATGTGTTTACCGGTTGTTGTAACTAATGTTGGTATCTATTAGTTAGAAGAAGAAAAAAAATATAGTTATTATTTTCGTTTAAAAAAAATTAGTGTATATATTGTGGAAATCATCAGAAACGATGGTAAGTTTTAACAATTATGTCACTTAAAATGCTTTCTGTTTTGACCAAGAAAATAAAAAATAAAAATATTTTCAATGAATTCTATTGTCCATTTTCATTATTAATAGTGATAACTATAACCATAAATTATATATTATGCATGAAAAAGTATTAATTTGATTTTTACCAAAAATCAACTTTACCTTGTTATCTTGATTATCACAAACAATGGTTATAGTCAATTTAGCCATGAATGTGAATTAATTTATACATATATCACTTAATATATGAGATTTGGTGCAAAAGGAACAACTTTTATAAGATCACATTAATGATGTCTGTCCAAATCATGATTATGTTAAACTAATTGGAAGTGACAAGTAATTTAACTATCAATTTATCGTTAAACGGTCAAACTCTTGTCAATGAAAGAATGATTATACATCCTCAAAAAATGAATGAGAAAATGTTAATTATAAGGAATTCATATCATTAAAACTGTATAAAGTTTCATATCTAATATTAACACGCAAGAAAATGTCCTTAATTAATCAAAAAACAAATGATTAGTTGCTGATTTTCACAAGGCAGATAATAATATAGTTATATCTAATGTTTTCACGTCACAACAACAGAATTTGGTTGGTGAAACGGAAAGAAAAGCAGAGTGGTAATGTTATAGTTGATGGGTCAATTAATTAATAATTGATGAATGTCTAAAATAAGCTGATTTGTTGGATTAAAAATTAAATAAAGAATTAAGAAATTGGAAAGTGTGGGCAACATGACTAGATGCTAAATGACTGTTTGGTAGAGAGTCGAGACTCGAGACCCGTGACAACCTTTTCTCTCTGTCTCTCAGCTTTTTTAGGTCTTACGTTTCGTTTTGTAGTTTTATAATTTTTTTAAATGCTTTTTTTTTGTTAATTGATTAATTTTTTAAAATGTTTCTTTCAATATAGATGTTTCTATTTATTTGCTTTTTATGTCATCGTTTCTTCGGACCATGATCTTGTTTGGTTAGCTTATTCCCATGCCTATGCATTTAATCATATAGTATGTAAATTATCTTTTAATCTTACAAGCAACCAAACTTTTTATATCTCTTTTTTTTCTTTTTTCATTTCACCGGCACCTAATTTTATTTGCAAATTTTAATATATATATATATATATATATATATCCTTGAATGTTTGGAATTTAACTTATTATTTTTTTGTAAAATAAATATTAACTTATTATTGATGTATTTTATATGGTTTTTGAATACAAATAATTGCTATAAGAAATCCATAGTTAATAGTGTGTATAATCAGATAAATACTATATTTGTTGATACAAATTGGCAAATTTCTTGCAACAAAAAAATCTCTTTACAATTCAAATGATTTTAAATTGAGAAAATTTGAAAAAAGATTAAAGAAAAAAACGGAGCTTGAAAGTTGAAACAGAGGATCAGTAGGAAATGAGTTTAGTATTTTTTTATATTAATATGTAGCAAAACTTATAGACATTTAGGAACAAGAATTATTTTAGAACGTTTCTAGTAAACTCCAAAAAAAATAAAATGAAAAACTCAAAAAACTTTGATTGAGTAAAAAATAAATTATTTTGTTGAGTAGCCTTTTGGCTAGTTATAGTGGTTGGGTTGTTTAGCGGCGGTGGCCTAAGGTTTAATAATTCATTTACAACATATGAGCCTAACAGTGAAAAATTATTGATTAATCAATGATTTGAATAGTTTTGATTGACTGAATGTGCTAAACAAATTTATTTTAGAAGATTAAAAGTGATTTATATTTTGTCGTTTGATTTTAAATAAATGATTAAAATAATATATGTCTTAAATTTAGCTATGACTACCAATAATGCTTTAACTTTTCGTTGAAGTCCATTGTGAAATTCAGAAAAAACATATGATTAAGTTTGCAGAATTTTTGCAGTGAATTCTATATTTCTAAGTTACGATGAAATTATAATGAGGCATTGTAAAGTTCAAAGAAACATCATCACTAGTATTGCCTTAGTTATAGATATTGACATAAAAATATTGTTGAAGAAAAGCAAAACAAACTGACCCTTTAGAAAAGAAAAAAAGAAGCAATTAGTTATGAAATTATTTGTAACAAAAAAAACTGAATTATTTGAGATATATGTCATTTTAATAAATAGTCCAACTCGATATTTTTTTGTAATCTTTATCTTATTTTACGTTCATAAAAAGAGTCTCTTATCCTTTGTCATCAATTTCGCCGAAAACAACTTCTCTATAAATACCCAATTCATTTTCTCTCCCATGAAAACATGAACACACGAAAACATATCTTATAAATAATACACATATTGTTGTTACAAACACAAACACATAAAGATGTCTTGTAAAAATAAAGTCATAGTTTCACTTATACTTCTCTTATTCTTTGTTAACTCATCAGAATCACTTCGTCCACTCTTTGCATGTGACCCAGCAAACGGTTTAACCCGGTCACTCCGGTTCTGTCGAGTCAATTTACCAATCCATGTGAGAGTTCAAGACTTAATCGGACGGCTCACGTTGCAGGAAAAGACCCGCAACCTCGTTAACAATGCTGCGGCCGTGCCACGACTCGGTATCGGTGGTTATGAGTGGTGGTCTGAGGCTCTTCACGGCGTTTCTGATGTAGGTCCTGGTTCTAAGTTCGGTGGTGCTTTTCCCGGAGCTACAAGCTTCCCTCAAGTTATCACCACCGCAGCTTCTTTTAATCAGTCTCTTTGGGAAGAGATCGGACGGGTGAGGATATAATTAAATTATAAATATTATCCTTTTTTTAATAACAATTAGTTCGAAAAGCTTCATAGCTTAAACCCCACATCTAAAATCTCTTTTTTTAAGCTATTATAATGTAGTGGGTATGAATCATACAATGATGCCAAGTCATTAGCTGGTTCATCCTTAATTAATTTTTTATATATTTTTGAAAATGATAAAATAATATAACATGACTTATCTACGTGAAAAAACGACATCGACATCATACCGGTCATACACTTTTGTTAGATTAGTAAGAAGTTCTTTTTTTATTCTTATAAATTAATAATATTACATGAATATATTTGATTACGACATGAGTGTAATGAAAAAGTCCGAAAGGTAGGTTAGGAAAAGTCCAAATTAACATAAATATAGATTACGTACGTAGAAATTATATGTAATTTTTTTTCTATTTATTAATAAACCATAAAAAAAAGTAAAATACAAAAACCAGATTTTGTTTCTGAAAATATTTTAACTTTCGCCAGCTTTTGTATGTCACCAATATAATATTTCTTCGGTTTATTAACGTAGAAATTATATGTACATATGTTATACTTTTGTCTTCGATATATAAATTAATAAATAGAATAATGGGCAAGCAAGTTACAACCGATAAATAAATAAATAAATATATGAAAATATGTTTTTATCTTATATGATATTTATTATATGGTGGATATTTATTACTTTAAAGAGTTAGAGCATATTATTGAATTGACAATTGATATGATCAATTAATAGGTGGTGTCTGATGAGGCAAGAGCTATGTACAATGGAGGTGCAGCCGGTTTGACATATTGGAGTCCAAATGTGAATATATTTAGGGATCCACGGTGGGGCCGAGGCCAAGAAACTCCTGGAGAAGATCCTGTTGTCGCCGGAAAATACGCCGCCAGTTACGTCCGGGGACTTCAGGGCACCGCCGCAGGCAACCGTCTCAAAGTTGCCGCATGTTGCAAACATTACACTGCTTATGATCTTGATAATTGGAATGGCGTCGACCGTTTCCATTTCAACGCTAAGGTAAATCCTTAACACTTTAATATATATTTAATTGTTTTGTTTTTTTTGTGAACTTCACCGATAATTTCCGATTCATAACTCAAATCTATATATGGAACTCATATTTTAACCTCTATATATATTTAATTATTTACATGTGTCTTTTTGATAAATTTACTGCATGTTTGATTTATTCAATTTTGATGCTAAAACTCTTTGTTTTCTCTCTCTTAAATTTAGTATTATATATTTATAATATGTGTGGAAACAAAAGCAAACCCGTGAATCGTTTAACTTTCTCACAATTTTAAGTGGTTTATAATTTAACAATCTTTCAAATTTTAGATGTTTACGTTTCTAGAAAAAAATTAAATAAAATATTTTAAATTTTCTGTTGAAACATAAAATTATACTGTCTCGAAATAGAAAGCTCAACTTTACATCATTTTCTAATAATTTATAGCTCCACATAACGAATTGATGTGACTATGTTTTTTTCTTAACAAAACATATCGTTATTTATCTCAAATCATGACTAGATTCATTTATAAAACTTAGCTTATATCTAGTTATATTTCAATCGTTACTCATTAGTTATTTATAATTCCCTAGAATCTGCGTCACTTCGTAATCTCGCAAGAAGACATATATATTTCATTGGACTGAATTTGAGATTTATTATCAAGTGGGTATTGAATGCATGTCACAGTCATATAAATACAAAACCATTTGCCTACTATATAACAGCTAAGCCAATAGGGGAGAGTGTGACTTAGTGATGTGTCATTTGCATTCTTATGGTGGAGAATCTTATCCTTGGTTCATGTGGACTAGCTTTGGACTTAACCTCCTTGGCTTATATCTTCTTAACATAGACGATTCAGAACATAATAATATAAACCATACAAAAGTCATGCATGATGTATATAGTTCAAGATAATATATTATATGCTTTTATCATTTCAAATAGCGTAATTAGACCCCAAAACTTTCATCATAATGTACCTAAATATTGAGTCACTTGTTGATTACACACAAAACTAAAATCAACTCTAATTCTATCCGAACTATCACATATAGTACTAGGAATATTTGAAGTTTGTCAATCCTCTTAATTGCACACAAAATTAAAATTAAAAGTCTAATTCTTACCCGATTTTGAATTTTAAATTTTTATGAAACTAAACAGAAATCTGAATTTGAACCCGAACTGAATCCGATCCAAAAATTAAAATATTTAAATAAGTCTTAAATCAAAAGAACCGAAACCTAAAAAAACTTGACCCGAAAATGACTATAATGACGAAAAACTGATCATTTGGGTGTTTTTGATGCTATGTATGTTAGTTCGGGTGAAATTAGACTTTTAACTTTAATTTTGTGTGTAATCAAGAAGATCGACAAAGTTCTATGGAATTAGAGTTTTATTTTAGTTTTGTGTGCAATTAACAAGTGTCTCAATGTTTAGATACATTCATAGTTATATAAAAGTTTTAGAGTGGAACTAGACCGATCACCCTTTTAAATAATTTGTAGATGCAAGTTGGTCCCTAAGATTTTGGGACCCCAAACCTAAAAATAATTTAGTTTTCCTTTTGTATTGTAAAGAAAAAAAAACATTTGAACTGAAAGTTGAATTACTTACAAGAACAACAAAAACCGATTTTCGACCGACAAAAATATTCGTCGGAAGTTTATCCAAAAAGTTTAAATCTAGAAGTGAAAACTAGGAATTTTCAAGCTAATGTATATATTTACTTACCAACTATTTGTTACTAAATTTATTCCAAAAGATGATGAATTATTCAAATGTTTATTAAGAATAATTATTTACTAAAATATTTTTTATGATTAAATTTAGGTCACGCCACAAGATTTAGAAGACACATACAATGTGCCATTCAAATCATGTGTATACGAAGGAAAGGTCGCGAGTGTAATGTGTTCTTATAACCAAGTCAATGGAAAGCCCACTTGTGCTGACGAAAATCTCTTAAAGAACACTATTCGTGGTCAATGGCATCTCAATGGGTAAGTTCAAAAAAGTCAACATAATCAACAGTTCTGAATCAATTTGAGTTAGAGATTAATGTATATGTGTCTATATAGGTACATTGTCTCAGATTGTGATTCTGTGGATGTTTTCTTCAACCAACAACATTACACCCGTACACCGGAGGAAGCCGCCGCCGCCTCCATAAAAGCCGGTGAGTCACTTGTTTCCGCCAATTTCGATTAATGAAAAGTGAAAACTGTCTAGTCACTTTTGATATTTAAAACATCGTGTTGTTTTACAGGTTTGGATTTGGACTGTGGACCATTTTTGGCGATCTTCACAGAAGGTGCCGTGAAAAAAGGATTGTTAACAGAGAATGACGTTAATTTAGCACTTGCTAATACACTAACAGTCCAAATGAGACTCGGAATGTTCGATGGTAATCTTGGCCCTTACGCTAATCTTGGGCCTAGAGATGTTTGTACTCCGGCCCATAAACATTTAGCTCTTGAAGCGGCCCATCAAGGAATTGTTCTTCTCAAAAATTCTGGCCGCTCTCTTCCACTATCCCCTAGACGCCACCGCACAATTGCGGTGATTGGACCCAACTCCGATGTTACTGAGACCATGATCGGAAATTATGCAGGTAAAAAAATCTAGTAAAATATAATTTATTAAACACAGTATATAAAGTTGATCTTTTAACCAACAAAAACGAATATATAATTTTATTTTATTTTTGTTTTGATAGGTAAAACATGCACATATACGACGCCGTTACAAGGAATTTCAAGATACGCGAGAACTCTGCATCAAGCTGGTTGTGCTGGTGTGGGTTGCCCCGGGAACCAAGGATTTGGTGCGGCGGAAGCGGCAGCGCGTCAAGCTGACGCGACAGTTCTTGTAATGGGATTAGACCAATCGATAGAGGCAGAGATGCGAGATCGAACTGGACTACTTTTACCTGGTTACCAACAAGAACTTGTGACCCGTGTGGCTCAAGCTTCAAGAGGCCAAGTTATTTTGGTCCTTATGAGTGGTGGACCTATTGATGTAACATTTGCCAAAAATAATCCACGTGTTGCTGCTATTATCTGGGCCGGGTATCCAGGTCAAGCTGGTGGTGCTGCCATCGCTAACATCATTTTTGGTGCTGCTAATCCTGGTACGTTACCAATCCAATTATATATTTTAATCTGAATTAGCCTGTCTAAACCGATTTTTTGAACACTGATTATTTAGACATGATATAGTTTATTGACTAACAAAACATACATTATCCTATATGATAGGAGGAAAATTACCAATGACATGGTATCCACAAGATTACGTGGCAAAAGTACCGATGGCGGTAATGGCCATGAGAGCATCAGGAAATTACCCAGGAAGGACTTACAGATTCTACAAAGGCCCAGTGGTATTTCCATTTGGATTTGGTTTAAGTTACACAACTTTTGCTCACAGTTTGGCCCAAACTCCATTAGCCCAACTATTTGTATCACTAAACAATCTTAACTCTGCCAATACCATATTCAACTCATCATCACACTCAATCAAAGTGTCTCATGCCAACTGCAATTCATTCCCCAAAATGCCACTCCACGTCGAAGTATCAAACATCGGTGACTTAGACGGAACCCACACCGTGTTTGTTTTTGCCGAGCCGCCGAAAAATGGAAGAAAAGGATTGGGTATGAACAAACAATTGATAGCGTTTGAGAAGGTTCATGTCATTGCAGGAGCAAAACAGATCATTCGAGTAGATGTTGATGCTTGCAATCATCTTGGTGTAGTGGATGAGTATGGAAAAAGGAGAATTCCAATGGGTGAACATAAATTACATATTGGTGATCTCAAACATACTATCTTGGTTCAACCACAACTTTAACCGATGCATATACAGACACTAAACAAGAATTGAAGTGTTGTTACCTGTTATAATATAGAGAAATATAGGTTTATTTTATTATGAAATTACTTTGAATTTGTATAAGAAGCACTAAAAGGTCGCTTCTTGGATGTGTTTTTTATTTTTCATTTTCTTGTGTGTTTCAATTGTTCAAAGGTATTGCAACTTGTGGCTCCCAACAAATGAAAGTTGTAAGAGGAGACCTTGTAAAATATTCAAATTAAAGAAAAATGAAATAAATGTTAAATTTGATAATATTCTTGATCATTGAAACAAAAAAGTAGTATACATTAACTTGAATGTTTGTTTGCTTGTAGACAGGTTTTTGGTTAGACCTTTGGCCATTAATTAAGTCGCAAACCACTCACTTGAACTCTATTGGAACATGAAAATATGTGAATATGTTGGTGTGGTAGATGAGATTTTAATTTTAAAAAGTACATTTACAATCACATGTATCTAAAATCACTTTTATGTTTGGTTTGAAAATGTATTTTTAAGTTGATTTCCTATAACATTTCGAGATTCTTCATTGGCTATAAAACAGAAGAAAACAAAACTTCTTTCGTGTCGAGTCTTGAGATCACTTTTTTAGGTTTGATTTGTTTTTCTTACTCATATGTTTTCGAATTTCAGGGTCGTCAATAAATGGTTAACAATAGGCAAAGTAAAAAAGTGAAAAAAGAGAAGGTTGGTGACTTGTGACTCAACTGCTACAAAATTCTTCTGTATTTTTTTTTTAACTCTCTACAAGACACTTACGTGCTGTAGAAGTTTTGAAATTTTCAAGAAATATCTATTTGAAGTTATATATATATATATATATATATATATATATAAGATGATCTACTAATTCTTATGAACTCTAACTATGGCGTTTTCATTCATCAGAGACCTCAGGGTATTTACTACCCTTGTCGTTTTTTTCTTCCTTTTAGTTTCGTTCCCAGGTCTGTTGTTCCTTTCATTCACTTACATATATGTTACTTGTGATGCAAGCTTTGGTTATGTCATTTCACAATGCCCATTTTATAGGGAGTATATACAGTGAAGAAGACGATTCAGACGCAGGAGATGGAGGTGGTGGACAAGGTTTTGGCGGTGGTGGTACAGGTATAGGAGGTGGAGGTGGTGGAACAGGATTCGGTGGTGGTGGTACAGGTGTAGGAGGTGGAGGTGGTGGACCTGGATTTGGCGGTGGTGGTACAGGTGTGGGAGGTGGAGGTAGTGGAATTAACGGCGGAGGGACAGGTTTTGGTGGTAGCAACGGAGGCTTCGGAGGTGGAGGAGGAGGATTAGGGGGTGGTGGAAACGGAGGAGGAGGATTTGGTGGCGGTGGCCGCGGAGAAGATTCACCGGAGATAGTTGCCAAAGCTATGGAATGCTTAAATGAGAAACACGTAATTAATTTAAATTACTTGCAACACAAGAAAACCACAAACCTTATTTTATGGTTGAAATTCAGATTTAATCTAGGCTAGTTTTAATCTTTCTTTAAATAAAATGCAGATTTATAGAGAGTGTGAGGAAACGTGGAGGCTAAGCTTAACCGGAGACTTGAATATTCCGGTGACGAGAACGGAGGAGTTCTGCGAAGGACCATGCTTCTCCGAAACACATTTGGCTTTAAAGTGCATTGAAAATATTCTTCACCACTTCAGATTCTATAACAGAGCCACTATTCATGATATTCGTGAAACCCTCAAGTCTGGATGCAGCTACGGACCAGAACGAGGTTTTAGATTTTGAACAGACGAGTTCTTGATCCGGTTTAAGACCGGTTATTTCGATTTTTGTTGGTTTAATGTTGGTTTGAATAATTGAATGCAGGTGATTTCAATGTTTTGGAACATATTGAAGATGAAGAAAATGGAAGTGAGAAGATGAACTCAAAATTTGAGCCGTTGATTGGGACTGTGTTGTTCACTGTTGCATTGCTTCTCTAATATCTTTCTTAATTTTTATTTTTGTATGATAGAGAATACTACACTATTTAAGGAGTATTTATAAAATAGATTATTTTGACAAGTATGAAATTGTGCAAAATAAGATGTCTAAATGATGAATTTCCAATGGCTAAGTTGTATAATTTGACAAGATTTTGAATTAGTTTTAAAGAAATCTGATAAAATACCACTAAATATTTTCTTTTCCGACGGATAAAATACCATTAAATATAAGTGGTAACAATTGAATTTAGTTGAATTTGACTTCTTCTTCTTTTTAAAGTTATTAATTACACAAACTAATAGAAATATTTAGTGAACAATTTTTTCATCAAGATTAATTTTTTTTTTAAAATTTAAATTTGATATATAAAATAGGATTTATAAACATAAGATTACAACCGTTGGATCTCCCTTTTTCCCTCCAAATACTCATCAGATCAGATTATTTTTTAACTTGTTGAGAGTGGAGAAGAAAGAAACCAGAAAAGAACAAGGTCGAAGAGGCGTTTCAATGGCGGATCTGAAGAATATCGTCATCACGAAACATCCATTAACAACACAGATCTTTCTTACCTCTATCTTCTTTATTTCTCTCTTCCTCCTCTCTTCATCTTCACTCTCCGATTTCTCTCCCTCACTCATCGTCTCGAGCTTCACCTCTCGTCTTCTCACTGCAGCGAACTTCTTCTCTTCTCCTTCTTACTCAACTTCATCTGCTTCAGATACAACTACGTTCCTCTCTTCAGTTTCTCCGAGAAGAATTCGAGTCAAAAACGAGTCAAAAATTGATTCCGCAACCAAAGAACTCACTTCTTGCGATATATTTGATGGAACTTGGGTCTTTGATGATTTTGAACCGGTTCATCTTCCTGGTTATTGTCCTTTCGTTGAAGATAAATTCAATTGCTACAAAAATGGTAGACCTGATTTGGGCTTTCTCCATTATCAATGGCAACCTCACGATTGCTCAATTCCAAGGTTCAATTCTTACTCTGTTTCCACGAGTTTACCATTTTGACTCTGTTTTATCGTAAGACTGTTTCTGTTTTTGGAACTGTTAGGTTCGATGGGAAGAAGATGCTTAAGATTCTGAGTGGCAAAAGAATAGTTTTTGTTGGAGATTCATTGAACAGAAACATGTGGGAGTCTTTGGTTTGTTTACTTAGGTCAACATTAGAAGATAAGAACAGAGTTATCAAAGTCTCTGGAAAACAGAGTAATCTCCATAACGAAGGCTTTTATGGTTTTCGATTCAAAGTAAGTATCTCTGAATCTCTCAATCATTTGTTTTGATTCGTTGATTGAGTGTTTGTACATTTGTCAGGATTTTCAATGCTCTATTGATTTCATCAAATCACCATTCCTTGTTCAAGAATCAGAAGTATTAGATGTTTATGGTAAGAGAAGAGAGACACTGAGACTCGATTTGATCCAACGATCAATCACGAATATATACAAAAATGCAGACATTGTTTTATTCAATACTGGTCACTGGTGGACTCACCAGAAAACCTTTGAAGGGTAATGAAGTCTAAACAAACAAAAAGCTTTCTTCAGTTGTTCTATTCATATCGCTAAACAGGTTTTTGATTCCCAGGAAAGGTTACTTCCAAGAGGGAAATCGAAAATACGAAAGATTACAAGTTAAAGAAGCTTACACAAAAGCTCTTCATACATGGGCTGATTGGGTTGATTCCAATATCAACAGTACAAAAACCAGAGTCTTCTTCGTTGGTTATTCCTCTTCACATTTCAGGTCAGATAATAGCTTCTTCTATTCCAAGTAATCTCTAGTTTTGATTATGACTGAGTTATGATTCTAGAAAAGGGGCATGGAACAATGGAGGTCAATGTGATGGAGACAAAAGTCCGATACAGAACGAGACATACACAGGAACGTATCCATGGATGATGAAAGTAGCTGAATCAGTGATCTCTGAAATGAAAACGCCTGTGTTTTACATGAACATCACGAAGATGACTTGGTATCGAACAGATGGCCATCCGTCGGTTTATAGACAGTCAATGGAGGTTAAAGGAAGTTCATCTTCAGTCGGAATGTTCCAAGATTGTAGCCATTGGTGCTTACCTGGAGTTCCTGATTCATGGAACCAGCTTCTCTATGCTACTCTGCTTGTTTCACATGGTTCCTTGGGTGACAAGTCACTTGGACCTCTCTTGTGATATTGTGTTGTGCATTTTATAAACTGTACCGAACAAGTGTGGAAGCTTCTTGTATTTAAGTTTTTTTTTGTTTTTTCAATTTTATGTACAAATCGTATGATTCCACTGATACTATGTTGAAATTCCAGCCAATTTAAACTATTTCCGATTGTTTAGAAATTTCAAGTTAACAAATAAATGTGTTGCGATGAACAAAACATTTCATAATTTTTTTTTCATCTTGAATATTTAATAAATTTTTTTACAATATTTTGAATTTTCATCAATAGATTTACCGAATTTGGATTTAAGAAAACATTAATATAAAATTTTAGTTTGTTTTCTACTTGATTTTTTTGGATCAAATTTTGTTTTCAGATTAAAATTTAATATAAGTAGTTTCCAGGTATAATAATATACTCTTCATCAAGTAGGTTGAGTTTTTATTTATTTACTAAAATCATTTCAATTTTGATTGCTCTTTTTCAAATACGATCAATTTTTTTTCTTTTCAGAATCTATGAGATTCGATTTATAACTAAATCTTTATTAATATTATGTGGGACAAACACGAATTTCTGGAATCAAACTATGGTGGAAAATACAATCAGTTTGAAGTAGTCACGTTTACAATTTTTCGAAATACTCCTTATTTAAATTTAAAGCACAATTGGTAGCGATTGGCAAAGTATAAAGACATCCAACTTGTGTAAGGCTTTCAATTTTCAGAAGATCTCAGCAACTTGGCAGCAACTTTTTTGGTTATGTTTTATTTTTATTATAAATAAATTGTCATTAATAATAACAATTATTGAATTATATACTGGAAACTTCATTTTAAAAATTCTCTAAAAATAGAATATTGAATAAAAAACAATATAGGAAATGGCCAGGAAGCAGGTGGTCATGTTGGCTTACCCCTTATCTAATTTGATACTATGTAGTGAGTTCGAATTCCATTGAGTTTCAGTTAAATTTTTTTAACTATGTATCAGATCGATCTAATTATTATTGTTGAAAAAAAAAGATAATATGAAAAATGCAGAGGGCAAGTGTAAATGTAAACGGTTACATGGAAGACATGCAAATGAGATTGGTTGGGTAAATTAAGTGCTCAAGGGCTCATATGCAAACCAAAGAGTATCAAATTATTAATGTCATATTTATGTAAGTTGGTGAGAGGATCGCAGGATCCTTATGGACCTGCATGGCCATTTTAACCCTCCCTCTTTATACCAACGTCCCTTTTCGCGTGGACCTACATTTAACATTTATATATATAAATTAAAATTACAAATAAATTGGTAAATTAATAAAAAATATTATGAGGCAGTAAATTTTTTGACCAAATGCAACAAATTAACACAATTCAATAAGTTACTCATATATATGATAATTTTTAGAAAGTGACTATGTAATTATATGGTTTTCTTGATATTACTATTTTTGTAGATGTGTTACTATATTTAAAAGAGGACTAAAATTAAATGGTTTCATGGACTTGTAGAAATGAGAAACTAAATCTTGTTGTACTGTGAAACATGTACATGTGATTCAAACAAATTATAATTTAATGATTTGTACTATTGTTATCATTGTCACCATCTAAGTAATTTATATGTGCATTTAGCAATTTATCTGATTTTTTTTCCGTTAAATATTGTTACTATATATATATATACAACTTTTTATTTGATCCTAAACTCGAAGTTAAAATATTTGTTGTAAACTTACATTTTTAGCCCAAAAAAAATCTACATTAAGATGAGAAATGACAAATACTTGGGATTAAATCTCAGTTATACGTACAATCTATTGTAATATATACTTATGATGAATTATTTACAAGTTGAGTTGTATTATGCATCTATTTTTCCCTGATCAATCAAGTTCAATTTTTTTTTTCTAACAAGACCCAGATAGTCTAATGTCCACTTCCTTTTAATCTTTGACATGTAGCGGAAAAAGATCAAATCTCTGATGCAAGAACCAAATCATTTAAACACTAGATTGAGAAGAACTCGACAAAAATTCAATTATTTTGCTCCTCTATATATTACTCTCTTTTTCATATAATCTGGCAAAGATATATATATTAGTGAGCTGGAATCGGTGTAAATTGAATAGAGTTGATTGTTGTATGAATTTTACGGTGAATAGAGGCGAAAGTGAAAGGAGAGAGAGGCAAGGAATCAATAGGAGATCGTGGAGACAAAAGACAAAAGGAATTTAGGGCAGTGTCTTAAATGACATAGCTTTTGCTCGTTGTTACTAAAGAGACTCGTGATGTCTACGTGACTGGCTCATATATATATACTGACTATGTCATCATTCTTACTACATTCAATATCTATTTTAGTATATTTGGTCTTGTTTTTCTTAATGATACATATGGAAAATTAGCTCATCGCAATTCGCAATAGTTTAATTAGTTGATGGTTATATATGATTATTATGGATTGACAAAAGAAGAAGGGAAATTGGATGTTTAAGATAAATTGCAAACGAGATTTCTATCTTGCTTCATTAAGAGCATTGTTTAAATGAACTACTCTAGATGCACTATTTGTTTATATTGTATTGCAAACGATTTTATTTATTAGTCTTTCACAAACATTGTTGTTGTCTTGTTGATGAGTTTTGTTGCGCATGAGTTAATGTACTTAATTTGTAATCTATATATATATATAAAGTAAAATGTTGCTCTCTTCTTAGAGTGTCATATTATCACTCACTTTTAAATTATAAATGTTAAACCATAATTTAATGGATACATGTACTAATTAGTATTTAAAATAAAATTAATATCACAATTAAAATTATAATATGAAAACATATATCTTATGATTTCGTAATTAAAATATAATGCCATAATTATAAACATATAGATGAATATAATTTTTTTTATAAACTCATCACAATTACAAAAACAAACTATAGATTCTCTACATATATTTTTATATCATACAACAAAACTAAAATTAAAACAAATTTGTCTAATAGTTGATGAATTTAGAATTTATAAATAGATATGTAATAATTTAAATCTAAATTTGTAGACAATAATGAAGAGGAAAAGTTACTAAATATATGTAGACAATTAACGAATATAGTGACAATGAGTTTTTTAATATTTACATGAGCATTACGTATAGTGAAGAAGAAAGTGTCTAATGAGACAAAAAATTTATTTGTAATGGTTAAATATTGTAATATGTTTTATCACCAAATCAATATGAAAATTTATCATCACTCTTTTTCCGATTGAAACTAGGTCGAAACTCTCAACATGTCATTGCAAAGCCTACAATGTCAGAAAAGGTGGAGAGCTCATGACATAGGTGTCAACATATTGATTTTTGATGAAAATATATAATTTCTATATTTTACGTACTGCAAAATACCCTATTAAATTATAAATATCTACATACTTTCTTCCACTTTTATATTCAAATCCCGTCCGAAGGTAAATAAATAAATAAATAAATAAATAAAGAAAAGGCTCCCTTAACATTCTTTTTGCAACTAAAATTGGGTCAATAAGATTAATAATCCAAATTTTTAAATCTCATATAATGTCACGCATGACAACACTACTCCTTAAACTTAAATTCTTGTAAAAGTTTTATATAAAAAGACATATAACCACTTAACCAAATGCATTTCTCTCATCAACATTTTTTATAATCTCAAAATTTTCCTTTGATATTTAATTCTATCTTCAGCTCCTTGAACAATTGCAATTATCTCAAAAATATAACAATAATAAAAACATAGAAAACGAAAATATACGAGAGTACTGTTTTGTGATAGTGCTACTTGTTATCATTTATTTATTAACAATTATTAAAATGGTTAAATCTCGTACAACTTATGGTTGAGATATATGAATATAATTATCATGATATTATTTCGCTGTTTTATCTAATTTTATTTCCCATTTTGGTTAGAAATAAGTAACCATCTTCGAATCGATTGAAAAGTTTTAAGCAGTAATGATGCAGTACAATATGAACCAAAGAGAGTCGTTGGAATATTCCACCTACCTTCTGAATGATACCGGAATTAACCGATCCGATCCACTAATATTCAATTATTAAACCAACCAAAATAATTATGGCCTACCACAAAACAAAACATGCCCACTTACAAATATGGTCCATGATCTTCCACATTATCGTCTTTAAATTAACACAGTCATTGTGACCAATTCTAATCTTCATTAGACGTGTTCATTTCATTGACTCATGTTCGTTTTTCTGACTTTGGATACATAAACCGGCTTTATGTTTGTACTCTAATGCTTTAACTAATATCTTATAATGTCTATCCACATCAAAATATAAAATACAATCTCAATTAATTAGTTTTTAAACTGGTCGCATATATTAATTGTCCTTTACTATACGCACTCAATTATTATAGTCAATCCGTACTTATGACATTTTCATTACAGTCGATGAATTTATTTATAATTTGGATAATCCGATTTAACGAATGAATACCAAACCAGGTTATGAATATTTTTCTTCCTGACTGGTTTTCGATTCAACAAGTTATGAAATCCAAAACTCATGTTTTCTAGATAGTTCTGATTTAGTTTTGAGAGACTAATCAACCATGATTCAACTAAAGTCTTTAATTTGAATTAGTAAGCGTTTTATTGTAGCATCTTTTGACATGATATATCTTGTTTTATAATACCAAATCAAGTTCTTTTCAACGTGGTTGATGAGGATAATCCAACTAATTATAATGACTCTAGCATTAGAGGTTCGACCATCCCCACTACAGTTGATATATTATAAGAGGATTTTAGGCTATAAATTAGAACTTATCGATCTTATTATCTTATCTTGATTACAAAATGCAAGCAAAACTTTTATCACATTATCAACAGGCTAATCCGATATAAACAATGCTAACTTTTTGGATAGAACGTAAAACACTTTTGTTACACCTTGGATTGAAATAACCTTGTCCTTTCTACTTAATCAAACAAATGAATAAATATCTATAGAGCTACATGAATAAATATCTATTGAACAAAATGAATGTGGAGTAGACACTCATATTGAATGTATACAAGTAGGTATATATGAATGTAGCTTCATTATAAATATATATAACAAGTACGTATTTAGGTATAAAGTATACAAAGTAATAAATATCTCATAAGCAAAAACATAAAGGTAGAGATGGACCAAACATTAGAAGAAGAGGTAACGTGGACTAATATTATGTGCAATGGTTTTGAAGGAGGACAATACATAACTTTAATATCCACCGCGACGTGGTTCATTCCTCGACCTATACGACGTCGTTTTCAAGGTTCACTCTCTCTTTCTCTTTTGTCCTCTTTATATTAATCACCTGGATGATGATTTCTCCTATTCAACTCACACTTTCTCACTCAAAGGTCCAAAAAGTGTTTTGCTCTTTTTCTGATTTCTCTTTCTCTTTTTTTTGAAGAGAGAAGAGATTGAGAAGCCATGGGAAGAGCTCCATGTTGTGAGAAAATTGGGTTGAAGAGAGGTAGATGGACCTCTGAAGAAGATGAGATTCTTACCAACTATATTCAGACCAATGGTGAAGGTTCTTGGCGGTCTTTGCCTAAGAAAGCTGGTATATATACTTCTAGATCGCATGTTTAATGATTTTTTCAATCTTAAAATCCGAAAAACGACTTAGTTCTTGGAAGTTGTAAAAAAGTAACATGATATGTATGTGTCCCATATATAGAATTTTATATTCATAGGATTAGTCAGGTTCGCCTTAATTAACCTCGATATCCAAAAAAAACCCATAATGTTACATATATGTTTTTTTGTTTTTCATTTTCTTGGGTTTCTTGCAATGCATGGCAGAGTGAATAATACATCTACGTAAAAACAAAATTAATAAAAATGTTTTCTGCAGAAAAACCTAACAACTTCCAAAAATGACAAAAGTTGGGTAGTAATTTTTGCAGAAAATCATTAATAAAATAGAAAATTACTTCCATATATATATATATCTATTTATATGTGTTTGTGTTCTAATATTTATTTTAAAAACATTGTGAAGGATTGTTGAGATGTGGAAAGAGCTGTAGACTAAGGTGGATAAACTATTTGAGAAGAGACTTAAAAAGAGGAAATATTACAACTGAAGAAGAAGAAACAATCGTCAAGTTGCATTCTCTTCTAGGAAACAGGTAAAATTTAAAACCAATTTAATTCACGTCACTTCGTTCATTAAAACCTGAGTCAGAAATTTTTGTTGTTATTTTACAATGTTGCCACTGTTTTGAATAGTGACTGTAAGGTAGGTTGATACAAAGGTACAATAATTTTGGATGTTTCCTCAAAACTTAGAAATGGTCAGAGACTTTGATCCGATCGTCCAAAAATAAGATTAAAAACAAAGTTGTTAATTTTTTAATTTAATGTACTGTCATGATTTTTCTGACCATGCAAACAATGCAGCGGTTGATCTCTGAATGGTCCAACATATTATTATTAATTTTTCCATTAAAAATCAATTTAAAATAAATGTTTTTATATATCCAGTTTGACTTTTTTGTCAATAATTAGAAATTGGCATATTATGCTGCTAGATGTTTGAGTGAATGGACAGCTTTGCTTAATCTTGTTTAATGTTTAAGAACTTCATAGTTCTCTAAAAAAGTTTATTTAGAAAAATATATGTTCTTTATAATGCATATTTGATTAAATATTTTACATATTGTTCTTATTATTTCTTTTTTCTTTAAATAACAAAATTATGAAAGTTTCATTTCATATTTTTGTTTTAGTGAAAATCTCAAAACATACATCAATTCGAACGAAACTAGAGTATTAATTGTGTTTTCATGTATACACATCATATAAGACTTGCGATAAAATACGAGATTTAACTAATTTGTCTATATTTATAGTCTCACATGTTTGTGTGTCACTATTTTTTTCTGTAGATGGTCCCTTATTGCAACACATCTACCAGGAAGAACAGACAACGAAATTAAAAACTATTGGAACTCACATCTCAGCCGCAAAATCTATGCCTTCACTACTACAGTTTCCGGAGATGAAAAGAAACTAAACCTCGACGAGTTCGTCCTGGAAAAAGCTTCCTCTTCTTCTTCTTTAGGAGCTAAGAACACTAACAAGATGAAGAAGAAAAGGAAGGGAAGAACTAGCAGATCATCAATGAAGAAACACAAGCAAATGGTTGCAGCCTCACAGCCGAAAGAGCTAGAGAGCGATGGAGGGCAAAATAGTAATTTTGAAGGAGAGTCTTTGGAGCCTTGTGAGTGGTTAGATAGTGAGATAGAGCGGCTTATGAGTAGTTTCGTCTGGGAATGTACTAATGAAGAAGCTGTGATTGATGAAAAGTCTAATCATGACAAAGTATGTGAGAGTGGAGACAATAGTAGTTGTTTGTTTGAAGAAGATCAAGGAAGTGAGATAAAGCTTGATCATACAGAAATTACAAAGGTTGATCATGATATGAAGATGGATAAAGAGAGTGAAGGAAGTGGTTTGAGTTCGAATTCTAATGAAAATGGTGATAAAGATTGGTGGGTAGGTCTCTGTGATGCATCAGAGTTTGGGTTTGGGAATGATGAAGAGTTGATTGATTGGGAGTTTCAAAGTGGTGTGAGTTGTGTAAGTGATAATCTTTGGGATCTCTCAGAGTTTGGAGAGATAACATTTGGTGATATCATCGAGCAATTGGATCGTACATGAGTAAATGTAAAGTGCAGTGTTTGGTTTTGGTTATAATGGTTTTGAAGTTATGTAGTAACTTGTTGGAGTTATGTTTAGAATCAGTGTAGTCTCTAGTTTAGACTAGTTTGAACCGCACGTTACCCAAAATTTATTTTTCGTAATTCGTTCTCTGTTTGTTGTTGTTTATACTTTATAGTGTTTGTTGATTTTTGTTATGTTCTTTGATGATGTGAAATAATGTTGAATATGTTAGTATCAAATTAAGAATTTATGTTTTTTATTAATTTTTTTTTAAAAAGATTTTGGAGATATTATGTATTCCTCTGGTTTTTGTATTTTGTTGTATGTTTTAGTTTATTAATAATAATAATGTTGACGGAGAATTTTTTTTTTCTTATATGTTTTGAATCTCTTAAATTACAACTAACGCCTATATACCCGTTTTATTTATCATCGCTGAGTAACAAGTTTCGTTCTTATGATAGATTTTCCGACGATGTTCAATTCATCATAATTAAGCTCTTGTGCGATAGAGGTGAGAGGAAATATATATCCACTTTCTCATTTTTATCGTTAAACATGTCCCCAAATTTTTTTTTCTGGCACTGTGTTTAAAATTATTTATAATTTTTTTTTGTAATTGACTTGTTTTAAGGTAGTTGTACATTTTTAACAAATAAAACCTCATATGGCCAAAAAAAAAACGCTTGACAAATTCAGAATATGAATTAGATGTGGTTTCTTTATATAAGCATATTCAATATATACCGGTTCGGTTTTATGTTTGATTGAATTCAATTTAAGTTTTAAAGTTTGTCCAATTTTGACTTTGACTTTAACTTGATCAAAATTAGGTTGACTTTTCTTTGATCCGGTTTGAGATTTTAATTTATTCAGTCCGATTTTATTCTGATCTGAAATAAATTTGGTCTTCTTTCACTTCGATTTACAATTTTTTTGTTTTAATTTCTTTTTGAAGTGGTTATATATTTTATTTGGTTTAAGGTTAAACCAATTTCAATATATCAAACCAAACCAAATTTCTTAAACCGTAAAAATTCAATTTAGGATTTAATCTAGAATTTAATTTGATTTAGATATGTTTGGGGGGGGGGGGGTGACATGATGAAATTGATACCAAATTATATATTGAAAAATTAGTTTTAAGATAATGAAAATGTTCCCTACGTATTTACAAAAAAAAAAGGAAAAAAGGAAAAAAAAAAGAGAGATAATGTTCCTTACAATGATCTCGTATGAACAGAAAATAAATCACAAAGAAGAAATTAAAAGCAATGTTTGTAATATGTACTTGAATGAAATGAAAAGAAAAAGCATCCACTAGAACCAATGGTAGTAACTATTGTCACATTATATAATTTACACATCATCATACTAAAGAAACCCAAAAAGGAACCTTCCAAGTTCGAATCTTTGGCCTTTAAGCAACCTTTGCTCGAAGCAATTTAACTATTCTATTCTCCTTTTCCATATAATATACTTTCCTTTCTCTTTTCCTCAAACTTTCTATCCCTCTCGTATAAAGATCGATGTAACACTAATCAAAACACATGTAGCATTGATTGCTATCTATGAGACATTGACAGAAGAGAGATGTCGAGAACAAGAGTACGAGCTGTTACACATAAAGATCTTGTTCCTAATCCTAAAACCACCGATCTTAGCAGTAAAACCGGAATTTTCATTGCTGTTTTGACCATCATTTTTGGCTTATCTTGCTTTGTTCTCTGTCTCTATGCCGAAGCAACCAGATCTCAGGTACAATTTTTGTCGATGCATATATTGAATTTTTCTTGTATATATAAGAAATCATCTAGAAAACATGTAAAATATGTCATATGTGGTGGTGGTTGAATAATGAGCGAAAAAAATTTGGGATAGTAATAGTACACTATCCATATTCGAATCTCTTCCCAATCTCAATTATGTATATTTCAGAAGTTTTTACCTAGCTATCTCTATATCCCTAGGTATAGTCGGTTTGAGACTGAGGTTATTACTCTATAGGAGGTTGCCGGGATATGAAAAGAATCCATGTAAAATGTGGTCCTAAAACACCTTTAGTCCAGACTTAAATTGAACTTAAAATTGATTGAATCAAAATTAAATCTTTTTTTGCATATATATGGTTCGATAATTATTATTGGAATCTTTAGTAAATATCATTATTATTACGGTTTTCTCATGGCCGGTCCAAAATATGGTATCAATCCTGACCAACAAAAAAGAATATGGTATCACTGATTAGCATTTTCATGTAGGCAATATGGGAAAGCAAAACGTGCGATTACAACGGTAGCGGAAAAACGCCGTTATTGTGCGGTACGATTGCGTTTGTAGGACTAGCGGTAGCTACGGTCGGTTTCCACATGTATTTACTTATCGCAATCACCACATCACCGCCACAGATTCTAGATACATGGGATCCTGATTCAGTTCCCGCTAAGAGGATTACTTTTCAAGCAGCTTTCTTCTTCTTCACAACCTGGTAATTAACCAAACTTTATTTGACCAGAACGATAACACAAAGCCTAATTAAGCTGATAATAATATCATTGTTCGTTTGTTTCTATAAGGCTTTGCTTTGGTGTTGGAGAAGTTTTACTATTGGTAGGACTTAGTGTGGAATCAGGACATCTAAAGGACTGGTCTAAACCAAAAACTACTTGTCTAGTCATCCGACAAGGCTTGTTTTCAGCTGCGGGAGTGTTCTCGCTTCTAACCGTATTTCTAGCCACTGGACTTTACCTAACGGCTCTTCAAGCACATCGAATCTCGAGGGATCTTGAAAATACACATAGAGAAATCCTCGAGGCTTCAGTTCTTTATGCTTCTCCTCCAAGATCACCCATGAATAGAATGGCTACAGTAACTAGAGAAGGTCCTGCTACGGTTAGAAATGAGTCGATGTCTGTAGGACATCTTGTTTCTTTCAAGTAATTTGTATATCTATAGTATAGTGTACAATGCATAGTACATAAGGTGTACTGCATAGGTAGCTATATTGATCTTAACACATTTGAATGACAAGAGAACAAATATAATTTCCGTACAACATTGTCAGATGTTCAAGTTTATAAACTATGAGTTTGGCCGGAGAGTCAGCTTTCACATGAAGCAAAGTGATGGTTTAGTTCTTTTTGTCGTGGAAAAAGAGATTTGGAGTGGAATAGGATTATTATTTGGAGCAAAACTTTTGGAAAATCCAAAACTACTAAACTTTTTACCTTTTTTTTGGCTTAATCCTTCTTTTTTTTTTTGTCATGGGTCCACATCCCTATTTGAAATCCCATAAGTTTGAATTAGAAGTCTCAGCCTACCATTTGGTCTATCGAGTTCTCGACTAACGATAGCCGTATATATTCAGGTTATTCATATTTCTAATTTGGCGAGATACCAAATATAGGGTCTGATTGAAATTGTTTTCGTTTTTTTATTTTGAAAAACAAAAATTATTGTAAAAGATTGAAATTAAATTAATCATATATTAGAGTCAAAAATAAACAAAAATATGATTGATTTAATTTAAATTTCATATAAAAATATTTGTTTTTCAAAGCAATCAAACGAAAACAATTGTTAATCGGGAGAGTTTAATTGGAATTGCTTTCGTTTTGTTTTCGTTTTGTTGCTTTGAAAAGGAAAAATCTTTATATTAGATTTAAATTAAACTAATCATATTTTAGAGTAAAAAAACAAACTAAAATATGATTAGTTTATTTTAATTTTTTACAAAGACTTTTGCTTTTCAAAACGATAAAACAAAAATAATTCTAATCAGTCCATAGTTATAATAATTTTTATTGAAAAAAAAAAGTCTCAAAGGTGATGTTTAAGTATAACAGTCAGTGCGCTCACACACACACATAAATAATGATAATAATGTGATATATACCATTCACAATTTAGTCTGGTTAAATAGAAAAATGATAAAGAATATAACACACACAAATTTATATTTTATATTTTAAATGAGTACAATTCTACCAATCATATAACTGACTTGTTCATGCTCTCTTTTTTGGTTTATATACGTCAAATTATTTTCCATACGAAGTATAGTTTAATAGGTGAAACTTGCTCTCCATGCATTTGAAAGACTTGTAATCTTTTTTTCTTTGTTAACTGATTAAAGACTTGTAATTTTATGAAAACATCTTGAGTGATTTTTGCTTAGCAGTTTTGTATATGTCATATGATCCAGAATTTAATGATCAAGGCTAGAGTAGTTCGAAGATTAGTTAACCTCTCTTGTTAGTACTTCTCATAGCACACACACAAAAACTGACAATTTGTAATTGTATGATGAAAGTATGAACTGACAATTTACATGATGAAAATATGTAACTTAAGTTAACTACCGAAAATAATAAAAACTAACAAAGAAAGTTTTCTTTTTCATATACTTAGTATTATTGGAAGTATAACTACTAAAAATAACCACTTCTATGTATGTATTTATTTTTCATTTATGGAAACCTTCTGTCCTTAATTCAAAAGCTGTCACAACTCGTTCTAATGATCAAATTAAATAAAAAGTTTGACTTTCACCATTCTAATATCATCATCACTGAAAAAATATTTAGATTCTTCAAACTACTGCTTTCGTTGCAATTGTTGGATTTTCATGGCTATCATTTGTGGTTTTTGCCGCAGGAAATGCCATTTTGAATGTGAAGGCACCAAATATCTATTGGGAATCGTCTTTGCAATAGTTTTCTGATGGATATATTAGATTTAAAGGAAACTATCGATGATCTATTTGTTTTGGTGTCCTCATCGTAGATAGACATTCTGAAGCTATGAAACGAGAGTGGTGAAGCTAGTATTTATGATCAAATCAAATATGTACAAATTTTGTGCAACCATGTCTTCTCTCTTTTACATTTTTTCATGTTTATTTAATTCACAATCTTACTTGGTGTGAATTCAGATATTTGGTAGAACAAAATAACATAAAACTTGTAAAAATAATGTTGATCTTACCATATTTGGTGTAATGGCATATCATATTTAGTAGGCATGCTAAGTAGGAAAAGATGATATGTATAATTGAAAAATAAATCATGAAAGTATGGTATACATCTCGATCACATCTTTTAGTTTTGCTAAAACCTCGTGATTTCAAAATCAAAAAAAAATTCAAAAGGTAATTGACAATATTTTGGTTTGGTGCATCCAAATATGCAATTGTTGTTTTTTTTTGTTAGCTTCATCTGAGATGTATGCTCAAAAACTTTGTAATACTTATTACAATTTTGCCCCTTTAAACAATAAATTTCGATAACATTTTCTTCACATAATTCATCACCAAACTCTTCAAAAAGAATATAATGCATATAACTATGAATATTATGTTTCTGTTTTAAAAGAGGTTCAAGCTTTAGTTACAAAACCAATAAATTATTTAATAATAAACTAAAGTATATTAATATCTAAGACAAAAAAATTATAGAAACTTTTAGTTTGATTATTTGCGATGGTTATGGTTGTTGTCGCGAATTTGTAATTTCATACAGATTTTCGATGATTATATTTTTGCTTGAATAAATCTAATGATATTTAATTTCATCAGGTTATCATCAATTTTTTTTGTGTGTAACGAATGTGTTATGATGTTATATCTAGTCTGGTGTTGTTCGTTTGTCTATCCAGATGTAACATCTGGATGAAAATGTAAATTGTTGTTCGTTTAAATGTATAATTGTGCATCATCCGGATGGACATACTGGATGGACCATCTCAACTTAGTTTAAATTTTTAGAAATTCTAGATGTGTTTATAAGAAGCAATTGTACGTAGATGGAATTCATAAAAATTAAAAAAACCAAAATATCATTTTCTTATCTCTTTCTTATTTTTTACTCTCTTTATCCTATTTTTTATTTTTTTGCATATTTTTACTCTCATCTTTTTTACTCTTTCTCATCTTTTTTACTATTTCTCATCTTTTTTACTCTCTATCCTCTTTTTTACTCTCTCTCCTTTTTTATTCGTTCTTCTATTTTTTATGTTTTCTCTTCTTTTTTACTCTCTCCTATTTTTTACGCTCTCTCTTCTTTTTTATTCTCTCTCCTCTTTTTTACTCTCTCTCCTTTTTTTACTCTCTCTCCTCTGTTTTACTCTCTCTCCTATTTTTTATGTTCTCTCTTCTTTTTTACTCTCTCTCATCTTTTTTACTCTCTCTCATCTTTTTTACTTTCTCTCCTATTTTTTACGTTCTCTCTTCTTTTTTACGCTATTTCTTCTTTTTTACTCTCTCTCCTCTTTTTTACTCTCTCTCTTCTTTTTAACTCTCTCTCCTCTTTTTATTCTCTTCCCTCTTTTTTATTCGTTCTTTTATTTTTTACTCTCTCTCCTCTTTTTTACTTTTTCTCCTCTTTTTTACTCTCTCTTATTTTTACGCTCTTTCTTCTTTTACACTCTCTCTTTTTTTTTACTCTTTTTTCTAAATGTATGGTGTGGTAAACTATACATTCAAATTATAGGCTCTATTTATATATACACTTAATTAAATAATAAAAAGTAAAATAATTTAATCAAAATCATGTGTACCAATACCAGTATTTGCACATGCTTAATGACGGTCATAGTCACTAATCATAACCCAATACAATCCCTTTCCAGATTTATGCACGACATGCTAGTTTTATGATTGGTATCACTTGAGACTATCGTAGTCGATCATTTGTACTATTTCTTCACACGTTGAAAGAAGCTACACAAATTTTTTTTTTTCTTATCAGTGACTGGACAAAAGTTTCTTCACAATTTTTTCACCTTAACCAAATTTTCCAAATCCTGACCCCAACAAAAGTATAAAGTTATATAATTAAATAAATAATTATTTACGAAAAGACGAGACTCTCTATCAACACCCACTATAACATTAGCTAGATTCTCTAAAGAAACATATTATTATTCAAGTCTTATACACTTTTGATCAAGCTACTCACCGAAATATAAAGAAAAGAAAGAAAAAAAATTACAAAAAAACAGTTGTTAAAGAAGTTGTTAAAGATGAACATAACGTTCAATCAGCTTTTTTCAATCTCATGGTCATTTAGACATCTGAAATTTTGATTTTAGCCTACTACATCAGAATAAAAAAAATTATTTTTTAGTCAATTCGAAAGATGTATTAGGACATATTTAATGGTGAGATTATAAAAATTTCTAAAAAATTATTTAGTAATAAATTATCTTTAAAACTGTATCATTAGTCTCACTCTATAGTGACATATCAAGCAAAATATCATTAGTTTCATTTGTTTATTTATTTATTATTTTATCGACCTATAAATAAAAGAAAAAAAAAACAAAACGCCTGTTAAAGAAGAAGAAAACGCTCACTTCAGTGAGTTGAGACTTCCGTCATCTTCACGTCTACTCTTCGAAAGCTTTGCACGTCATAAAATAAAAACCAATTAGATGTCACCACGTGTAAAAGTTTGGAAAAGAGTCAAGCCCCACAATAATGACCACAACTTATTATTTTTGTAATTACGATTCTTTTTTATTTACCCCAACCCTATTTGCTTGTCGACGCAGCCGCCACGAGATTGGTACCAAGTATCAACAATAGTCGGAACTAGGGGTATTATCGTCATTTCAATAGATTACATGGCGTGTTTGCCCTCGACATCCGCGTTTTTCCGGTGGCTTTTTTACAATTCATTTCACTATTTTCTTTTCATTTCACAGTTTTTCTTTTCTTTTCTATTTCAAAACTTATCACCTCGAACTACACTAAACCATTTTAAAAATATTATTTCTATTTTATTGACTATTAAACAACACAAAACTAAAAAAAAATTAAAAACTTTCTCAAAAAATTGAAGCCATTAATTTGACTATAAGAAACCTAGTTCGACACTCCTTTTATGTATTTTTACTTATTTTTTCTGTTTATCTTAAATAAAGGGTAAAAATAACATTTTATATTCATATTCTCTTTTACTTTTCTGCGATTTCAAGCTTTACAAACTCTAAAAATAATGACTTTTAAAATTTTTGATCCTTTTTGCTATTTTTTCTTTTCCGTTTTGCATACTTGTAATACACATATATAGATCTACCAAGAATTTTTAGATTTTAATCAAAATAAAACTAACAAAAAAACAAGTTTAAAAAGAAATTACGAATAACCTACCGATTATACATAAATTGCGGCGGTAGGTCTCCAACTAGCAACTATTTGCCGCCTTAAATCGCCGTATTTTTGAATACAGATATATATCGTGTTTAAAAAAAATTATGGTTGATAGTGTTAAAATACACATATTTTTACATTAATGAAATTATAATTTTTTTTGTTAATACTAAATCACAACTGACCTATGTAAGACTCAATTTCGAGTGTGAGATAATACCACCTTGCATCTATGCCACTAGGATAACTTCACTGGACCTATAAACATTTAAATGAACTACTTGTCAAAGAGGTTTTGTTTTCGCTTTATATTACTTTATTAAAAACACCTTTTTCCTGCTAAAACAAAATAAAATATAAAAATGTTATTATTCATCAATAAAAAGAAGAACACTCCTCCTCTGAACGTGCTTCTTCTACTTCTTCAATTCCCACTATCTCTCTCATCTTCTTCTTCATCTTTAACTCTTCCGTATATTTTCACACACAAACTTTTAAGCTTCTAAATCAAATTCTCTGACAATGGAAACAAACAAATTACACTCTTTTTTATTCACACTTGTTGTTATGCTGTTACTGTCAGTAACTCCAACAGTTATATCTAAAGCCGAGGTTGTTTCTTGTACAATGTGTTCTTCATGCGACAATCCTTGTAGTCCTGTTCAATATTCTCCACCTCCACCTTCTCCTCCACCACCGTCAACTCCCACCACCACCGCATGTCCTCCACCACCTTCTCCTCCAAGCTCCGGTGGTGGTTCTTATTATTATTCTCCTCCTCCTCCTTCTCAATCTAGTGGTGGTGGTAAATATCCTCCGCCGTACGGTGGTGATGGTGGTCAAGGTCAAGGTTATTACTATCCTCCGCCGTATTCAGGAAACTATCCTACACCTCCTCCGCCGAATCCGATCGTTCCTTATTTTCCGTTTTACTATCATACTCCACCACCGTCAGGTTCTGGATCAGATCGGTTAATGAATTCTAATTCCATTATTTTTGGTATTTTTTCTGTTTTGATTCTCTGTTTAGTGTGATCGGAAAATCGTCGGAAAGTCGCCGGGAGAAAAATCAGAATAATGTGGAGGATCAGTTAGATCTATTAATGTTGTTTAGATATCTTTTGATCATTGAAACTAAACGTTGGATCATATGAATATCTTTTATTTTCTTTTTATTGTTGACAATCTGTACTTAATTTTGGTTTCGTGTTAATTTACATTTTAATTACAAAGTTAATCAGAAATAAAGAATTGTTACTTTCAATGTGCTCTTTTAGTGGTTTACACTCAATTAGACTATTTTGTCGGTCGAGTATTTTACCTTTTTTAATCTCATTATTAGTTAATTAACTAATATATGTCGTGTTCCACGACTAATGGTCAAACAATACAGTAATTAAAAAAATTATAACTACAAATCAGCTAAATTCACGGCTACAAGTATCTTTTTAATCATTGTAATTAGTTTATACTTTATACTAATTCACATGAGTTTGTCGTTAAATCAGAATATATTATTTCAATTATTGTGAATTTGCCACCGTCACAAATTCAAAATACACATGCAAGAAAATTCTACGGCCAGCTTTTCTCCAACTCATATTTTAGCGTTTTTCCATCGTGCTAAATTATGCAACGTTTAAAATATATATTTGGCTGAGACGGTGGAAAATTATATATACATACGACTTTCATTTTTTTTTGTAGCCGTAAAAGCTACAGATAATTAAATCGAAAACCCAAAAATAAAGATAGTTATTGTAACAAAAAATAGAAAAATTATAAGAGGAAGTGGGACTGTGGGACAAAAGATGAATCGTTGTGTTTCTACAATAATTGGTTTCATTGGGCGTAATTGGCCAAACTGAACACACCCACACACACACACAAAAAAACTATAGGTAAAAATAGATGAAACTTGACTTGAGCTATGAGGTCCGAAGTATTTTAGATTTTTTAAAAATATAATAACTTATTAGATATTGAAACAAGGTTAAAAGTAAAATAACTAAAATCTTAAAATAAATAGGTAAAACAAAAGCAAAAGCTTATGGATGTTTAATATTTGTTCAGTAATGTTGTTTGGAACACCCACTACATTATTGGTACATAATCTTTTTTGTGAACGTCTGCATTATCATCATATGAAATTGACAATTCAAAGTTCAAACATTTAATTTTTCTTTCCATTTAGTTATATTTTTTAAATCTTCATCAATATTTGCAGATTTATGTATGTGTAACACCATAATTATTACAACAATCTTGCATTGTTCGTCTAAATCATATCCGACTGGATATTTTATAATAACGAACTTGCATTTTCATACTCTAAAATAGGAGTGGGCAAAAATACTAACCCAAAATCTGAATCCGAACCCAATCAGTCTTCAATCTCATACAAGTCGTTATCAAAATTTTCTTGCGTAAAGATGATCATTCTTCTCATAATCTCATATGCAAAAGGCTAATCTTCTAAATTTGCATAAAATACAAATTTAAAGTTGGATAAGTAACACTTGAAATTAGATAAGTGATTAATTTCAATCCCAAAACATGACACATCGTTTTTCCTCGTGTCCATTCTTTGTTTGCAGGGAGAAAATTATAATTTCGGAATCAATGACTTTGAGATTATAAAAAACACTTGATACTTCAAAGACATTTTAAGCATTTTGTATGTTGAATTCCGTTTAATTGGCACATCTAGTAGACTAATACCAAACAAGCCATTAATCTCATACCAAACCAGCAATCAATCTCATACTAAACCAGCCTTCAATCTCACACAAGTCGTCATTAAAATTTGCGTGCATAAAGATGATCATTCCTCTCATAATCTCATATGCAAAAGTCTTATACTCTTTTAACCAGTTCAGAATCTTCCAAACTTGCATAACATACAAAACTGAGGATAGATAAGTCGCACCTAAAACTAGACGAGTGATTTCATTAAACACTCCAAAAATTCACACATCATCTTCTCACGTGTTCATTCCTCGGTTGTAGGAAGAATTTTGTAATTTTTGGAATCAATAAGTTTGAAATTACAAAAAAAACATCTTGATACTTCAAAGCCATATCAAACATTAATTCCATCTAGTTTACACATCTAACATCAAACCAACCTTCAATCTCATACCAAAAATTTCTTGCACACCTTCACACATAATCACACAAGACTCAAGTTTGAATGTACTTGATACTATGTATGATTTTATGTAAAGACTAACCAATTATTTTTAGCCTATCTTGTAATGAGGTTAAGAATATTTGCCAAAAATCTAATATTAATTCAAGCCAATCATCCAAAACCTTAGTTTTCTGAGAATCAACTGGTGCAAATGGATCATATTCAACTCCCACATGTGTCTTCAAACGTTTATTTGTGATACCGATAGCAGGGTCATAGACCTTATATGGCGTTACTAAAGAAGATCCAGGTTTTATCACTCTTGTGCTCTTCCCTCTGATGTTTTTAACATCTTCGTCTTTACCCATTTCTTTTAGTGCTTTGTTAATTTCTTTCTCAGTAAATTTCTCAACTACCGAGGAATTGGGATCAAATATCTTCACATGCGAAGATTGTTGGGAAAAATCTTCATACCTTTTTTGAGTTGGATAACTTCCCTCTGTTGTGCTTTCATCATCTGATGAGATCAATTTCTGGTGAGCGGTTTTCGCTTCATGTAAATCAGCCAGGATTTCGGATGTAGGCACATCATCAAAAATATTGTCTCTCAACGTAGGTATTTCGAAACGCTGTATATTGGACCAAAAAATAAAACCATTAATAATACAAAATAGTATTTGTTACTTAACAAAAAATATTGTGACCTCAGTAGTCTTCGACTTCCCTCTCAAAGTCATCACTTCTTTCTCGAGCAATTCAATCCTTACAAGCATCGCTTCATAATCTTTCTTCTTCACTTCTTCTTCAAGAAAATCAATTCTTATCTGCATCACTTCAAATTGTTTCATCTTTTTCTTCATATCGTCTAATTCGGCCTCAAGAGCATTATTTTTGGCTTGTAAAGTTTTAACCGTTTCATTTAAAAAATTAAATCCATAAACATCCAATGATTTATTTTTTTCCTCCTCTGTTTTTAGCACTTGTTTTTTCTGTTTAAATGATGTTTTCACAATGTTCTCCTCTTTAATTCCATCACGGTTTTCTGCATGTATGTCTTCTCCTAAATTGTTCAATCCCTGACCAACCCAATTTATAACTTCCAAACTACCTTCTTTCATAATGGCTTGGAGAAGAACATCAATTTCTTTGTCACTACAATCATTGTCCCAAACATTAGGTGCTAAATCGTTCATTACAGCAGTTATGTTGGTCTACATTGCACACCAAAAATGAAATAACCAATTGGAATATAAAAATTGCAAAATAGAAAAAAATTACCTCATTCTCTAGTACAATAGTATGGATGTCCACATTCATTTTTCCTTTTATACCTCTATATTTTAGAAGAAGAGGACAAGCAACGTGTGATGGCCGACCAATTTTCGCACTAAGACTAGGTACAACACAATACACCCATATTTGGAGTGATTGTATGAACATGTGAATAGTGTAGTAAAGTTTACATCTTTTACTGACTCTATCAATTTCTTGAAAGTTAATTTTCCCCAGGGATATATTTTGTAATTCTGAGTATAAGGAACCAGAAAAGAAAAATTTACTCAGAAGGAATGCAGAACAAATTTTTGATTTGCCACAATTTTCAGGATTTCTTGTAATCTCTTATAACTATTTTATATATTTTTGGTAATTCAGAACTACGGTGACATGGTGTTGGAATGATCAAGACACGCCGATATTGTGAATAATAATAATATTAATTTGCGTCCACGACTCTATAATTCTTAACTTCAGAATCAACCTAACCAACGTGCGTACCACGAGTTCTAAACTCAAAACCTCTCAACGTGCATCCTACAACGTTTTACAAAACATACCTCATATGATTATACACTCACGTTATACTATTACTCTATTTGTATCAAATTGAACCAAAAAAACATTCTGTCATTTGGCTTTTGTGTTCTGCTTTTCCATAGGATACAATGGGATTTCTCCTTCCGATTCTGTTCGGATTGTTTCTCTTATTCGCTACTACTCCACCGTCCATATCTCAGCTTCCTCCTATGGAGATGGCTCCAGCACCGGCGCCGATCACCCCTCCTTCAGAACTTTGCAACGGAATATTCCTCTCCTACGAATTCGAACTAGGTCGCAAGATCCCTCCAAACGACTCAACTAATCAGCCTTATCGGTTCGAGTCACTCCTCACGGTTTTAAACAACGGACGTGAAGAGCTTAAAGAGTGGAGAGTCTTCGTCGGATTCCAACACAATGAGATCCTTACTTCTGCCACCAATGCACTTATAGTCAATGGAACGGAGCTTCCTGCTCTGGTAGGAAATGGTACCATCTTTGGTGGCTATCCTGTCTCTGACCTAGAAACAGCCATTGAGACCGCCGGAGAGTTAAAGCTAATGACGGCTAAGGTAGAGCTTGTTGGAACTCAGTTCAAGGTGAAACCTCCGAAGATTCCTTTGCCGTCTAACATATCTCTTGTTAATGATGGTTGGCTCTGTCCTGTGCCTACTCTTCAAAGTAATTACTCCAATCAATTCTCTTAATCTTCTTTTAATTTTTTTTAAGTCAATGAGACAGTCATTAGTTTTGGAGGGTTTAAATTGATTAATAATGCAGGTAAAATCTAAATTCCACAAGGATTTTTAATTGATAAAATAACAACTTTATCTTTAAATTTAAGATTATAGATTGAGAAGGCTCTATCCATAAATTAAATCTCCTTTTAGGAGTGGAACTTCAATTGGTTATTTTGATAATACAATAAAATTGTCATGTAGCAATACTATAGATTTTGAACTGAAAATAACAATTTTCTGTCTTAACCAATATATTTGTTCATTTTAGAAAGCAAGAAAGAGCTAACGACGTGCTGCAAGAGAGACCCAACCATAAAAGTCAACAAAACAATCTCCGAAAAATTCCTTCCACGACAACCTGGAGACTTGACCGTAATGTACGACGTGATCCGAGCCTACGACCAGAACTATCTAGTCGAAGTAACCATGGAGAATCACAATCCACTTGGCCGGCTTGACCATTGGGAGCTAAGTTTCGACTGGATGCGAGACGAGTTCATAACTAAAATGCAAGGCGCTTATCCAAAGGTTGTGGATGCCACAAAATGTATCTTTGGTCCTCAGTCCCAAATTTACACTGGTCTCGATTTCGCGGATGTTTTAACCTGTGAGAGACGACCGATTATTGTAGACTTGCCTCCGACCAAAAAAGATGACTCCACATTAGGCAAGATCCCTTCTTGTTGCAAAAACGGTACGATCTTGCCAAGTATCATGGACCCTTTAAAATCAGAATCTGTCTTTTCGATGCAAGTCTCGAAAATGCCTCCGGATTTCAACCGATCAGCGTTATTTCCTCCGCAAAACTGGAGGATTAAAGGAACATTGAATCCGGATTACTCGTGTGGGCCACCTGTTAGGGTTAGCCCGACACTTTACCCGGATCCAAGTGGTATGCCTACCAACAAATCATCTTTTGCTAGTTGGCAGATTGTATGCAACATCACACAAGCCAAAACCGAAATACCAAAATGTTGTGTGTCCTTCTCAGCTTTCTTCAACGAATCGATCATCCCTTGTAACACATGTGCTTGCGGTTGCGTTTCCGAA
The DNA here is from genome assembly GCA_963920545.1 of Lepidium didymum. Classification (NCBI taxonomy): domain Eukaryota; kingdom Viridiplantae; phylum Streptophyta; class Magnoliopsida; order Brassicales; family Brassicaceae; genus Lepidium; species Lepidium didymum. The sequence goes on along the minus strand of OY986981.1, from coordinate 2,615,981 downwards.
ACAAAACGCGTCTGCAACGCCGAAGCTCCACCTCTTCTCATCCCTCCAGAGGCTCTTCTCTTACCTTTCGAAAACAGAACTTCACTAACACTTGCTTGGAACGCACTCAAACACAAAACCGTCCCTAACCCTATGCCGTGTGGCGATAACTGCGGTGTATCGATTAATTGGCATCTAGCCACGGATTTCAGAGGTGGATGGACAGTAAGAATCACGATTTTCAACTGGGGAGAAACCGATTTCCCAGATTGGTTTCTCGCGGTTCAAATGAAGAAACCGGCTTTACTAGGTTTCGAGAAAGCCTTCTCGTTCAACGCGAGCTATTTGAGTGTAGATGGAGGTGTCAACAACACCATTTTCATGAAAGGTCTTCCAGGTTTGGATTATCTAGTTGCAGAGGCTGATGAACAAGATCCGAAGAAGAAGAATGTGAGAATTCCAGGTAAACAACAATCAGTGATATCGTTCAGCAAGAAACTTACTCCTGGGATCAATGTGGCGGAACGTGATGGATTTCCGGCGAAAGTCATATTTAACGGCGAGGAATGTTTGCTTCCTGATGTGATTCCGATTTTTAGTGGTGCCAAAAGAAATGGATTCAACACCGTTTTAACGTATGTGGCAATCTTTTTTGCAGCGTTTATACTTCGATTATAAGTTTTTCTAGGGCTTATTATACTCTGTTTTTGCTGATTGATTCATTTGCTTTGTACACTAAAAATTGATCTTTACTCAATACTACTGTTTGAACTAGAAAAATTGTAGTTTTTTTTCTCTTTATATTAAAGTGGAGGTCATATTTTTCAAAACCCCCTCCAATTATAAACACTTAACAAAAGCCCCATTCTATAATTGTATTTTAGTCCTTTTATTATTTCCGTATTTGAAATTAATTAACAAATAGAAATTAATTAATAATTATTACTAATAAACTCAACGTTTATAAACTACCCACTTCCCCAGACCATCAATCATGGTCAATACAATCACTCAAACCCCTCTCTTTCTCACATTCTCGAATCTTCTTCTTTTCTCTTTTCGTTCTCCATTTTTGTTTTATGGTTTTATAAGATTTGATTTTCCTAAATAATTGCCATGAAAATTACAGGTTGTTGGTTAAGAGGAAGATCGTTGAGGAAGGCACAGAAACAAGCAGCCGCATCAAAGACATTGATCACAATTCTCAGTTTAAACAAATAATAATAATAATTGCCATAGAATTTTATTAAAAAATTTATTCAAGTTGGAAACCATTTCTAACCATCGCTGGTGTTGTCGTCTTCGTCGTCGTATCGCAGGTAAGTCTCCTTCGTTTCCGTTGATGCTTCCTCTAATTCTTCTTTTTCTTCGAAAATTTTCAAGTCTGATTCTTCCTCTATTGTTTATTTTTATCTTTTATATTGTTGATTTAGGATGTAATTTTTCTTATTCATTCTACAGATGTTTATAAACTTTGATTCTAGGGTTTATAGTTTTCGATTTTTTTAGGGTTTTATGAAACTAAGTCTGAAATTGTTCAAAGATTGATTAAATTTCTGAAATTTTTTGGGTACTTGATTCCAAGCTTGAACTTGATTTATATTGTTATGAACACATGTATCTCTCTAATTCTTATGAATACATATATCTTTGTGATTGTAACTTGATTTATATGTTTTTGGTTCTTTAGGTTTGTCGCTTAGAGATTATGACTTTCTGTTTTTAGTATCGAATGTATTTAGAGATTATGACTCTCTGTTTTGTTTCAGTCTTTAACATGCAGTAAACTTATGGCAATATTCAAATTATGACTTCAGCGCTCGGCACGGGAAAAGATGGAATCGTTTTGAGATGCTCTATCCACGTTTTTAACATCTCAGACCATCTTTATTAAGTCTCTTGGATGGATGGATAAAATACCTTTTAAGCAAAGACTAAAACAGATGCCCAACTTTGAGTACCCACAGTCTAATAAAGGTCTGAGATGTACTAAACGACCAATAGATGAAAAAAGTCATGACACACTGATTGTTGTCAAAGTATAACAGCAAAAGACTTAATATAGTCTTATTTGTCCAAAGGCTATGAGATAGATTTCGACTCTTTTGAAGAAAAACAACGTAAGAAAGTCATCAGGGAAAGACTGAACCCATTTGATCAAAGGCATAAAGATTGTCTACAGGCAAAGGATATGAATTAAAAACAAATTTGGTACCCACGGCTTTGAATTGCCTCAAGAGTCAACCAGATTTCTTACTACTACTCACGGTTTAACAAAAAGACGAGTCTTTACGAAAAGACAATGGTCAAATTTTGACTTGCTTGATGAGAAAAATGACCAATAACATAGAAAGGTCTGAAAATTTGTTGGATGGACATAACGACCAACGGCTGAAACAATCATAACACAACTTCTTGAGGGAGTTTGGATGGGACACAAATTCATGACTAGGCTTAGAAGTTTCAGAGAATACCAATGGTACAGTGCTTAAAGTTTTAAACCAAACACTGAATTAAAAAAAATCAATTATTATAATTTTTCACGTGACAAAGATATGAATAAAAAACAAATTAATTACACAAGCACAAGGCTTTGCAATACTTAGAAAAAAAGATTATGTGACATTTTTGGAGTCATTGGAATGATTGAAATAGTATCAGACACTCATGAGACTATGCGAATTAAAGTAAATATGTGACATCTACGTGATGTAAAGACTCACTAACTATTTCTTATTTTCTCAGGTATGTGCTGCAGAAGATGTTCAAATTTCAAAGAGATTTTCAAATGTAGCAGACTTTTATGACAGGTAATTGCTCTGCTTTTTTCGTTATTAGTTAACATGATTCACATATTATTACATATAAAAATTGTTATTTAAATTATACTATATAAATGAGAAGTATATTTAATTGGTCAAACATAGATTTCTACAGAAACTCACTCATGAATTAACTTGAAGAAGACATAGTTATAAATAGACATTACATCTGTTTATTGAGATCACTCATGAACCAATTATGAGTAGTTGGCTTCCCTCATAACATAGTCATAACCTACTTAGCACGTGTGAAATAGGATCTAACACGGAGTCTAAAAAATTATAGGCTTTTTTAAAAAATATTATTACTTTGTTTTGGATCAAATTTTTGTTAATATTTTTTCACATCATACTATTTTTTTAGTAATTAAATCATAAGATCCAAAATATTTTTTGTAAGTCATAGGGTCTACATTTTTTTTATTATGTTATAGGGCCAAAATTTTTTTTTAATAAAACTTAGAATCCAAATTTTTTTCTTAATTTAAGTTTAAAATGTTTTTTCTTATGGTTAGACTTATAGAGATTGTTTTACTTCAACAACACATAACCTATATTTTCTTCGAGACAGCCCATGCTAACTAGATGCTCTAAATGGTTCAAGAGAGAACAATGAACGAACAAATAGAGAAAATGAGACATTACAGATAGTCCCACAAAACCTTACACCTTATGAATCCTTCAATGCAACGCTGAATCCTTCAATGTAATGGAGCATGTTGTTTGTGTAGATGTAATGAGTTAGATCTGGCACAGAGCCGAAATAGTCTTAGACATTTATAATTATTCAAATATTTATGATTACAGAAAAAATTAAGTATAAATTATAATCAAACCTGAATAAAATATTACAATTCATTCAACATAACCAAAAAAATATTGTCCAACATAATATTTTCTATGCAAGAAGATATATGAGACTATTAAATTATTATTATTATTATTATTTTAGAAAATACATGGAAGAATAATTCATAGTTCAAATATTCAAAAACTATATGAAATTAGCTACTTGAATAAATAATATGAAATATAATGATTTAAATAACAAAAAGTCAGATTAGTAAAAAATATAATTGGTTGAGGTTGATTTGTAATTTATGAACATGTTGCTATTAAGAAAAAACAAATTGGTGATTATATAATATAAAAACAATACTAACACCTGTAAAAATATCAAACATGTAATCTCCATATCTCCATATGTTATACCATATAGAAGTACCACAAACAAAACTACAATCATATAAATAATAATAAAACTTCAACCAACTACAAATATTTATTCTTTTAAGAATTATGAGATTTTTTTCAACAAAATATGTTTCCATCCAAAAACTGCTTTAAATATCATGAACGAGAAATGTTTGGTTAAATAATAAACCAAAAATGAAACAAGTCCTAAGACCAGACATGCAAAAAAATCAAACCTTTTATAACAACTATTTAACAAAATGCTTAAGCAACTTAAAAAAAATATATAAAAGTTGGCGCTTATAGCGCCTGTACCATCCTAGTTTGCTTTTAAATTACTATGAAATAAAGTTGCAATTCTTTGTATAATTATAGAATTAAAATAAATGGAATCTCGGAACCTTAATCATACGTGTTTCTAAGGACGGCAACATAGAAATTTATCTAGTGTTCATGATTCAAAAAAGCCCAAATTAACAAAATAAAAAGATTTAAAGTTAAGAATAAGGTCCAAAAAAAAAATTCTGTTAAAACCAAAAAAATAATTTAATTTAGTTAATTACTAAATTTTGGGCTTTTTAAAATTTTGGGCCTTTTAAATCATATCTTACTAACAGATTTTAAAATAGTTTTTGACATAGTATAAAGAAATAGTTTTTATTTCGTATTTTGGCCAAGATAGTTAAATTATATAAATGAGGCTGACCTCGGTCATATATCATTGGATTGTTTTAGTAGTTTAGATCAGTGGCGGATCCACGTTGGTCAAAATAGAGGCAGTTGCCACCATCAACTCTCTTTTCTTATATTACTAAAATATACTCCATCTATTATTATACATTTGCCCCAACAAATATAACTTTTACATCCGCCCCTTTAGATGGTTGTACAGTTCTTAACATATATAGTCTTCGGCAAAGTTTAATTATCACACTATAAACTTTTTAAATTCCTCTCTAATTAAGAAATGTATTCTATATGTATTATATTTCGATAATTTGTTTACGAACGCTTTTTTCTGTTTCTTTTTTGAGTTTTTGTCAAAAATCTCTTTCCACGTGGTTTCCAAATCCACGAAAATGAATTATATATGTTTCCCATATATAATTTTATAACTTGTTATCAATTTTATTTTTATAACTTGTGTACTTTAACTATATGGAATGAGAAAAAAAACATTTTAAAGCTGTGAGCAACGATGACCATAAAACAATTTAAAGATATTGAAAAAGTAAATCACATAAATAAAAATCGAGTTATGCAAGTTCTTAGGGAAAAAAACTAAAAAGAATGAGAAATGAATCCTAATTGTATCTGCAAAAAAAGAAAAGAAAAAAAAAAGATTTTATCCTAGTTGTTGTTCTGATCACGGTGGTAAGTACTATTGTTGGTACATTCCGAGTCAATTTCAGAATCCTTCACGTTGCATCCATCGATGTTGCAGGTGTAAAGTTGTGGTGGGTTAGTTTCAGGGTCCATCAGGTTGCCTCCATCCACCTTGGTGGTGTAAAGTTGTGGCTCAGTTTCAGGATACATCAGGTTGAATCCATTCACGTTGGTGTTATGAAGTTGTGGGTCAGTTTCATAACCAGTTAAGGAGCCGCCATTAGCAAAACCCATCTCATCATCCAAGTTTATGAACGAGAAGTTTGTATCTCCAGAGTTATTATCCGAATTCGGTTGTGAGAAATTTGTGGTCTGGTATTGCTGATGAGTCATCACACGAGCAACATAAACTTCACTATGATGAGGTCTGAATGATGATGGTATTGGATATGGCATGAGATTATTGGAGCTTATGATGTTTTGTTGCTCTAAAAATGGTTGAAGAATATTGTTGATATGAGAATATTCTGTTGCTTCTTCTCCAACATTCTTTGTTTTGGCTTCTGAAATATTTAAAGAGTTCTTCTCCTTCTCTTTTTGACGATATTTCTACACAGGACGAAATATGATTAATATAACCATTCATTACCAAATATAAATTAACAACAAGAAATTGTACACTCACCAATCCGGAGTACTGAGTTTATGAAAGCAAAACAAATATATATTATTTTTAACAAAATTCAAATTCTGTATCCCAATATTTCAAATATATATTGAGGGATAAATTGAATATTCAATAGGGAGAATCTCTCAGTGAACTTGGCTTTTTCTTTTTTTTGGTCAGACCCAACCCATTTCTACATTCTCTACTTACATACAATGGAGTGGAGTCGAATTTTAGATGACTCAGCTATTAGTTGGAGCATGTAACTACTAGATTAAGAAGAACTCGACATCTCAGTGAATTTATTAAAAAGTAATTTATGAAACTTTTTCTACCGAATAGAATCCAGGTAAACGTGTTATCCAAAATAATAAATTTAAATTATAATAGAATCCATGTACCTGAAGATGGCTAGCTACGTTGTCTCTAGTCAAGTTTGGAATGTTCATATACGTTACAATTTTCTTGGGAGTAGCTTCTGCATGAAAATCCAATTATATAACTCATTCTCAATTTCCACAATGATGTTAAATCTGCAAAACCGAATTTATATAACTCACTATCGATTCCAAAATGTTTCACTGCGTCGGTAAACATTTTATGAAGCGTTGAGTCCCACACGCATCGTTTTTTCTTGGAAGTGGAAGCTTCAGAAGAATGATCACCATTATAATTAGGTCCCAAAGAGGATGATTTCTCGCCGACGGCTTTCTCTCCGGCCACCATACTCCTCCGTGCTCTCATCTTTACCACATGTTTGAATATGTACTTTAGATCATTGTTACTCGGTTCTATGAGACAGTCCCAAGCACCGTTACTTATCCACTTCATCACCGATGCTTTTGAAGCGTCTTTGGATATTACTGCAAACAAAATATGATTTTTTGTTGTTACAATCCAAGTTTAAGATTATTCCAAATGTAAATAACATTATTAATTGAAATATCGATAATAAGCTTGACGGTAGTAGTCTAGTGGTATAGGACCATGACCTTAGGTCGTAAACTCTCAAAAGTTTCGAGGCTTGAAAACCCTTTAAAAGTTTAAGTACTACATTTTTTGGGGTTAGGTTTAGGCCCAATAATTTACATGAGCAAGAGCTCACTATAAAATTAGTTGGGTGGTAAAAATCCAGATCACCAAGGTTATAAATTTTTTTTATTTTATAATACATAATTACATATATGATTAGATTCTTACCAATGATTGGACAATCTATTTGCTTTCCGATTTGTGAGATTGATTGAAATATATAATCCTCTGGTTCATGCACTTCTATGAGAGCTATGTCGAACATATTCCTATGTTTGCAGAGTTGATTCATGGCTTTCTCTTCAGAGAAAGTCATATGTACTGCAAAAAAACTATTAGGGCAAAAGTTCGAAGAAAGATATCTAGGTTTTTTTTTGTGATCAACAAAAATTATTACGAAGCCAAACTTTTTGTAGAATAACCGAAAACTTTATAAGATGACTTATCTTTTCATATAAAGAAAAAGAAATCACTTGACTTGATAAGCTGAAAGAAGACCTAGAATAATCTAACTAGCTTACCTTTGTAGTCATTCCACTCGAGACATGTAGCGTAGTTATAAAGATTTACTTGATTTTGAGCGTAGATTAACACTCGCAAACCCTCGTAAAAGTTATTGGAAAAGTCTGGATTAAGTCTGCTAGGACCAGCACCATCGTGACTCACCGGAATTCTCTGTTGATCCCAATTCTCAGCCATGTTTGCGTGACTGAATTCTGCATAAAAGAATCTCTGTCTGTTTTTTGGGAGAATTCTGGTTTTTAAACCAAATATTCCGATGTTATCCTAAAATATTATAATTTTAAATTAGTTTTTAATGAGAAAAAAATAAAAAACTGAAATTATTTATATCTATGCCACGTCAGTAATAGTTTCTAGTTCCTTTTCCCTCTATAGTTTTCTTAATTGCCCCTTTTTCATTCCTATATTAAAGTTATATCGTCATTAATTAGGGTTTGTCATCTACCTCTTCACATAAAACCGGTTCAGATTTCTACAACTAACACAATATTCTCATCCAAATCTTGAGTAATTATGAATATTAAATTTTGTATATACCCATTTAACTAGGAATCACTTGAGAAGCCGACGACTTTATTATCTCAGCTCCATATCTGAAAGATACGTTTTACGCAATTGTCTGTGAGGATTGTTGGATTGTATAAATTGTCGTCAAAGTGGTATTAGAATATTTAGGATTTTCTCCTTTCTTTGATTCCTTCATTCTTGTTTTTAAATGTCATTTTTCCCCATGAAAACACAAAGTATATATACATATGTCTATTAAATTTCGCCGGGTATAACCCCTTTTATATATAAAAGCAAAGTAATTTTCTTCATGATTGACACATCAGAATTTTTAAAGCCTTCTCAAGAGGACATTGTCATTTTTAATTTCAACCATCTACCAATTAAAATACAACATTAATACCGCTCATATATAATTATTCAATGATATTGGACTAATTTAAATCAAAATCAATATAACATATATAAAATAATTTAATTTCATTTACACACCATTAAAATATGTATCCAATAAATACATATTTTATGTACAAAAATAGTACATATCAAAAGATATTTATCACATCATTTTCTTTTTCAAATAATATATAACAAGATAAAGATTAAAAATATACAAAATTTTTATATCAAAAAATCAGTTAACTTTCAAGATCTAAATTCATATAATTCATATATGTACATCTACCTTAATATATAAACTTATAAACCATTTAAATACTTACAAAATTTTCACTTTACACCTAAATTTTGAAATATATAAAACTAAAAAATCACATATATATAAACCATACAAATTTGAAAAATATAGTTTCAAAATTCTAAATTTATGTTATATGCTAGCTTTTGTAAAATAGATTTCGCATAATGTTATATTATGTATTATATATGATTTCGCATGATAGATTTACATTTTTGGAGATAAAACGTAAAATTGCAAACAATAACAACTGAAAAAGTATTTTCAAGAAAATATATTCAATTATTATTGTACAAACCAAAAATAATTGTGGAAATATAATTATACATACATAATAAAGTATATAAAGACAAACCAAAAATTTATACAATTTATGCACATGATATAATAGAAACGAATAAATAAATAAATATAACATTTGTGGAAAGTTTTATATATGCTTTAGATTTCAATATAAAATATATTTCTAAAAACTAGTAAAAATTAAAAAATCTATTTTTAATATCATTAAAAAATTTATAGTTAAATTATTTTTTTAATCAAATATTTCATGCAATTTTGTTTACAAATATTTTAAAATCTTAATATTAAATATATCTATTAATAATTATTAGCGCGGATATATATAACACTAGTAATCTTTAACAAATAGCATTTGAGAAAATTAATTTTTTAGCCCAAAATCCGTTGTATTAAATTCCATTAGAATTTAGGATTCCTCCTTAATCGCTCCAGAAGAGCTTTATTCCAACATAGAAGTTCTACAACGAAGGAGAAGGTTACGTAGAGGTGGATATACCTCTGCTTATCTTACGCTTAAAAAAGAGCTTAGAGAAGCTTAAGTTACAGTCACTTGAAGGATCTAGATTCTGATCCTCTGCTCTCATCATTTATTTGTAATTCTCCTTTGGCTATGCCTAGCAATGAAAGAGACTCGGTTTCAAAAGTCTCGTCCAAGAACATCCTTAAAAGATATTGTACTCGTGTAAGCAATGCGTAGCTTTGGACTATTTTCAGAGGGCATTTTGTTTTTATTATTCCTTTTCAGTGACATACTAAAAATATCTCTTTCAAACGAAGATCAAGAGAAAACGAAAAAGAGTGAGTTTGTGCGGGGGTTTTGCTTTGGTCAACCATGCTTGAAGATGAGCACAAATCTTTCTAAATAGCTTATATGGTAATGTTGAACCAATCATTCATTAGCAGTCTAGCAAGGCCTTGTAATACAATAATACAATAACAGAGTGTAGGTTGTGATCAAATGTTCATAATCTGAAAATGAAAGTACTATATTCCTCAACTCAGGACTCAGAAAGTAATCTATGCTTATAACTTTTCATAATAATAACTTGTTAAGAGATTGATATATAAGCCAAAGCTGTGTTTCAGTTCAGCAATCAAAATGTATAACAAAGTGTTGCATCTCAACATTACAAAACACTCCTCGCAAATTTCACTATATGGGCCCTCAAATCCTTATTCAGGGAAAAGCAAAAGACTAAGTTTCAGTAGAACAAAAGCGACGATTAGACTACAATTCACAAATCATCTTCTGGAAACAAAACAGCAGACTCTTAACTCGCCTGAAAAACACGCAAGAGTCTGGCCACTATATGGTAGTTCTTCATTGTAAGAGACTTTGTATGTGGAGTGAAAGCAGCAGATAATTGATCTTTTGATAAGATCAGAGCCATATCAAAGGTAAAGAAAGTATCTTTCATTTTCACCTTATTTGTGGGCTGTTCGAGGTAAAGAATCTGAAGTCCGGATGATCAACTTGCAGACCCTTGAGCCATTTGTCTGCTGCTAGTAACAAAGAACTGATCTTTTGGGACTCTTGGATTCTGTCTGGGTTCCAGACAGATACTTTCAGCTTATAAGATGCGAGTCCAAAAGTAGGCAATGGTAGCTTTGTAGATGGTTTTGAATCACTACATCCCAAAGCAACTGCTCCAATACATAAACAACACTATGTAAGAACTCATGTGGGGTTGTGACAATCAGAAAAAAAGGGACAATGTCGTGTTAATGTTAGGTCATAGGTTACTTACTTTGAGGAGGTGGTGTTGATAGAGAGTGGAAAGTTAGAAAGCAGGCATCGAGATTTTGTAGTGTTGGACCAACAGGAATTCTGTATATTGGATACCTACACGCCAACGAAAAAAATCTCCATTTCAAGTCCATCTACGTAATTCTAGAATTCACGAGAGGGTAAACACGAAACATACCATGACACTGAGACCCAACTTGAAGGAAGCAGATCACAGCTCCGGAATGTCATTAGCTCAGGAAATCTTGACGCAAGATCCAAGACCTGGTTTGTATGACAACATTAAATTAAGAAAGTAGACAACGAAAAAGAGCTTTGTTTGTTTAAGAGGATATTTTACCTTGTTAGCCAAAGGTTCACGGCCAAACGGAGGTTCATACTCCAAGTACTCAAATAATAATCGTCCCTGGGGATTACTGCTCTCAGTCTCTCCACTAGTCAATGAGCCAGCAATAGATTGATCTCTCAGACTGATTCTATTCAGTTCGCTGACACTCAAGTCCACCGCATTCTGGGAACTCTTAGTATGATTAGGTTGCTTCTCGAGTCTACTACTGCTGCTTCCTTCACTACTTCCTTCTTTATCTTCTACTGGATTTCTGTTTTGAAAAGACAATAAATAATCGAATCCACCAAATAGAAAAAAAGAAAATTTCTTTCTTGCAACTAACAACTAACCTTGGCCTCTTTAACGGGTCAACATACAACTGAATGCCGGATAAATAAGGCACATAATACTGCACCGTAGAGTCGTCGCTGCCATGCATTTCTAAAGGAACACCAGCACCGTATGCACTCCATTCGGCAAATGACTCCCATAGATCCTCCAGAACAAAATACGTATGACAATCCGACTCACGAGTTTTAGGTTCCCACATGCTCCTCTAGAAATAACGAAAATGCAGCTATCAAGCAATGCTCACAACACAGAAACCAAAAAAAAAAAAAAACACATCTTGCAGGAATTTCTACACTAAACCACATGATATGTCCAAAGTTTTCCCAATTCAACTCCAAGGTATAACCAAAGTCTCAATGTAAACTTAGATATATCAAAAAAAATTTGAGAGAAATGTAAGAGAATATGAACTCAAAAGTACAAATAATCTTACCATGGGAAATAAACGAGCAGGAACAACGGGAGTGGTATGCTCCAAGAACCGATCCAAGTTAGACCGATCACTCTGAACCCGACCAGACCCGGAAGAAGAATCAGATGAACCAGCACATACTTCAGACCCGGAAACAACCCGATTCTTGCTCTCCGTCAAGCCAAGACCTTTCCTATGCCTTGGAGGCGGCATAGCAGCAGTTGCAGCCGCTCTACGCTCCTTATCCATCAAAACCACTTCTTTTTCTTCTTCCCTTCGTTGCTTCTCTCTCATCTGTTGCTGCAATTGCGCCTCTTGCTGCATCCTCCGCATCGGAGGAGGATTATAGAACCGATTCTCTCCACGGATCGCTGTACGTGCGATTGAAACTCCTCCAGAACCCGACATTGTTGCTAATTTAAAAATCAATCGCTAGAAAAACAAATCAAAACCCAGATGAAGCAAAATCGAACTAACAAACAAGAAAAACTAAAATTTCTTTCTTCCTGGAAAAAAACTAAGAAGATAAGAGAGTAAAAGGATGCTTCTTTAATCTGGGTATAGTTTACAGTAAAGAGTTGGGAAAACTGGGAAGTGAGTTCTAGGGTTTTAGAAGAGATTGGGAAGATGAAGATGGATGGGGAATTTAGATTATATTATTATCAGTAAGGTAAGGAAACAAAAAAGAGAAAAATCATGGAGATTTATATCAATTTTTAGTGGCATACACTCATTAGTTATTTAATAATAATAAATTTTAGTTGAACAGCGGAAAAAATAAATTCAACGAAGGAAGATGGTTGGGAAATGAAGGAGTGCGTGTGTGTTTGGTAGAGCGAATGGTTTCGTCTCTTCGACGAAGCAGCTCTCCATTATTGGGCCAGACTTTCTAATAAAGCCCACACTATTAGGCCAGGGTTTCTAATAAAGCCCAAATTATTGGGCCGGGGTTTCTAATAATGAGGATTTAAAACAGGTAATTCTACATACTGTTTTCTATTGGAGAAAAAAGAAAAGAATCCGACAGTTTAGCTATCTTATACAAATGCATGAATCATGTTGAACAATCCAAAAGGAGCTTCTATATGTCTATGAAGTTTGGTTTTCAAAAGATCTCAAGTCTGCCATAGGAACTATCAAAACTTTTTAACTCAGAGCATGGTTCAGGGACCACAGATAGTGAAGAACCATCAACATATGAGCATTGCCAAGAATCAGTAGATGAATCCAAGTTCTTCATTGACAGAGAGATATTTGATAATAGAATCGATGTGAAAGGAGACTCTTTGGTTCCAAACAAATCCCCGGCAATGCTTATGTTTTTTCCAACAATGTCATGTAACCTGATGTGGCTCACAAGAGGGAAAGCATTTGCATCGAAACCAGAATCCGGGTGAGTGTTGAAGCTACCATTTGCTAGAAACGCAGTGCCTACATTAACCATATGGATGTTGGAAATATCGATCTCTTTTATGTAACCGCCTCTTCCTTTCGTCGTTCTAAAGGCAATCCCAGATAACGAGTTGTGTATGTGAACATCGTTGACCTTAACATCGGATATTCCACCCGACATTTCACTACCAAATGAAATGGAGGAGCCAGAAGCTGCTCCGAGGTAAACATTGCTTATTTGTACATTTGCAGTAGATTTTCCGTAGGCAATACCGTATTCATCCCAACCACTCTTTAGGGAAATAGAATCATAGCCCATATTAATGCTAGAATCTTGGATGCACACATTCTCAGAAGAATCTGGAAAGAAACACGAAAGCTGAAAAAAACAGTTCATACAAAAAGCAAACACAAACAAACAAGTGAAGAAGCCATATCAACGAAAAAGATGATAGTAACAACTAACCCGGGACAATGCCAGTCGTATAAGGAGATTCTGGAGAAGTATTAGCTGTTACTCTCTGAATGTGTACATTGCTGTAAAAGATCAGTAACCAAACTCAAGAGTTTGCCAAATTTTTCAAAACCAAAGGAGTCATAATAGTAATAAGGGCATTTTGAAACTATCTTTACCTACAATAAACCGAATGGATAGTATACGCAGGAGCATTCAAGAACGTAAGGTTTGAGACAAAGATATTTTTGGAAGAGACAAACTCCACAAGGTGAGGCCGACTGTATTCTAAAGAATGACAATTGAATCTATCCCACCAAACCAGGCCTTGCCCATCTATTGTACCGTTATTACCTAAACCAATGAAAAATGAAACATAATGGTGAGTTTTTCTTTAGCATTAACATACAAAATGAATGAAAGGATTGAATCATGTATAACCTGTTATTACTACGTCATGTAACATATCACCATTGATTAAACTCATGTATCTCTTTCCAGGTTGATCAATGCCCCGTCCATAAGATGGTAACGGATCTACGACGCTCCAATGGGATGGATCCTTCATATGGTTTTGTTTAAGGTAAGAGCAAAAAATTAGACAAAATAAGAAACAAATACAGAACTGTTCTGATTTTTAACAATGCAGAACCATTGAAACATAGCTAGATGTTTTCAGTTAGTAAATTCCTGCAGAATAATGGAATCATTTAATAGGAGCCACGGTCATCCTAAGCCACAATGCTTAATAGCTGAACCAGAGTTTTGGGGTTTTCTACACATACAAATCCATTCCACATGACTGGTAAAGCAACAAACTTCGACTCAAAACCTTCACTGAAGCTAATCAGAAGTTCTAATGTAAAAGTGAAGCTACAAACTCTGATCATATTTACTCTTTAGAAAGATCAAAACTTTATACAAAGAGAGGTACAAACACAAATACACAAATACCTGCGAGGCAAGTATGACAGCATCTTTATCGAGAAAGAGAGTGAGATGACTAGTGAGATTGAAACTTCCAGTGAGCCATTGTCCCGGAGGAACATAAAGCTGAGCACCACCTTTATCGGCGTAAGACTTTAAAGAGAAGACAGCATTCTGAAACGCAAGTGTGTTCAACGTTTTACCATCTCCCACAGCACCAAAATCCGTAATTCGCATAGTGTGTGGTCTCGTCTTCGGTCTCTGATCGCATACGCCATAACTCAGAATCACATTGCTCAACACCAGCAGCAACACTAGTGCCACCTGAAAAGGAAAAAAAAACATCATAAATCTTAGTAAGAGCTCCAAGTTTCAGATCCGAATTCAATGTATAAGTAGGGTTTTAAATCTACTGGTAAAGAAAAGGAATCATTTTTTCAACGGATCTAGTGAACTGAACGGAGACACGGAAATTATAAGAAACAGTGTGACATCAAGGAAGCAAACGATTGACAAATTCGGGTTCCAAAGCTTTGACTCAATCAAGTTTCAAATCAAGCAATCTCAGACAAGAGAGCAAAGAAGAACAAGAGGGTGAAGAACTGAACTAAATTAAGAGCACGTACTTACTGGCATCATCTTCATTCGGAATAAACAAAAAAGCTGTCTTGAAACGGGAAAAAAAGGAAGAAAAAGTTATGAACTTTTCGCGCCAAATGAAACCCGACAGTGAGAAAGAAGGAGAAGAATGAAGAAAAGTTATGACCACAGTCCACAGAAAGAAGTAGCCCTGACCAAAGAACACAGTAAGTTCTTTTTTCTTTTGGAGCAAAAGTCAAAACAGTCGAAATGACAGGGAAAAAAACATGGAAGAGAATATAAGAATAGTAAGGTGGAAAAAGAAAACAAAAGAGTAACTATTAATTACAATAATATCATGAATCTCCACTAATTTACAATTAATACCAACAAATACTTGTCATAACTCATAAGTAACGTATTATCGTCGACACATCTTCTCGAGACAGGAGAAAGAGAAAAAGATTTCTTTCTGAAAAAGACAATACAATTTTGTTTTTATTTGGTCGGTGAATGTTTGTTTTTTTATTGAGTTTCTTTTTAATTAGAAATGATTTTTGTTTTTATTATTATGTCTATTTCATTGTTCTGTCACTCTCGGTGTAATAAGCAGAGTGTTCTTGTTTCAGAGACTTCTAGTTCGTAGGTATGAACAAAATATCCGAACAGTTTGTAGAAAACATGATGTTACAAAATTCACAATTAGAGTTCTTAAATTCACAGTGGGCCAAACCAATGAGGAAGATTCTACGCAGACATGTTCTACTGCTAACAATAAGAAGAAAAGTTCTTATTAATGATATTACATTCACCAAAACCACAAACAAGAAATCAGTCAGACGACAGATTATAAAATTTTCATCACAGTACTCATTATGTGCTTAATGCAAACGGCCTAAAACGCCTGCTCTGCTTACTTCTCTACATGAAGAAAGAAAAGAGTTTGTCTCCAACAAATGGAACTAAAGTGATTTTTTCTTAAAACAAAGATTCAGAAGAGCGGCTTGGTTCAGAGAACAATGGTGTCAACCAAGGCTTCTGTAATCTTCTTCTCCAATTCCTTTGGTTCGATCCACACGGAACTCTGTTCACGCAGTAGCTTCTGTTTCTCTTTGATCTTTTCTTCCCTTCTTTTCCCCATCATCCTATAGATCTCCAACTTCTCTGCTCTTTCTTTCATCTGCAATTTTTAAACACAAACCGGTCAATGAATTAAGTGTTTTCTGAATCGCTTATATAAAGAAAAGCATTATGACCATTACTGCTCCGAGGATGTGACCAAGAGACATGAGAAACTCAAACTAGAATAAAAAACTAGGGAGGAGTACATTACTCACTTTAATTGCAGACACAAATACGTCAAAACAAAATGTAATTCAGGGAATAGTCAAATATGTAATCAATTAAGAGTGTGTGTACAGTGTTTTCTTTACCTACAGCTTAAATAAATGGATCCTCTAGCTGAAGGTCTAATGCTAATGTAGAGAGAACATGATGACAACAAGATTAATCAAAACCTCCAGTTGAAGTTAAACAACAATTATCCAACTCTTAGTCATACATCTCCAAAAGCTCTCTTTCTGCTTCAAATCACACACCCTTTCATATAATACTATACCCTAAAGCCTACCCTAATTCCCAATATCTCAAGAAAAAAGCAACACTTTGTTTCGCCAAATGCCAATCCAGAGAAATCCTTTTCCCCATTTACTCAAGAATCATCTGAAAGTAAGCTACTTGACTAACCATCCATAATGGTTTCCCATTTCACAGAACCTGTAAGAAAAACTGACAAAAGAGAAAGTGAATATACCAGAGTTTTCCTGAACTCTTCGTCAGCGATCTTGCGTTCCTCAGCCCTGACTTTAGCTGCCTCAGCCTTCAACCGCCGCCTCTCCTCATTAGCTGCACGTTCAGCCAACAATCTAGCCTCATCCTTACGCTGCTTCTCAATTCGAAGCATCTCAATTTCATGAATGTACTCTTTACGATACGATCTCACTTTCTTTGCATAATCTCTCCTAAGCTGTGCAAGCTTTCTCTCTGCATCTTTTGGATCCTTCGGAACTTCCCAGCTACCAATATAGTTTTCTGGCTCCAGAAAATTGTGTGTCTCCTGGTGAAATCTATGGTGAGTGGCCTCTGCAGAGAAATACTTGATATTCTGTTTTGTAAGAGAAGAGTTGAGAGAGCCCATCATGGAGGCGTTCTCACTCTGCTTCACGAGGCGGCTCAGTTTATTGCAAAAAGCCATTTTTACTGAATCTACTTCTACACAAGAAGAGAAAAATGGAAAACCCCATTCACAGATTCAGATTCACAACACACATAAACAAAATCAGAATCCGAAACTAGTGTTTCTACGTTGCCGCAACAATTAGATCCCATAAGTTCCAATTAATGGGATAAATCGCAGAAAACTTAAGTCAAGGAAATGAAATGTTAACGCATAAACTAGGGGTTCAAAGCATCTTACCAAGAAGAAATGAATCGACAGAGTCTAGAGAGTTTGAGAGAGTACCCAGGAAGAAGAAGAACAACGGCGGTGAATTAAACCGGTGTGAGGCTGTTTAGGGCTAGGAAAAATAAAATATATATTTTATTTTGAAAATAAGATTTTTTTTTGTGTGAAAATTTTAGGAAGTGAAAAGTATAAAAAAAAGTGATCAATTGCAATTTCATTCACTAAAACTAAAATCAGGCGCAAACTTGCCTAATGGACGGGAGCTAGTGTTGAGGAAAAAAAAAGTGATCAATTTTGACCAAGCAATCACTCATTGGAGCGTGGCTTTCATGAGGCCGAGGCTCATCAAAGCGAGCGATATGTTCGAAGTCGAATTAAGCGTTACTTGTGTTGGTTTTGAAAAAACTCGCCCATGGTTTTGTTATCTCTGTCGCCAAGTGTCGATCTTTTTTCGCCACTTCTCACCAAATCACAGTAGCTTACAAAATGGTGTCTTTCTTCAGTTCTGTGAGCATGTCACTGGGTTTTTCAACAAATTCTTCTCCTTTGGGGTTTGCCTAGTAAGTGTTTGTGTTATTGCCTCTGAGACAAAACAATGCCGACCGGAAGGTTTGAGACTATGCGCGAATGGGTTCACGATGCCATCTCTGCTCAGCGTAATGAGCTCCTCTCTCTTTTCTCCAGGTTTCTTCTCTTTAACTTGGATGTGTGTTCGCTTTCCTTGCATGTATCTCAAGAGTAATGATTGTTTGGTTATCAAACTTTAGATATGTAGCTCAGGGAAAGGGGATATTGCAGTCCCACCAGCTGATTGATGAGTTCCTTAAGACTGTGAAAGTAGATGGAACTACTAAAGATCTTAACAATCGTCCTTTTATGAAAGTTTTACAGTCTGCAGAGGTGAAACTTCAGCATTGGAGTATCATGATTATGTTATGTTGATAATCTATCTTTTAGTTTATATTATCGTGATGTCTGATACTCTGAATTTTTCGCACTCAGGAAGCAATAGTTTTGCCTCCCTTTGTTGCGATGGCTATCCGTCCCAGACCTGGTGTTAGGGAATATGTTCGTGTGAATGTGTACGAGCTCAGTGTAGATCATTTAACTGTTTCGGAATATCTTCGGTTTAAGGAATAGCTCGTTAATGGGCCTGTGTTCAAAGTTTTTGTGTGTATGTATACTTATCTGCGTTGATGCATAAAGTCTCAACCACTTTGATCAGGGCCGATGGGAATTATCTTCTTGAGCTTGATTTTGAACCCTTCAATGCAACATTTCCTCGCCCAACTCGGTCATCATCCATTGGGAATGGAGTTCAGTTCCTCAATCGTCACCTCTCCTCAATTATGTTTCGTAACAGGGACAGCATGGAGCCTTTGCTTGAGTTCCTCCGTACTCACAAACATGATGGGCGTGTTAGTTTTTTCTCCATTTTGAATTTAGTTTATCTCATAAGCGTAATTAGTATAAAACAGTGAGTCTGTACTTAAAATCTTATAATGCAGCCCATGATGTTGAATGATCGAATACAGAATATCCCCACACTCCAGCGAGCTTTGGCAAGAGCGGAGGAGTTCCTTTCTAAACTTCCTCTAGCTACACCATACTCTGAATTCGAATTTGAGTATGATCTTTCGCCATTTGCTTCAACTGTTATGCATGCTCCCTTTTCTTTTATGTATTAACTAACACTTTACTTCTCTGTGACTAGGATGCATCAAACGAGATTGCTGCAGAGTTGCAGGGTGTGCCAAATCTCATCATTGGAAGCTACAGTGATGGAAATCTCGTTGCTTCTTTGTTAGCCTGTAAGCTAGGCGTCACAGAGGTTAATAGGGTTTATGCTAACATGTCTCAGTAATATTAATTTCAGCTTTGTTCATAAAATAGTAATGAACTTGTATTTTGAACTCTCCTGTACCATTTGAGATGCAGTGTAATATTGCTTATGCTTTAGAGAAAACTAAGTACCCGGAGTCTGACATTTACTGGAGAAACCTTGAAGATAAGTATCATTTTTCAAGTCAGTTCACCGCAGATCTAATTGCCATGAATAATGCTGATTTCATCATCACCAGCACATACCAAGAGATCGCGGGAAGGTAAAAATGTCCTCTGATAGTAAACTGCTTATTGTTGTCCTCTAGAATTGTGATTTGATGCCAACATAAATGTTTTGCTTTTGTAACAGCAAGAACAATGTTAGGCAATACGAGAGCCACACAGCTTTCACTCTTCCTGGTCTTTACCGAGTTCATGGAATCAATGTCTTTGATCCCAAGTTTAACATTGTCTCTCCAGGAGCTGATATGACCATATACTTTCCATATTCTGACAAGGAAAGAAGACTCACTGCCCTTCATGAGTCAATTGAAGAACTCCTCTTTAGCGCCGAGCAGAATGATGAGCATGTGTACGTCCTTTTACAATAATTTTGATTTAAGAATATATATTAAAAATCTCAGACAATCACATAATGTTCGGATTTTGGTTTGCATGTGTCAATCTTCTTGTGTTGATCCAGTGGTCTGCTGAGCGATCAATCGAAGCCTATCATCTTCTCCATGGCAAGACTTGATAGGGTGAAAAACTTGACTGGACTTGTTGAGTGCTATGCGAAGAATAGCAAGTTAAGAGAGCTTGCGAATCTTGTTGTAGTTGGTGGCTACATCGACGTAAGTTAGTCCAGGGACAGAGAGGAAATGGCTGAGATACAAAAGATGCACAGCCTGATCGAGCAGTATGATTTACAAGGTGAGTTTAGGTAGATAGCTGCCCAAATAAACCGTGCCCGGAATGGTGAGCCTTACCGCTATATCACAGATACAAGAGGTGTTTTTGTTCAGGTAACATGAGATAAAAGAAACAAATTCTCTTGAATTTGGATAAATTTCTCTGGACTTTGGAAATTCTGTTAGGTTACCAGACCATCTAATATCTTTTTTTTACTCCACAGCCCGCTTTCTATGAAGCATTTGGGCTCACAGTTGTGGAATCAATGACTTGTGGGCTCCCAACATTTGCTACCTGTCATAGTGGACCCGCAGAGATCATTGAGAATGGAGTTTCGGGGTTCCACATTGACCCATATCACCCAGACCAAGTTGCAGCTACTCTGGTCAGCTTCTTTGGTACCTGCAATACCAATCCAAATCATTGGGAAAAGATCTCTGAAGGAGGGCTCAAGCGAATCTATGAAAGGTTGTCCATTTTGTCTTGACAATGTCATTAAGTAATCATAATCGGTTAACCACGAATTCACGATGATGGCTTTATATGGGTTTGAGCATGTATAGGTACACATGGAAGAAGTACTCAGAGAGGCTTCTTACGCTGGCTGGAGGCTATGCATTCTGGAAACATGTGTCTAAGCTCGAAAGGAGAGAAACACGACGTTACTTAGAGATGTTTTACTCTCTAAAGTTTCGTGATTTGGTCAGTGTAACTCACTCTTCTTCTTTTGGATTTTTCACCTACTTTACTCATATGATCATTTTTCTATTTGCAGTCCAATTCAATCCCGCTGGCAACAGATGAGAATTGAGCAAGTAATGGTTGTATTCTATTAGCTGCAGTCTTTGGTGAGTTTTTGTCTGTGTTATCTTGAATAAAACTAGTTGCCTTTTGTTTTTATGAGTGGTTTGGTTTTAGACTTGTAAGTGTTTTTAGTTTTTGTTGTTTTGTTAATATCAGTAACAATAATTGTGTCTGGTTGGTACATCTAAGATCTAACAATAGTTACTATCTTTAGATGTGAAGACACAAAAATGTTCAAGCTTTGATCTTACGGCCTAAGAGACTAAACTTGTTGATAAGAAAACAAACACCAAAAGGCAAAAAATGTGTCACAATGTATTAAGTGACAGTCTCCTAAAACCCCCAAGAATAGTGATTTGCATCTTCATTGTATTATTTAGCTTCACTTTTCTCTCTCTTTCCCTCCAAACATCACATCAAAAACTCTAAAAGAAAGAAAAAACAGAGTCACAATGGTTTAAAAGCTGTCATTAGAGAGACCACTACTGCTCTGTTTTTATACGTACAATAACAGCTAAACGGAGAACTGAGAACTAAATGGAGTTCACAAAGAAGAAATGCATCATTGCTGGGTTTATCACATCTTTGCTTGTAGTCATGGTTGTCTTTGTCGCCATGATTACATGGAGTAGCAGTTTAAACGAAATCTCCGATGTGCAGATTAACACAACAATGAAGACAGTCCAAGCAGTTTGTGCACCAACTAAATTCAAAGACACATGTGTCAACAGTCTCATGAAAGCTTCTCCTAACTCTACTCAGCCTCTAGACCTCATCAAGCTTAGCTTCAACATCACCATTCGTGCCATTGAAGATGGCATCAAGAAATCCTCCAGGGAGCTGAAAACAGAGGACAAGGAGACAAAAGAGGCTTTAGAGTTGTGTGAGATGCTTATGAATGATGCTGCAGAGGATTTAAAGAAGTGTTTTGATAACTTTGAAGGGTTCTCAAATATTCAAACTGAAGACTTCATTGAAGATCTTCGTGTCTGGCTTAGTGGCTCCATTGCTTATCAACAAACATGCATGGATACTTTTGAGGAAATTAAGTCAAACCTTTCACAAAACATGCACAAAATCTTCAGAACATCCAAAGAACTCACCAGTAATAGTCTTGCCATGATTACTGACATCTCCAACCTTGTAGAAAATTTCAACATCCCAGGTCAAAATCACAACTTGTACACTTGAAATCCACTTTTAAGCCTTACTCAAAGAGTACAAATGAACAAATGCTACGACCATTTTGTATGACAGGATCAACAGGAGGTCTCGGAGACTATACTAGAAAACTTTTGTCGACGGAGGACCGTATCCCAAGTTGGGTTGGACCAAACACAAGACAGCCCATGACAGCACAAGGAGGTGTGAAAGCTGATGTGGTGGTTGCACAAGACGGAAGTGGTCAGTACAAGAGTATCAAAGAGGCTTTGAAACTTGTTCCTCAAACCAACAAAAAACCATTTGTTATATACATCAAACAAGGTGTCTATAATGAGAATGTTAACGTCACCAAGAAGATGACTCACGTCACTTTCATTGGTGATGGACCTACCAAAACTAAGATCACTGGTAGTCTCAACTATGGCATCGCCAGAATCAAGACTTACTTGACTGCTACTGTTGGTGAGTCCAACTCCGGTACTAAACCATACATTAATACCATAGATTGTCTGATATATATACTAACTGTTGCAGGGATCGACGGTGAACACTTCACGGCTAAGAACATGGGGTTTGAGAACACTGCAGGTCCTCAAGGACGACAAGCTGTGGCCTTAAGAGTCTCTGGAGACTTAGCTGTTTTCCGCAACTGTCAAATCGATGGTTACCAAGACACACTATACGTCCATGCCCATCGTCAGTTCTTTCGTGACTGCACAATCTCTGGAACCATTGACTTCATCTTCGGAGATGCAAAAGCCGTCTTGCAAAACTGCAACATCATAGTGAGAAAACCAATGAAAGGTCAATCTTGCATGATAACTGCTCAAGGTCGGAGTGAAGGTAATGAAACCACCGGAATTGTGCTACACAACTGCCACATTACAGGAGAACCGGAGTACATTCCCGTTAAATACGTATACAAAGCTTATCTTGGAAGGCCATGGAAGGAGTTCTCAAGGACAATTATAATGAGAACGACCATTGACAATGTGATTGATCCAGCAGGATGGTTTCCTTTCTGTGGTGATTTTGGACTTAACACTCTTTACTACTCAGAGTATGAGAATAATGGGCCTGGATCAAACCAAGCCCAACGTGTTAAATGGGCTGGAATCAAGAAACTCTCCCTTAAGCAGGCTCTTCAATACACTCCTGCTAGATTTCTAAATGGCAACTTGTGGATTCCACAAACTCATGTGCCCTATACCCCAAATTTGCAGTAGACTTCTATTTTTGTAATTTCTAATATCTAAATAATCTATTGGTCCTTTATGGCATCTAGTATACATATTTGTTAAAAATTTCTTGAGGAGTTCAATAATTTAAATAGAAATACTAAACCGAATGTTTATAAATTAAAAAAATAAAAAATAAATACTAAACCGAATAAATGGTTGTTTAGATTTTAAGCTAATTAGTATGTTTTCATATAAGCATAAAATGTCATTCCTTTAGAAATGCCCTTAAATCATTTTATTTATTTTATGTCTTCAACTAATCTTTATTGATAAACTTTTATAACCATCACAAAAGTATACAAATCAACTCAAAGATAATACCAAATAAAATATGAAACTTTTAGAGATAAATCAATGTAAATGTCAGTAGCGGTCCTAAGTTAAAAGCTCATGAAACTAGAGTTTTAGGCGCCATAAAATATAAGAAAACTAGGGACATTAATTTTCCAAAATCTATTTTAGTACACTTTGGTTGAAATTTTGTTTATCCCAAAGTGGTGAGGTTCGATTCTCTTTAGAAACAATAATTTTAAAAAAAAACTTTAGACATTATTTTAGATTGGCTGGTCCTAGTGAATATATTGCTTAGTAATATAAGTAAAGACCATCAACTTACAAGTATTAATTACATACCTAAGAATAAAGAAATATAAAATCTGCCTATTTTAGTGTGGTTTGAACATGATTTCGGTATTCTAGAAGCTTTTGAATTCGAACTTCTCTCGACTCATATTTGTGTGTAGATTTCAAAAGTTTTCGTGTGGTTTTATTGGTTCTAGAGTATAGTTGGATTGGATCTCATGTAACCTATTTATCCATATGAACAAAGTCTCTACAATTGTGAATTTATTGTGTCTGTGATACCGAACCATCCAAATTCTCCAACAAAATATATACTTATAATTTAATATATAAAAAAATCCGGCAATTTGCATTGTCGGCTAGGTTGTATTAAAGAACACAACTCGTTTGCGAAACAAGTCATATCCTTTTTGTGACATAAATCTTTATAGTAGTAGACGTAGTTAATACTTTAACATAGTAAATGTGAAATAATAATGAATGAGAAGGACCCATGCCAATTCCTTGCTACTATTAAATGTTCAATGGATCTCGAGATTTTCAAGTATATACTATACATAATATATATATATTGTACTATTACTTTCTTGTTCTGGTGGGTCATAAATTAAAGTAAAGTATAAAATCGTCAAAATTATGACAATGTTTTGTAATGTACGTATCATTTCCATGTGATCGGTTAAAGAATACAAATTCAAATTTTAGAGTTTGTGTAAAAAAATTAAAATAAATCAAATCACCATTTTTAAAATTCATATCTGTAAGTATAAATCAATAATACAAAGTAAAAAATAATATTTAATATAAGATATCGTCACCATCGTTAAATTTATAAAATTATGATGGATAACATACCAAATCGAAATTTTATAATGAGAAATCTAAATTTCTTTTTGAAATTTAAAAATTCAAATGTCTATGATAAAAAAAAATTTATTCTATAAATTAATAATGTTAAGACCCAATTAAAACTAAATATGTTTATTAATTTATTGATATATTTAATTCAACTTAAAACTAAAAAATTGTATTAATTTGTAAAAGTTATTAATGAATTGATTATTAATTTAAAGATGTGGATTTATAGTTTTTGAGATGGACTGTAAAATTGAAGAAATTATGATTTTTTTCTCCACAAAGAAACTATTTATTTATCATATGTATCCATTTTTTTAAAAACTAATATTCCATTGAAAGTATTTTGGGGATATGGGACTAACCGAAAAAGAAGGTAGAAAGAGACAAGAGAGTATTCCCTTCCCAGTTGAGAGAGCATTGATACAAAAGTTAACACCTTTTTTCTTAGAAACACTTCAAAACAAATGTCTAACAACAATTCTCCAATTTTTCCAATGCTCGAATCTCAACATTTTAGTGATTATGGCTTCGATCCACAAATCCATTACTTTCAGGTTTTCCTTCTTTCTTCTTCTTCTTCTTCTTCCACATTGTTCCTAGGGTTTTGCTATAAACCTAGACTCTCTGTGTTTGTTTTTAAGGTTTTGGATGAAGCAAAGAAGCACAGGTCATCATCTTCAATTGATTCATTTCAGTTTAAGCTTCAGAAACCAATATCAAAAGACACTTTGATTCGAACCACACTTCGCAAGAAGACGAAGAAGAAGCGTTGGTTTAAATGGAAGAATGTTTTCTTCTTCTTAAAATGGAAGAAACGGCCTATCTCCGCCGCCGTCGGGAAATTCTCCGATGAAGACGACGGAGATACGGAATTCGCCGATAATCGTGATGTTCATGTTGCTAGAGCTAAGAAGTTTCGCGCTTCCTCGACCGGTTCGATTTCTGGTCCGGTTTACGTAACCGAGAGTTGGAGCGGTTCGAGTACGCCGTACCGAACGAAATCGTCGGAGATTCCGTATTTAAGTCTACGGGAGCTTACAATGGAGCGTCAACAGAAGATCACTACCTCTTCTTCTGTGTCTGGTCCCGTCTACTTAGTCACGTGATAAAAACATCAATTTGCAGAATTATCCTTTTAGAAATATATTTGATAGCAAAAGAAATAGAAATTGAGATTTGTTTTGGGAGGTATGGTTATAGTTTATCTGTAATGGAATAGCTAAAAAAAATGATTTTAATTAGCATCATTTTCTGAAGTTATCATAATTCATAGATAATTTGACAAAATATGAAAGTTTCTATTTTTTGACCAATTTCCCCTTAAAAAAAACTTAAAAAGTAACTCTTATATTCTTCCTTCAAATTTCATCAGTTTTTTTACCTAATAAGCAAGACTATAAATCATAGTCCATAGACATCATTGCTTGCTTGATTAACTGGAAGTGAAATATACAAAACTCAATTTAGGATTTTAATCATTCTTAAACGAATAACTATTTGAGTCTCATTGAAGAAGAGGATCATAATGATTACTATAGAAAAAAAGATAAAGCAAAACGAATTTATATGGCCTGTTACAAATTTGGTAAATTTTTGGAGTTCTGTTGAGTAGAATTCTTGAGAAGGGCTTCTTTGAGCTTACGACCAAGAGCAAAAGCCAATGGTGGAGGAACCGCATTCCCAATCTGCTTATGCTTGTGCCTTATGTTCCCTGAGAAGATATAGCTATCCGGAAATCCCTGCAGTTTTTAATACAACCACAGTATCACTTGAGAGCTGTATCCATAAGCTCACATTACAGTATCTCCAAAACAGAAGTGTTTTGTTTACCTGAGATCGGGCGCATTCACGGACTGAGCAAATTCTGTCCTGCTCTGGATGGAAACACATTCCAACCTTACCCATAGGCTGAGGATCAGTGATGGAAGTTGGAAAGTTACCTTGCCAATCCAACCTCCCATAGAGTCCCTTCCAACCGTTGTGGCTCTTGGCTGTGTTTGGTAGACAAAAAGGTATCAATTTTTCTACCTGCCCAGTTGATAATTTCACCTGTAGTGCTAAAACAGAGCAATTTAGTAAATGAATTTTTTGAATTTTGTGCAGTCAAATCGACACTGGAAATTCCATAATTAGGATGTGTAGGACTGACCGTTTCGTTTGGCAGGTCATGCCAATCAGCACCTGGCCTCTTTGGGATTTTCGTACATCGAATAAGGTTTAGTTCGTTCATCTCTTTGCAGATATGATCAGTGAGAACAATTGTGTTACCTCTTATCCCCTTTTGGAACCATGAGACTGGATCAGCCCCATACTGGAAAGACACAATAATCCCACCAAAATATTAAAAATGGGTTCAGGTTGTTGTATCAACATATACATATGTATAAATACTTTCTCCAGATGTGTTATTATACCTCTTTGTTTATCTTGGATTCTCCGTTTTTTATAGGTGGAAGATCACCAATTGTGTCTTTCACAGTGATTGAGCGGAAAGGTGCACCAGATGCAGTGCTACGAACAGCAGCATACTGTGAATGCTCTGATATTGCCATTTTCAAACTTGGACCACCAAAGACATACATCGGCTCAGGCCACTCTGGAAGAACTTCTTCTGGTGCAGCTGCCCAAATGAAAGCTCTTTTACGAGATTGGGAGACTCCATATGCACCTGCGTCCAAGATTCCAAATCTCACCTGGATAGCATCATATTAAACAGATGTTAAATTCTGGTGACAAAAAAAAACAGATAAATTCAATTTCAAAACACTGTATTTCTAAAATCATTGCGCACATGGCATGTCTACTTCTACTAAAGAGCAGTGTGGTACACAGAAGATGACATAAAATAAATAGCATTAAGATTTTACCTGGTAACCCATTTCAAGAAGAGAAGCCACAGTGAGCTGAAATATCTGTCGCTTATCATGTGACACAAAGGTCCTCACATTCTCCAGAAGAAAATATTTTGGCCGGAAATAATCAGCAAAGGACAGGAATGCTAATATCATTTGACGCTGAACGCGACTCCAGGTGCCTTTGTCAAATCTGTTCATACCAGAAAATCCCTGCCAAATTGCACCAAGTTAAAAGCTTTTCAAAATTATTTAACAAAAATTGTACACAAGTGTAGCAACAATCTGTTATATATATACCTGACATGGAGGTCCTCCGTTGATAAAATCCACTTGACCAGGTAGTGGCAGAGTACTCTTGTGGTCCTCATCAAGTTCAGCTGCCAGTTTAGCTGCCTCTGGAGTAGATATGCACTCATCTCCATCTCTACACTTCTCCATTATAGCCCTACCATTAATTCCAAACAACTTATCACAACACATGAAATAGTGATGCCCTAGAAGAGTTAAAGTGTTTACTTATTGGCTATTTACCTAAGAATGACATTGCAGTTGTTGACAAAAACTGTTGATTTCGGATGATTTTGTTTAAAAGCCTGCCCAGCTGGCTCTTCATACTCGATAGCCCACTTTGTGTCAGATACACCTAGTACAGAAAGCATACATATGAATACAAGTTACTTAAGCGTTTTGGAGGATAAAGTGTATGAATAGAAATAATACATACCCGCCTTTTCCAGTCCCTGAGACAGACCACCACATCCAGCAAATATATCTAGTGTAGCCAAACGCATCTCTTTAGGTACTTCATCAGGCTCCACAATCACAGAGTCAGTTTCACTCTCTACTCCCTTCCCCTTTTTCTTTCTTAAAAGTGTGTCATCTTTAATAGTAGAGAACTTCAGCTTCATATGGGCGGGCAACTGTTACAAGACAGTTACGAGAAACAGTTTAACTTCTTATGAGAACCAACCAGTATCATAACAATTTAACTATATACACAATCATATGTATTCATTTAGAAAGTATGTAAGATAGTTATTAATGGGAACCAAAAGATGTGAAGAAATATATACCTGCTTCAGAGAACCAGTGGAGGAGTCATAGAAATGTTCACAGAAGAAAATATGGTCTAATATAGGATATTCACGGCATAAGGGCATATCACTTTTCTTCCTTACTTCACAAATTCCCTCTAAAGCCTCTTGTGGGATGACACATGTGTCCGGGCTGTAATACAACTAAAATAGTTGCAAAAAAGAACGAGAAACAAAAAATTGTAAGATAGACTTGGCAGGAACTAACAAAGCAACCAAAAACATTACCAGATAATTACAATAAGAAATAATTCTTACCTCTTGAATGTCTGAAGCATAGGCCTTCTCTTCAGAAATATCCTCAGGCCTATAAAATCTTCTTACTTTGACCTCAAAGGAACCCAAATTAGCCTTACTAGATTTATTTGGGACAATGATTTCCAGCAATTGGCAAACAACAAAAGCTCTTAACCCAATGTTCTGCCCAGCCTTAAAAACAGTTCTTCTGCCCTTTTTCAGCTCGTCTTTAGTTATACAGACGGGGTTGACATAAACATAATCCTCAGCAGAATACTCAATTCCATTGGAGAAAAAGCCTGTCTTTGAAACATTCAGTTTGATCTTGGACCTTTCCTTCTCATCCTCCCTAGTCCTACATGAAGTGCAGAATCCAGAACCACGACCAATATCATTTAATGGAAGACTAAAGAATCCCCCTCTCTCAGGTGAGTATAAGCTTTTGCAGTAGAATTCTGTTGGCAAATCTTTGGCTTTTCTTTCTTTTGCTCTTGCCCGGTCAAGCTTATCCGCAGTGTTGTTCTCTTTCCTATGCTGATGTCCCCATGGCCTTGATCGAATCTCAAAACTGACAATTCCTTTTAAGTCCTTAAGCTGTACAGTAACACATTCATTAGTCAGGAATAGTTCTCTCTCATTAGCAGCTTTCTCCAGAACAGTCTTGGATCCTCTTTCTAACAGTCTACCATGTAGCATTTTGCAGTGATCTGAATTTTCAAACATGTACTCCACATAATAGATGGCTGGAATTTCATCTGGATCATCAATTTCCATGATGACAGCATCACCTACAGCCACCATTTCCCCTCCAACAAGTGCTTGTCGATAGAGAGGCTCACCAGCATAAGTTTTTCCTAAAATCTCACCATCCCATCGTATGTCCTTTTTTTCAGACCTACCAAAAATTTTCTTAAAAGTATAAGACTTTTGAACCTCAACATATTCTGGTACAGTGTCCTCTGAGACCTTTTTTATATCCTCTGTGTCTCCTATGACATCTGTGTCATCTTCTTCATCTTCGCCCTCATCTTCAACTTCTTCCTCCACATCTTCAACCTCAACCTTACCATTTTCTGCACCATTCTCCTGCACTGGATCCTTAAGAGTGTACGCGGTGTAAAAATCACCCCAAATTCTTTTGATCAGGCTTGTTGTTGTTGCTTGCATAGCTTCCCTCTTGGATGCAGGTGTCATGCCAGCCCTTGGGTTCAAATTCAGCTCCTTCTGAACAATTTTCTTCTTCTTAATTTGCCATTTTGTGTGGTGCTTATCCTCCATTTTACTTGCAAGACCAGCAACAAATGGACACTTTCTGATTTCCTGATTAGGATATTCTGCAAAAAGCTGCAAGAGTATTTGTCCATGTACGACAACATATCTCTCGACAGCCATGGGATCAGAAGAAATGTAGCCTTTGTCCATCTTCTGGAATGCAGACAGTCTTTTAACAACATCAGTAAATGAAAGTTTGGCAACCCTTGTTTGCTCTTTCAGCAAAGTAACAACACTTATGCCAACTTTGGCTGTTTTCAGAACAGCTTCATACCAAGGGGCATACTGCTTTGATGGTTTCCCAAGTCGATACCTGCATATACCTGACACTTCAGCAACAGAAGAAGAAAACAATGCAGAAAGGTGTTTACAAAATTCTAGAATAAAAAGTTTACCAGGCCATATCGGTCCGTATTGTAACAGAAATCATTCCCGCTCCATACTCAATCATCCATTCTTTTATTTGACTGAGGAATATAGGCATTCCATCAGGATTGTGTGACTGAGAACCCTGAATACAGCTGTCAGAATCATCCAGAAAATACCCACTTCCATCATCCTCAGTCACCACGCCTGACCCAAAAATGGTGATATCGATATCCGCACATGGTTTCATCGGTAAAAGCTCCAGGGACATAAGGCGTGAATCAGAGTTATAAAGTGCCCAGTTGTGAAGCTGCCTGCGAGGAAGGTCTCTGGTGTCGAGTTCATAGCAAGTGTCAGAGAGTAAGAGTTCATCAGTTTCCTCTTTGTTGTTCTTATAGTACGATGGTAGAGGATAATCATTAGCAATCTCATCTTCATCTATCTTAATGTAGACCTTATTTGAAGCAGATGCTAGGTTGTTGTTCCTTTTAGGCCGCTGCAGGGATTTTCTATACTCTTCATCTTGTATAAGTTTGGCATATTTTCTGTCCTCATCTGCACTATCAACCATTTGATCAGATGTCAAGGCCTTGCTCTCTGTAACTTCTGAAACTCCATCGATCCTGAGAGTGCCATTGGAAGGTTTTCCTTCCATCTGTACTGCCTTGTCAAGTTTACTTTTCTCATCTCTGAGAGCAACAAGAACAGGGATCTCCAGAAAGCTTGTTTCATGTTTCTTCCCTGTCTCATCCAAACCAGCAAGTTGTTTATATATGAATTCTCCCTGAGATATAACAAAGTCTTGGATGGCTGCACCACTTGAAAAGTACTTGCTTCCAATCATAGACCTGACAACCGCCGCAAGCAACTCATCAAGACTCGTGTTAGGATCCCCACCTGAGGAATTCGATAATTTCTTATATACGGCCATAGATACAGACGCCTTCTCATAGAAATAATCATAGTTCTTCTTGTAGCTAGTAGCTGGTTTAACACATTCATACTGCGCCAGCTCGGTTGAGAGCCATATCACTGGAGAGCCATCTTCATAACCAGATATACTCCAATTCTCCACTCTTCCAAAGGACTGACACCTCACACCAGTTTCTTTTTCCTTGTGAGAATTTACATCTGAAGGTAAGATAACACCTGAAATGAACATATCCTTAATTTCCAACATCTCCACAGACTGTGATTCTCCATCTGAATCATATAGAAGAAAATCGGTTAGCCTCCTTGTTGGAGGAAGTCCATCATCACTCTGCAGAGAAGTTAAACGTATAGCAACAATCTCATCCCCCACAATCTGTTCTTTCTTAACTTCAATAGTAGCAGATTTCTCAGAGATACGAATAGTTTTCTCCTTGAAATTTGTACATGCAGCAGCTCGCTTTGGTCTCCTCGCGGTAGAGACATCATCTGACTCTTTGCTCTCTGGAAGAGCTCTCTTCTTTTGCTTCCCATTTTTAGTCTTTCTTCCCATATTTCCAATTTCCTCCATTTTCCAAACCTAAAGCAAAATTACCCACAAAATCATTAGGATGCAATTGAATACAAAATCCGCATGAATTTATCAAAACTCTCGAAATTAGTGGCACTCTATATCACATCAACTACATCGACACCAACGATTAAAAACCCCGAAAATTTCCCGGCGAAAACAAAAACACACTTAGCCCAAAAAAAATAAAATAACAAAAACACAAAAACATCAGGATGAAAATTGAAATACAATTTTTGCATAAGTCTATAAAATCAAAACCCCTCAAAAAATGATTTTTTTCTACATCAGATCGATTATATTGACGAAAACAAACAAAAGCCCAGAAAAAATTTCCATTGAATCTTACTTAATCTAGGGTTTAAACTTTTAGCAACCACTATTGTTCGAATTAGACACAAATTTCAGAGAATCGGCACAGAAAACTTTCGTTTAGAATCGAAATGAAGTCAGCGAGAGAGAGGGACAAAGAAAGCGAGAGAGATTGGCGAAAAAGATGAGAACTTTGATTTGATTGAGAAAAGTGAGAGAGATAAGTAAAAGAAGGACTGAGGGAGAGGGAGAGGGAGAGAAGCTTAATCGTCGCTCGGCCAAAAACGGCGCTAAAATGCTTTTGAAAAGCCCGCTTGAATTTGGGCTCGCGAAAATTCTTGTGTCTACTGTATATTTCGGAAATATCCCATCTTTTAACACCATTTTTTACAGCTTGTTTATTCTTGATTCTTCAAATTGTGAGAATATTCCATACAGTATAATTTTTAATTATATAACTATTTTCACATATTTTTGGATTCTTTATGTATTAGTAAATTTGTATGTTATTAGCTACATTGTAGGGTAACTCATTCAAAATCAGTTTCCCTTTCATAAATATTTCAGAATCGAAAATTTTCAGAAACGTAGTGAAGACATAACGAAAACGTGATTTTTAAAAATCTCGATTTGCTACATTGTATGGAAACTCCATTCAAAATCCGCTTCCCTTTTATAAATATTTCAGAATCGAAATTTTTTAGAAACGTGGTGGAAACGTAACAGAAACGTAATTTTTAAAAAATCTCGATTTGCTACATTGTATAGAAACTCTATTTAAAATTTGTTTCTCTTTTATAAATATTTCAGAATCGAAAATTTTCAGAAATGTGGTGGAGACGTAACAAGATTTTTAAAAATCTCGATTTGTAAACGTGATGGAAACAGAATTTTATTTTGGAAATGTGATATGAAATTTTTTTCTCTTTTTTTTTGTAAATACAACAACAATTATTCAGGAAATTTTAAAATATGTTTTATTAATTTAAAAGTTCAATTATACAATTGATGTGAAGATTTTTTTTTTTCTAATTTTAATCAATTCAAAATTATATGATTTGGATTTTTAATATGTTGTATAAAATACTTTATTATATTTTATATTTCTATATATATATCCAAGAACATACATGTTTTCGCAATTGGCATTTACTCTAATGGCAAGACGGTAAATTCACTAAGATATGCGCATTTACACAACTAAGGATCGAGTTCCACTGTCTACATTATGTAAGACTTGGCTAATGGACGGCCAGTTGTAGTCTAGTGATGACAAAAAAAAAAACATACATGTTTTCTAAAACTTTTCAAATATTTGTTTCTATATTTCGTTCTACGTACTCGCTCGTAGATTATTAGTTTATTAATATTGATAACATAATCACTTGATTAATAAATAAAGTTCATTATGGAAATTTTCTATTTTTAATGATGAAATAAAAACAATGCCTATAGTTTTTGTCAGAAAAATTGGTTCTGAAACGAAAATCACTTTATAAACATGCTAAGAAAATTCGTTGACAAAAGAAAATGAATCGACTATGCAAGAGCCAACAAGGATACTAAGTTCGTATCAAGGAAACACATACAATAGAAATATCGCTATACAACACAAGATCATAAACATTGAACAAAGGTAGCAGTAGCACCATCAAAATCAACATCTGCTATTTATCAAGTCAATTGGCCAGATTCAATTGCTGCTTTTACAATCTTGTAACGTATGAAATAGAGATCACCACGCTCCATTTCCACAGTCTCAGGGCTCTCTCCTCTGCCAAAACCAAGCAAAGAAAAGCCTCACTTGGATTACACAAGGCTTGTTGCCTATATGTGTATGGAGAGATAAGATAATTCTCACTCTTCATATAGATTGAGGGAGACAAAGTTCTTGCTTTTACAAACAACGAAGGTATCCAATGAGAAAGCTTTTGAATTATGCTAAAAATTTATGTTCAGGGGAAATAGATAATCATTCTCATCATCAGGCTTTCGCTAACGATCACGAGGATGATGACTTGATGAAGAAGAAGAGTGATGACCAAACCCTAATTACCAATGAAGAGAACAGTGCAGAGGCTGATCAAATCAGAGAGATTTGTGGAAGCTTCTTATTACCAGGGTCTTGTTTAGGATTTTAGGATCTTCAAATTAACTCTTTTATTACTTGTGTTATGGTAATGTGTATATTGGTTCGGTTAAATTTGATTAAAGACATGTTTTTGTAGTGGTTAATTGATCGAAGTTGGTTCTATATATGTAATAGTTTCAAGTCCAAAATACTGTCGTCTTATAAATCTACTCAGATTGAAAAAAAGCGAAATACATATTCAATCAAGTTTACGTTTATCTTATCTGTATTAGCTTAGCTAAAAAGGTAATCTACGAATAAATGACTATTTACAACAAAAGCATGACCAAAAAGCATCTGTGTGCCTAAGTAAACTCTAGCTTTCATAGTTAATGCAGTTATGACATTCTTCCAGAGATTGGTTGATTGTATACAATCATGATGGCTCAAGATTCATCAACTTCTAGCCTTCTCTAGCTCGAACGAAAATATGTTAGTCTCCAGCGAAGACTGCTTATTCTGGTTGCCGGAAGTTTCGCCTATGTGTCTATACAACCAAGATGAACATATAAAATACATACATTCATATATAAGAAGATAAATTATATATCCAAACCAGTCAAGTGGATTCCCCAAATATACCTCTCTTGCGGATGTCGAAACCAGATATTGTCCGGGAGACGACGAGTGATTGGTCTTGTTAAAACATTGTCGTTTAACAATTGGTCATTGTCCTGGTCCAGAAGATAGAATCACCTTTTCATGTTTGAACAAAATTGACTGTAAGAAATTAAAAAACAAAAGAAAGATAAGTTTTTAGTTACCCTTGATTTCTGCGAATTCTTGCTAGCATAATGTTCGCTTCTGCTCTCGTGTACGAGAAGAAATGCACATTTGC
Source organism: Lepidium didymum (assembly GCA_963920545.1). Lineage (NCBI taxonomy): Eukaryota > Viridiplantae > Streptophyta > Magnoliopsida > Brassicales > Brassicaceae > Lepidium > Lepidium didymum. The sequence continues at coordinate 2,580,287 of OY986981.1, read as the reverse complement.
AAGTGAAGAACAGAAGCAAAGTAGCGAGACAGAATACCACGAGTGACTCCATAACAACCATAGATCCTATAACTGCGACCAAGTGACAACGGTAATAACTATTTGAACCAGAGATATTAGAGATAAGCATCAAAAACTTAACCAAGTTTCGAAATTGGTTTCAGATATAAGAAACCAATATTACGTTTGAAGCTAAACCAAACTATGAAACAACCATTTTAGCACTCATCTAACTCCTTATTACGTTCAAATATGCATGTAAATTAAACAAGACCAAACCAAAATTGAACCAGATTTATAATCAAGGAACTAAAAGACAAACCAAACCGAATGGAAATCAATCGACGTACCGTGAGCTGCAAGGGAGCTCAAAGGTCTCTTTCTGATAAGGTTTACTCGAGCTTCCGCATGTAGAGGCAGTGAGATTTTCTCAGTGCAATCGAGGAAGCACCCATAGTTCCCCATGTCACTCAGTTTCAGAGTCAAGACTGCACCATTCTCTCCTCCCTACACGATATTTGTGATGATGACATCAAGAACCAAAATCATTCAATTGAAAGATAGATTTTGAGTTTACCTGATGGAGCAGCTGTTGCATGAGGTCGTTGCATTGCTTTATAGTTCCACGAAATCTGATCCCACTGGCTTTCACATTTACGTGTTGAGAAATGGCGGCGTAAGTCTGAATTGGCTGCCATTGGAACCTGTTTTTGAACTTTAACTCTGTTGAGTTTATAAGCTCTGCTGGTAAGTTCGTCAGCAGAAACCCATCAGTGACTTCCACAGAAAACGTTACTACGAATTGAAATTCACCACCTGAAATTTTGCTTTCATTCTGTCAAAACAAAAAAAAATTGCAGCTAAAAAGTGATAAATAGTGAATTTATGTTCTTTAACATTACCGGGAAAATTAGCAAGATCTGGATCTCCAACTGAGAAGTTGAACTTGTCTCTGTGTCTGTAAAAGATGAGCGATTCACTCCCATTACTCTCCAACATTATAAATTGAGGAACATCAATAAACGGTGGATCATTTACTGGTTCAACAAAAACCGGAACATCCAGATGATTGATCCCATTCTTGTTACTTGTGGACAGCCGAAGAGAATCAACACCAGCAAAATTCTCGTTTCTGAGACATGCAAGGAAAAAAGTTACAAATTATAAATGAGAGTGAAAATCTAACATTCGAGTATTTGTGATTATATATGTACCCTAGATATTGAATCGACTGAAGAGCGGGATTGATAACTCCTATCTGTCCTTGTAAGATTAAAAGCCTTCCATCTTCACCACCTTTGCTAACTAAGAGTCTTCCACTAGCAGGCGGTCTAAACTGCATAAGCATCGGAGACATAATGACTGATCCTGAATGTGCTTGTACAGTTACTGAAATGTTCTCTAGTAGGTCTGAGTAGCTAATCTCCAGCCCAGAAAAGCCACTGCAACATTCACGAACAGGATTACTATAACTAAAGTTGAAAATTAAGGTATACTTACCTAAGCAAAAGTAAAAACAAAATGAAGAATACTTGCCCAGATCTAGGACTGATTAGATCTTCAGTTGCTTGCAATCCGCCAGAAAAAGAGACAAACTGAGGAGGAGCAGTAAGAACACAGATGTATACTGTAGCGGCGGCTAAGTTTCCATTGATATCAATTATTGTATAAAGAAAGGAGTCATTTCCCGAATAATCCTTGAATGGTGTGTATCTAAGGAGGTTTCCATCCCTCAGAAGAGAACCATGACCTGGCTAACATCCGAATTCGATAAAAAACAAGCAATTTAGAGGCCAAAGAATTTCAAACTGTCAAATGTATTTGAAATACATAAAAGAAATGTCATTTTCATTCCTCACTTGTGAAAAACTGAGAACGCTCGCATTGTCACCAGCATAATAGTCATTGTCCAGTGAATTGAAAGAGATGGACTCATCTTCCCACACGTTGACTAGATCATCATAGGCTCTTGGAAAGTATTCACCTAATTATGGCAGAATCCCAAAAAGAATAATAACTTTTTCTAAACTAATAAAAAAAAAGATTAATTAATCATGGTGAAAGACGATAAGGGACCTACTGCCATACACATTTACGTCAAAGGGGCAAGGTTGGATATGTTTATCGTCAAAGGATATGCACATTCGGTAAGTACCGACCTCCATGGCCAGATAGCTACCCGTATATGTCCCATCATTGTTATCGACAAAGTTCCAGATAGTGACACTTGATGCGTTAGCCGAGGTGATTTCGAACATTAACCGAGATGACTGTGAAGACACAGGATTGTAAAAGCTGTCCAAGAGAAGCACCACAATGTCATTTTTGATTTGCTTTGGCACTTTTGGATTGAATTGGGTCACACTACACGATGCCACATTCACCTCACCTGAGAGACGCAAGATTGCAGATTACTAACAGGGAGAACGAGCATTTACACATGGAGTATCTAGTAGTCTAAATGAGGGTATAGAGTTTGATACCTGCATATACTTCCTTGATGAAAGGTTGACCTCTATTAAGGATTATGTTTCCTGATGATATGAAGATTTTGTAAGTTCCACTCCTTTTTGGAGTATAAGTTATGTCAAAAGTACTTGCTTGAATGCTGCCTGAAGCCTGCAAGAAGGAAACTCCCTTAAGACTCTAGGCCTAATCAAAGTACGCATAAGTACATATGAAGATAATCTTCTTACTCTTCCGTCATGTTTCTCATACAAGAGAGGAGCAGTTTTGTAACTTGACCCAGTCCCTATTAAATTATTCGCTAATATGAGCCACAAGTGGAGACATCAACCAAGAACTAAAACAAGTAAATCAGGAAAATATGTTTGTACCATTGAGGGTCTCTCTTGGCTGTATAATTGGCAAAATGAATAAGGAATCAACCTCCTGTACGATTCTGACCTGAAGTATATCCACTTGGATCAGTGAGGGATAACCATAAGCATCTTTCAAGTAAATGGAGAAGGTGAGAGACTCCCCAGAAATAGAAGCATTGATCCCAGAACCATTTACTATACTTCTTGATCCATCACAATAACCTGTCAAGACAAAAGAAAATGAGATGAGTCCTGCATAGAACATTCACTAAAGAGTAGATGTAGCATCATGCCAGTGGAGTAGTTTTGGCAAACACTGACCTATATATACCGTATACGCATATGGCATACCAGAGATGCTTTTATTGTGCTCCATATCGGAAAGAGTGAGTAAGTAATCTCCTGGTTCTGACAGGCTGTAGGACATCAACTGGATCCCTGGTTCTATATACTTAAAATGGAAATCTGCTACCGGTACGGACAAACCTGTCTCTTTTTCCACCACATCAGCATCAAATTCATAAGATCCGGAAACAAGGTTGCCAAATTGGTCCTTCTGGTGTAACAGGATCTCCATTTTGGAAGATATTTGCCATGTGTTTAGCTCTGACTTCAATGTGCTCACGCATTTGGAAACATCCAAAGGCCCTACACAAAACAAACAAATATGGAAAACAAAGAAATGAAACTGCTCAGCTTAAAATCCACACGATAGAAGACATTAAGAAACTGCTCAGCTTAAAATCCACACGATAGAAGACATTAAGAAACTGAAAAATGGAACAAAACCCAATCACCTGAATTCACCTCAAGAGGTAAGGGAACACCATTCAGTGTTTGGCTCTCTTTCTCCACAAGCAGTAAAAACTTTCCGGCAGTCACAAGAACAAACTCAACGGCAATATAACCAGATTCAGTCCACTTAACGTGTGTGATATTGAGATTGCTAGCGATTGAACCATTTTCACTAAGAAGAGTCAACGAAAACCCTTGCAACTCCATTGCCTTCCCAGAAAACGAAATGTTATTCCCAAATGCATCCTTAGGAAGGATCAAGATTGATGCATTCGTCCCGGCTTCAAACGCATTTGTAAGACCCATCCAAGTAACAACACAAACAGGTGGGCACACTACCCCTTCACAACAAAATCATAATTCAATTTTTAGTATTAAAGCAGAGCAGCTGAGGAACATCAAAGATATCCAAAATCTCAATTTCAAAAAACCCAAACCTGGTTCGACTACAAAATGGAGCGACGAATCGAGTACTTTAAAATTCTCGTCGTCTATAACGAGGTTGAAAGTCCCAACCATGATTGGAGTGAAAGACATCTTCCAATTGCTATTATCCGCACCAAGATCCAACGAAACCCCAGAAATGTACGAACTGTTGCCAGTTTTCCCGTTGACAGTAATTGTAGGCATAAATGCTCTCTGCCCTAATGATGCGTTCATTTGGTTTTCGAAATTTCCCAGAACTTTGATCATAATTACCGCAATTTCTCCAGTTTTAAAGTTGTTCCTATCATCTGACCAACTGAAAGCAAATTTCGGGAGCCCAGATTCATCTACGATAACAAAGACTTCACAAATCAACCATACCTTCCCGTCGAGTAAAATAATAGTGGAGAGAAAAAGAAAACAAAGAAAAACCTGTGGATTGGGAATTTGAGGCTGCATTACAGAAGAAGAAGAAGAACAGACCAAGCAGTGAACGGAATTTGGTTGCCATGATAGCGAAGAAACTGTTTCGTAAGGTTTGGGGAAGAAAGCGCCAACTGCTGTGATTTTTGGGGGTTTGAAATACTTCTATTTTTGAATAATTTTAAAACCGATTGATTTTATTTTTGCGGTTCAAGACGGTTTGATTTTAAACCGATTTATGTGTTCTTTTATATACAGAAAACGACATGCAGTGCACGCCAGTGGCTATCAAACATCAAGGCCTGCGACTGCCAAACAATTAATTATAAATTCTAAGGGTTATCAATCTGATATACATAAAATTTCAATTATCAATCTAGAAGTCAACATGAAATTTTGAAAATATCTCAAACTACATAAAATTTAAGTTTCTTCAAAGAACTAAACAATATATCTAATATAAAATTACTCACAATTTTTGAGTTTTAAAACTAATATTAAGCTGAAACAAAATATACCAACACTCAATTTGACCAAGAGTAATTGAAATCTCAAAGTAAAACAAATTATAAATATCAAAAGGAGTAAAAGACGATTAAACACTCTCTTTTTTGCTCCTTTCCATTTTTCTAATTTGCTTTAATTTAAAAAAAATTATTTGGTGTAGGTCTCTTCGAATATTGAATTAGATCAACAAGATTCGGTTCATAACTTAAATCCCTAACAATATTATGTATGGATAAATGCGACTCTCTAAAATTCAACTTTCTTTAAATTATTTTTGTATCTATTGACTTTTTAAATTCTATATGTGGTATAAACTTTTAATACTTGAAGTTAGAGTGACTTGTATACTTATGTAAATACATTACTTTAAGAAATTTGTATTCATAATATAAGAAATTATTTGACACATGTTTTGACCCAAGTGGAAGCATTTCCTTGAGCTTATGAGTGAGGCCAATATCCATGTGATTTACAAAGCATTAATCATGTTCCTAACCACTAATTGTAGTGAATTAAATTTCTAACAAACTCATAATTGTTTCTTCTGTTGTTATAAAAACTCATAATTGTTGTGTCAAGTTTACGCTTAAGGCTTTAATTTGTTATTGCAAACCATAAGATTGACAGACCAGTGAGAGTTAAGATTGATTCCGATCCAAACTTCAACAAATTCTATCAATAAGAATTGTTGTAGATACAACAAATTGATGAAGCAAAAACTGCATATGTAGACAAAAGAAAAACAGTGAAACATATGAAAGGACACGTGTTAAGCAAGGCACAACATGGATGAATTTTTGAGGTAAAAAAATGTAAAACCTCAAAAAAAGGCTGTAGTATTTGTTATCAACAAAGGAAACAAAACATGATGTTTCTCTCGTCTTATCTCCTCCTACCTATCTCCTTTGGGCTCACTTTCACTTTACCAAATATATTTTATTTTATTATATAACCACAAACATCTAGAACTTAAACTTAAACTAATACTCGAACCAATATACATACAAAAATTTCAACCATTAATATTTCTGGTGAACTAGGTTTTTACCATATGACTAATCATATATTCATTAGCCCGTGAGAATTATTGGACAATATAAATCATTGGGTTTAACTCCAATCAAAACCGGCTAAAAAATGTTACAGGTCTTTGGGCAAAAAAAATATTTCTTCACTATATTTATAAACTATAAACTATGAGTTGACCCATTTTCTATGAAATTTTTTATGGTCCTAAATTTTTTTTTTCATGATATTTATAGATTATTATGGGTCCTTTTTGTACCCTAAATCTTTTTTTGATATATATTTATCTTTTTCTTTTAGGCTCTTATTATTAATTTTTTTTAATTATAAGTAATGTTAAAAAAAAAAAATTGAACGAGCCTCGAGCGATCGCACCTCCTGCCCAGCCTCCTGATCCGACTCTGTTTCCAATACTAACTTAACCGGAAAAATATTACTTAAAGTTCTTAATAGACGTTTGAATATGAAATTTCTGCGAGTTTACATTCTTATGTTTATGTCTTAATACCACTAGGCTACCGCGAGCAGGTTTAATATACACAATTTTATAAACATGTAAACATTAATTTAAATTGAAATGAATAAAAATAATATATATATATATATATGTGTGTCTCTATTTAAAGTTTCTATTAGTCAGAAGCAAGAGCTTAAAGCCATAGTTGTTGTGAAAGATAATTAAGGTGAAGAACGAAAGAGAGAAGTAACAAGGACACTATATGATGCCTATTTTGGTATGGGTACCCATGCACATGCTTGCACATGTGATCCGACCAATTAGCTCTTGTTTTCCATGTGGTTCGGTATCTATATATACACTCATCCACCCTATATATATCAATATTCATGTCATGGTCATAGCCATCGTTTCCATTGAAGTCTTCATCACCCAATCCATGATCCTCTCGTTTCGATAGTTCCAAATCTTTAACATTATTTTTTGTTTTTTGATAACCCTAATGATCTGCAACTTATCACCTGACTAATCTCAAATCTATTATTTTTTGGTTTTTATAAATTACCGGGCATAATTCAAAGTCTATTTGGCCAAGAAATGATATTTAAAGATTCTAAAGAGTGTCGAATTTGGAATCTTTACGAGTCTGGTCTCGGTCTTAATATCATTAGGGTACCACCGCCTCGTTATCTTTAACATTTTTGGTTTCCATAAAGTATTACATTCTGTTCTTGTCCAATCAAAACACTTTCATATGGAAATTTTTTAAACAATAATAGAAAATGGACCCCCAAAAAAAATCTGTTAGTGTTGTAGACCTTCACATTTGACAATAACTTGATCATCAACATCTGGTGAAATGACGGTTTTGCCCACCAAGTTATGAGCTTTCAAGGACTCTTTGTTCCAATCTGTGCTATAAACAACGGTCAAAATGGAGATTGCACACGCAACCTGTGCCCCAAGCAAACCATAGCATAGGCCCATGAAGCCTAAACCCCACACAAACGCTAATACAACAGCTACTGGTGCTCCAACGACATAAAAGGCGTAGAAATTAATTTTGGCCCCTACACGTGGCCTTGCACTGCCACGTAGGATTCCACAGCTAATGGTTTGAGGACAATTGGCAAGCTCACAAGCTCCTATCACCGGAAGAACTGCCGTAGTGAGCTTTAGGACAACTCCATCCGCCGTGAAAACTCTTCCCCATGCTTCTTTTCCGACGGTGGTCCCCACAAACCCGAATATCGAAACCACCACTGCAGCTCCCACCGCTACTGCGGCCGCTGTTCTTGCTTTTTCTGGCCGTCCTGCTCCTAGCTCGTTGCTTACCCTTGTGGAAACCGCAGCTGAGAGAGCGGCCGGGATTGTATACATTAATGACGTTGTTTGGATCACGATCGAGGCCGCGGCTAGGGCCACCGTTGGCTCCGGGAGATATCCTGCTAGGACCGTCATCAACTCATACCACCACCATTCCAAACAGACAGCTATACAGCTTGGGACGGCGAATTTGACCAGCGTTGACCACACTTCATCTTCACCGGAATCTCTTAAACCAGACTGCATCAACGGCGTATCAAGACAAAGAGACTTCGAACTGGTTTCATCGTTGTTGTTGTTTTCGAAGTAGATGTAGCAAAGGAGAAGCAACAAAGAGATGAAGTTGGTGAGAAAAAAAGAAACAGCCACTCCAGTGACACCAAGAGAGACATAAAACGTGAAGAAAGCTGTAATGGGAAGATGAAGAAGGACAGAGACTAACGTGCACCACATCAAAGGCCAAGTAGTTCCTTTACAACGTAAGTAAATACGTAAGGGATGAAGGAAGCTATTAGCAAGAAGATCAGGCAAAGAGAAAGAACAATAAAGAGAAGCGACACGTGTAATGTCTTGTTGTTGACGAAGGATTAACATTAAAGGCTGAAGGTTAAGCCAAAGGAGAGATATAGGGAGTGAAGCTAAGAGAAGAAGAATTATGGTTCGTTTGAGAGCTAAGGAAGCTAAAAAGGGATTTTTAGAACCAATGGCTTGACCACATAGTGGTTCCATACCGGTAGCTAAACCGGCTAAAACCGAGTAACCGGTTATGTTGGTGAAACCAACGGCTAAGGCTCCTCCAGCTAGCTCGAGACTACCGAGACGGCTCATACACACGACTGATGTCATGTTCTTAAGGTAGTTTAGTATACTCATTGCGGCCACCGGAAAACTTATGTCCCACATTCTCTTTATCTCCTCCATGACCTTTAGAAATTAAATGGAAAATAATTAATAATAAGAGAAATAGAAACATTATAAAAAGGAAATTATTTTAGATATAATTAAATACCTCGGGCATTGTCGGGTTGTACTTGTGTTGGAGATTTATGAAACTTGAGTTTCCTTCGACCACCATTGTTAATGTTTGTTGGGTTTTGATTGAGATGAGAGATTTATTATGAAGAGACGATGCCACTTTATAAAAAGAGTTTTTTGAGATTTCTTTTTTTTTTAAATATGGAGTTCCAAGTTTGGCATGGTGGGTATTTGCAAAATATCTATTTCATTATTTATGTTCCATTTTTCTTTGTGTGGACCTTGTTGGTCTAATATATACATGTATAAATACAAACTTAAGCACATATAGTACGAGAAAAAATAATCAAAAGATTATAGACGGAAATAGAGGATTTAACTGAAATCATAAATGATTTTTGTTATTATATATAACTCGAGGTAAATCTATTTTATATTTTTATATATAAACAGAAGAATTTCTTAACCAAAAAGTACGAATCCGATCGAATCTGATTTTTGTCGTACAAAAGTGTCAAAAAAACAAACGAAAGTAAAAGCATGTGTCAATTTATATAACAACAAAAAATCAAAAACAAATCAAATTTCTACTCAACATGCTAATTAAATTTAGTACCAAATTCGATTTTTTTGTTTTTTTTTTTTTTTTTGCCACTGATTCGATCTATTTGTTTAATCATAAAATCTATGAAAACAAATTATGCTAAGATCTGGAGTTTCTTCTCATTCCAATATCTAAACTAAACTCAGAACATAAAATTGCTCTCCCAATTCTATATTAATAAAGATAAAAATATGTTCACCATAAAAAAAATTTAGCTTAAAATACAGAGAAAAAAAAGATATATCAGGAGAAATGTATCTTTGTATTTTAAATTCGATTTTAAGATGTCTCTTGACCATACTTAATAGAATTTAATCAATGAATAAGATTTTATCTGATTAAAAAAAAATCAATACACTATTTACATGCATAAAACTACTAACAACCTTTGATAGGTTACAATTTTTCTTGAAAAATAAAATGTGGTAGAGATATTTATGAAGCTGAAACTAAAGATATATAAGTAGAAAGTGATATGATTGGTCCATAAGTCTAGAAAAGAAACTAGTTAGAATTAGGTATAGAGCAATGTCTTGTCTCCTTCTGACTGTAATTATCAACGCAAAATCGACTTCAAAATTATGTATACCTTTTCTTTCGTGTTTTCGCTTTTTCCTTCTTATTTCCATTCCACCACTCCTTATAACATTTTACATCTTGTCTTTGCTTACGTGGAAAATAGATCATCATGACAATTAAAATACAATACATATATATATACATACTTGTTTATTTTGCTATTTACTTAATTATTAAAAAAAACTCTTTTTCGACACATGTTGTCGTTTGATGGACTGATCGGGAAATATCTCAATCCCAAATTTTTATAAAATAAGATAGAAAAATTGGTTAACGAAGCATAACAATTCATCTTGGAGTGAGTTAGGTAGGTGTTACAAAGAAATTAAATACAATACTATTCATATGCTAGTTAGTGATAAATCATTGAACTATATTTTTTGGTACCAAGGAGAATCCCGTTGAACCCAAAAATTTCTATGAATATAAAATTTCGTTGCACACTTATACATCACATCAAACATTTATATTTGAAATAACCGAGATCTCTTATTATATACTAATGGGGACTTTGCATCATCCAAACAAATATAGAATCGACTAATTCAAAAAAAATGTTACAAATTTCGAACAAGAATCAAAACCTAACTTTTACGAGTTTACATCATAAGACTGAAATTGTCATCCATATATCTGACTACTGTTGCGCTAATTTTTAAAAAAATATATTTTCTCTTCTTGAACTTGAGCACATATAAGGCCTCCTAGTATAGCTTGCATAAGATACCACTAGACTACCAACCTTTTGACACTAAACTACATTTTAATATCATTTCCATAACTTTTATTTGGAACCAAATATTACATTTTTATATATTTACAAGAGATATTTTCTTTAAAAACCTTGCATTAGAAAATGCTATATATTATGCGTAATGTTGATATCCAAATTTTTTGCAGAATGATATTAGAAAACACCACTAGGAATTATGCAATTAATTACCAATAAGAGCCATATGTTTTTGTAGATGAAATTAACACTTTCCTACTGTTATAATTTTCACAGACATATATGAAGTAATCAACATCATGCATGCGTATTGCATGTGTATAATTAAGTACTATTTAAAATCATAAAATAAGAGCAGAAGGAAATTGTGTTAATCGCAGGAAAAATTAACTAACTGAAGAAGAAAAGCCCATATACTAAGGAAACATATCATATATCCTTTCTTCACTTATATCTTCTTCTTCTCTTCTTTTGTTTTTTCCACACGTGCCTATTTTATCTTACTTTCATCTCCACCGTTGATCTCGATGCCTTTCATTTACACGTAACACATGCAACAATAGACATTTGCCTAACCTATCTCTCTACTTGCACATCGTTTAGTTTGTGATATGAGCTTTTCTTTAGTTCATAATATCCGGCCCATTCCAAGCTTTCTCTTCTTTATTTTTCCATTATTTTTTATTTTGTAAGAATTTTTTATTGATCTAAGATTAGTAGGCAAGGATAATACATGTTTGATGTGTAAATGTTCGGATCCTAGGGTTGAGAAAGGTGTCTCATGTTAATTCATGGTAATTAGGTATAATCCTATCGACTATCGGTATAGATTTGTGTACAATTAAGCCATTGGAGGCTATTATATAAGAAGTTGCCTAAAATTCATAATTAATATGATGAGTATATAGTTTTATTTTTTTTGTACAAATGGTTTTCTATTAAAATAGGGAAGTATTACAGCATGGAATAATATAGATTACAATTTTACAAACAACAATTTGTGGAAAGAGAACTAACATAATAAAAGAAAAAGATAATATTTTATCCGAACAGATCATAGTATCATTCTAACTAGTCGGTTTGGGACAAAGGTAAATATTGTATGTATCCAAACTAGTTGGCTTACGTACGTAATACTGTATCCGAGCTCCAACCACTTGAATTATAAAATAAGGATTTCGCAAGTGCCAGAAAAGCGTTACATTAGGCATATATCTCGGTTATCAAGCCGAAGAGGAGTCAAAATTTATAAAATTTTCCTACTTAAATACTATTTTCACTGTCGAAAACGTCATGAGTTTTGTGATCACGTATACTAGATATGAAGATGATCTATAACTTGGCCGAGAGAAGCTCATTCTTGAACAAACACAGTTAATAACAAATTCAAGCCCAACATACTTCAGAATGTGATTCATAGGTTAGTATTCCACACTTCTACTGTTCCAATACACAATAGTTGTTGTCCTAATGAGACAATCAAACCTGAAGAGAAGATTACGAATTCATGTTGTCTCTTGGCAACAACATTTGTAACTCTATGGTATTTGGTATACTCGAATAAGATATCATAGGTATTGATGTTGGGACGATGGCCTGTTCTTTACTGAGTCGCACGACCATCGACGCAACACAAAGATAAAGACTAAAATCAAGATGAATTCTGAAGAAAGTAGACGCAGCGACGGTAAGTATGTCAAATATTGAATAAAATTAAAAGTTGCTGATGTCGCTAATAATTTTAGCGACCACTCTGATAAACATTTTTTTAATTGCTACTTTAATTCAGCGATCATTTGGATTCAATTGGCCATAGTGATAACGCAAAATTTTGTGTCGTAGTCGCTTGTCGTGCGATTCAATAAAGAACAAGGCCGATACTAAAAATACGTTATCACCTAAGAAGATGAAATAACGTGATGTGGAATAATATTTATTGGGACAGTCGGCCCAATTTACATGACCATGAGCTGTGGAGAATCACAATATATATTGGAAAGCCTTCTAAATTTCCATGGAAAATTACACACATCTTATACATCATAGTGATGAACCAACCAATTTTTAAAACAATGGAAATAAAATATATAAAAAAAGACAGTGGATTTGATAATTTGACTAACATAAAATAACCAGTGAAAAAAAAAATATTCGAAAAAAAATTGTTCTATTCCTATGGAATACAAAACGACAAAAGTGAAAATTAGATATTAATTTACATTTATCCCCAAAAAAATTGGGTAAAAAGCTTGACACATAAAAAAGTAATGAAAAGAAGGATACACGTGGAGGATATCAAGCAAAAGAAATCAAATCAATCGTCCCACCTATCTTCTATTAACAACTTTTTTTTAGTTAATAATTTATTTTAAAAAAAACCTTCTTCTTCTTTCTACTTGTTCCCTTCGCCATTGACACCTGAGAAAGAAAATGAAATAAGAGAGAAAATCATAATGGTGGGACTAAGTATTGTTCTCGAGAGTGCTAACAAAACTTTCATTGATGGTGTAATTAGTCCCAAACCGCATCAAGTTGTCAACAAATCCACCGTTATTGTCACCGGAATCGCTTCCTCCGCCGCAACAGAAACGTTTAATCTCCGTCGTGGAAGTTTTTCTCCAGATTCTGGATTTCTCCAACATTGTTTTCTCTGTAGAAGGAAACTTCTTCCAGCGAAAGATATCTACATGTATAAGTAAGTATAAAAATGGCAAATATAGTTTGGGTTTTTGCGTTTTGGATTTCTAATTTTTGTTTCTGTTTGATTCTCGTGGATCTTTTGGATAGAGGAGATAGAGCGTTCTGTAGTGTGGAGTGTCGATCGAAGCAGATGATTATGGATGAAGAAGAAAGCTTAAAGAGAGAGTATTGTTCTTTAAGGACTGTTAAGACGAAGAAGTCTGATTCTCCGACGTCGGTGCCGTCACGTCACCCCCGGGATCAGAGTAACCGAGCAGGCGGTTTCGCTTATTGAAACACAGAGAGAGAAAGAACTGAAACTGTGATTTGACTGTTTTACCCTTAGGCTAATTTTTGTCGTTTTGTTATATCAGATGTAAAGCCAAAAGGGTGTTTTTGGTATTTAGTAGTTTGGTTATCTATGAAGAAGCCCCTAGATTTATTATTAAAATTTAACTAAAGTTTTCTAAGTATTTATTATATATGTAATGAGACTTTAATCTTTTTGCTTACATTAACGTTATGGTCACTCTATAGTTAACGTTCGATGGAACTAACTTTGAGTAGAGTGTTCTTTTTATAATAATTCACTAAAGTTTTGGTTTTGTAATCTCAAATAGTGAATTAGTGAAAATTTAGTGTTAATCTAATCCACAATATGACAATCAAAGGGAGCAAGTAATAATAAAATATTATATGCTTTTTTATTATATAATAAAGATATTCTCTAAGTTTCATGCGAATTTAGCTTCAATGTGTGGGGGAATCTTTAAAGCTCTAATCAACTTAAAGTTTCTATATAGTATTTATTTTAAATACGTTAGTATTTCAACCAATCTCTTCTGTAATATTCCTTCTTTACAAATAAAACATTGACCAGCTTACATATTTTACTCTGTAGCTAAGTTAATTGTGAATCAAATTTATGAGAAATGAACTTTTTAATACAAACACTCACTTCGTTAAGCTATTTTGTATGTTTTTCCATAATGTGTTAGTTGGAATAATATAGGGCAAATTAATGTTTGCCGTATTCACTTTGTCTTTATGTAAATATTTATTTTTGTCTTTTAAGTAACAGATGTCCCATAAAATGTAAGTGATTAGTAGTCCACATTCATGGGATTCGACTGAATAGACAGTGAGGCCACTTACCTGTCTTTCTCTCTATCTTTTTTCTTTGTCAACATTGGGCCACAACAAGCCGGCCTATTAGTCAAGTTCCTACATAATGTAGACGGTGAGACTCTCCGATCTATGTCCTTTATCTCTGTTTTCCTCCTGTCTGTCGCAGGTTAACTCTTAACCTTTTGACTTTGATTGTCTTTGCTTTTAGGTTAAGGTGGTGATTTATAATATTTTGTTTAGTTCTTATTTACGCTTGGTTAGGTTCTAATTTAGATGTATTTGGCTTAGGTTCCTTAATATGCTTCTCTTGTTGATTGTCTGATTTTTTTCTTCGGTTTCGATCGGTGCTTGATCTCGTCTTGGTCCAGTTTCCCGTTTAGAGGATTGTCTCGTTTCTTGTCAGTACTTTCAAGATCTGATCGAGGTCTCATCTTTTATGGGCTATATGAAAGTGTCAAACGGTCGATTAAGCTTTGACTTCGCCATTTTCGGATGAAGTGTGAGATTCATTCATACCAATATAGTAGTTCGTTCTTCATTTGTGAGGTACATCTATTCGCTATAGAAAATTTCATCATCAATTTGAATTTCATTTAGCTATTGGTGGTCTCAATCTTCGAGTTCGGAGAAACAGATTATTGAGTCTAGTCAATAAGTGTTTTAGTCTAGTTCTTTTTGAGGATATTCTATCTTAGCTTCTGTCTTTTAGATTTAGTTTTTCGAAAATATTATCGTTTTCGGCCAGCATTTGTATTAAATTGATATGTTTCTCACTTGGGTTAAATCATTCCGACCGAAAAAAGAAAGAATCTCGATTTTAGTAATAAGGCACTGCCCTTCAGATAACATCTGTATACTTCATTAACAATGGCTCTTATTGCATGCCTGACTTAATTAATTATTATACAGCCTGTGAAAATAAAAAGCTGATGAACTCACTAGATACGTCAGATATATGTTTAATGCAAAATTTGAAAATAAATAAAGATGTAGCTTAATTGTGAATTTAATAATCACCATTTTACCATGTACTTGGCTTTTTTTAGTTATTTTTTTTTTATAATCCCAATTCTACGTTTACCAACATATAAATTCCGGATAAGGCTTATGATATTTTAATGAAAGTGGATTTTAAATAACTTAAATTATGATTGTCAGCTATATGTTCAATCTTAATGCAAAATTCAGTTATTTACACATGCACACACACAATACAATTATTTTGGTCTGATAGAAATGTATTACAACAGCGTGATAAAAAGTAGATCATATAACAGAAAGAATGCAAGTACATGAGCACAATAATCAGACAACACATAAGGTAAAATAGGCCCAAAGAACAGACGACCATAAATTGATAGATGAAGCCTGGGCTGGGCACATATATGACTAGTGGTATTAACCAAGCTTAGGTTCCAATTGGACTGAGTCTGGTAATAGACCATGCGCATAGAGATGGAGAAGGCCTTATTGTTATCTATAGACTTTAGGTCATTAATTTGTTCAGTATGTGTGTTTGATCAAATATGAGAAGAGAAGAAAAGGAAGAAAGACACCAAGCAATCATATACTAGTAATTTAAGTGTGGTATCGTAGGTTTATAAGAAGACATAAGATTTGTTTGGGGGAGAATTCACATAGGCTTCATCGACTCTAAAAAAATAGCGATATTATGTAATGGATAATGCATGGTCCCTAAATATCGGATAAAACACAAATTAAATACTCAAATGTTGGAATATTTTTGGACATAAAACCCGATACCCGAAATCGAACCGAACTCGACGAAATATCTAAAAAACTGAATCCAAACCCGAACCGAAACCGAATTTAGGCTTTTTCTATTAAACTTTTACTAATTTTGAATTTTTTTATAAAAATATCAGAACCGAATCCGACATGAAAACTAAAATAGCCAAATGAGTCATCAATCAATAGAATCGAAAACTCGAAATCCGAATGGATCCGATCCGAACCCAACCGGGTACCTGAATATCTAGGCTAGATTGGAATATGTGACATAGAGTTCAGAATGAAAAAAATAAATGGTTTGTTAGGTAGATAACAAAATCTTTGTATTAATTGAATGAAAATTGCTTGATGTCGAAATTGGTAAAATAACCTCAAGAAATCATTTTAATAACAAATACATATAAGTTGGCTACTAATTACTTATTTGAGCCTTAGTTGTAATGGGCCTAGGGACCTAAAAAAATTGAGACAATGCTAAATGCTCATTCATGCATTTGTAAAGATATTGCAAGAAATTGTTGTTCATTTCAATTCCAATCTATTATATTGAGTTTTGGTAACAGATTCTGAGATAAATTGGTTTTTTAAATTGTTAAATTAGTCAAAACTTAGTTATGAATAGTTAAATATATCCGGAGATTAAATTCATAATTATCATTACTATCCTTACTAACGTGACATTTTTACTAACGTGAATATTTAAACACTTGGAATGGAAAGAAAGTATATTTCAAAATAAACTATATTTATATGAAAATTTAACTGTAAATTCTTACATAATTAGCATTGTTTGTAAATTCATAGACCAAATATCTAATAAAATTTTAAATATCTAACAAATAAGGCTATGTGAAGGTCAGGTTGCTAATGGACCCATAAATAAAGCCTTTTTAGTCGAGCCTTAATATGATTTATAGAGAGAAACAAAAGAAGATACGTTAAAGAACCATTTGGAAGATTTCAAGAGCTGAGTGAGTGAGTGAGTGAAGAGTTCCAATAATTATAGATTACCAAAAACAAAAACAAAATAAAAGAAACTAAAGCTTCGAGAGAACGAGAACGAGACCACACATAACCAGTCAGTATCCCACGTGCACCTGGGAACTCTACCCCTTTCTCCATTTTCTCAACCTCTCTCTCTCAAAAGCAGAGACCAAATAATACTGAAAGCAAGCTCAAACCTTTTCTTCTCCGTTAACAGTATC
The DNA here is from genome assembly GCA_963920545.1 of Lepidium didymum. Taxonomy (NCBI): domain Eukaryota; kingdom Viridiplantae; phylum Streptophyta; class Magnoliopsida; order Brassicales; family Brassicaceae; genus Lepidium; species Lepidium didymum. Next base: position 2,562,853 of record OY986981.1, on the reverse strand, counting down.
TGATTACAACAAATCTCAAAAACCCATAAAGAAAAACTTGATTTTGTTATCAATGGTGGAAGTGAAAGATCAAAATATGGGTGATGGTATGCAATGTATAAACCATCCATTTATTAAAAACCCAGGTGGGATCTGTGCTTTTTGTCTCCAAGAAAAGTTAGGAAAGCTTGTAACTTCATCTTTCCCACTTCCTAAACATCTCTCTTCGTCTTCGTCTTCATCTTCTCCATCCTTCAGATCTGACTCTGTAGGTAACACAACAACTGCAAATCTCTCTGCTTCTCTTTCTCTTTCCGTTGCTGGAACCAGAAATGTCACAAACGACCACAACAACAACAACAACAAGCTTCCGTTTTTGTTGGCGAAGAGGAAGAAGAAGATGCTTACAGCTTCCACGGGTAATTTGGTGTACAAGAGAAGTCAATCAACGAGAACAACGAAGACAACGTACGGAGATTCAGATCTGAGTCCGAGAAAGAGAAATGGGTTTTGGTCTTTTTTTCATCTTTACTCTTCTAAACATCATAGTAGCAGTAAGAAAGTTGAGAACTTTCATCAACCCACAAACCAGACTGAAACGAAAACAGAGAAAGAAGATTTGACAGAGACTACAACAATAGGATCTTCTTCGTCATCATCTTCTTCAATGTCAAAGAGAGTAATGAATGGAGGAGTTGGTAGTAACAGAAACGGCATTGATGTGATTGTAGAAGAAGATGGAAGTCCTAACATTGAAGTCACACCAAGTGAAAGGAAAGTGTCGAGATCTAGATCTGTTGGGTGTGGAAGCAGAAGCTTCTCTGGAGATTTCTTTGAGAGAATCACAAATGGGTTTGGAGATTGTACTTTGAGAAGAGTTGAGTCACAAAGAGAAGGTAATAACAAAGGAAAAGTCAGTAATAGTAGTAACCCTAGTAATGGTGTAAGAGAAATGGTGAGATGTGGTGGGATCTTTGGTGGGTTTATGATAATGACATCATCATCATCTTCTTCTTCTTCATCTTCATCATGGGTATCATCATCATCAGCTGAACATCATCATAATCATAACATAGGTCATGGTGGAGGAAGAAACAGAGGTTGGGGATGGGCATTTGCAAGTCCAATGAGAGCTTTCACTTCGTCTTCAAGCTCTGGTAAAAGAGGCCGTACAATTTCAGATTCTACAAGCAAGAACACAAATCAAAATTTAGGTGCAATCCCATCTTTGTTAGCTGTCAGAAGCTAAACTAAAAAATGAAAACTTTCATCTTGTCTTTCAATAAGTTCTTAAAACAAGAAACAATACATTATAATTAGTTTTTATCTTTTTTCATCAATGTGTTTATCTTTAGGTGTTTTTTTGGGTTGATCTTTTGAGAATTTTATTAGTATTGTAATGTCACTCCTCATCTATGTTCATCACCACCTTTTGTCAAACAAGTAGCTTAGGATACTGAGCTACTCTTTTTTTTTCACTAATTCTTCCATTTATTAAACGATTTCAAGTACATCTATCATGATAGAGCATAAAGTGAGGTCTAACATTGACCAAAATAAAACATTACATAACTTAAAAAGTTAGAGAAGCTCAAATACTTCGGAAATCTTGGATAATAGTTGGACTGATAGTTCCGAAAACCTAATCTAAGTTCCATAGTCACTAAAGACAATTGAACAAACAGAAGAACTCGTTAAAACATCAAATTCAAGCTTTGAATATATTTCACTAGAAAAAAGTAACATAAAGAAATCGGTCTCTCACAAAAAGAGGATAACAGAAAGGCTAAAATAATCAAAAGATATTTTAGCCTTGTTTGAAGTATGATTAGTAAATGATCCATTTAAATTAGAGTGATTTGCTAGAATACTTCATATTAATTGTGAAATGATTTAAATAGTTTATATTAATTCATAATTACTCAAATAATCTTATTAAATTGTATAATATCATTTTATCTTTTTTAGATGTGTAAACAAAAACGTAATAACGAAAATATCATTAATGAAGTATGCTATGTCAGCGTAAGCTCTATTACACTCTACCATACTCTATCAAACATTGGATCCTTATAATAAATTTTGACGGAGTTTAAATTATGTAACAGAATTTGGCAAAATTATATGTCACAGCTCGGCAGAGTTAGAGTTAATAAATGATGGTGTGATAAAGTTTACGTTTCATTATAGTATTGATTATACTTGAACGACTTTTGTTTGTCTTTTTCTCAAATTTTTTATTTAATCCTTTGTTTTGTCTCTTGTCTCTCTTTGAAATTGAACCATCTGTCTTGCTTTATGTTGCAAAATGTTGTTTGCATGATGGATGGCATAATGGTAAATAATCTTGTTTTGATCTAGTGTATGTATTTTCTTTTAAATACAATGAATTATTTAATCTGTTTAGTCTATATGATATCCAATTAAATAATTTTTCAATCACTTTATTTGTCTCACTTTATTTGTTTAATATTATTTTATTTTTGTCTTTTCTATAGGAATCCAAATTAAGAAATCACAATAATATATAAGATTTTACTGATTTAATTATTGACTTTTTAAAATATAATTTTAATAATTGGAATTGAGTATTTTAAATAATTAATTATAACATTATCTATCTTAATACCGAGTAGTGTTCAAAAAAATGCTAGGTGATAATCGGATGGTAACTTTCCATTTAGCACCTAGAGAGATTAGTCAGAATTTAAACGATTTTAGACAGTTTAGATAATTTTTAAATAAATAATATTTTATATATATTATATATAAGATAAAAATAAGAAATCATCGAAAATTACATGATTTTTAAATATAAAATTAAAATTTTGTTTTCAAACTCTATAATAAATAATTTGATGTTATTTAGGCATAAATTTATAATTGATATATATATATATATATATATATATATTTCAATTTTATATGAAATTTAAATTGAATTTAAGAAAAAAAATGCCTAGGCCAACTAATCACCATCTCAACCGCTTAATTACCGTCAAAATCATTCAAATTATTTTGTCCGCCTAATCTATCTGATTTTTCATAATCAGAACAGTTTACGTCCGCTTAACGCCTAAGCCCCGCGACGCTGACCGATTTTTCGACCGCTGATGCGTATTAATATTATAATTGAATACAAGACTTTTTTGCCAATAGTGTAAAACAAAGGTTTAGTTATATGCACTTAAACACTACTATTATAATTCTCAAGTTTCTCTTTATGAACAATTAGTGTTGCCTTTATGTTGGTGATTATGATGTGTGTTTTAGAAGCAATAATTATAATAATAATAATAATAATCAAAATCCACTGAAAAAGCCACTGATAATCAAAATCAGAGAAGAGGTTTTGAAGAGTTTTGACTAACTTTAAAGTGTATGTTTTGTGTTAAATAAGTGAATCAAAAAGTCACATGCCTTTGCACATGCAGTATGATTCCATGGTCCCCAATAAAAATTGATTTTATCTTGTTTTTATTCTTTGTTTTTAATACCCACAAAATTAAGACATTAATAATGGTTGTACTGATCACATAATAAGCTCAAAACACAGTGCAAATTTTGGTTTCAAACATCAATAATATTGAAAAAAAGATTAACGCAAAACAAACAGAAAGTTGGTTATTTACATAACGTGTAGAAATAGTACATTAAGGGGTCCATGAAATGAAACTACATAATAAGCAATTCTGCAAAATCTTCTCATTCACTCTTGTCTGTGTTTTATTTGTTTTGTATTTTTGCATGTGGACTCATTTGTTTCAAAGACTAATAATCACTATCTATGAATACTTAAAAAGCTAATCATGTGCTATTAGATCAATTTTACTAGGATTTTTCAAGAGCTAAAGATCTCAATAAAAATACTAAGGCATGTTCTTTACTTGCTCCATCTTTTTAGAGGATATCCTAGCATTGAATCAAACTATTTTTTAGTATTTAAATGGACAAGACTCGAGTTATTATCAAATCTCCCAAACTTTTAACAAATCACATACACCAAACACAACTTCCAAATTTAGTTGGGAAGAATGCAAAATTGGCACTAATTGCTTAACCAAAAACATTTTTTTTTGTATTTTCTTAAATAGTTTTCTTTTATGATACAAATGCAAAAAATACAACACCAAAACTTATACTTTCATATTGGATTTTTTTTTTTGCCAAAAAAAACTTTTCAATCCTTAATTTTTCAACTTTATACTTCATCTCGCAATACAATCTCTCGTGTATATTTTCAAAGAAATTATATATATTAGATATTAAAATTTTAAAAAATAAATTTGGACTCATTTACGAAGGTTTCTATTAAAAATGTCATTTATCATGATTTTAAAATTTTGATAGTGGCGACGCAATATATTTTTATTATTTATAATTTACTTTTAAAACAAAACAAAAAATAGTTTTGGAAAAAAATCTTGAATTTTTTTTACATAAACAAAATTTGATCGATAGTTAAATCCCTCCCAAACCCCAAACAATATTATATGAAGTAATCATGACTCTTTGAAATCAAATTCGGGTCAAAACATTTATCTTTGATTACAAAACAACTAAATCGGTCGACACCACTAGTCACTCTCTAGAGTGATTAATAATAGAACATAACCGTTAATTGTTGAACCAAATCCGAAATTGTCGCTCATAATAAACTTAAAAGTAATTGAAGTCCACAGATTTAATATCTCACTTCTGGAGAATTTAATGGACTTATTGCCGACCCATCTGATTCAATCATGTTGTGACAAGAACATGTTGGGTCTATAAATACTATTCATGATGGGTCAAACCCATCCATTTAATACCCTCAATGACCATATTACTCATGTGTTGCGTTCTAACTTCGTCCATCGTTTTCATACTTATTGCCTATACGGACCAGAATCTAAAGTGTCTGTAATTGCTGAAACCTACTTGTCATTAATGAGGCCAGTATTCTAGCTAGATGTTCTACTACGTCTATTAGAACGGCATGCATTTGATCTCCGTTTGCTGAAAACATCATGTTGTTCCCATTGGGTTTCTTCTTTCCAAGGTGGGAACTAAATAACCTTATGTGTCACATAGAGGAATAGATTGATGGATTGTCTTTTTTTTATTTTTTAATATTCCGGGTGATTAGTATTACATCTGTCCTAAACCGACAATACCCCGAGACTAAGAGAGAGCTAGATGAAAACCCTTCAAATACCACAAATCGTACTGATTACCACTGTTCCAAATAATTTTCGCTGAAGTTTTGATTGATTATTCAGACCAACAAACATATAACTTTTAGTGTTTAATTTGTACTGCTTCAGATCACTCATAACCATTCAAAATCCAATTTTGTTTTGCAGCAGCAATTGCAATTGGGTGGTTCAGTTTTTTCAAAAAGTGAATAGTATTTATAAAAATTTTTAAAGTTAAAACAAATTTTTATTCTCTTCTATCAAATATAAAAAACTTATTACTCTATATAGACTACATCAGAGCTACTGGATGAACACAAATTTTGGCAGATGGTCGCGACATATGATGCACCTAGATACTACAATTATAACAGTTTATATCACAAAAGATTTTCTCTGCTTGCAATTCTGATAAAAAAGTGATTCAAAAGTACTTAACTATGTTTTAACAAGGTACACTAGCTTACTACAAATTCCAGAAAGGTTTCTTTTACATGTATTCATGAAATATTATATACATATATAGAAGAACTATAAGATTTAATACTTACCTTTTTGTTTATAAGATTGTTGTTTCATGAAATTTTATCTTTTTGATAGTGGACTTGCAAATTTTTAGCTATATTCTAACAAATTGTCTCTAAAATTTTAGAGATCAAATTCAAACCCAAGAACCATAATAAATTGTTCGACCTAGGTTATGTCTCTTTATGGAATGCAAAAATCTTTTGTATTTTCAAATATTGTTTTCTAGTTATTAAATATGCACTGTCAGGACATGTTAGTCCACTGGCTTAAGACTCTGGGTGTTCTCAGGCAGCAGTAGAAGTTCGATCTCCTATTCCCTCGAAAATATACGAGCCAGTTGGTGCCACCAAAAAAACACTTATATATCTTTTTAATACTCAAACCAAACAACTGGTGTTTGATTGTACTAGATTTAGACCCGGCCTTGTGCATGTGCAAATAGTGCATTTGCCCATGACCCATTCCCAAAAGAATTTTTTTTTGTTTCATTTTCAGGGCCTTAAAATATTAAAATCCAAAACATTCATGGGCCTTCTTTTTTTGTCTTTTGCTCCAAACCCTTATAGAAATGGAGCCTAGATTACATAATTTACTGTAACGAATGTCTGTAAGATAAGTTAATTTCCTCCTTAAATGATGACTGAAAAAGATAATGAAGTTAATAAAGAAAATGGAGATATTGAATTTCTCATATCCTAACAAAGGGAATACAAGCATTAATGATTTAAGAAATAGAATAGCTGCTAATATGTTGATGTTATAGCTATTAAAATATGAACTCAAAGATGATCTAATCGATTTTCTCTCTGGAAATTTGATGAAACAATATATCTATTACTCAAGTTTCTCCTAATAATCTACATAACTTAGTCGTCTATTTATATTTTACTAATTAAAAATAAAATTTACGAAACTGATAATGTTTTAAATTAAGATATTTTTTCTGTCAAAATAAATGATTTTTCTCTATTAGATTAAAATCTGTTACCAGAAAACCAAATAAAATCTCAACTTTTGTGAATAACAATAAAAAAGTCATGATTGATATTAATTAAACTTGAAATATAACCATTTTCAATACATTATTCATTTGGTCCATGAAAATTAGATCTAAATCGTTTGGCAACTTACATAATATTGCCATCGATTAATTATTACACAGCATATAATTAGATTAGTCGATGACGATCATGACGCGATTTTTGTCAAGCTCTGCATATATGTGTTTCACTTCTTCTCGAGAGCGGTACGATTGTCCGAGTGGATCATAAAAATACTGCACAATAGAATATTGAAATTACATTAAAATCAGTTAATATAAGATAAGATTTGGAATACAAAGAGAGAGAGATAAATATAAGATTTAAGGAAGAAACTTATTGATTTGCAACAATCTTACTTGAGTACTTTCCCTTGATAATACTTGTTATAACTTAAATTATCTCCAAAAATCTAACAATCTTACTTGTTAATTTCTGTTATGAAAAAACAGACTGAATCTGGAAAACATTTAAGATTAAAATTTTCAAACAGAAATTCATTTTTTAGAAATCAACATTGATAGACTTTGGAAAATCCCAAATTCGAATTTCCTTAAACGGATATTTAAGTGTAGTATTCCCAAAAGTTTTCACATGATTCTCTTTGGTCCTAAGATGTAGTCGTATCTCATATAGTTTATTGACTCGAGTACCAGATAATTAAGGACAAGACATGGTTCAGATTGTATGATGTCCGTTGAACCAACACCACCCAGATTATCAAAAAAAAAAACATAACCTGGGTCTAGATTCTAAGTGGGAGAGACAATCTGAGACTATCGAGCCTCTAATAATCGATCATTGACTCATGTTAGAAAAAATCTAGATCCAGTCATGCAGACATGAGACTAAAAACTACATAAAATATACAAATTTTACCTTGTAGAGACGAGAATGAGGCATGATACGTTCCTCAGCGATCCAACCATCTTTAAGCCAGTTATAAGTCGGACAAGTATTGTCAAAGACAGAAACAGAAGTACCAAGGATTGAGTTCAATGGTCGTTTGTTTCTACGTCCAGTTTGGTTCACAGTCCTCAATGTCTCTTTCCCTTTCGTTGAAAGATTCGCAACGCTCTGTTCGTAACTGATCGTCTGCCTCGGCTTCGGAGGTCGTCCACGTCCGCGTCGAGAACCACTTCCACTTGCTTCACCTTCCATCTCTTATCTTTTCTTCGATGTGTTTAATTTCTTACTCTTAATTAGATTTTGACAAGTTTTTACTCTTTTATATAGATGCGAGATGTAGTATCCTATAATTAATGTGTGTCGTTTTCTTATCTGCTTTTTAAGATTTTTTTTAAAACCTTAAATGGAATAGAATCTGAAAAATTAAAATGTGTCCACAAATGCTTTTTTATGTATTAATGTACAAAGATAAAAGCTAAATTTTTACCCTTAATAGTCTAATAAAAAAAAAATAATGAACGTACGTTACGAAAACTTTTGAATGGATCCATGCAATAATAAGGAAGGTGTCTTTTCATAGTTGACTAATGAGTTTTCTTTTATCTGAGTGTCATGATGAACTTCCTCGCTTAACTGAGTTTACTTTGCTATAAGTTAGGATATTTAATTACTTTGAAAATGAGTTTCAATATATAAGCTTGTGTTTGATCGTAAGTTAAATAATTAAATTCGTGAACTAATACCAAATAAATATAATAAATTATTAATAATAACAATGTTGAATTTGAAATATATAAAAGAATCCAATAACATAATTCTAAATAACATAATTTCTGTTTTTATTGGATAACTTTTATCTTCTAAAAGTATAACGTTCCTCTAAGTTAAAAAATGCGGCGCTCATAATTTTATTTAAGTTAAAAAAGACAGCGTTCATAACTTAAGTTAAAATTAAAAAAAGCGACGCTAATAAGATAATTTAAGTTTAAAAAGACGGCGCTCATGAGTTAATTTAAACTAAAAAAGACGACGCTCTTAAGCTAATTTAAGTTAAAAAATATGGCATTCATAAGCTTATTTAAGCTAAGAAAAGGCGGCGCTCATAAGTTAATTTAAGTTACAAAAGACGGCGTTTATAAGGTAATTTAAGTTAAAAAAATAAGGCGCTCATAAGCTAATTTAAATAAAGAAAAAGGCGCTCATAAGACAATTTAAGTTAAAAAAAAACGGCACTCATAAGTTAATTTAAGTTATAAAAGACGGAGTTCATAAGCTAATTTAAGTTACAAAAGATGACTCATAAGCTAATTTAAATTAACAAAAGGCGGCACTCATAAGATAATTTAAGTTAAAAAAAATTGGCGCTCATAAACTAATTTAAATTACAAAAGACGGTGCTCATAAGCTGATTTAAGTTAAAAAATGTGGTACTCATAAGCTAATTTAAGTTAAAAAAAGTAACGGTCATAAGCTAATATAATTTAAAAAATGCGGCGCTCATGAACTAGCTCATAATCATTAAAACTTTCTGATAACTCGCAAAATAAATTTAATTCAAACAATTTAACTCTAAAAACATAGCTCATACTCACATAAAATTTATCCGATCCGAACCAGCTCATGATCTAATAGAATCAATAAATTAATAAAGTTTGAACTATAAATTTTTTTTAGCCTATAGTTATTGTTAGTTTATTTGTATATCAACTAAACCAGAAATTTAACTAAAAACAAGATAATTTATTTATATTGGTTAGAGTTTTCTAACTCAAAACCTATGTCCCAAAATTCACAAAAAATTTCTCTTACAAGGAATCTGGCACATAAAAAAACAATCTATATGTTTGGAGCACATTGCTGGTGTTGTTGGGAAACTGCTGTTCTTGTACCCTCAACAAGACCAACCTCAAAACTGCTTGAGTATTTACCATTGTAAGTCTCTCCAAACTTGTTCCTAAGGTTGTTCAACACCATTCCTTCTCTTCCCAGCCTTTAAAAAATTCTGTACATATTTTTATCCTCATATTAAATTTACAAAAAAGTTTAGAAAATAACACCACATCATAGTGCATTTATTTACCTAATAAGACACAAAACAAAAGATAAATACATAATACAAAAAGATAATAACTTCTAAGTAGAGTATTTTCACGTAAAGATTATAACTTTTGAATGAATCCATACAGTAATAAGAAAATGTGTCTTTTTTTTTTGTCATTGGGCCATAACTGGTCGATCCAATACCCAAATTCTTACATAAATAGGTAGTGAGACTCGATCTCTGGGTGTACAAGTGCGTATGTTTTTAGTGAACTTACCACCCACCACTAAATTAAAAACCACATGCATAAAATGTGTCTTTTCATAGTTGACTAATGAGATTTATTTATTTATTTGAGGGCTTATGATGAATTTCTCCGGTTAATTGAGTTTAGTTTGCTACAAGTTCGGATATTTATTTAGTTAGATCAGTTCGACTAATTTATAGAATGAGTTTCAATATATAAGCTCGTGTTCAGATTGTATTGATCGTGAGTTAAATAATCAAACTCGTGAGCTAGTACTAAGAAAACATAAAAATTTATTATTAATAATAATATAAAATTTGAAAATATATAAAAGAATCCAATAACATAATTTTAAATATAGGATAATTTCTGTGTTTTATTGGATAACTTTTATTTTCAAAAAATATAAATTTCCAATAAACTAAAAAAGACAGCGCTCATAAACTAGTTTAAGTTAAAAAAGACGGTGATCATAAGTTAATATAAGTTAAAAAAGGCCGCGTTCATAAGATAAGTTTTTTTTTAAAAAAGCGGCGCTCATAAGCTAACTTAAGTTTAAAAAAGTGGTGCTCATAGGATGAGACTAAGCAGCCAACCGTTCCGATGGCACCTAAACTAGTTTAAGTTAAAATATACGGCGCTCATAAACTAATTTAAATAACAAAAGACGGGGTTCATAAGCTATAAATACTGCACTCCTAAGCTAATTTAAGTTAAGAAAATGCGGCGCTCATAAACTAATTTAAATTAAAAAATACGGCGCTCATGAAGTAACTTATACTCATTAAAACTCTCTTATAACTCGCAAGATATATTAAATACAAATAATTTAACTATAAGAATATAGCTCATACTCATAAAATTTAGCCGATCTGAACCAACTCATGATTTAATAAAATCAATAAATTAATACAGTTGAAACTATAAATTTTTATTATTCTATAGTGATTGTTAATTTATCCGTATACTAACTAAACCAGAAACTTAACTAATAACCAAATAATTTATTAATCTATAGTGGTTAGAGTTTTCTTACTCAAAACCTATGTCCCAAAATACACAAAAGATTCCTCTTACAAGGAATTTGGCACATAAAAAACAATCTATATGTTTGTAGCAAATTGGGAACTCACTTCACTTGTCAGGGTTAATTTTCACAACGTTCCTCACTAGGTATACTCCGAAGAAAGCCTGGAGCACATTGCTGGTGTTGTTGGGAAACTGCTACAAACTTGTTAATTTTACAAAATTATTCCAGAAAATAACACCACATCATAGTGCACTTATTTACCTAATAGACACAAAGACAAAACATAAATACATGAAAACAAAAAGATAAAAACTTCTAAGTAGGGTATTTTCACGTTTTTGAGATAGATAAAATAAGTTCACAATCCTAATAATGATCTCTCACAATATAATTTAAGTCCGCTCAACTATAAATTAAATGTAATGTGTTAGAATGTAGAGATAGACATTAATAACCATTTGATCAAACTCGTTTACCTCAAATACCTCATTTAATTAGTGTATAGTAATTATTATTATTTTGATTTTTTGGTAAAGGACAATAATAAGAAGTTTACAAACCATTTGACTATAGTCTCTTTCCTTTGTGGGTTTTATTTCGTATATAATTAAAAACATGAATGATAACCATAAATCAGGCTGGAAATTCATTTAAATATATATAAAATCAGAGACAAGAAAGATCAAAGTTATGAAACCAAACCAGCATTATTCGTAAACCCCTTAAGACCACACGACCCCAAGTGAGCAAAGCTAGAAGAAGTGTTGTGTGACTAACTGTTGTTACAAAAGCACACAAATAATGCTGCAAAAACACATTTCATTACCTAACGCAGTGAAATCCTCTGCAACAACTTCCACATGATAAGTTCATTCTTCTCTTATATCTTCATGTAAAGTCACCATATTGAGCATATCAGCAATAGAGTCAACCTATCTACTCAACCATGTCAAAGCTGACAACCCTTCTCAGCTCATACAGTTCTGTCTTTGAGATCATTGTTTGTTTGCTTGTATTGCATTTGATCTACCAAAGAGTTAGAAGAAGAGTCAAAGTTTACTTACTTGATTTCACTTGTTACCGAGCACCTGCATCATACCGCATCCCAATGTCAACTCTTCTTGAGACCATCTATCTCGATGATAAGATTGATCTAAAGAATATCGATTTCCAAGCTAGGATTCTTGAGCGGTCCTGGTTAAGCAACCAAACCAGCATTCCTCCTTCCTTGACAGAAATACCTCTCAAGAAGTCTCTCCCTGCAGTCCAAATCGAAACCATGACTACTCTCTTCACTTCTGTTGAAGATCTCCTGTTAAAAAACAAACTATCCCCAAGAAGCATAGACATACTGATAACAAACTGCAGTTTGCACTCACCTACACCGTCTCTTAGTGCAATGGTCATCAACAAATTTCATATGAGAAGCAATATCAAGAGCTTTAACCTGTCAGGGATGGGTTGTGCAGCTGGGATTCTATCAGTGGGTTTGGCTAACGACTTACTAAAGGTTCACAGAGGATCCTTGGCTCTTATTGTGAGCACAGAAGCGCTTAATACACATTGGTACATTGGCAAAGACAGATCTATGCTTCTTACCAACTGTCTCTTTTGAATGGGAGCAGCTGCAGTATTGATGTCTAGCAATGATCATGACAGAGGAAATGCAAAGTATGAGCTCTTGCATGTTGTTAGGACAAATAAAGCGAAAGATGATCAAGCTTACAGATGCATCCATCAAGACATAGACTCCGAGGAAAAGCAAGGGGTGTTGATAACGAAAGATGTAATCAGAGTAGCTGGAGATATGCTCAAAGTAAATCTAACTTCACTGGGACCTTTGGTATTACCTTACTTTGAGCAATTCCAATATGTGATACATCACATTCTTCACAAGAAAGTAAAGATCTATAAGCGGAATGCTTCTTATACACCGAACTTCAAGACAGCATTTGAGCATTTCTGCATTCATACAGGAGGAAGAGCTGTGATTCAAGCAATGGAGATGAAGTTGAACTTGACAAAAGAAGACATCGAGCCATCAAAGATGACTCTTCATAGGTTTGGGAATACTTCTTCGTCATCCATCTGGTACGAGCTCTCCTACTTGGAAGCAAAACGGAGGATGAAAAAAGGTGACAGGGTCCTGCAGATTGCTTTTGGAAGTGGGTTCAAGTGCAACAGTGCGGTGTGGAGATGCATTCGAGAGGTGAAACCTGATACGGGAAATAAATGGTTTGACTTTATTGAATCATATCCTGTAGATATACCTGACTCAATAAGCATCAGACAAGGCTAGCACCTGCAACTAACATAGAACTCAGGAGGGCTCTGAGCTATTTGTTAAATTCATTCTCAATGAACACGAAGACCACTTTTCACAGGTTTTGAAATGCCATTTGGTCTCATTTTCACCCTCCAAATGTAGGACATTAGAATTTGATGGTACTCTTCACATGATTCCTGGAATTTCATCATAAATTTCATAATCTAGCTGCAACAACGTGAAATATTTACATAATATATGACCAAGCACTGAAAAACTTGACTTGAACCCATAAGTTTTAACAATAAAGCACATAAAGTTACACTGACCACCGATTTCCTGAATTATTATCTCCAAATCCACATGGCTAACTTTCATTGAGATCAATTTAGCCAGATTTTTTGCTAAGCATAGCGAGCTAACCAAATAACTGTACGTGTATTTCTTCCAGTATCTGTAAGATTCACATTAGAGGAGAAGAAATTGGAAATACGGGTTCTATATTACACAAGACATCCCTGAAACCCTCAATTTAATGCATTTCTGCAACTGAAATCTTCCATGGAGAATCCATGAATACATGATGCCCAAGAAAATGAAATGACCTGTAGAAGATAAAATGTCAGCTAGAAGAGAAGGCAGGAAAACGAAAAGCCCTAAATCGAAGCAGAAAATTACGAAGCAGAATGTGATTAAGCAACACGAGTGTATAGCCGTTTTCCCTCCTTCAATCAACTTAGGACAGTTTCTTTATCAAAGACTAAACTTCGAGCAACGTGTCTTTTGATGCTCTCATTCTTTTTTCTTTTTGGAAAACTTTGTTTTTCTGAAGTTTTAGGCTCAACTTTGATTTCATTTTGACTATCTTTGTTTTTCCGTTTCTTTTTCCGGGTAGTCCTCATTCGGGTAGTTGCATGATTCCTTGGTTTCTTCCATTCTTCATGATACATGGTCGATTGATCTTTTGTTTTTTTACAGTATTATTTGTTTTTTTTCTTATTCATTTTCCATGAACAAGTTCTGCATGATCTTTGACAATCAAATAAGCCACATGTATTAAGCAATCTAGAGTTTCTAACGTTTAGTTGTAACCAAATTTGCGTTTCTTGAATGTATTGAAAACTAATAACATAGGAAGCTATGGGACTAGGTAAGGGATTCATAGCTATTTTCATCTATGATAAAAATATGAATAGTAAGATCATTCAAAATCTAAGATATGACAAACTTACAGTAATTTTACCTTGATGAATATTGGACTCATGGTACTTTTCTTCAAGATTTTTTTTTGGGTTATTTTTCTCTTTCTTGTCATGATTGCATGTTGAATCATCTTCTATGCTAGATTTAAAGCTCTTTACACCTAAAACAGAGAAGAAAAGAGATGAAAATCATATAGTATGTAAATAAGCGAAGACGAGAATGATAGGAGTTTGTGAAACCAAATTGACTTTCTTTCTTTTTTCCTCGAGGAGTTTTCGATTCATCGGTCCCTTTCATAACCACAATCTCCCAATATAAAATGTTTTCTGCAGACTCATCATTATTATTATTATTCATGTTTTTGTTGGAATCCGAAAGTCTGCCAATATTTTGTAAAGAAATTGCATCTTGCAATTTGTTGAAAAGTTTTACAGATTTCTTTTAACATAAACTCTAAAACACTGTCAAGGTTTAATTGGTGTCTTTGGAATGGTGTTTAAAGGAGTTGTGTCTAAATCCTTCGACTTTTGTATCCATCAACTTTGCTTTTTCTGTCTCCTAAACAGACATACACACATATCACACATGCATCATTAACAAACACAACTTCGGATCTCTACCATATTTTTTGTTTTCTTTAAATTGGTTTAAACCCTGAAATTCCGAGTTTGAAACTAATTTACTAACCTAACCTTAATTAAAAATCAATAAGTGTGTATCCAAAGAAACAAATATCGATGAAATAACTCTCAGGGAAGTAACAAATATCAATGCAGTATATGCGGCAGCTTATCTTGTACCAGACGTAGTAAATGGGTTAATAGGCATTCTCGAGGAAGTTCGTTCTGAGAAGAGTGGGTTTTTTCGACATTTTTTGTGACAACATCTCATCAATTAAGCTGTTTAAAAACCTAGTGATGCACAAGAGAACCAAACATATCGATGTGCGTTTTCATTATTTACGTGAACTTGCAACTCAAGAAATGGTGAGATTGGTGTTTTGTAGCATCGAAGATCAAGTTGCAGATGTCATGACGAAGCCCGTGAAGCTGGACACATTCATGAAGATGCCGAATCTATTGGGAGTTCAAGTTTTGAAGGATTAAACTGATTGCTTGCTCAAGCAATTTCAGTTTAAGGGGAGGATTTGTTAGTCCATCTATCTCTGTTTTGTATATATCTAATTAGCTATCTTTATCATGCATCTATTTTATGTTTCAGTTATGTCTAGGAATGGGTTGGGTTATGTTGCTACAATTTAGGGTCGTGTAATATGGGTAGTTTCTCTTGTAAGGCTTTATTAAGCCCTAATCTACTTTATCAATGAACGTGTACTTTTCAGAAAGTTGCAGTGTAAGAATATGAGGAAAACGTCAAAAAAAATCTAGAATTTTCATAAATGGGTGAAAAAACCTTAACTTTTTAGAGGTAAAATAAATTACAAACTTTTATTGAATTGCCATTTAAATTTCAAACTTTTGTTGATCGAGCAATTTTAGCCTCACCTAAGTGACTTAATTGTATGTTTTACTAAAATTTCTAGAGAAACCATCTTCGAGTTAGATTTTGGAGCATACTCATTTTTGAAAATTCAGTTTTTTAAAAACATTTTTTCCGATTTCATATATTGCTAAATAATTATTAGTGACAAAAGAGGAAAAAGCAAAGATAATCACTAACCTTTTGATTTTTTTTTTGTCAAAGAATCACTAACCTTTTGATAATGATACTTTTTTCTTCTCCTCTTCTTTCTTCATTGTCTTTTTCGAAGCCCTATTGCTCACATTTGATCGTACAAGCTCTCTTCGGTCTAGGCGGAATAGTGCCTCTGGTCTCTTCTTCATCCTAAACAACTTCCAGTGCAGAACCTATTTCAAAAGAAAACTCAGAAACCCTCGCAACTCTCAGTCTCTCACCCTAGACACGCACCAGACTTAACGTAGAAACTGAAAAGTCAAGTTTAGGTTAAATTAGGTCAAATGAGTAGAATTTTCGCGAATAGTTGTATTTTTATTTCCGGCTTTCTTTTTTGTTTTCAAATCCCTCTTATTATCAAATTAATTATAATTAATGCTTAAACAATGTTATTAACAATAACAAGGACCCTAAAAATCACTAACAAAACTCAAATTAACCCAGTTTCTTGATACATAATTTTTCATAATTACTTCCACCTTATTGGACGAGACCATGTTTACGCTAAACCAACTTAAGGAAGCTAACAAATAAGTTGATGTGTACTAACTATTCTACGTAATTATCTCTTATATTATGCTCACAAGGTTAATTATATAGTATAAAACAATGCCTATTTTGAATGCCGAATTATTGTTAATGTTTATTAAGAATTTCTCTACAAGATTTATGTTAATGTCCCTAAATTGAAAAATGACAGAATTTTAAATGAGTAATATATCAAAAATTAAGCGAAACTAGGAAACTTATGAAAAGGATACTGATAAGCTGAGAATTTTAATAAAGAGAAAAAATATTAGATGTCAATTTATTTATTTCCCTATCTATTTTTGGTATCCAAATCTGTCTTATGACCATATAGTAAAAACAAAAATAAGATATTCAACGACAAAAAAAATAAAAAAATGAAGTAAAAAAGTAAAAAAGAAAAAAAAAACAGAAGCTGTAACTTGTAAGCATAATATAGGACCACGAACTAAGAAGCTTGACCTGAACCAAAAGTTATACAGTAAGGCCCTGTTCGTTTGCTGGCGACAGCGACTAGCGACATCGACCAAAAATTTGATTTTATGTTCGTTTGTTAGTTGCTGCGACTGGTCGCTGTGTTGTTCGTTTTTCAGTCGCCAGCGACCAGCGCTGGTAAGGTTATTTTCGTCAATTGTCAAGTCCAATCGCTGGTTTTGAATTCAAGTCGCTGAAAAAAATAGCGATCAAAATTTTTAATCGCTGGTCGCTGGCGACTGGTCGCTGGCGACTGGTCGCTGCGACCGGTCGCAGAACCAGCGACCACTAAACGAACAACTTTTGGTCGCGGTCGCTGGTCGCAGTCGCCAGCGACCAGCATACGAACAAGGCCTAACTAAGGGATGTAAAGTTACCAAGATCAGCTATTTCCATTGAAGTCAGCAACAGAGCTAGATATGACTGAAACAAATCAAAGTTTACTCGTCTTATTAAAAAGTAATAGAATTGATATCTGCTTGATCTTCTAGCAAGAATTGTTGGAGTCAATTTTATAAATCTTAATATGGGTACAGCAAGTGGTACCTCTACAGTGTACTTTCTTCTTTGATGTTCTCAGTATTCTCCAAGAAACTATTATCTCCAAATCCATATGCAAATTAAACAAAGGAGATAATGGGTATTTCCCTACACAGATGACACATAACAGTTTACACATTCAGCCCCTAGAACTTGACTATCAAAATATGGCAGTCTTCATGGAATGTGGGACAGTTTTGAGCTGACATCAAATCGGTATTTGCCTGTATTGTGTCGAACAAACAAAAGACTAAACATTATTGATTGTTGCATGACCATAGAAAAACCTAACATCGGCATTTGTGACAAATCAAG
This sequence comes from Lepidium didymum, assembly GCA_963920545.1. Classification (NCBI taxonomy): domain Eukaryota; kingdom Viridiplantae; phylum Streptophyta; class Magnoliopsida; order Brassicales; family Brassicaceae; genus Lepidium; species Lepidium didymum. The sequence continues at coordinate 2,544,881 of OY986981.1, read as the reverse complement.
ATCTCGGTTTCCTATGAGGGACAAGGGTTCCATGCATATGACCATCTTTAAGATCCTCACTTGTCTTATAGATTGGAAATTCATCTTCTCATTGTGGAGAAGATGAAAACCATGGTACATAGGGATCACAAGTAAGAAGTATATGACAGACTCCAAAACATGAATGTGAAGGAAAAATGAATGTTGTTACCTATCAACAAATCCTCGATCATGAAGTTCATTGCAGTGAGGGGTTGGCATCTTTTTGTTCCACCGCCCTTTTTGGAGTTCCATGCGACAAGACTGGAAAAGAAAGTTTCTGTACTCTTTAATCACGTTGCTCTCAAGCTTAGCTCGAACAGAGCTACCAAGCGGAAACTTCTCATCAAAGGCTGATAATGATCTCACATAAAATTGAATTTCCATATTCTGTGTCGTCTTTGGCATCTGATAAGACTCGTTCTTGTGCAGAGAATAGTCGGGCTCCGATAAGGGTAGATAAGCAAACAACAATAGCAGAAAAAATGGTAGAATCTGAAAAATCAGCAAACAACTTGGTCCAGCCACAATGGCCTCCTCCTCTCTTGGTTGGTTACGTGCTTGTCTAGTCCTATAAGCATGGGACGGATGGAACACGTTTCGTTGTTGACCAAAAAACGCCCTGGATATCTCGTCAGGATCAAGCTCATCATCAAAGAAATCGTTCTGTCTTCTATATCTCCTCCTTGGCCTACGATTTTGTCTCTGGATATGATCTAACTCATCAACAAAGCCCACCTGATCATACTGACTTCTCGAGTTACCATCACTCAAACACGTAAACGCTTTCGAAACTTTCTTAAACGCTTCCTCTGAACCTGGTGCCTTGTTCTTATCCGGGTGAACTTTCAAAGACAATTTTCTATAAGCTTTCCTGATCTCTTCAACCGAACAGTTCTTCTCTAAACCCAAAATCGTGTAGTAATCACTGCTCCTCTTTATATTCCTAACCAATTCCACATTTTCCTCAGTATAATTCATTTTCTCGTTACTCCTCTGATGCTCCAGCGTATCACCATCAACAGTTTTGAGCTTTTCCCTAAAGAGAGACGGATTCTTTGGAACTGAATCCAGATTCTCACAAGCAGTAGCATGTTCATCAACAGAAAGGCTTGGATTAAGCCGTTTTGCCATCTTAATAAATTTCAATGCTCGTTCTTTATCACCAGAAGTAATGGCGTCTTCGGCGATCTTCAAACACCTTGACGCATCATCCTTATTACCATCCATAACTATTCAAAACCCTAATTCAAAAAATTTGCCGTAAAAATCTTCCCTCTACACTTCGATTCCACACCTAACACGCGAAGAGGCTAAATCAGAACCGTAATTATCCACCTAAACACATCAAATCAAATCCAATTAGAGCTTGAATTAGAAATGTTGTACATCATTTGTCGATCGAACCTCGATAACACTTACCAAACAAGAGTCAATTCGACGTACTAAATAAAAACGTTAATCAGGAAAAAAAGTGAGAATAGTACCCAATTTCAGACGAAGCGAGTCGCCATGGAAAATCAAAAGAGAAATTGCTCAGAAACAGGCTTAAGGTACATTTGCTTGCTCGCCGTCGCCGGGAAGAAGATAACAGGAACGAGATGAAGCCGAAGCTAAAGCTTGACAGCCTTGATTCCTGCTGAAGCCGAATTTGTTATATACAATGGATCCCACATCGTGAATATATGAAGTGTTGATAAGTTTAGTTTGGATATAAAAGGAAGAGGATTTTGTCGATTAGATTTCATCTTTGCGCTTGGGGCAATGACGCAGCTAATGAGGTTCTAACCGAGGCGCGTCTATTGCTGGTTGAAAACTATTTCCAAACCCCCTCATGGGCCTGGGCTTGACCTACGGCCTTTGAGAATTTCTGGAAGGGCTCCCTTTGGGGTAAAGCCTAGCAATTTTCAGTTCAATATTTTGTTTTCTTTGTTTATGGTAATGTGTTTTTGTTGTTTGACATAGCTATAAGAACATCTACTGGCTCAAAAATTAATGGAAGTCGTAGCTATAAGGTCAAGAGAGTTACATAGTGATAGAGGTAAAATGAGATAAGAATAGAAAAATGTTGATAATGGATCATTAAAGCTATTAACGTTTGGAATTGAACATATTGGAGAAGAATGAGTATACAAAGTCTCTATGTAGAAAACACTCAAAAAAATATGTCGATGAGGGAATATAGAATTATTTTGTCAATAATTTGGATAGTCAAAATCGGTGTCATAATCGAATATCCTCAAACCGTGAACAATATTATGTGACAAACATGATTCTTTAAAATTAAATTTCGGTGAAGAAAACAAGAAAGACATTTAACGATTTATTCATTGACATTTCACCAACTATAAAATTATTTCAGTTTTAATTTTCTACTTGTCAAGTATTAAAATATATACTCTAAAAGATAGCAAATTCAATTTATAAAACAAATCGTGGAGACAAAAAGAAACTCTTCAGACGCACAATCTGCATCCTGCCACGCTGCTAGACCATTCATTATTACATTTACAATGTTTCGCACTGACTCTATCATGATTTCAAAGCTAAACAAATTCGGATTCTATCTTTTGACAAAGGCAAAAGAAAATACAAAGAGAGAAGAGTCTCGAAACAGAAAAAATTGCGTGAAATATGCTATATATATATATATATATATATCAATGTCTATACGGCTATGTAACCGAGAAAGGAAAAAATTCTGGTAAGAAAGCAAAAAAATAAGTGAAAATATTATAATTTGCTCACATATTTCTAAGCTTTATTTAAAGGTTTTAGGCTTTTAGCTTTAGGATTTAGGATGTATAGTTCCTTCTACGTAAATCATACGATACAATAAATTATTTGTCTTTTTTTCTGCTTATTTTTGCAAAAAAAAAAATCACTATATAACTATGTTGCAAGAAAATCAAGTTGCAAAAAAGATCTATGTTGCAAGAAGATTTTTCTTGTTGTCTAACAAAATAAATTAAATATAACTATATAATTTTTTTTTGATTTGTTTTTTAGAAGTTTTAAGAAAACTTCATATCAAAGCGTAGAGGAATCAACATTTGCACTTATCTTCTCTTTTATACTCATCTAAATACTTTGCCAATCACATTTTTAGCAAATGATATTGACTTCTTCTTTTTTGCAATTTCCTTATTAAAAAACAATATTCCCAACTTGAATTACCCAAAAAAATCAAATAATCCAAACTTACTTTATTTATCTTAGAAGATTTCTTAACTACCACGCATCCTTCTATGAATATACTCTCTTTTATCTTTTTCTTACTCATTTAGACTTCTATAAATATATAATCTCTTTTTTTGATAAATATAAATATATAATCTCGTTATATATAGCACACAAATTCCACAATATATAGACCCTCAATTTTGTATCTATCAACAACAATTGAAACACAAAACTAAAATGACAAAACTCATTCTCTTCCTCCTCGTACAAATCATCCTCCTAATAGCCGCAACTGGAAAAAACAATGAAAACTTTGCAAAACCACTGAACCGAAAAAAACTCGGTCTCAACAAAAAGGAGAAACTCACACATCTCCAAGTCTATTGGCATGATCTTGTAAGCGGTTCAAACCCAACTTCCATCATGATTCAAAAGCCGGTTTCAAAGTACTCTTCTTCCTCATCTTTCGGATCAATCACAATGATAGACAATGCTTTAACCTCAGATGTTCCTATAAACTCGACTATAGTGGGCCAAGCTCAAGGGATTTACGCCGGAGCAGCTCAAAAGGAGCTAGGGTTCTTAATGGTGATGAATTTTGTTTTTACGACCGGGACATATAATGGAAGTACCATAACGATTTTTGGTCGGAACAAAGTGATGTCTGAGGTTAGGGAGATGCCGATAGTTGGAGGCAGTGGAGTCTTTCGGTTTGCTAGAGGTTATGTCGAGGCTCGGACCAAGTGGTTCGATCAAAAGAGTGGTGATGCTACTGTTGAGTATAATTGTTATGTCTTGCATTACTAATGATGAGGCATAGAGACTACTCATTTTGATTCTAAGGATTTTATTTTTTTTTTGTCATTTTTACAGTTTCTTATATGTTTAGTAGAAGTGAGTTTCTGCTCATTTTCGGATAAAAAAAGTTATATAATGATTTGTAATTATCTATGTTAATTATCTTTGATGTCTACTCCTCTGTTTCATGAACAATGTTTTTTGTTCTTTATTTTCATGAAGATTGATTTTCTATTTTTCTTATAAATATTCTATCTTAATTGAGATTAAGAAAATGTAAATTTTAATAACAATATTTTTAAAGGATCTATGCATAAATTACTATCTTAATTACTTTGCCTTCTTATACACATGAGTACAATAAATTGAATATAATATTACATATTTTTGCACAAAACTATTATTTACCACTAACTTTGAAAAACATGTCTTTTATGATGCATTATATTATAATTATAATCTTATTTTATAGTGTTTTTATGAAAATTTTGAGTGTAAATAATCGTGTGAATTTGCCATAAAATTTAATTATGGATATAGTCTTGTTAACCTATTTAAATTATTATTATTTAAATATTATAACAACCTAGACACCTAGTTATAATATTTGTGTATATATTGACTTAATTTACTATATAATATTTTTGTTTTTATGTATCCGTCAAATTTATCTCATTTATTCTTTTAATTGAAAAAGGTTGATTTTGTTGGGAAAATACAAGGATTTAACGGATAAATCAAAAGTGAAGCGAGTTCTAAGGTTTGGTTTTAGTTTCAACTTTCAGTTATCCACACACAGACACATAGGCTTCCTGAATTTGGCGACGTTAATCTTCCTTCCGTTTTTCTCACACACTTGTTTCGTCGATGACATGAAAAATGAGCTGAGAAACAAAATCGACTGAGAGAGAAGTGAAAGAAGATGTCGTCTTTCTTCAAATCTTTTGCCGGAAATCCCAGGGAAGCGGCTGCTATGGCGATGGTGCAATCTTCATCTTATAGGGTATGTGAAAGTAAAAGTGATTATTTTGAATCCTTCTTTTCTGTTTATAGCATTTGTTTTTGAGAACTGGGAAAGTGATTGCCTTTCTTTCAAGTTCAATTTTTTTAGAACACATTTGTCTCCGAAGTGGTCCATAATATCAATGCAATTGCATTTTTGGTTTGTGGGATTTGTTAAAGTAGTTCGCTTGTCGTTTTTTTGCTAAGGTTTTACTATTGCACACCAATTGTTCGATCAAATTTCAGAGGCTCCTTGGGTGACTTTCACCCACTTGGTTTTCATATATATTCCAATATTGGAAGTCTATTTCTGTACGGAAAAATAATATGAAATTTCAAGTAGGTTATGCTCTGACTTTCTTAGTATCTCATGATGGGATTATACGTCCTCTGTCATGCTTTGAGCCAAAATAATTTTGTTTCAAGACTGTTGTTTTGAAGAAAAACCACTTCACCTGTCATTCAAATTCATGTGGAAACAGTTTTGAGATGTGGTTTGTGTCCATTCAGGTATTGTCTGGTAGAAATTGTTCAAATTTAAGGAGAAACACTCCGTTGGATTTCTTTCTTGCCCAGGGAAGGTCTCATGTCAAAGCTTTTTCGTTCCTATATGTATCACGGTATTCAACTCAACCAAATAACGAGTTTGGTCATACATCAAAGCGAAGGTCTCGTGGACCTGTTATGGCAGCAAAAAAAGCCTCTGAAGGTATGCATTTCACTTCTTGTACTTCTTTCCTATTACAGGAATGCAATGTGGTACTTATTAATCATTGTGTTTGCTCAGGGGAAAAGCAAGAAGAAGGAAAGTACAAGCACACAGTGGATTTGCCAAAGACAGGTTTTGGTATGAGAGCGAATTCTTTGACGAGGGAACCTGAACTCCAGAAGTTGTGGGACGAGCACCAGGTCTTCAAGAGAGTTTCTCAAAACAACACTGGAGTGAGTTACGTAAAGTTCTTGTACATCAACTTTGCTTTGAGAGTATGGTGTCTGATAGTTAGTTGGAATTTCAGGGGAGTTTCATTCTTCATGATGGTCCTCCCTATGCCAATGGTGACCTGCATATGGGTCATGCTCTTAACAAGATACTGAAGGATATCATTAATCGCTATAAGGTATTCACCTTTCGTTACTTAGACATCCATTTACTCTCCCAATGGCTTCTCTATTTTCCCTTTCCCTTTTACATGTAATGAAGAGTTCATTCTCATCAAATTGTCTGCTTCTTCATGTAGCTGCTCCAAAACTATAAAGTTCAGTACGTTCCTGGGTGGGATTGCCATGGCCTTCCAATTGAATTGAAAGGCAAGTAAATAATAGGTTATGGACTTCTGATTCACTAGAAATGGAAATTAGTTCTGCTTTTATTATTTCCCAGTTAGTTACTTGCCCGAGTAATTTGGCTGTAACTGTCAAACATTTCAGTTCTGCTGTCCCTGGATCATGAAGTGAGAAAAGAGCTTACACCTATAAAATTAAGGGCAAAGGCGGCTAAATTTGCAAAAGCAACAGTCAAAACACAAATGGAATCATTTAAGGTGGCTACTAAGCTTTGTTTACATATCTGAGTTCGTCTTTTGAATGCGTCAGTCATTATGATTTTTTAAATCTCTTAAGAAATAATAATTAAGAAAGATATCTTATTTGGTGTTCTGTTGACATTTTGCCCATATGACATAATACGTGGTATTTACAGCGGTTTGGAGTATGGGCAGACTGGAACAATCCTTATCTAACTCTTGATCCGGAATATGAAGCGGCCCAGGTAATTGGCACACTGCCACAGTATGTACTGGATTAAATAACCATGTCGGAGAGGATTACTATTAGAGTGCTGTGAGGTTTTAAAAAGCCTGATAATTATCAAATCTTGTAGATTGAAGTATTTGGCCAGATGGCCTTGCAAGGATACATTTATAGAGGTAGGAAACCAGTTCACTGGAGCCCTTCATCTCGGACTGCTCTTGCAGAAGCTGAACTAGAGGTAAATTTGAATCCTGTTCTTATCTTAAAAAAAATGTAAGACTCATTGCAAAACTAAAGTCAGCACCATTCTTGCTATTCTCTTTCTTTCTTCTGTTGGCGTTTTACCATAATGTGATATTTATTGCTTTATATATTTGCTATGAACCTTTATTTAATATAGTTATCTATTCCCGTTCTTAATGCATGTCGCTTTCATGAAAGAATGTTTATAATTTACGTCGGTATCTTATATAGTCCCACGTGTATTTACCTTTATATGTAGTATCCGGAGGGTCATATATCAAAAAGCATATATGCTATTTTTAAACTGGTTGGCGGAGCAAACATTAGTCTTTTAGAAGAGTTTATTCCTAATCTATGCTTGGCAGTATGGACAACTACACCTTGGACCATTCCAGCCAATGCTGGTAAGTGTCATATTAGTATATGTTACTCGATGCATCCTACCTTATTTTGCTTTTGCTATTTCTCATCTCTATTGTCCTCTTGAATTCAAGGATAAGTGTCTTTTTGTACGGAATTCTGTATCTGTATACTATATAAGCATATTTAGTGACGCTTCTTCCTTTCCTTGTTGTTTAACTGCCAGCTGTTGCAGTGAATGCAAAGCTACAATACTCTGTTGTTGAAGTGCAGTCATCCACGGAAGATGAGTCTGCGTCTGTAGGCCAAAAAAAGAAAATCCCTGGAAAAGTTCTGAAGAACCATCAAAAGCTTTTCGTGATTGTAGCGACCGACCTTGTGCCCGCATTAGAAGCGAAGTGGGGTGTGAAGCTTCTCATATGTAAAACATTTCTTGGTTCAGATCTTGAAAACTGCAGGTTACATTTTAAGTTAGAGAATAAAAGGTCCTCAATTTTGCATGGGATGTTATAAATTCAACCCTTAGTTTATGGTGTGTTATCATGATTGTAGGTACACACATCCAGTTGACAACAGGGACTGTCCAGTCGTTATAGGGGGTGATTACATAACTACGGAATCAGGAACAGGGTTGGTCCACACAGCCCCTGGTCATGGTCAGGAGGATTATGCAACCGGCCTGAAGTATGGCCTGCCTCTTGTTTCTCCGGTGGATGACGAAGGAAAGTTCACTGAAGATGCTGGACAGTTTAGAGGGCTCTCTGTCCTTGGAGAAGGGAATAATGCTGTTGTCAGTTACCTGGATGAAAATATGTCTCTGGTCATGGAAGAATCTTATGGTGAGTTCTTCAGATCTTTCTGAGGAACTATTGGGACCCAGAACCATTTGAGCAAACATTTGTCTCAGAGCCTCATGTATGTCCTTTTTTTTGTGCAGCTCATAAATACCCCTATGATTGGCGAACTAAGAAACCTACAATATTTAGAGCAACTGAGCAGTGGTTTGCATCGGTTGAAGGGTTTCGCACAGCCACTTTGGATGCAATCAACAATGTAAAATGGATACCACATCAGGTATGTAGTTAATTACATTTGAGTATATGGTTTTTATTTTTTTTGAAGATGCGGGTTGAAAGTATCATGTTTGGATTTTAGCTGTGAAGTAGACTTAAGCACATGAACCACATGATCTGTTGCATTTGGCTGTTGGATTTTTTCGTTGTTAGTCTCTTTCCTTATTTTATCTTTCTAAGAGCTGCATGTTATATTGTTTGGAGTTTAATTTGGTACCTTTTATCTTTTGTATATCATTCAGGCAGTTAACAGAATATCTGCCATGACTTCCAGTAGATCTGATTGGTGCATCTCAAGACAGAGGACATGGGGTGTCCCTATTCCTGCTTTTTATCATGTTAAGACAAAAGAACCCCTCATGAATGAAGAGACTATTGACCATGTTAAATGTAAGGGCCTGTAATGGAATAGGGTCTCTTTCTTAGTTGCTTTTTACTGGCTGTGTTTTCTGTTATTTATGTTCGTTGTTGTAGCTGTGGATTTTCTGTAACCTTTTTTAAAAACCTTGTCCGGCAGCTATAATATCCCAAAAGGGTAGTGATGCATGGTGGTATATGTCAGTGGAAGACCTACTTCCTGAGAAATATCGTGATAAAGCAGCTGATTATGAAAAGGGGACTGATACAATGGACGTCTGGTTTGACTCTGGTATGACAATAAAAAATGTTTAATTAAAATTTGCTAGTTTCATAAAGCACCAAAAACTAGCTTATCATCACTTTCTTTCTCATCTGTATGATAGGTTCTTCTTGGGCTGGTGTATTGGGGAAACGCGAAGGTCTTAGTTTCCCTGCAGATGTGTATTTAGAAGGTACAGATCAGCATCGTGGATGGTTCCAGAGTTCTTTGTTAACAAGCATAGCAACACAAGGTAATAAGTGCAAGCCATGATGATTGCCTTATAAATTGAAATTACTATACGGATTTTAGCTTTCTTAGTATAAAGTGGCGTTTCAATTTTTACATTACACTTTGCATGATCGTATATAGGAAAAGCCCCCTATTCTGCTGTAATTACACATGGATTTGTACTGGATGAGAAGGGTATGAAAATGAGCAAGTCTCTAGGTAACGTGGTGGACCCACGTATGGTCATCGAAGGAGGGAAAAATTCAAAGGTTTGTCACTGGTATAGCAAGCAAGCATTGTGTAAAAACATTTATATTATCTGTCCAATCCGTTTCTTGACAAGGATTTGTCTTCTTATGCCAGGATGCACCAGCTTACGGAGCTGATGTTATGCGTCTTTGGGTTTCTAGTGTAGATTACACAGGGGATGTACTGATAGGTCCCCAGATTCTTCGTCAAATGTCTGATATATATAGGAAGTTGAGAGGAACGCTACGATATCTTTTGGGCAATCTTCATGACTGGAGAGTATGTTTCTATCTTTAAGCTTTTTATCGAGTAGTTTTTTTTTACTCCGTCCTCATTTGTCAAGATTTGATGCTTCTGTTTCTATTTTGTCGTTGTTGACAACATTTTATTATTTATTTTGTGGTGATTTGTAGGTTGATAATGCTGTTCCATACCAGGATTTGCCTATCATTGATCAGCATGCTCTCTTCCAGCTTGAGAATGTTGTACAAAACATTAAAGAGTGTTATGAGAACTACCAGTTCTTTAAGATATTTCAGGTACCATACCTCTCCATCTTATTTTGGTACAGTTGAACGGATCAGTGCTTGCAAAGTAATCTCTCTAAATGTGTCACGTTTTCAGACTGTATCAAATTATTTTGTTTGCTTAAATTTGATTTTGGGAGACGCAACATTAACTAAGAAACATGAAAAACTACTAAATGTTCAACATCCTTGTCATATGCGTTTCTTTGCCTATTACGGAGGACTTAGTTTAATCAACCAGAAGCTTGAATATATCTAAGAAACCGTAGTTCAGATTTGAGCAATTTGATCACTATCCATTGGGGTGAGAGTGAACCTCAGGACGCTTCTAGATCATCTTTGTTATATATTGAATGACCTTTCTTTATTTCAGATTATACAGCGATTCACAATTGTTGATCTGTCAAATTTCTACTTTGATATTGCCAAAGATAGACTGTACACTGGGTAAGTTTCTCATTTTCTTTTAGTATGATATTTGCTGCAACCTATGTAGACCTTTGTTTAATATGTTTGTGCTATTAACGAGATCTGGCCCTAAATTTTTTTCTTAGGGGGACTTCAAGTTTTACCAGAAGAAGCTGTCAAACAGTTCTTTCAACACATCTTTTATCCATATTAAGAGTGATTGCTCCGATAGTACCTCACCTAGCGGAAGATGTATGGCAGAATCTCCCGTTTGAATACAGAAATGAAGATGGCTCTGAAGCGAAATTTGTCTTTGAACTTAAATGGCCTATGTTGAACGAACAATGGCTTTCATTTCCTGCGGAAGATGTTCTCTTCTGGCAAAGACTTCTTGAGGTATCAAACGTCTCCTAATATTTTATCTGATAAACTCAGCAAACATCCCTATCTTTCAAGTAGAGTTCCTTAGCTACTTAGTGGAGATGAAGCCGATGAAATGTTACACAATATCAGAATATTCGACTCCATGTTGTGTCAAGTTGATCGTCTATTAAGTTTTAATGATATAGCATTATCAATATTTTTTCCCTTAACTCAGCCCCCCGGATTCTTCTTCCTCAAGGTGATATTTACTTGATGTGCGTTATGTAATGAGGATCCTAAAAAGGCTTGTGGTGTTTTGTGTCAGTTGAGGACTGAGGTGAACAAAGTGCTGGAGCTCGCACGTAATGAGAAAATGATTGGTTCCAGTTTAGAAGCAAAAGTGTATCTGCATACTGCAGATGCAGGCATGGCTACAAAATTATTAGAGATAAGTGAAGCAAAGAACGAGGCTGACACACTGCAACGCATATTCATCACATCACAAGTAAGCACACTATTAAGGGTGTAAGCACCCTATTAGGGTTTAGTAATTTATGTGAAAAATCTATCTTCCGGTCATAGATCAAGATACAATCAGTATTATGATGGCCATCAACAAATACTTGGGCTTTTCTGAGTAATTTCTGGACGAACTACATGTAGGCTCAATTGATCATAATAGCCACTCCATAAGATTCAGTAACAGTACAGAATCACTAAGTAAAACATTGTGTAAATAAGATTAGGCACAAAGCAGCAAACATTTCGATCCAGTCTGTTTTTTTCTCCTCAGATTCTGACTTGTAGGGCCATTTTTGTGTCTTCTAGATATAGTTTTGGCAGTAGACACATGTAGGGGTTAGAACTATAGAAAAATTCTCAAAAGCCACGTCCTAGATGTCTTAAAGATGGGTATGAATGTATACACATCAAGAAAAACAGATTGCAGGATATTGTTTTTCTGTGCGATACCAAAATATGATGTTTCATGAATTCCTCAATTTTGTTCACAAATTTCTATTAAAGGTGAGAGTTGATCGTAGTGAGTACATTTGTCATAGCCATGAAATCTTTGTCGATGTGTTCAGGTTGAGGTACTGTCATCCATGGAGGAGGTAACAAGCAGTGTGCAGCACACAGGAGAGTATGTGGAGGGAGAGAACAAAGTATGGATTGGTGTGTCTCGAGCTGAGGGGTCTAAGTGCGAGAGGTGCTGGAATTACTCAGGCCAAGTCGGCTCGTTTTCTGACCATCCTACTCTCTGTGGACGCTGTTTCAATGTCATTGTTGCCCATCCACCTGAGCCTGCGGTTGCAGCCATCAGCTGACAATTGAGCCTGAAATTTGCTCTTATACTGTAACATTTACTTTGTCCATTGCACTATTCTCCAATTCATTTTTGTGTCAGTAAACACAATAAATTTATGTTGCTGTATTTTTTTCACTAAGAAAAAAGATACTGATGTTGGCGAGTTCCTTATATAGATTTGACCAGAAACATTCAGGGTTCAGTAATGAATACTTAAGAAAGTTCTGCATTCACACATGGACCGAACCTGAAACCCAATTAATATGGTTACGCACTCAAAACAGAATGATTCATATGCTTGTGATATAATGACACAAAATTCGTGACGATACATAGTTTAAATAGAGTCGAACCAGCCATGAACACGCAAAATTGAAGTCCAAAAACTAAGAGTCGAAGCTAAAACTTAAGATCCCAACACTACAGAGGCATAGATTTAAGCAGCGGCAAGGTTTTAATGGTGCTACAAAAATCGTACGTTTTAGTTATTTTCTAGTTCTAGAGCTGAGCTTTTGCGTTCTGTTGTAGGAACTCTACTTCTTCCAAGTCATCGCTCTGTATCTGTATGTCCTGCACCAAGAAAATGTAAACCCATGTTGTATCACTGATAAACTTTTGCATAGATGCAAAGTCTTCAAAAGTGGTGATTTAGCTAATATCTGATGGTATATGAGTATATCGATATGACATTTCTAGGGATGATTAGTCCCAACAGAATAATATCGTAACTGTCCAATCAAGACAATGACAAATGCTTACTTGTGGTTGAACTAGTGGTTCTTGCGCAACAGGATATGCTTGTGGCTGAGACATTCTATAATAGGGTTCCTTTAGATCGAGTTTGCACGATGATGTCTGGAGTATTCCATCTTGATTGGCACCAGGCCCCCACATTTTAGCTGGTTGAAAATGCAATATAAGAAAAAGTCGAAAGCAGATGGTATGACTCAAAATGAGAGATGAAAGAAAGCAGATTTTACCTGAGAGAGTTAGATTTATAGTGTAACTCTGAGCACTGTGAGCAACTAAATGAAGTCTACCAGTGATCTCTTGCCCTGCCATGACATGAATAGGCTGCGAGAGAACACATCTTATTTGGTACCAGTGGGTTGTTGGTGCACCAGGAGCAGTCGTGAACCATCTTTGCACTGTGCTGTCAGATACACAACGCAAATGAGGTTTAAATTGTATACAGATCAGAGAAGAATATTAATCTAGAATACATGATGTTAAACATATAATTTAATACGGCTTGATACCTCCCATCAAATAGAACGTCGAACCAGCAAGCTAGTCCATGCACTCTGGTACAGACGGACGCTGTGAACTTCAATGGGACATCAATCTCGTAAAATTGTTCTTCCTGTGAAAATTTTTGACCTCTAAATGAGTTCAGATCATGTCATTTACCAAATAGGAAAGACTGCACGTATAGATTCCATATATGTGAAATAGTATGACCAAAAATTGTCCACGATGTTAAGGAAACACCGTGGAATCAAATCTCAAGCCATACCGTCATCTTAGTGAAATCGATCACATGAAACATTGGGGGAGCCACCAGTACTCTTGGATCAAATGCATCAACCACTGGCTACAAAATCAATAAATATAACAAACTGTAAAAGAAGAATCAAGCAAACTAATAAGTGATTTACTGGTTGTAAATGGATATACCTGGGAAAAGTAACCCTGGTGTGCTGGTACATATAAAGCAGTCAAATCGACTCCATAATAGTTCTGCTGCTGCCAAAAGAAAGCCTGCATAGAGGTGGAAAGCCTAATTATTGAAAGCTTAACAGCACATACTTAATTCAACCATTTCCTTTTATGTTATAAGAATCTGAAACATATCTTCCTTAAGAGATGCACATTATATACCTTATTTGTCATTTCAACAAATAAGAATTCATCGGAGAAAGGTGCCATGTGGATCCTACAGTGATAACTTTACGTGAGAAAGCAGACATTTGTGAAATCGAAAAGCAAAACTATCAAAGATCAAACTTTACCTTCCGACTGTTGGAAACATTTTTCCATTTGGAGACAGAAAACGGTCCCTAGCAATAACATATGTTTCCAACATCCTCTCATTGACCAATAAGGTGCCTACAGGCACAGATAATATAGATATAAGACACACAATTTCAAATGAATCATTAAGACTTTGAATCAGTAATGATGTTTCTCCACTTGTTTTCTCACAGACCAAAAGTTGCCTTCTGAAAGATTCTGATTTTCATGAAGAGCACGTGTAAAGAATCCATCTCTGAAACACATACCCATTGGTTCAGAGATCAAAACATCAGCCTTCTCGGGCAACTCAATATCCTCAATTTTTCCCTTGATGACCTATAATTGTGCCAACTTGAAGAACATCAGAAAAATGGATATCTGTGAAACGCTGTAATAACGAAACTAGAATACAGGTCTTACTGTGATCCGTTCAGCAAGTAATGGGTTTCCAGCAATCAGCTTACGGGCATATTCAGCCATTTCTGACGCTTCCACAGCATACACATGCTTGGCACCAGCCTAAGATAGGAGAAATAATGGACGTTTATAAGAAAGAAAAAATTTATATGTAGATCTAGTAGTTTTAAAACCTTTGGGCCCAGAGTTTCTTAAATGTATACATACCAGTGCAGCAAACAATGACAAAATGCCACTTCCAGCACCCACATCTACCACAACACGGCCAAAAAAATCTGAACGATTCTCCATGACTGCAGCATGGTATGTACCTGAAGACAGTAATAAAATATAAAAATTGCTATATTTGCTCAAAAAGCCACGTCGTGAAGCTAAATATATTCTTCCTTTGACGGAAATCCTCCCAACCAAACAAACAAAAGTCAGAAACAAATCTGATTTACCAGATGCACAAAGGCCAGACGTCTTACCTGTCCTCACATAATCCTGTAGCATATTTTGCTGATGTAGAAGTTGTCCATAATAATGGAAATACATTTTGGCTGAAGCAGCCTCTATCTTATCGTCGAACTTGCTTTTATTAGCTGAAAATGTTCCGTTTGGCAAGGATGATCCTAATAACAATAAAGTGTGGAAGGCAGACAAAGAATGAGTACGAAAAACAGTCATGAATATATTGTAATCAATGAAGAGGGCCTTCGGTGAACAATACCACTAAGAGCAATTCAAAAATAATCAATGCAACTTTAAACCTTAATAAAGTAGATTAATGAAGAGAGTGAGCATACACATTTGATAAAGTCTCTTTTTTTTCTTTCTAAAAGAATCAACAGGAAAACATAAAACAACTTCAAAGAGGCACCTTGTTTTACAGCATCTTTTTTCAATTCCTCGAACGAATCACAAAATTTTTTGGTATCCTTCTCGTCTTTAAAGTTTATTATAACGCCTCGAGAGAATGATTTCTGTTTACAAAAATCAGAAAAATGAAAGATATATCAGATACGAAGTAACAATATTATCAAATGCACACAATTGTGCATTGAACAAAAGCTAACAGATAAAATTGATCTCATAAACGTTTCATGTACCTCCTTTGTGGAACCTGAACTATCAGATACACAGATGAACTGAATCGGCCCCAACTTGAACAACTTGAACAAAAACAAAATTGAATACAAAACGAATCAGTGCATTGTAACGAGACTGAATAGATAAAAAAGAAACAGCTTTTAGAAGCGAATCGAGAACTAACCTGCGTCGGACTAAGATCAAAATTGAAACACTCGGTCGATTCAGATTCCTGAAATCTGAGTTTCGTGACTTCTTCAACGCATGAAAACGTAGCTTTAACAGAAGATGACAAAAGAGATGAGGAAGGAGAAGAGAGATCAGTGACGGAGGCCAAAGCGAACTCCTGCTGCTTATTAAGCTTATTCACAGAAGGATTCTCCATTATTTGAGACCCAGAGAATGTGAAGATACTCTGTGTGTGTGCGTAACCGTAGTTGAATCAAATAAATTTAGGGTTTTTTTGTTGAAAGAAGAGAGCTTCAGTAGCTCTGCGATGAAGAGAAGAAAAGAGACGCCAAAGAAAGTGAAGAGTCTGAAGACACTGAGGAGGAAAAAAGGAGTGGTATTTCTGTAATTTAGTTGGCTAATGGAGTCTGCTTTCGTATCCAAACGCACTTTAATGCCTCATCAATTATTTTAATTAGATTTTGATATGACGTGGCCGATTTATATTGGTCGGCTGATTCTCTCACATTTTTCGTACATACTTTTGTGATTACCAAAATACTTTTGTGGTTACGCCCGGATCTTATATTAAACATACATTTATATTATTTTTCTAATTGTCTAACAAAGAAGATTTAGAGTAATAAGTTTGAGCATATATTTGGAGAGAACTTTGTCTATAGATTCCATCTTGTTATCAGATCAATCAAATGTATCTATCATAATTTTCTATAAATTAATTATTTGAATAGATAAAAGAATCAGTTAATGTACATGGTGAGTATTGATCTAATGCGAAGAAAACACAATAGTTCTACATAGGGGAGAGAATTTGACCCGACCGAACCAATTCAGGTCGGATCAAATTTGAAATTTGGGTTGGTTTGGCAAATAGTTTATTAAAGAATTTGGGTTGGATTGGTTCGAATCGGATTTTTCGGGTCGAGTCAGATTTTTTTAGAATTTTTTCAAAAAAAATTATTTTTTTTGGAATTCGGGTCGGGTTTTGGACGGTTCGGGTCAATTCGGGTTGGATTTTTCAGATTTTTTAGAATTTTTGCCAAAAAAAAAAAATCCGATCCGACCCGACCCAATTTTTTGGTTCGTTTATTTCAAATTGGTTTTCTACTATCCAAATAACCCGATTACCGATTGACCCGAATTCCCACCCCTAGTTCTACATATTTTCCTTTGCAGGTATACAACATGATCTCAAACACATGTTCTTCATGTGTTTTCTAAACACACACCAAAACTACCCTCAAATAGAATAATTCATGGCATGAAGTAAGAAAAGAATTTATCAGAGTCATGGCCTTGAATGCCCAGCGTTGGACACCACGGCTTCCACGAATTCCATAGAGTTCAACCGTTTTAACAATTGTGATTCCAGCTTCACTCTAAACATATTGATTCATAATTTAGTATAATACTGTTTCACCTTCCCTTTTTCAAAATAAAAGCGTCTTGGAGATAGGGTACTGACTTGTATCTTAACCAATCCAGTAATGTATAGTAAACAAATAAGGACATCTCGGACAACAATACTATTCTGTGTTCTTTGTGACTTCCAAAACTAACACCAAAAGCTTTGTTCATATAGTCAAATACAGCCTGTAAGAAACTACTTGTAAGGTACAAATAGAAGTAAACATTTACGGAGATCACTGATAATATATATTGTGATCAATGCAAAAATTCACTCAAGGAAGCCACAATATAAATTCAAGTGTAAATCCAATTAAACGCATCAAATTTAAAGTCCAACCTTTCCCATCAGACTAGAGTTTGTAGAATTTCGGGTCACGGCAAACAATATAAGCAAAGAATAAAACATATAGAGCTGAAAAAAAAAACAAAAAATCAGGACTGATCGAGTACCTGCATCATATATAGTTTGTTGAAGACGGAACCGATTATAAGGCAAGAAAATCTCCAAACAGGAGAGATAGAGACCAAAATAACGATGATAACAAAGTGGATTATAAACCAAAATTCACTAATAATTAAACAAAATGAGACAAAGACGAATCAAACAAACCATGTAGAGAAAAGGAAGCGTTTCGGAAATTCGAGGAGATAGAGAAGAGAGAGCGTTGAGAAACTTATATACTCCCACTAATTCCAATAACTCAGTTTCATATATATTGGACCAATGTCCTCTCAGCTTCCATTGTCTTTGTGTGAAACCTAAATGCATCAACGTTGACAATAAAATGTCGAAGAGTCCTAATAGAGATTAAAAAGATTTATGCTGACATGGCAGCATTAGAAGAGAGTTTGAGAAGATGATGTGGATGGCCTAAGAGGCCACAAAACCTCCCTTTTGTTAGTATAACTATAGATTATTTGCTAAAGTTTTGTTGTAATGGAAATGTTTTGTTAAAAATTTGTAAAATTTTATCAATATAATTTATATTTCTTTAATGAAGGAGATTTTTGGGCTTTGTCTGTTTTGAAGCAAATGTCATTGGGCTTGGGCCCAACAACAGTCTTTAAGCTTTCCCTTCTGAGTACCTATTTGTTGAATGAGTCTTTTCCTATTATTGGGATTTGACTTAGCTAAGTCAAGCTTAACTCCAAACTCCAATATATAGAGGATTTGAGAGCTCTCATTGATCACACAATCAATTCATCTTCTCTTTAGAATTAGCTTTTATATCTCTTTCATAGCTCGATTAAATGTAACCTTGTGAACCAAAAACAGCATAAAATGAATGTATGAAACAAATCATTCCTTAATCAGTGAGAATTACAGTTGCTGAACTCAATCTTGTCCAACATATATCATATAAAACACATCAAATGTTGAGGAGAAGTATAAACAATATTTCTAATTACATTTTGAGAGACTGTAATTTTCTAAGGTACTATAATATCTTTCACTGTTCCAGTGAGAGGTTG
The DNA here is from genome assembly GCA_963920545.1 of Lepidium didymum. NCBI lineage: Eukaryota > Viridiplantae > Streptophyta > Magnoliopsida > Brassicales > Brassicaceae > Lepidium > Lepidium didymum. The sequence goes on along the minus strand of OY986981.1, from coordinate 2,526,173 downwards.
CATCACATATCTTCCTCATCAATGCAAGCTGATAAAAGTTTAACAAAAGAAAGAGAGCATAGAATTCAATATCAGAAGACTCAGATCAGAGAACAAGAAAGATCAATATAATCCCTGAAGTGAAAATCATTGTTGAGCTTGGATTCTAAACTTATACCATTTCTCTAAGTTAATATATGAAGAAAACATGTTGAAAATTTCAATATAAGTAAATGAATGAGCCCACGGAGCTTGTGTATATACACTCAAACTAGAATTTTGGGCAATTGTTAACATTCAAATTCTATGCCTGAGAAAATGACACACTAGTTTGGTTCAGATTCAGAACCTACAGTAGTTTGCATCCAGAGATCACACAGATACAAAAGACGAAAGAAAAGTGTAGAGAAGGATTTGTTTACCTCCACAGCAGAAACAGCAGTAGCAGCAAGAGAAAACCATGACAATATCTCTGCAGACGACAGCAAACACACCAGATGAAACCTCCTGGCTACTTGATTCTTTGTCACCGCCATCGAGGAGTTTCTGCTGATTGCTTTGACTTTGTTTCCCACTGTTCATCCTTTGAAATCCCTTCAGTTTAGTGCTCTTGAAGGAATTTCGAAGTTTCAATGATGGCCACAAATGCATCTTCACTCAAAATGTTTGAAAACGGTATCGCAGTTCTTTATTCTAGTAGCTCGTGAAGCACACACACAGACACAGAATGATCCTCTTATCTCTGATTAAAGGCTGGCAATGAATTCTACCTTCAGAGAATAACAAAAGAAACAACTTTGACGTTACAAGACTAACGAGAGACGAATCTCGAAATCCTCACAGAAACTATATGTGCAAGAGAGATAACATATTCAAAAAAACTCAATAGAGGTAGTCACCAATCTGGTAATTTGAACACCAAAGTTCGTAAGACAATGACCTGCAAATACTCAAATTAATCAAAGATAATCATCTCAAATCACATACGTGTCACACTGTTTATGGTGGAATTGCTAAAATCCCAACTAAATTCATAGTTACAGATCTAAGGTTTATGGAGAAACAAAGATCTCAAAAGGATAATTCAAACCACAAACTCACTGGTTAAACTCAGAGAGACCCTCGAAGTTCTACACAAAAAAATACAAACTTGATCGACACTAATTGGAGAAATCAGCATGCGAATTTAAAAGCAGCTTCAGAGATTGAAAGGGCGAAGATTTTCGGGATCTTAGTTGCTCTATCCAACCAAGTCACCCCAAACTAAAATGGTATCTAAAACTTTTTTTTACTGTCGCTTCTAAAAAGAATTAAACCGTCACCAGTTTTCAAATAAACAAAATCTCGACCAAGTAACTGTACTAAAAGAAATTTAATGTCTCTAAATTTTTTATATTTTCTAGTACCTAAAATCCTAATTTTATTAACTTTAATTCAAGATCGCTATTAAATTCCAATAAAGAACAATGTATAAGAAAATGTGTGAAGATATAAGTCAAACACTAGCTGGTCCATTAGCTAAATTTCTACATAATATAGATAGTAGAAATTGATTTTTGGTTGTGCAGCGTCTGACTTTAGTGAATTTATCACATACCACTAAATTAAATATCACCTATTTTTTTCCAAATTAAATAATTAAATACGATTTTACTTTAAAACAACTCACAAAAAAATCTTGTCAAGAAAAATAAAATAAAATTACTAATAAGTAGTATTTAATTAAGTCATTATATAAAATTTTCTTTTCTTAATTCTAAATTTGATAGCAAAAAATCATGTGATTGTTTTAACTAACACTGGTGAATTCGAATCCCACCAAACTTTAGTTAGAAAATTTAAACTATATATCGGGACTTGTCAATTCAATTATTACTTCTCTGACAAAAAAATTTAAAATTTGATAATATGTATTCTATTTTATTTAGATTTCCAATCCAACTCAAATATTTATTTCCAAAAATACTTTAATTCAGTAAATTGTATTTTTTTAGTTTTAAAATTTTGTCAAAAAATTAAATGTTTTGTATTTCTAATGCATATTTGACTAAAGATTTCTTGTTTTTGTTTTGTCCTAATTTTTTGTTTCGTTCTCTTTTAATTTTTTTTTTTTTTTTGCGATAAATGAACTTAAAAGGTTATTTTTAAAATTTTATTAACCTTATGAACAGATGGAGTAATAAATAGATTTGTATTCATGCGGACGAGTGTATTAGCCTGTAAACTGATTTTTCATTAAACCGAACCGACAATACCTAAAAAGGGTAAATTTTGTAAAAACGTCGGCTTTAATTTGTATGCTTAAATATCGGAGTAACACGAACGTTGAGGGAGACAGAAGAAGAATCTCTCAGCTTTTTTAATCAAGTCAAATCAATTTCAGTCAAAACCCAAATCCTCAAATCCGCGGCAAAAACCTATAAGGGGCATCTGAAATTTTTTCCTTGTGAATTTTCCCAGAAGATCATCAATGTCGAGCCTTTTCGTCTCTTGCTTTATTGGGTACAATTTCTGAAATTCCGATTTTGTTTCTATTTGTTGCTCTTAATTCATTGTCTTTTCTTTTTTTTTCCTCGAGGTTTATATTGATTACAGGGTTTTGGGAACTGTTTGATTGATTTTAGCTTGTAGAGACGAAACCCTAAAAAAATGAGTCATTCGGCTACGATAGATGATCCGGGACAGATTAAACGTGCCCTGATTGATGCTTCTGCCGGTGCAGTCTCTGGTGGTATTTCTCGCACCGTAACTTCTCCGCTTGATGTCATTAAGATTAGATTTCAGGTACTTTTCATTTAGCTTTTAAAAAAAAAAAAAATTTATCCTAGTGATAAAGCTTAGCTTTTTTACTTTCGCTGAGGAATATTTTGGTTAAGTTTTATTGGAATTTTTGTTTGTTAATGTTGTTGTGTTTCTCTAGATATGGTTGTAGATGAAAATTGTTATCGCTGTTAGATTTTGCAGCTTAAAAAGTTATTAGCTTTAGCCTTGAAACTATGGCTGAAGAAACTTCTATGTGATTGCAGGTTCAACTAGAACCGACAAGTTCATGGGCTTTGGTCCGGGGAAACTTGTCAGGAGCATCTAAGTATACTGGAATGTTGCAGGCAACTAAAGATATATTTAGAGAAGAAGGTTTTCGGGTCCGTCTCTTAATCACTTCCATTTCCTGAAATCTATCATTTTTATAGTGTTTTTAGTTTCAGGTCGGTGGCATTACGTTTTGTGAGGTCTTGTTCTCTGTACTGATATTTGTCACTTGTTCTTTTCAGGGGTTTTGGCGTGGTAATGTGCCAGCTTTGCTTATGGTCATGCCATATACTTCAATTCAGTTTACAGTACTACATAAGTTGAAATCTTTTGCATCTGGTTCTACTAAAACAGGTAACTAACTAAGTTTACTTAGCAACATTGGGGTTTCTTGTAGATACAGTACTTGGTAGATTGTCTGGTGGCTATCTGAGGGATAAGATGATGTTTTTTTCTCCAACATCGTGTTGCATTTCTTGTCACTGATGAAAAAGAATTCACTTACTATAGATTCTTAAAATTTTGTTTGCTATATGTGTGTTTCTTATATTAGCTTTCGTGAGTAGCTGTTATAATTCTGGAGGTCAATGTGGCTCCTTACATGTTACCTGGTTATATTTTTTTGCAATGCAGAGGATCATATACATTTGAGCCCTTATCTATCCTTTGTAAGTGGAGCTTTAGCAGGATGTGCTGCTACACTAGGATCTTATCCTTTTGATCTTCTAAGAACCATATTGGCCTCACAGGGGGAGCCTAAGGTTTGTTGTTTGACTCATAATACCTTCGTCATTTTCATGTTAATTCTTCCTTATTGAGGTGTAATAGACATTGTAACCATATAGATGATTACGTGATGACTGTCTACAGGTGTATCCAACAATGAGGTCTGCTTTTTTCGATATTATCCAGTCCCGAGGCATAAAAGGATTGTATAATGGATTAACACCAACACTTGTTGAGATTGTGCCTTATGCTGGCCTGCAATTTGGCACTTATGATATGTTTAAGCGTTGGATGATGGTAAGAGCGTGGGAATAGATGTGTATTTTTTTCGAAAAAAATCTGTTCTTTTTTCTTTCTGATGACGGTCAAGTCATTTTATTTTTAACCAGGACTGGAACCGATACAGTTTAACATCCCAAAACCCAATTAATGTGGACACCAGCCTTTCTAGCTTCCAGCTTTTTGTTTGTGGGCTTGGGGCAGGTACTAGCGCCAAACTAGTCTGCCATCCTCTTGATGTGGTCAAAAAGAGATTCCAGGTCAGTCTTATTTTACGCAATGGATTCTCTGTAAATTTCCTTGTTCACTTGAGCAAGAACTACACATCGTAGCAAGACTAGATATACAAGATAAGACTTAATTCCCAATGCCAACCCTAGGCAAATCCTGAAAACTTCAACTCATTCTCCTTTACTTCCTTGTAACCTTTTATCTCTCTAGCTAAGTGATTGAACTATAGTTTATGAGCTGTCAACACATCTACAATCTATTACAAACCAGCTAAGGTTATTACGATGCGCCTACACTGATCTAAACCGAGGACTTAGTACATTTACTTCTGTGTTTTGGGTCTATCCTTAGCTCAGACTAGAATAACATGTGCTTGGTTTTCTAGTTGAGTCTAGGTGCTGTGTCTTGGTTGTTCCCCACTTTTTCTGTTATCATATCTATAGAAATAGACTCATATGATTTCAACATATCGTAAATGATAAAAGGCTTTTCTCATCGAAAAAGTTAAAAAGCTTGTCTAAGTTCCCAGTGGATCTCCATCACAATGAAAATGCAGTTGCCTTTGAACATGAGATGATAGAACTGTCAGAAAGATTTAAAACACTATTGTTGCAGATTGAAGGTTTACAGAGACATCCAAGATATGGAGCCCGAGTTGAGCGACGTGCATACAGAAACATGCTAGATGGTCTTAGACAGATTCTATTGGCTGAAGGGTGCCACGGTCTGTACAAAGGCATTGTGCCATCGACCGTTAAAGCTGCTCCTGCTGGTGCTGTAACCTTTGTGGCCTATGAGTTTACCTCCGACTGGTTGGAATCAATTTTTTGGTAGAGATTTTACCCGTAAATCTTGCTCTCTGTAACATTTACCTTAGGCTCAAGCTTAGCTTCCTGTCCTATCCACGGTTGTATTTAAGCATAATATATCATTGATTATTTTTTGGAATTATACAAAGAAACATGATGTGTTTTCAGCAATTGTGTAAATTCTTAAAGAGTGACAGATTTTGTGAAGTTTGAAGTACACAATGTAAGTCAAACAATCCATGGAAAAGAAATGTTATAATACGGGGAAGACGATCAAATTAAATACAAGGAAATGCATTGCACATGTGCTGTAAAATTCCCCATCATGTATCTACTGCTAAAACCCAACAAACAGAACCAAAACCAAACATGTTGAGACAAAATCGGCTGTAACTATGACTACACGTATCCTAACCCTCTCTCACTCTATACTTCAGACATAGCTTTGCAGGTCTTTTTGTTGTGTCCTAAACCCTTGCAGTTGCTACACTGGAGTTGACGCTTGATCATATCAAGCGGTTCCATCTGCTTGCTTTTTGATCTCCCTGGTGTTCTCATTGTGGCCGGTGGCGTTACTGAAACAACGCAGTCAACAGGCTGCTCCTCCACCATCATCATCGTTGTTGTGTTAGGAACAGGGTTAATGGACTCCGCATACGTTAACCGGTAACTCTCTATGGTAAAGTATCTGGAGCAGTATTCATAAGGACTTTTCCCAATGCATTCAATCACTGCAATTGCGTGGCTACATGGTAAGCCCGTTAGTCTCCATAGCTTACAGTCGCAATCACATTGATCGATATCAACTATGTTGATGGATTCACCATGAACCTCAAATAAGCTATTGTGAGGCGCTGAAACCTGAAGTGACCTTGAGAGTTCTATTTCTCTCTGTAGCTTCTCCTCGTTAGTTGGTGTTAGGCCGGTAATAATCCATTCCCGGGATTGTACCTGACGGGTATATATCAATTGCATCAACTTTGCTCTAAGTTCGTCAATCATTTGGGTTATGGGCAACTCATGTGCTTCAGTGACCCACCTGTAGAATTCCTGCCCAAAAGTGGAGTTCATGTGGTTATGTCTCTCTCCTTCAAACAAAGCATTTGCCCAGTGAGGCGGTTCACTTTCGATAACCCAAGTGTAAGCATCTGGGGAGATATTTTTTATATTCTCCAAGGAACGGTAATATCCCTCAGGTTGTGTTGCATAAGCAGCAGCATCAAAATCGTTAAGCATAAACCGTCTTGCTTCATGAGAAAACTTAGCCTTCAAGTCCATATTTAATTTCTCGGCAAGGTGGCGCAGACAATAGGCATGATGGTGTCCATTTTCGAATACCAGAGGCAATGCATTCTTTAGACCGTTTTGGAAATCTGCTACAAATGTGATTCTCCGGGAATCGTCCAATGCCAATTTGAGATTTTCCAAAAACCAAAACCAGTTTTCTTCTGTTTCAGAATCCACAACTGCAAAAGTTACTGGAAATATTCCATCTTCGGCATCAGGAGCAGTAGCAACAAGCATAACCCCTTGGTACTTTGAGTTTAAGGCGGCACTGTCAAGGAAAAGGAGAGGGCGACAACCTTGTCTAAACCCAGATATTGATGCATAGAAGGATATGAAAAGACGATGGAAGCTCGAATCTTCTTTTGTCATGAAAGTGGCAACGCTTCCAGGATTAGTCTCTTTGATCTTCTCGCAGAAAAAGGGCAATTGACTATATGCCTCTTTATAAGAACCTTGGAGCTGCTCTCTAGCAATCTCTTTTGCTCTCCATGCCTGTGAGTAATTCAGTTGAATCCCATACTCTCGTTTTATATCCTCTGCAATTTCCTTCGGCTTGTAATCCGGAAAAGCTTTTAACTTCTCCTTTATGATACTTCCAACCCAGCCTCTTGTTGCACGGTAACCAGCTTTCACAACCGCTCTCTCGCACGTGTGCCTCGGATTCATTTTCTTGATGCAAATCAGCTGTGTGGTCGAAAGCCTCGATGCAGTGATACGCCATGGACAACCTTGAGCTTTGCATTTGACTGAAACACGATGGCTATCATTTTTCTTGTACTTGTAAGTGAACCCATGTGCGATCGAGTACTTATGCAATACATCTCGAAACTCTGTAAAGCTGTTGAACCTTTGATCAACACCCGTGATGGCGTTTTCCCACTGCTGTGCGGCTTTGATATGTTGTTTTCCGTCAGTCAAAACAAAATTACCCGGCAAAGGGCTGCTTTCGTCAGGCATCATTCCCATTTCAATCTGAAAATCATTTGTTAATAAATCATCTCCAACAACAACTTCACCTCCAGAAACTACAGGTACCACGGCTTCCGATGCAGTTGTCCTACTTGATCTGTCAAAGAAAGAAATTTTACAGATCAGTCATTACGACCCAACAAAGTCGTTAAAACCATCAAGAGTTTATAACTAAAACATAGCTTTAACAAGGATCAAAGATAGACACAGAGAACAGCAAACTCTTGTCACATTTTGAAGTAGAAACACACACCTACTAGCTGGCATATTAGACACATTCCTCGCATCAGGTTCCTCAGGCAACACGAAAATTTCGACATTAGCAGCGTCTGCAGAGAAGCTGACCATGCGTTTGAAATCTTTATCCTTAGAGATGGTAATTAGGGTTTTTCTGTTTCCAGGGAGGAAGTATTTGAGGGTCATAGCCTCCCAGCTAAAATCGAAATTCTCAGCCAATTCGGATTTGAAATCACTCATACACGTGTCCTGATCAATGTCTATGGCATAAGCATCACCACCAGAATAAGCTAATGATCCATCTTTATTAGCCACAAACTCTCCTCCTGACTGACATATAGCTATCACTTTTTTCGTCGCCATTACTAAAAACCTTCAAATTTGCAGACAAAAGCAAAGGAATTTGACCTTAGTTTGAGAAACACATTAGTTCTTGAGTAAAAATATGAAATTTTAATCGGTATTCTCATTCCTGAGCTAATGCAAGGCTACAAGACGTATCAAGAATCTCAAATTACGAAACCCTAAGACCTAAAATCTTTACTAAGAACCCTACAAATTAAGCTGGAAAAATGAAAAAAAGAAGCACCTTTGATAATCACGCACTGAGTTGTCGTTTCAGACAAATTTGAAAGTCGAGAGTTTTTGCTTCGAGACAGAAATCCAGAAGCTCACAAAATCGCAGAATAGCCGGCAGGTTTTTTTTAAAAACATCATAATAATAATAATAATAATAATAATAATAATAATAATAATAATAATAATAATAATAATAATAATAATAATAATAATAATAATAATAATAATAATAATAATAATAATAATAATAATAATAATAATAATAATAATAATAATAGAGTATGTTCTATTTCCACCACGAAAGTTTCATATAGCATCAATTGCACCACATGTTGCACTGTAATCTAATTGCACCATAATCCAAAGTTCTCAACCCGATTATACCATAATCCAAAGTTCTTAATCCAATTCCACACATGTGTTAGATAAGTGGGGAAATTAATGGTTTACTGCGTACACGAAGTACAATTAAACCATGAAAAAAGTGGTACGCATAGTAAACAAAAAAAAGGGTCCAATTGGAAACCCATTTTATTGATTTCAAACTCGGAAACATTACCTTGGAGATCCGAATTCATTTGCGAACCCAGAGAGTCGTTGCAAATACTTACGCGAACTCAGGAGGAGAAATTCCCGAACCCAGAAAATCCAAATTTCGAACCCAGGAGGATTTGAACATAGAGGATGAGTTTGGAGATCCGAATACTTACGCGGTGGCTGTGTATTACGCACAAGGTGAAGGCGAAGAAGACCGAGAACCTGAGGAAGAAAGAAATGAAATTTTTTAGTATGAAGAGTACAAGATGATGAAACTCGTGGATGAGTTTACTGATGAACCGTCTGTTCGTCACAATGTATGTCGAGAAAGTGATGACGATGAATAAGGAGAAGGCTCTGGGCAATGAAACACAGAGGAAGAAGATATGGGACATGGGCCAGGATTTTTCGAAAAAGGTATGTCTTTCTTCAATGTTGTTGCATTCAAAGAAGATGTTGTGGATTATGTGCTTCGAACTGGGAGAAATCTGAAACAGTATAGGTATGATACAACGAGAATAGTTTACAAATGTGTTGGTGATAGAGGTTGTCAATGGCAGATTTATTGTTCTGTGACTAGTAAAGGTGATGGTTGGAAGGTTAGGAAACTCGAGAATGTTTACTCATGCAATCCGAATGAAGAGTGTGAAATGTTCAAGGTTCCTGTAATTGCTAGACTTTTTCTTGAAAAAATTAGGCATGAACCAGAGTATTACATGCCTATGAAGATGCGTGAGGTTATTAAGGAGAAATGGAAGCTTCACCCTTCACGGCCTCAATGTCAAGCTGCTCGGAATAAGGCTTTGAAGTGGTTACAGCGGGAATACGATTCTCAGTTTGTTAGACTACGAGGTTATGCTGTAGAGATTGTTCTATCCAACCCGTTGTCGACTGCGGAGATAGAGATAGTCACCAATGAAGCTGGGCTTGATGTGTTCAAGAGAGTATATGTGTGCTTTGAGAGTATAAGAAGAACATGGAAGGAGACTTGGTGAGGTTGGATAATGCAATGTACAACCACAATTTCCTATTCCTTCCTAATTAATGGGACTGCTAAAGGACATGTTATACCTTCTAGAGGGATCCGTCAAAGGGATCCCATTTCGCCGTACTTATTCATCTTGTGCAACACGGTTCTATATGGCCTTTGTGACTCAGCTCAACGAGAAGGAACTCTCAAAGGATACAAGGTCACCAAGCATAACCTGAGACTGAATCACCTCTTATTTGCTGATGATACTTTGTTCTTTTGTAGACCAGATGCGTCAAGTTGCTCAACTTCTTGCAGATTTTGGAGGATTACGAATCTGTTTCAAGTCAAGCAATAAACAAGAAAAAATTTGGCATCATTTTTTCGAGAAAAACAGATCTTACCACTCAAGAGAGAGTTAAGAATACCATGAGAATTCAAAACACCTCGGGTCTAGGGAAGTACCTTGGTTTTCCAGAAAATTTAGGAAGAAAGAAGAAGGATCTTTTCAACGCCCTGCTAGAACGAATCAGACTCAGAATGATTGAGTGGTCCTCTAAATTCCTCTCTTCAGCAAGGAAAATAGTTATGCTCCAAGTTGTCATCTCGTCCATCCCAACTTATATCATGTCTCATTTCAAGATCCATATAGCCTCTGTAAGAGAATCCAATCCCTCTTTATCAGATTTTGGTGGGACTCAAAACCTGAGCAAAAAAAATCGAGTTGGATCCCTTGGAAAAAGATGACAAAAAGTAAACAATTAGAGGGTTTAGGCTTTAGAGAGATTGAAACACTTAATGACGCTCTCCTTGCAAAACAGAGCTGGAAAATACTTACTAATCCAGATTACTTGCTAGCCAAAGTCTTGAAAGGTAAATATTCACCTCACTCGCATTTCTTGGATAGTACAATGTCCCAGAACGCATCCCACAGATGGAAAGGGATTGTTATCAATAAAAACTTACAGCGTCTAATTGGCAATGGAGAAACCACTAGAGTTTGGAAAGACCCATGGCTATCCTCCCTTTATCCATCTGTCCTGTATGGTCCTATAAAGAAGACCAACAAAATCTGCTTGTTAGTGATCTCTTCACCACAAGCACAAGAGACTGGAATCTAAAAAAAATCAGAGAAGTTCTTCCTAACTTAGAAGACGAGATCCTCAAAATCAAACCAAGGAAATACGGGGCAAAGGATAAATTATGTTGGATTCCTACTTCAAATGGAATCTACACAGCTAAATCAGGTTACCACAACAAGAAAGAAGAAAGTTTCAAAGCAATGACAAGTGTAGTAAGAGCAACCCCTGTGAATTGGATAAAGGATATGTGGACACCTAAATGCTCACCAAAGATCAAAACATTCATTTGGAAAATCCTAAACAACGCCTTACCTACAAGAGAAAACCTTCTTAAGAGAGGCATCTCAAATCATGGACTTTGCAAGCGATGCAATCAGCTAGAGTCACTTGAACATATGTTCATCGAGTGTGAATTCTCAAGTAAAATATGGCAGGAAGCTCCCTTGCACAACCATCCACAGTCAGATAATGGTCAAAGCATCCAAGAGTTTATCAAATTAGGGAACAGAGGAATTGCCTTACTTCCTAGTGGATTGCATTCGACTGCTATTGTTCCATGGATCCTCTGGTCAATCTAGAACACAAGAAATAAGCTATGCTTCACGACAACAGTCTTCTCTGCGGCAGAGACGTTAACTAAAGCTATAACAAACGCAAGCGAATCGCAGGATGCCAGGAAATAAGATTGCTCCAGCCTCGCCCTAGCATAACCCAACAACCATGTGATTTTCCTGTCAGAGTTACGTTCTCTACAGATGTAGCCTGGAACAAAGAAGAAGAGAAAGCAGACTCAGCTGGAATATGTGTAGATCAAATTTTAAATCGGAAAACACAGATTGTGGATCGAGTTCAAAACATCAAATCACCTCTGATTGCTGAAGCATTGGCGATAAAGCTTGCCCTGGAAGAAGCACGATCTCAAGATTTTAACTTCATCAAACTTCAATCTTAATCCTAGCCATTTACTCTAAGGAAGCTCCGAAGGAAGTGTATGGTCTCTTCCACGATATTCTCCAAATCACTTTCTCTTTCACATCTATTACCTTTGTGTTTATTAGCCGTAGCGTTAATGGTGAAGAAGATGCTTCAGTCAAAAGTGTATTAAGGCCCAACAACTCTTTCTAATGAATTAAATGCAGTATATTAACCAAAAAAAAATTAAAAAAAATTATATTAGTTTCTAACATCCACTAAACAATCTCAGTTAGATTAATTATCTTCCATTTATATTATATTTAATGTTAAAAGCAAAATAATAATGTTATGTAAATAATATAATCAGTTATAGAATTTTATCATAAGATAATTGTTTTTTATTATTACAAGAGATACAAATACTATGTAATTATTATTTCCTAGTAACAAATTTGTCACAATACTTCCTAGGCCAAATCAGACTAATATAACAAGCCATATCAGACTAATATAACATGATGTTTTAAATTAATGCAACGCTTTTATTATATAAGAGATTTATATGTAAACTTGTCCACAATTTATGTCATAATATATTTTACCAAAAAAAAATGTTTAGCTTTCGTTTTTTATATAGTAGATTTTTATTATATTTAATTATTATATCTTTATATATTTAAGTTAAAACAAATCTTTACATATTTAAATTAAAACAAAGTAATAATATTATGTAGATAAAGATAATAGTAAATAGTTAAAAATCTTATCAAATTTTATTAAGAAATAAAAATTATTTTTTTGTTATTATAATAGATACGAATATGTTAACGCTACGGTTTTATTATATAGAAATTTTTAATTGACTAAAGGAAAGTGGTTAAAAATATTTACTTCTCATATCTTCCTACTGGAGTTCAATTTCAAGGAATTGTCTTTGTCGTGGATTAAGCTATAAATCGATTTGTCAAAAACATAAACTGGCGTGAGCTATCTATTAGACATGTGATAGTAATGTTGGATATATATTTCTATTAACTACTAATGCACAGTATCCAATCAATTATTTCTTGTGGAATGGATAAATGTTTGTTCTCGTTGTAGGAACTGAAAAGCACACAGAAGATACAACTTCTACAGCAACCAAGGCGAGCTTTTAACTCTACACAGAATAGGAATACAAGTTTTATACATAAAAAGAGAACTGCAGCATAAGAATTTCCTATTGTTACATGTCTTCTATCCACAGTTTTTCATCAAAAAAAGATTACAACACACAGATTGCCTCGAATTTTGGGCAAACCCACTAGTTTTCCATAGCCGTGTCCTGAAGCGGAGAATCGTGAGCCAATGACTGCAGAGCAGGGAAACAAACATGAGTTTAATTACCATCTGCCTCAAATTTCATTGTCCTTATTCTGATCATCTGATTTAAGCTTTTACCTGCTCTTGTGCGCGGAAATACATGAAAGGTGTGTAGTTGAGAAAGTTGGACACTCTTGATGTGTATATATCAGCATACCTGAAACCAATTTGCGGAGGTAAGTATAGTTAAAATTATAAGCTTGGTTTGAGCTTAAGAGTTGCTCAGAAATGCAGAGAAGAGGCATAAATACTTTTCAATTTGTCTCATCAAGTGGCTTTTGTCCCACAACCCCGCACGTGAAAGGAAGCCCCACCTGGAAAACAGCAGAAGATTTATGGGTCAGAAATATCCTTTTTGGCGATTCTTAAGTCATCTAACTAAGATTTTTTTATCTTTTTATTTCTTTCAACCTTTTGTTGAAGAGCTCGCCGTCAGTTTCCAGCATTGACCCAATCTTGTCATCTAGTCTTTGCATTACAATGAGAAGCTTCTGCATGGTCTCTGTCAGTTCTTGATCAGCCAAATTGGTAGCAGCGAGGGTCTAGAAGGAAAAGAAAATGGGATACTTTTGTGAGCTATTCCATCTTATAAAATCCAGTGTTCAACACAGTGAGAGAACATAAACTCTAGATCTTGTAAGAAGATCAACAAACCTGAGCAGGACGACCTTTGCTTCTTCTTTGAAGAGCAAGCCGAAGTTGGTTAAAGAGATCCCCAACAACCTCTTTCTGATTTATAAGCTCTATTAGCTCTTCTCGGTGACCACGACTGCCAATCAGAGCCATATACTGTAAAGACACAAGACCACATTGGATTTTTTTATGTTACTCCAATGAACCATTGATCTACACCAAAATATGTTATTTATTGATTTTAGTTCAGAAAATAGTTTCTCCAAACCTCTTCTTCTAGTTCACGGCAAATCAATGCAGTTCGCCATCTGAGATGGACTTTGGATACGCTGACATCAGTATAGATGTGATCACCAACATACAAAATCTCATCTCCATGAACGTTGAGCGAACTCTCTATCATTTGAGCACTTCCTCCTGAGTATACACCTCCTATGGGTGACAAATAGTGAGAAGAAGGAAAAAGTTTTAGCTTTCACTTCTGCACAATTATTAGCTTACATTCAGTAGAAACAATGAGAAATCACCTGTTTCAGCCTTGAAGCATGGACGCATCAAACCCTCTCCAGTGACAACCTCGTATAAAGGGTGTGTCATCTGGAAAAACTCTGGTTTCCTCGCAGAAACTATCACCTATGTGGAAACATGAATTTAAAAGCAGTTGATTCTTATTCAAACCACTCTAAGGAACTGCTTTACAATTAAAATGTACAATTTTTTTTTACTTTTGCTTACCATGTCAAAAAGATCTCGCCAATCCATGTCATTGGGAAGGAATTTATTAAATGAATGCTTCATCATTTTGTCTGTGTAGTGATAATCTGAGTTTGTGATAAGCAAAAGTTTTTTACCAGCCTGTGAGCGAAATTTACCATATTAACATCTGAAACCAGCATTAGACATTTTATGTGAAGACTGAAACATTACCTCCTTTTGATCTAAAAGAGCTAAAGGTAATTCTGGGTCTGGCTCAACAAACAGTTCTGGCTTGGACATTATTTCACTCTGCAAAGGAGCTATCATTCATTAGGGACCTGGGAAAACTGACTTTTAAGATGATTGCAGAATGGGCAAACTATCAACCTTAAGTTGTCCTTCAACATGTGCTCTGAAGAGAGCTTTTTCAACAGCCTGAAAGCATTGATTAGTTATAAGCAATATGCAAAGCTTTTGATCCAATAAAATTAAGGTAGAAGTAAAACACAAAACCTTGTACAGTCCCTTATAATCAAGAGTGCCAAGATCTGCCGAAATACATCCATCATCTAGTCTATCAACCATCTGAAATAATTTGAACGATAATTGCTCAGCCGAAACCCATGCGGAATTATGCAAAAAAGAAAGTTCATGAGGGTGAAGAAGATTCAGTTGAGAAAACAAATGTGAAGATTATATGAGTTATAAACCCAGCCAAAGCCTCTGAAACAGAAAAAAATGAATGTACCTGTGCATAAGCCAGAGCCTCTGAAACAGAAAAAAATGTATTGAGAAACACCCATCGGCTTTGGTTCCGCAGATCAACTAACTCCCTCCCATAGATCTCACTTTAATCCGTATAGAGGCAACAAGAGAATTAGACTTACCTCAAATAAAGAAAAAAGACATTGCAACTGTCTTTTTCTTCACATGGCTGCCCAATTGAGTTAAAATGTCAAACATACCTGACAGCTTTATTGGATAACATCTTTGTGCCGTGCATGGCTCTCTTTACATACCCAAATCGATCGGCCTTGACTAAATTACCTTTCTCTTTATCAATCATGAGACCCCTGATTACCTATAACAGAGAAATCATATTTTGGGATTAGTACAAAAAAGACTAGAGAGGCTAATACAATTTGGAACCTTTCAACTATCACAAGCATCAACACATCACCAATTCCGGATCAAAAGCAAGTCCATCAACAGGGAAACCCATGCTCTTCAAATTTTCCATGCAATAGTCATAAGCCTTTCCTTCCCAAGCCTGAACAAGACCATAAATTTACATCAATTATGAGTATATTCTCTGCAATAGCTCTCCTGCATATGTATCAGAAAAGAGAAGCTCACCATGACATTGTAGTGCATCAAAGTGTAATCCATATCATACCCAATTGCACTAATGGACCGTAGATTCAATGTACGACTACAAAATATACCACGAGGGGAGTGTTGTGCAGAGAAAGGACCCTAAAATATCAGGCATAAAACTCTGAGACATCAGAAAGAGGAAGAATCTTATAAAACTACACACATAACTCGTTACATTTGTGTCTTCTCAGCACAGGATCCTCAAACTCCAAACTAAGAAGAAGAAATAAAAAAGTTATAAGGATTAGATAACGAACTTGGATACCCAACTCTCTGATCAAATTTTCAGCGGCTTGAGCCTCTGTCTTGGCTACTTCCTCAATTGGACCCTCCAATGTAGCCTGCTCATCTCCTGCATAATATACACCAAAGTTATCATTTTTTTAATCATGAAACTGCAGAGAGAGGCCAAGAAATAAAAATGTAAGCTTTCCCTCGTAAAGCGAGACATACACGACAATAAGGTCCAACCTTTAGCTCTTATCCATTTGGATAAACAAACAGCACCCAAAACCAAGCTGCCTAACTAAAAACCGACACTTTACTCCACATTCAACTAAAAACCCTATTTGAATTTTGGAAACTCGCGAAAGAAAACGGAAATATGTTTACCAAACGACTGAAGAGTGTCAAGCTTGAGATTCAAATCTCCCTTAGTGCTTTGACCTAGATAATCCACTTCATATTTAGAAGAAGTTGTAACCGAAAACACGTCGTCTCCGACTGTCACGAGTCCATTGTCAGCGGTTGCTGTACACTTGATAATCCTGAGAGATCTCCTCTTGTTTTTCCTAAAGTCAGGTAATTCCGCAGCAGAACAAGAAATAAACCTCATCTTCGTTCCCATATCTCTCCAGAGAAGCATTTTATCGAACACATGATCGGCACGTAGATTCATCATCTTCTTGCTTCCTCTTTTCACTTCAGGCGTTTGTTTACAGTAAAGAGATGAGAGTTGAGGAACGTAAACTGAGAAATTAGGCATCTCTACACTCAGTCCAGTGTCAGATAAAGAAAACGACAGAGCATTGATGTTTAGATTTCGAAAATGACGTGATGTTTAGATCTCTAAAAGATGAGAGATATGCTCACGACACAATGAAGAACATATGCCAATAATGCGAGACGTAAATCCACATCAGAATTTATTCGCACGAATGGCCCCATAAACAAATTATTATTTTTTTCTATTATTTTCCTAATCCGAATAAAAAAATTTTTTTTGTCAACATTGGATCGACAAAACCCGATCCATAACCTAAAGCCCACATCCAATAATCCGAATAAATTATATTTACATAATATCATGAAATAAATGATCCACCAAATTAAACTTAAAAAAAAAAAATTAACAAGTAAAAAATTTAGAAAATAATTCGAAAAAACAAAATGGTGTATGTGTTTTGATATATTGTTGATATGTTTTTCCGTAGATGATTCAACTAATAATCACATGTCGATCCATTTTTACTATAAGAGATAGATTAAAAAATGTCTTAAGATATATTTTAATTATGAATCGAATCTTATTGATCTAATTGTTGTTTGTGGTATTATAACTCTTACAATTTATGGCTCCCTTCTTTAAATAAATTGTCAATTTTTATAACTCTTACAATTCATGTCTCATACAACAATTTATCTACTTATCGTCTGGTTTATACAATCAAAGCCAAACTAAAAAAAGGCTGCTCTTATTTCCAATTAACAATGTATGACAAAGATATTATTTAAATTACAACTTGGATACAAACTTCTTCATCTTCTCCGGTGTATCTTTAACATGGCCCGGTGTCCGTACACCGCAGAAGACAGTAACACGAGATGTTGATACCATTATCTTCTCTTCCGGTTTATCGGTTTTCTTGGTTTTCCATAACCGGACCTCCCACACCTAACCACATACAATTTGATCAAATTTTCCATTTTTATCACAAAATAAAATAAAAATGTTCCATTAATATTCATATTAATCACACACCAATCCCGTGTCACGTTCAATCGGATATTTTTCTTTTAGGTTGAATTTTCAATATACGAAATTACGAATATGTTTTGTTCGTAAAATAAATAAAAACATTTGCTGTTTAGTTCAATGCATGAAACAAAACAAACTACCCGACAACTTGGCACAAGACCTTATAACACTTTATAAGTTATAAGTCAATTCATGACTTTTTTTTATTTGTCTAGTTGACCAAGTCATTGGTTATTTTATTTCATTTTAATCACTATAAAAGATTTTTTTTTCCAACTGAATTTTAGGCGAAGTAATTAAGATTTCACACAAATAACAAGGTTTTATTTTGGTTCAAAATGTTAGTTTACATGAATTCACATTTAAAGTTTTGTAGAACATTCTTAATTCACGTATAAAGTAAAGTTCTTTCCATTATTATATATATATATATATATATCGTTTTAACAAAGAAAAAATTATATGAGCGAAAACATAAATTAAATGTTAGTAAGTTGGTGGTCCTATAATCAAAAGTTAAAACCAAAAACAAAAGGTTGGTGGTTATAAGAATATTTGATTTAATGAAATTTTCAAAATAAAGAAAGAAATAAATATATATATATATATAATATATATAGAGATATTATATGTATACTTGGATAGTTTTGCCGACGGAAAATGGAAAAGATTCGGCGAAGATAGAATCGCCGAGAGCAGCAGGAGGAAGGTGGTGAATGGAGAGATGGATTCCGGCGACACGTTTATAGTCTGAGGCGACTCCAGCGCCGAGACTGGCGAGTGCTTCGGCGATTAGAGCGGATACGCCGCCGTGCAAGACTTTGAACGGCTGGCAACATTTTCAGTTACGGTGAGACGGCCGGAGACTCTGGTAACTAAGAGCTCTTCGAATACAAAACCTAAGCTGTTAAGCGGCGGATCGATTATATATTCCGGTGACTTTGAATCCATTTCTTAGGTTTTGAGGATCGATCAAAGCAATTTTGTTTTCATGGTTGCGTCTGATTTGTTCGTTGGTTTGAAAGAGGTTTAGTTGGGTTCACGTCAAATAAATGGATTAGAAAAAGAAAATTTGTTGGGCTTATTAATTAAAGCTTATTGGGCCGGTATTATAAGCCCATTTTTAAGTGTTGGAAAATGGGCATTCGATCAGATTTTTCAATTTTTTTTTTTTCTAAAAATATAGTAATCATATAAACACCGTTACTTGAGGCGTCAGCTAATCGCACTTACTCTATCATCGACATTTTTCTCCTAACTATACCATAACCGGAAGATAATGGGATTCGCTTCTTACCAGTTCATATTCCATATACTTGCACTAAATCGTTATAGTAAGTTCACATTCGTTTTGGCCGTGTTTGCTTTGCGGAGACTTAACTCACCCGAGTGAGGATAGTTAATATTGAGTCTTTGGCCTTTTTAGTTCTTTCAATATTATTTTCTGGTTTTGGTTTTACTAGCTTCGTTCTTTTGGGTTTTAGTTTTCAAAAATATTTTTGTATTCCACCGACTAATTGTTGTAATGTTGGAGCAATAATTTCCATGAATATAATTCTATTGAAAAAAACACCCTTAGTTAAAAAAAACCAAGAAAAGGTTGTCCCAATCACTTCAGTTTTAAATTGGGCCCAACACCGAACTAGAACAAGTCAGTTTAAGTCATGTACTAGATAGATCCTACTGTCGTTAATGCCACATGCATATTAAGACCTATGGTATAGGTGCAACTTGTTTTAGATTCTGATTAATGCCAACTTTTGTGTCTGTGGGCCTTTTTTAGTCATGAATGATTATTTGTAAATATATATTCCATGCCAAACATACATATTTATTCGATATCCATACGGAAACATATTTGAATATAATTTTTATTTTTAATAAATAATTCAAATCATAAAAACTTCATGTATGTAATTATGCATTAATTAGTAATGATAATATCATCAGATTTGGAAGAATTTTGAGATACGAATTTAGGGTTGCAGCAACAAGCACCAGTTTTTGAGCCGTCCATGCGTACACAAGCTCCTCCTCTGTATCCTTTTGATTTGCAAGCTGCATTACATTTTGCTGAGTTCGTACATACTCCAGGTATAATTGGTATCATTTGTCCTGTTTCATTCATAAACAAACTCATTCATAAGACTTGTGTTACATAATTAATATATTCCTGTAATAAATGACATTTTTCATGTTTTTGTTCCTGAATTTTATTTGGTTCTTTCTTCTTAATATTATTTTCAAATTAGAAAATTTGCTTTTAACTAATTCATATCCAATTATCCGTGATAAATTAATCCAAAAACTGTGGTCTTTGGAGTTGAACTCCGGAATAAAAATACTGTAAAGACGAATATTTAATCATTTGGCTAAAAATATAGAGAAATATGTTTACCCGAAATTGCTGGCAAAAGGATGAAAGCAAACACCATTAAAGATGAACATAAGAAAAGAGAAGAAAATTTATTTTTTACCATTGTTTGTGTTCCTAAAAGTTTGATGTATATCTACTAGAGATAAAAAGACTAGAAGGAATCAAAGTTCAAAATTGATCTCAAAAGAAATTATTGTATTGTAGGAACATGATTAGTCAGAATATGTATATATAGATGAAAACTTGTAGTCACATTAGAATTTGTAAATCTTATTTTCTAGTAAAATTTTATTTGAGGGATTTCTTAAAGATTTAAGTTTCAATTTTTGGTAGAAAATTTTGTAGTTTTTAGTAGAAATCTGTTAACAAAATTCTTACAAATTTAAGATATAAAGATATATTACCTTTTTACTTTTCTCTAATATATTTACGACATTCAGAAACTTAATTACTGATGTAGGAATAATATGTAAGAGATATGTTTACATATAAGAATATATAAGCTATAAATTACAACTACTAGACCTGATATTTGTTCACAAAAAATTATGTGAAAAGTTTTATTGGATTTGGTCATTTTAGTCTCTAACTTCCATCTTAACAAATCTTGTAGCATAAGTATAGAGTTTCCCATAATTTTACCATTTAAGTTTTTAGGAAAGAAAGAAAAAAAATTAAAAACCAGAAAAATATATCTTATACAATATATTAGCTGATATCTAAATATATTAGCTTCTGGAAAGATATCTAAGTAGAATCAAACTATAGTTACTAGCAAACATACATAATCTGAATATTTTTTTACATATTTAGACCATATCTTTTCACAAAATTGATGCATTAATGGTTTATTGATTTAAAATGGGTCAAATTTTCAAGAGTAAAAGCTTCATATACCCTACAAATATCCTAAATCATATTTAGATTGAATAAATATTAAATAACTTAACTAATATTTTTTTTAAACTTCATAAAAATTATCACGTATCTTAACTTCGTATTTAATTTTTTTATAAAAAAAATTCAATGTATGTTTGTTTCAAAAGTAATTAAGATATATATTATACCCATATAGTATAAAAATATTATTAAATATACGTTCTATTAATATAAAATTGAGGAATTTTAATATACCATAATTTCTCACCCAACATGGCGAAGGAAGAAGGTTCTGCGTCCTAGAAACAAAATTCCATAAAAGAACAAAATCTTCACTAGTAAGATACTTTGTTCCTCTAAGATTTGGTCTTAGCATTGGAAGTAGCAGAAGAAGAAGAAGAGTAAAGCAAAGAAGATGCAGAGAAACTCGTGCTACTACTTCTAAAATACTTAGCCGTTTGTTGTAAAACCGATGAAGTTGAATCATCTCTGCGACGTTGATCTCCTCCATTGTTACAACTTCCAGAGCAACCATGATTAGCTTTCATTGATTCTTCTCTCTCTTGACGTATCTCACTGAGCATAGCAGCCACATCTTTCATTGTAGGCCTGTCTTCTGGTATTGGGTTAATACATAGAAGTGCAACTCCAAGTGTTTGGACCATCTCTTCCACTTCTGAGTCTGGTCTTGATTGTAGCTCTTGGTCTATTGCTTGGATGTCTCTGATCTTTTTGACCCAATCGACTATGTGAAGTCCATCTGGTATTGTTGGATCGATCGGTTGCTTCCCAGTTAGTACCTCTAGGACTACGACTCCATAGCTGTACACGTCGCTTTTCTCTGTTATCTTCATTGAGTATCCGTATTCTGCAAAATATTATATTGTAATTATGAGAATTTATAAGATCATGTCCAATTGATATTTGATGTTAGTAGTATCAAAGAATGAATTACAATTTCTTTTATATCCTGAGTAGTTCGAGCTCAGGTAAAAATCTATGTCCCAAACTGACTACATCCGGGGACCAGAGGTAACTAGGTGAAAACCCCTCAAATGTTGCACATGATTGTTTCGAGGGAGATTCGAACCTAGGTAGTATACTACCACTATTCTAAGTCTTTTTCGCACGCCACTCAAACATGAATTGTGAAAACATATGTACCAAACCACAATACAATATTTTCAGTTGGTAGAAAATAGAAGGGATTGTGGAAAGTA
Source organism: Lepidium didymum (assembly GCA_963920545.1). Lineage (NCBI taxonomy): Eukaryota > Viridiplantae > Streptophyta > Magnoliopsida > Brassicales > Brassicaceae > Lepidium > Lepidium didymum. Next base: position 2,504,021 of record OY986981.1, on the reverse strand, counting down.
CCTGGAGCAATGTAACCATAGGAACCAGCAATGGTGTTGGAAGAACGAGCAAAGTCACCATCATCAACAAGCTTAGCTAATCCAAAATCTCCAATGTAAGGTTCAAAATCAGGGCCAATCAAAATATTATTGGCTTTGATGTCTCTATGAACAATGGGAGGAACACAATCATGGTGCAAGTAAGCCAAACCCTGAGCTGCGCCAAGTATAATCATGTACCTCACGTCCCATCCTAAGCTGCATACACCATTGCTCTCGTGAAGCAAACTCCCCAAACTCCCATTCGACATGTAGTCATACATAAGAAGTCTAGTGTTCTTGTTCCAACAACATCCTAAGAATCTAACAATGTTCTTGTGTCTGATTGACCCAAGTGTTTTAACTTCAGCTGAGAATGAGTCTCGAACTCCGGATGTCTTAGTTTTCTCATTCAAATTACGTAATGTTGTTGTCATTGGCCAGAGTTTCTTCACTGCTATGACTTCTTGGTTTGGCATTTCTGCTCTGTACACTATCCCTGAACAACCTTTCCCAATAACATTACCTTCTACCAAACACTTGAGTACATGTTCTACTGTGAAGTTGAGTTTCTGAAAAGGTGTGATTTGCCATGTCCATTGGTTATCTCCGGTCTCTGAATCGTTATCTTGCTGAACCATTTGTCTTGCTCGTAAAACCGCCAACACGCCTAATATAGCTAGAACCACTGTCACACTGATTAGCACTCCAATGGCTATCTTGAATCTCTCTGTGTGTACACTGCGGTGTGTACTTAACTGTAAGCTGTTACTGACAAAACAAGACCTGAAACCTTTGGAACAGAGTCCCTTATTTTCTTCTATCTCTACTCCTGTCAGCTGTCTGAACACTTTATTATCTGGAAGATAACCTGAGAATCTGTTGTGAGAGATGTTCAGAGAAACTAAGTTCTCCATACCAGACAGCGCAAAGAGGTCGCCTGAAAGCATGTTATGCGAAATATCCAGCACAGATAATCGCTTAAGCGCTGAAATTCTTGCTGGAATGAAACCATCTAATGAATTCCAGCTCAAGTTTAGAGCAATGTCTAGATCTTCAATGTCAAAGAGTTCCTCTGGTATGGTTCCAGTGATGTTATTACTGCTAAGGTCAAGAAGCTGAAGATTCAAGCAGTGACCGAGAGATAAAGGGATTTCTCCATTGAAGTCATTCTTACGAAGAATGAGCCGGTTGAGTGAAATGAGATGACCAAGACTATCAGGAATCGTACCAGTCAAGTCATTGGAAGAGACATCAAGTACCTGAAGCCTAGTTAAAGATGATAAAGTGACAGGAAGATAACCTCGAAGAGTGTTGTTGCTCAAGTTCAGCATCTGGAGTTGTTTGCAGTTGCTTATCTCCAAAGGAACTGGACCATAGAGATTGTTATTAGACAAGTCGAGGAAGCTAAGGCTCTGAAGCAATCCAATTTCTTTAGGGATTTCTCCTCTTATCTTGTTATTAACAAGCCTCAATCTGACAAGTGAAGTGCAGTTTCCGATCTCTGGTGGTATGACACCAGAGATGGCATTAGATATAAGCAAAAGCTTAGTCAGATTCCGAAGCTGAAACAAACCGGCAGGTAAATCTCCAGTAAGAAAATTCTGAGACAAGTCAAGAGCTTGAAGATTCTGACAATTTGCTAACTCGGCCGGAATATTTCCTTCCAGTTTATTCTGCCAACCCAAGAAGATGCTGAGCTCTTTAAGCATTCCCATCTCCGGTGGAATCAAACCCGTAATCTTATTGGCGTCAACCTGCAACTGAACAAGCTTTGTGCAGTTACTTAGAACCGAAGGTATTGACCCGGTGATGTTGTTGCTGCTAAGCATAAGCTCTTGAAGATTCGACAAGTTACCAAACGATTTAGGGATAGTTCTAGAGAAGTAGTTCATTGAGAGATCAATGGCGTTTAAGCTTTTCATGAATCCAATCTCCTCAGGTATGGGTCCATAAAGATTATTCTGCCATAAAAGCATCTTCTCTAGGTTTTGAAGCTTTCCTAACTCTTGTGGAAGTGTACCAGACAAATCATTGTCATATAGAAACATATTGATAAGTTGAGAACAGTTCCCAAGCTCTTTGGGGATTTCCCCTGAGAGCATTGTAGAATAGATTGATAAAGACTGAAGCTTGCTTAGTTTACCTAACGAAACAGGTAAATTACCGGATACTTTCGTTGCGGCGAGCCCTAGAACGGTGAGGTTCCCACAGTTTCCGATCTCCTCCGGGATCTTCCCTGAAAGTTCTGTGTTTCCTCCAGCTCTAATACTCTCCAAAGTCGAGATCTTTCCAAGTTCCAATGGCAGATTCCCAGACAAATCATTGTCAAATATCTCAAGATTTTTGAGAGAAATACAGTTGCCGAGTTCTGGTGGGATCTTTCCTGTGAGGCCATTAGAGTTTAAGCTGAGTTCCTGAAGATTCTTTAGCTTCCCGAGACTTGAAGGTATTTCACCAACAAGACTGTTTGAGTTTAAATCAATAACTCTGAGTTCAGAACAATCTCCAATATCAAAAGATATACTTCCAGTGAGATTTGAGTTGGAGATTACAAGCTTCTGTAGTGAAGTAAACGATGAGATGTTAGGAGGAAAAGGTAAAGCTAACTGAACAGAGACAACATTGATCTCTGTAACTTTGTTGTTGTCTGTACAAGTAATGTAAGGCCAGTGACATGGGTCTGAATCAGAAGGATTCCAGCTTGAGAATTCTGACAATGGCGATGAATCAGAACTGTGAAGCCAAGAAATCAAAGCTGCAACTTCATTGGTTGATGAAGAAGTCGAGGAGATGAAGAAAGCTAAAAACAGAGATATAGTAATGGAAAAACGAGAACCAGTTAAAGATTTTCTTGGACTCGGCATTTGCTAAGACTTAAGATCTTTATTTTTTTGGCTCTCAAATCCAAAACCAACCTTCTTGATTCTGCATCGATTTGAGTCTCTCTCTCTCATACACACTCTCTGTTGCTCTCTCTCTTTGGCGTAGGGCTTAGTGAAGACTTACTTTAGAGATAAGCAAGAAGAAAGATAAATATATAAAAGTAATAAACTTCATATGCTCTGTCTTTTTCTTTTACCTCGGGGTTCTGTTTCTAGCTTCAAATTATTTATTTTTAGGTGTAATTAATTACAGTCATTAACTCTTTTTTGAAATCTGTTTTTGATAGACAGGACAATAGTCAATATATATATATAATATCTGAAAAAGAAAATTATTTAACATATATTGGTTACCAATATAATATTTATATATAATCAAAAAAATATTACCAAAACTAAGCTTTTCAAATTTTGATAAATTGTCCAAATCTATTATTAACATTTTAAAATTTCATTGTATGTGACCATAAAAATTCTTTTGAAATATGTATGAAAATTGTGTTGCATATGGTGCTTGATTATATGGGATGATTTAATTTTGCAAAAATAGAAGGTAATTTTTTTAAAAAATTACGATATAAAAGAGTTTTTTCGTAGAAATACCTTACAAACCAATGATATCTATCCATTATGTGATTTTGCAGCATTAGAAGAAAAGAAAAACTGTATTACACAAAATCGAAATTGAAATATAATTAGAAGATTAAAATAGAAAAGAAGAGCATGTGGTTTTGCATAGTTTTCCTCAATTAAGTCAGGATTGTGAGTTGGTTTGATTTCGAGACTTGAGCCTTGCGTTTAAGATTCTTCCTCGTTTGATGTAAACACCGTCTATTACTGTATTAATACACTAATTGTCCATACCTTATCGAAATGAAAAATTCTTAGTACTATAGTAACGAGTTTCAATAATTGGTACTTAATGTTGACGAGTTGTGGCTGGATTTTGTTTGAAACATCTATGTAACGCATGGAGCAATTCAAGAATGATTTTAGAGATCTTATATAAAGTCAATGAAGCACCTGAATCTAGTGAATTATATGGATCTACATCAAGATGTAGCAGACGGTTAATGTTGGGGTACAACTACATTTATGATGCAAACATAATCTCGAGGATAGGTGTCACACCCCGGTTTCAAAGAAATATGGTAGTACATGTGGAGATTTAAAACCATTGATTGATAACATTTATCATCAAAGTGCACTGACAGGCCTTGGCGTTGCTATGTGAGGAAGAAAGGAAGAAAGGAAGAAAGGAAGAAAGGAAGAAAGGAAGAAAGGAAGAAAGGAAGAAAGGAAGAAAGGAAGAAAGGCTAATACTCTGCTTCAGAAAGAGGTTTTGAGTGAGGAAAATACTCTAACAGCACCAGAAGGTTTGAATGAGCTGAGTGTTATAACTCAGGAAACAAAGGCTTCTCCTTCTGTTGTGCACGAAATGGCGACGCGTGGCTAAGTCTTCGAGGAGATTCTCCGAGAAGATGGGATTCGAATCTGTGAAATTGGATTCTGTTTTGAAGATTCGATGTTTTGTAGAAGTTTGTTGAGCTGAATTAGAGTTTAAATACTTTTTATTTTTCATTTGTAAAGACTATCTCGTAAATGGTTTTATGTGAATTGGAATTTTCCGATCACGATTTAAAATTCTATGATGCACTTATTTTTTTGTCACTTGTTCAGAGAACTCTATGGGTTAAACATGCTTAAACTTGAGTAGTTGAAAGATGGATGATTTTTCATACAGTGATTCTCGAAACCGTGTGAGTGAAAATAAAACACGAAAAAAAATCATGTGATAATTTATAGGGTCAGTAAATAAGTCTTTAAAACCTTCTAGATGTAGCGTGCCGACCATTGAGTAAAGGTGGACCCACATAATAAAGAGGATGTGGGCCCATTAAAAAATGGCGGTCGGGACAATACAATAATATATTTATAAACCGTCAAAACCACCAATAAAATCCAACCTAGAAAATATTATAGATATATATTTCTCAGACATCATGGTCTCAGTTTTTCTAGAGGACATAAATTGGACCACTAGATCCATGCAAAAAAAGATAATAGTCCAAGATGATTAAACATGAGCTATTATCTTCATTTTGTCAAAAATTAAATCAACAAGAATCCAATTCATAGCTAAACTCTTTTATAGTTTTTCAACAAATACATTAGTTACTGTAATAAATATGATATAACATATTCGTAAACCAAAACAAGAGAAATAATTCTATGGACAAATACTTCTTTACATATAACCAAGCTATTTGATCAGCTTCACCGAGTCTAAATCGTCATTCAAACTGCTAGTTTTGTCTTTCCCTATCGTATGAGATAAAAAACTTGACCATATGTTTCTTAATTGTTTAAACTAAGGTATAAATTCAAGTAAATCCTATAAGAATTGGACACAACATATAAGCCCACTAAGTTCAATGTTCGGTTCCCTTATTAACGAAGTTTCAAGTTGATAAACAAATATCAGGCTAAAACTCTTATCGTTGGTTTATCCAAGCGTTACTTTAAGACTGTTGCATATATCTTGTTAATGCATTTTACAGAGCCACACGATCTCTTTTTGTTTCTTCATGAACCCAATACAGACCCTTTACTCTTCCGGCGGGAAGTCACCGGTATCTTCCCAGGCGACAAATCCATCTTCACTCTTTCCTCAAATCAACAGATGTCGAACCATGAGAGACCTTTCCCAAATCCATGCCGTATTCATCAAATCGGGTCAAATCCAAGACACTCTCGCTGCTGCTGAGATTCTCCGTTTCTGTGCTACTTCTGATCTCCTTCATCGTGACCTTGATTACGCATATAAGATCTTCAATCAGATGCATAGCCGGAACTGCTTCTCTTGGAATACTATTATTAGAGGTTTTAGTGAGAGCGACGAAGACAAAGCGGAATTCGCAATAACATTGTTCTGTGAGATGATGAATGATGAGCTTGTGGAACCGAATCGGTTCACGTTTCCGTCTGTGCTTAAGGCTTGTGCAAAGACTGGGAAGATTCAAGAAGGTAAGCAAATTCATGGGTTGGGATTGAAGCTTGGGTTGAGTAGTGACGAATTTGTGATGAGTAATCTCGTAAGAGTGTATGTGATGTGTGGTTTGATGAAAGATGCGTGTGTGTTGTTTTATAAGAACATTATTGAGCGAGATATGGTGATGATTGATAGAAGAAAAAGAGATGGTGAAGTGGTTCTGTGGAATGTTATGATTGATGGTTATATGAGACTTGGTGATTGTAAAGCTGCAAGAATGTTGTTTGATAAAATGCGTCAAAGAAGTGTTGTTTCATGGAATACGATGATATCTGGTTATTCACAGAACGGGTATTTTAAAGATGCTGTAGAGGTTTTCCGTGAGATGAGGAAAGGAGATTTACGACCAAATTACGTTACTTTGGTTAGTATTCTTCCTGCGATTTCGCGGCTTGGCTCACTGGAGCTAGGAGAGTGGCTGCATTTATATGCAGAGAATAACGGAATCAGGATTGATGATGTGCTTGGCTCTGCTTTGATTGATATGTACTCCAAGTGTGGAATCATCGAGAAAGCCATTCAGGTGTTTGAGAGATTGCCACGAGTGAATGTGATTACTTGGAGTGCAATGATAAATGGATACGCTATACACGGTCAGGCGGATGATGCTATTGACTGTTTCTGTAAAATGAGGCAAGCAGGAGTTCAGCCAAGTGATGTTGCCTATATCAATCTATTGACCGCTTGTAGCCATGCTGGTTTGGTAGAAAAAGGTAGGAGGTATTTCAGTCAAATGGTGAGTGTGGATGGTTTAGAGCCTAGGATTGAACACTATGGATGTATGGTTGATCTATTAGGTCGCTCAGGTCTACTTGAGGAAGCTGAAGAGTTTATACTTAATATGCCCATAAAGCCAGATGATGTGATATGGAAAGCTCTTTTAGGTGCTTGTAGAATGCACGGAAATGTCGAGATGGGGAAGCGTGTAGCCAACATTCTGATGGATATGGTTCCACATGACAGTGGAGCTTATGTAGCACTTTCAAACATGTATGCTTCACAAGGAAACTGGTCAGAAGTTTCAGAAATGAGGCTGAGAATGAAGGAGATGGATATAAGAAAAGATCCAGGGTGTAGTTGGATCGACATTGATGGTGTGCTTCATGAATTTCTTGTGGAAGATGATTCTCACCCAAAAGCCAAAGAAATCAACTCAATGCTTGTAGAAATCTCAGACAAACTGAGACTGTCTGGTTATAGACCAATCACAACACAAGTTCTGTTAAACTTGGAAGAAGAAGACAAAGAAAACGCACTTCATTATCACAGTGAGAAGCTTGCGGTTGCGTTTGGGTTAATAAGCACAAGTTCTGGTAAACCAATACGGATTGTTAAGAATCTACGCATCTGTGAAGATTGTCATTCGTCCATTAAACTCATCTCCAAGGTTTACAAGAGAAAGATAACTGTTAGGGATCGAAAACGCTTTCACCATTTCCAAGATGGCTCATGTTCATGCATGGATTATTGGTGAAAGAACACTCATTGACAAAGTGTATACACAAGCTCTGTTGATTTGTCTAATTTTCATTTCAAATAAAATTTATACATTTAGTTTTTTTTAATCAGAAAAATATTTTAAAGCACTCTAAATTCACTAAAAAGAATCCACGTTTAAACTATTTTTAGTGAAGTGACTATGTTAGTAAAATTTAGCAATTTTTATGTCATGAACTCAAAAACGTTTTTCTAATTATAAGTGTTAGATGGAGAATATTTTTGGTCAAGTGGTTATATATTCACTTCTAATGTTTTTTTCACTGGAATTTAATTATAGGAAGTCTGTGTTTGCCCCATGTAAAATTATAAAAGGTTTGAGAGTGTTTTACACTATGGATTGAATTTTATCAAACCGAATGTTGATAAAACAGAAATACTAGATTAAATAATCATTCATTACTTATTTCTCTAGTCAAATGTAAAAGTTTTGTAATTAATTAGTTGTTATCCATAGTAAAATGGTTACACAACATCAAACGCTATGTGAATCATGGTGCAGCACAATCATAGAAACAATTACACGTATACTTATCAGAGCCTGGAGGCTTCTCAACACATACTCCGGATCCATTGAACTTCTTCCAACATAACTCCCTACACTTTGGCAACAAACATTGTTTCCAAGGCTCTAGTTCTTGTCTGCATCTCCTTTGTACCTCAGTTTTAGGAATAACCAATAGCACGGCATTCAATAAGAAATAAGACTTTATAGATATACATAATAAATTTAAATATTTTTCATGCATATATTTGACAACTATAGACGATAATAAAGCTTAAGAGTATGTTTAATGTTTTCTTTATCTTTCTTATTCACCATTAGGTTGTTTGAATTTCGAGATTAATTTGTTAGCTCGCAATATTAGAGGGTTATTTCGAGATTAATCTGTTGTAAATAATACTCCGCCATCTTGACTCTATGATTTAGTATAATAAATGATATTGTTGACAAAAAATAAAAATGTATAAAGCTAAATTACCTGAGAAAATAACCATCAAAACCTAGAGACAAAAACATAAGTGCTTAGACATGGTGAAAATTTGTATCCTTTCTTATTTTTGTTTTCTTTGGTCATATAATGTGGTATATAGTGTTAATATGGTAGTCAAAGTTGCTAATAAATATCATTAGATGTAACAAGTATTAAATGTTTTGACTCTTAACATATCATGTCCTTGACCAAATATATAGTCTCAGATCAAATAACTACATTGTGAATTAGATCATCGTAAAAGATATTCAAATTATTTGTTGGTTGGTATATTTATCCTACCATGTATGACATTGTTTCATCATTTCATGTTTATATGGGTAAATAAGTTGTTTTTATTGATGGATCAACTGCATCATGGGTGTGGTTTCGATAAATAAAGTTTTTTGTCTTCTTCTAAATTCAACAAAAAAAATATATTTAACATTACCTTTGATCTACAGAAATGCAAGTCAATTATGAGAAATTATGAATAACATGCAACATTTGATCGAGAAACAAGGAAGATGATTTTTTGACAGAATATATTTAATATGTAACGGTGGATTAGTGATCAAAATTTCTTGAGTATATATACATTTTGTAATTTTTTTAATTAAACTAGTTATCAAATAATCTATAAATTTAATTCCATTAGGCACATCACATAAAAACAAATGATTCCTTTAAGATAGGGTGACATGATAAAGAAGAAGTCATAAGATAGACAAAATATTTAAAGAAGGAGAAGCAACCCATTGGGCCAAACCTATCTTATCAACAAACAAAACATAACATGACATTGAAATTAAGGCCCTTTGCTTTGACTCCCTCATATGCACTCATGTGGTTATTGTCTCCTCTCTCACGTGGTTCCATAGCCTTCACATCCACTCTTACTTCCATTGACATGGTACCCCACTCGGCCACACCTCTCGATGTTACTATCTACCAAACCGATTTATAAGCCTCATTCAGTTCATTTTAGTTCTTGTTTAAGAACTGGTCTTTTAACATTATTCGATCAACATGTTAGAAAGTGATAGTTCTGGTCTTTTACACCATAATTTGATTTTAGGTACACTATTTTTGGAGGTTTTAAATGCTTTTGATTCTATAAATCACCACGTAATATTTTTGTTTTTTTTTGTTTTCATTCACATGGTACCAAAAATCACTTTCCGCTAGGTTACTCATCCTGAAATTTTCCTACCTTAAGCATGCTTAACTGTGAAATTTTTTCAGGATATTTAACCGAAAATATAAGTGGACTTTGATGATAGAGGTAGTCAAATCAATTCTTTTAAATTTTCTTCATGCACTACCATATTTTCCGAATTCGGAGTGTTACAAGTGTCATCTTGTGTGATAACATTTGAACTATATATGGAGTTTTGTCCATACAATTGATTCGTTTTAATCGATTGATATCAAAGCATTCCCCAATAGAAATAATTAAGCTGAGAGAATACTACAAGAGGAGTCCCAACTTTGTTTTCTTTCATAGATACATTCAAATTATAAATGACCCATTGAAACAAGAATATAATCATACAACTTTATAATACAGTTTGAGGCAGTTTTTAAATCAAGCCTCTCTGACATTTCAATAGTGCTATATTGCCATGTATAAATTGAAAGAACTCAAAAAGATAAGATTAGAGTTGTAATTATTAACACCGACGACCACCTCTGCAAATAAGAGCACCGGCATTGTAGGTGATTACGCCAACAAGTGATGAAGATTTGGCTCCTAAACTTGAAGCTCTCGCGTAGCTAGCTCCACGTCCTGCTCCAGAACGTGTGAAGAATGCTCCGTTTAAGAATAGATCTCCTTCTGATCTCCAGTTCCAATTCTTCCATTGTCCATGCCTGGCATAGTCTCTTTTTGTTACCTGCCCACATACATTAGTCCCATCAGTTCTCAATGAAACTGTATAGTTTGAGTCTGTGATTGCAATCAATTATTACATAATCTTCACAGAGCTCAAAGTAAGTACTTCAAGAAAGATACCTATAACCAATAGATACATATGTCAGAAATTTGCCCGAGCGAGACATTACTAACAAAAAACTTCAGGTATTTTTTCGTGTATTTGCATATTTTTCGGTTAATTGTCTGAAAAAAATTTCAGGTATTATTCGGATACGCGGGTATTTTCGGTTTCTAAAATTACTATTCCACTCAACCGAAACTGATTGGATCCGAACCAAAACCAAACCGAAATCATTTCAATACCTCTTTTGCAAATGGGTTTCTTGGGGCGAGATATCTGTTTCCTTGGCTGTTAATGGTAGGACTTGCACTGCCACCAATTGCATACATTTCCCAGTGTGTGTAGTCATTGTTAACTACATGAAAATATCCATGCCTACACCTGAAATTGAAATTGATTTTAGCTAACTTTTCTTATACGTTTTGGAGAACTTAATTAGGTCAAAAGTATGTACCTTGGCATTCTCTGAATAAGACCCTCACCAAAATGGTTATAAGCAATTGTAACCTGCATAACTTTATCCCTTGTGTATGTATCACTATGTCCCAATAACATTACCTGCCACCCACAACACAATTCCATCACATAAAAACCCTAATTTCCTATTCACGCGACTATAAACTAAACCCTTTACCTCATTGTGGTGTGTGAAGTAATTGTTGGAGATAGTAATAGCAGTAGAAGCCATAACAGCATCAATAAGTCCATCAGCACAATTCGAAAGCGAATTATGATCAATCCAAATATGACTCGATCCAAAAATCGAGATCCCATCTCCATCAGCCATAGTTCTCCATCCATAATGTGATGGTGAGCTTCTAACCATAGCATTACCAGTAGGTTTACAATCATGAATATGAATTCCATGGATGATAATATTCGTAACGTATTGAACTGTGATGCAAGCTCCATTGGCGATATGAACATTAACACCACGACCATCAATTGTTTTGAAACTGTTCATGATTAGCTCTTGTTTTAAAGTAATGACCATGTCACGTTTAAAGATGATCCAAAGTGGTTGTTGTTGAATTACTGCGTGACGAAGTGTTCCCGGTTTAGGGTTAACCGGGTTATCGTCGTTTGGGTCGCTTACAACGTAGTAACGACCGTCTCTACCGCCAATTGCGTTGCGGCCAAATCCGACTGCGCAATTGGCTAAATTCTTTCGTCGGAGTTTCCATCTTGGATCACAACGCCAACAATCGTCGATGGGATTTCCGGTTGAGCAAGAGAAGTATCCTAATCTTCGACGCTCTGTGTGGTTTCTTATGCTCCTAAACCAACAAATCAAAACCGGTTATTTAGTAATTCATCTCAACCGGTTTAAATTAATCTAACCAAATACACAATCACTCAATTGGGTGGGCCACTTAAAGGTAAAGGCTAGAGGGTAATTTGACATTATTTTGTTATGAAAAAGAAGAGATTATTTGCGTCGGTGGGAACATTTTTTTTTTCATGCATAAAAAAAGCTTGATTTGCAGATTTTACTATTTCAGAATCACGAATCCTATATTTCTGTCCACACACAAAAAAAAAAAAATTCATATCATTTTTAGAAATATCTGGAAATGACGGTATAATAGTCGAATGTGTTTTTGAGTAATAATCCTACATACTATTAGTTTATCTATTTATTAGTTGTATTGATAAATCATTAAAAACATCTTCATATGATTTTATTTTTCATTAATTGGATCCACAAAAAATGTGATGTATAGTCTAAATCATAAATCATATCACACGACTATAGAAAATCAAACTTTTGTAGAAAAAAATGTAGAAATAAACAATTAACAATTTGGTTGTCAAAAAAACATTTAACAATTTGACCAAACATTTATATTTAAGAATTTATAATAGGGATCTAGAACTAACGTCTTCTATTTAGTATGTGCCAAAATATCTTTAAAAACACTATATTTATTACTAATGATAGCGAAATAAGATTGAAACTATTGTTATTAGTTACTCCACAAGACGGAAGCATATGGACTAGTGGCAATGCATTGTTATAAAAGATTTAAGTGTTTGAAACATTTACACATGTTAGCTCTTTAGAAAAATAAAACATAACATGTGTTCTTGGACCATTGTCTACAATAATTACATAAGATTTTTCCAAGCAATAATATTTTTTTTTGTATTTACTAAAATATTAATTCAACTAGATAATTTGGTGGATTGCATTTAATGCAAAAAAATAAAAAATCCCATCCAAATCCAACTCAACTAAATGAACCATGTTAATGTCTGGTCCACTCGGAACTCTGAATTGGTCAGTAAGAATAAGCATATCAAGAACTTCTCTTTATTCTTTAATAACTAATTTATTCACTCAAACATATTATATATATTTTCCACTTTTTATATATAATATAGTGAAATACACATATAAATGTGTTTGGTAATGTATGTATTTATCAACCAATGATCCACAAAATTTAATCTATATTCTTCCGAATTTCTAATAATACTACATGAAATAAATACAAATTTTAAAATCAATCTCTGGTATATATAAAACGTTTCATTTTCAATTATTTATAAGAGATTAGATATTTAGTTTTGCTAGAATGTTAAAACATAATATTCGTCCAAATCAAAATGATAATTCAATGTTAAATTTTTTCTTTTTCTTGGCACTCAATGTTAACTTTTTTTTACCTAATTTTTTTTTTTAAAAAGCATAAAAAGTTGATCTAGTTAAAGAAGTCGGTAGACGAAAACCAAAAATTTACTTTTTTAGTTGGAAACAGTTAAAGTATATAAAAGGAAAATATTTATATATAAAATTGAAAAGAAATATTATTTATGTAAAAAAGTAAAAAAAAAAATGGAATCGAGGTATGGTGTTTGGCCCTATGGATTTTGACCCTTTGACTAGAATGTATAAAAATTCTTACAAGAACCATGTGAGCTCTGCTTCACATAAATACAACTTCACCAGTTTTATTTTATTTTATTAAAATACTTAATAAATATAAAATATTTAATTTATTTTATTGTTTTTACTAACTAACCAATCACATTAAGCTAAAACACAAAATTAAGCAACATAAATACTCACATGTCCACCATTGCAGCTACTTCATCTGGATTCTCAACTGCATGTTCATGCCATGTTTCATTAGACCTGTAATTATATTAATTAATTACATCATTAATTATAAACAAACCTATAATTACTATCTCAAGACAACACAATTATACTATCTTCATTAGTAGCAACTATCATTACACATTAAAGCTTTGCTTTATCATCTTAAAAAACAACAAAACTGATCTTTTCTTGAGCTCAGATCTGCTACATGATCTGATCTTAAATCTATATACACTAAAATCCAATGATGATCAGTAATTGTTGAAGATTCAATGTTTAGTTCCATGAAACCAGATCACATAAAACACAATTGAAATCGATGATATATACCTGATGGAATCAACTCCAATGAAGAACATTGAGAAGAGTAATGCAGAAGCAAAGATTACAAGTAGTTGCTTGAAAGCCATTGTTATTGATCTGTGTCTCTGTGTGAGACAGAGGCTTTTGTCGGTCTGTTGTGTTGGATAAAGAAGAGAAAGAAGAAGATGAAAAGGTTTCAAGGGAAGGAGTTATTATATAAGAGAAATTGGGAGTGACATGGATAATAGTTTTAATTAATTATTGAGAAAAGATCATATATAACTTCTTCATTAATTCCTTTTTTATTTTTAAAATTCTATCATGAATATAGTTCAAAATTCTCCAATGCTGACATGTTCTTTTACCATTTTTTTTATTTTAATAATGATTTTTTTTTTGCATTTATAACACCTAATGTTGAAAATGTAGGTGATACGAGAAGAGACAAATAAAACAAAGAGATATATTTTTATAGTAGAGAAGTCGTACTAACTCGTTTTATTCAATAAAAGAGGCATTGAGTTGATGTTTAAATTGCAAATTTTCTCATATTTTTCATGTTGTACTTGCTAAAACATGGAGCTATGTTTCACATAAATTATCATTTAATTTATAAAAAAAATATAATTGTGGAAAGTGTATCTGGTCAAGAAAATAAATTTATGCAACATTTTCCATTGGACTTGGCTGTAAGAAAATTATGTAACTTGTGTTATATTATTTTGGTGAGATATTTGTGTTATAGATCAAATATTGTTGATTTAGTTATTAAATAACAAAGATTAAAACCTTCTAGTACAAATTTTGTTATTTCCTATTTATTTAGGTGATTAGCAAAATTTATAGTAGAAAATCACAACAAAAAAAAACCAAAAAATAAACTGAAAAAAATATCTATAAGTATGTAAATATGAGTATGTTCATGTATGAAAATACCAAAAAATGACTCTTTGAAATCTTTGTTTCATTTGTCCTTGGAGTGTTTGGAAGAGCTTTTCAGTAAGGATATATGCATAACGATATGTTATTAATTATGGACAACTTTCCAAAAATAAAAATGCTTTATCAATATTTATTATGCAGAAGAAAAAAACATCAACAATAACATCTAATAATAATAATAATTATGATATATGCCGAATTGCTCTCAGTTTCTGGTTAGAATGATTTAGCTGATGACTTGACATCAGTGTTCGATTTCTATCTGCTGCATTATGATAGTTTAAAAAAAATATTATATAGGTGGATTTTAGGATATAGATTGGGTCTTGTCGATCCAAGTTAAAAAAAAATAATAATCATGATATATAATTGAAAGCTGATATTCCGTTGACGGTAATGGTCTAAAGATGCAGGCCACTTGAAAGACTTGTGAATATTTCAGTCTTGTGGTAAACATAAGTTCCACAATTGGTGGAGCAAATCCTCCAATCAATCTCTAACTTCCCAAGCTAATGAGGATTACGCAGACGATGATCACTGACTCTATTTTTCAACGACTAAGACTTAATTAGAATCAAACCATATTTCGAAAACCTAAAATAATTTGGAATAATAGTTTTTTTTTCTGAAATATGTATGGTTACTAGAATTTGGTTAAGTATTTATTTTTATAATTTTTTAATACTAGAATTTGATTTTAAGTAATTATGTAGTATCACCTAATAAGATATAGAGTCCAACGCAGTTTGGAGTTTTAAGATATAAGATTAGATCGTGGATTGTTAGACAAAGAAAATTAGTTTTCAAACTCTTTATGTATAATTAAATTATTTTGTTAAATAAATTCATTACATCATACAGTTTGGTGCTCTACATCTAGTATATATATCTTAATTATAAGAACTCTTTTTTTTGACGACAAGTGAATTTATTTCCTTACAATACATAATAATGCACTAAATGATTTCATGAATAAACATACAAGAATTATAACTATTTTATATTTTATTAAAAAACTACAAAAAGTTTAATTGGTGACACCGTTTTTCAATTTGAAAACAAACAGTTAAAAATAATGGTTAATA
The DNA here is from genome assembly GCA_963920545.1 of Lepidium didymum. Classification (NCBI taxonomy): domain Eukaryota; kingdom Viridiplantae; phylum Streptophyta; class Magnoliopsida; order Brassicales; family Brassicaceae; genus Lepidium; species Lepidium didymum. Next base: position 2,488,162 of record OY986981.1, on the reverse strand, counting down.
AAATATATTTGTAATAAAGTTTTTTTGAAGATTAAAATTGGTTGATAACACTAAAACAGTAAAGTAATGTAATTAGATAAAGTAACTTTCTTTAATATAAATGGTGGTCGTTTTCAAATATTTATAAATAAATTCGTTAGGAAACGATTGTTTAAACACCCATTAAAAAAATGTAAACGATCTTTTTGAATGTCATTTCCAAACATTTATCTTGCTTTCGAAGGAAATATAGATTAATAGTAAAATAAATATATTATTTACAAATGACCGGCTCGATGCTATCAATCAAATCCAAAGAGTTATGTCTGCATAATATTCAATTTAGACAATTTTATTTTCACAAAACAAAAATACCAAATATATAGAGAGAAATTTAGGCCCATATACATAAGTTAATCATTATTTAACTAACTACACATCCACTATTCTATAAGCTTATGGTGCACATTTATTTTACCCTTGATTGTAAGTTAATGATTTCTTATAGATGTCCCCTAGCCCATGTAGCATATTTAATTCAATTTTATAATAAATAAATAAATATATATATATATATATATATATATATATATATATATATATATATATATATATGTGCCACTTAGACCGTATCTCATTTAGAGAAGAAGCTTCAAATAAATCAGATGAATTATATTAATATTAATATTAGAGTCTTCCTTTCATTAGTAAGTCGTATAATGAATGTGATAACATATATTTTATCACAAAATAATAGTAGGTAATATATGTGTTGCTCTGATAATAAATATGATAATAAATATGTTAATGCATAATATATGTGTTAATTAAATATATGTTTATGAGATAATAAGTGTATTATTAGATAATATGTATGTTTTAACTATAATAAATAATTTAATGAATAATATATGTATATATATATATATAAATTAGCAAATAGTAAATGTATTACATTTAAGTTAGCAAATAATAAATATGTTTCTTAGGTTATAAATGAATTAGCTATTAAATCATTTATTAGTTAGTAGATAATAAATATTTTCCACCAGTAAGTAATATATTAACGGGTATTAGATTTTATGTTAATGGATAATAAATATATTAATTCGTTACAATATGAAATACTGGATAATACCAATATTATCATGTGTATACCAAATAAGTTATCCTGGTAACAAATATGTTAAGGGATACTAAATGAGTTATTTTGGTAACATATATGGTAGCAAATATGAAATGAGTTACCTAGTAAAATATATGTTACAAAACGAGAAATTGAGCATTAAATGTGTTGGGACAACATATTTAATGCTTTATCATTTTGTTTTTTTTTCCAATTAATGAGGTAGAAGACATTTTTGTGATTTGATAGGTTGATCTCTATCTATTTACTTAATTTATATAATTGAGTAGGAAGTTAGTTTTAATTATGTTTGTGTATATTCAACAAATTAACTCATATATATATATTGATATTTGTAACATGTTGGAAGAGTTTTGTCATTAAAAGACAGTTTTAACAAACAAATATCATATCAGGATTGGTCCAATCAATTATCTAAACTCCAAAATCAATTGTCTACACTCCTAGCACAACAAAATATGTCTTTCCATATATTTTCTTTAAACAGAAGTGTTATTGGACTCACTAGATTAGTTTATAAAATATCAAAAAATTAAATATTGACCAGCAGAATATAAAGATGGGCACAAGTAGTGAATATATATATTGAGTAATAAAAACATACAAAAATCTTATCCACCATAATAAATTAACCAAATTTTCTTAAGAACCAAAGAACAAAAGAAATCTTTTGTTGAAAAGAAAAAAACAACTCAGCTAATACTATAATTCTTACTGTCCTTTATCTTTCTTTTTCAAGCACGTGCAGTGGGCCAGCTGGATCACGTGTGAAACGGCTGGTAATTCCGACACGTCATTGTTTAGATATTAATGTAATATATCTGCTCGTCGGCGGCGAATGTCCGGATAATACGCCGGTGATTACATCAATTTGACAGATTCTATACACAAACCCAATCAAAAGTATTATCTTTAAGACCCAAAATCGTCTTCGTTTCAATTTATTATTACTGTATAATTAGAGAAAATGTTAACATTAAAAATAAAAAATAAACAGTACAAATTATATACAGTTAGATATTAATTCCAAGAAAGAAAACGTTAAAGCCATTTTAATAATATTAGTAAGTACTATACATGAAAACTTTTAATTCTTACAATAGCAAAAGATACATATTTGCTGTATATTATATATAGTTAATACTGTATATAATAGTTTTTCTTTTTCTTCTTTTTAGAAAGCTACATATACAACAAGAAAAATGTTAAAATGGAGATATCTTGCAGAAGTTTTGTCTGTTGAAATTTTTTGATAATTTGCTGTCAAAATTTTATAACTTTTCGACAAATCAATATTGTCGAAAATCCGTCTGAATATTCACTATAATTTTTATCGGAAAACAATTCCATCAAAATTTTGTTGAATATTTTTTAATGTTTTCTATAAAAAATAATTCGTTACAAGTTTTAGTCGGAAAAGAATTCCGTCGAAATTAGAAATTTCTTTGAATATTTGTTATGGATTCTCCATAGAAAACTGCTACACTTACTTTATATTATACTTGACAAATATACTGTTAATTAGCATTAGTCTAATTTACATTAGTCTATGTGATTGTCTGATTGAACATAGGAATATTATCAAAGATTAAAATCTTTAACAAATTTAACGGAGCTTAATTGGCACATTAACATTTATATATTTTCTTTTGTCAGTATAGTTTTTCTTTGATTTGAACCGAAGGTTTTAATTTTTGTGATACTATATTATATTAGAAATATACAAAAAGAATCAATATTCTCGATAATCAAGAAATTTACAAACACACATGATTTAGTTGATTAATCAATTTTCACATGTTGGGCAGTGATTAGGCTTCCAGAGTGATCAACATTAAATAACAAAATCAAAATATTATAAAAAAATGAAAATACATATTCAATGATGACAATAACGAGTTTGGCCAACAACGGATCATGTCATGTCTAAGTGTAATTCGGATCCATTCTTCATTAGGTCGTGATTTACTGGATATTAGTTTTTTTTGTTTTTGTCAACCTTACTCTTATAATTGAATTGGATCGACAAAGTCCGATCCATAACCAAATCTCATATCCTAAAATTTTTTTTTTTTCATTTCTCTTGCATCGGAAAGGAATCAAATCCTGGTGCCTGAGAATTTGTAAATTAACTACTACCACTGGACCACCTGTTATCGGCTACTGGATATTAGTTTAGAAGAAAAATAAAAATAAAATCTAAAATATATAAAATAAAGGGAACATTTAACAGCTAATGTAATAAAGTTTTGGGTCATATAATGTCCACATGATCTCTTGCGTTCAGTGCACATTAGTTTCTCCCATCTTTTACAATCATATTCAGAATTTGCATATTAACATTTGTATAATTTAACCTAAAAAACATTTGTATAAGTAATATTTGATTTTGGTCCAAGGTATATTTTCTGTATTTTTAAAAATATTTTATGATTACGAATCTTGGATTTGGTTTTGATTTCGGTTATTCAGTGTTTTAGAATTTAAATTTATGAATAAAGGTAAAACATAAAAAAAGTTTATAACCGATGAGTGAATGGTCGGAGAAAATCCCAAAAATAAATTATCCGGTTCTTCTATGAAACACAACATCATCTTCATAGAAAAATTGGCAAATACATTTGTATTGTAAGTGAATTGTTTTAGCCAGTGGGTTCAGACCGGTGGACTTCACATTCACTAGTAAAAAAAAAACATATACCAACAAAAAATTTGTGGGTAAATACAAAAAAAATTTGTGAGTATGAAGTTGTGGATAAAAAATTTCGTAGCTTTTCGTGGGTAGCTCTAGGGTCATCAAATTTTTATTTCATGTGACTATTTTATAATGGTGTACCAGTAATTATGTATTCTATAGGAAATTTTTTTTATAAACATTACGACACAATTTTTTTAGTAGAACTTTACCCACGAAAACGCACGAAAACCAACAAAAATATTGGTTGGTAAAAGAATACCCACGAAAACCCACGAAAAATTTTGTGGGTAAGAAATTACTGTTCATCGTGGGTTTTCGTGGCTTTGGGATTATACCCACAAAAAATTTCGTGATTTTTTCATTAGTCTTTTCTTTTACTAGTGATTTGTGTGTTGGACGAAACTCGAAAGATTGAGTTCCAACAAGTAACTTGAAACAAAAAGTTCAGTCTCTAAACCGTATAACATGAAGTTACAAAACTTTCTAGAGTCGAGTTATGTAGAGTTTGTTAGTGGAATTGTTTATTTGTTTCAATTATTGCTTGTGTGACAAATTATATGTTTTGTGGGACAAATATCACTAAGATTTAGCGAGTTTCCTGAATGATTACATGATACGTCTCATGAGAGTTACTTGCTCCTAAAATTAACTAAGAAATCAAACAGCTACACAGGAAATATCTTTAGAGAGATCAAACGATTACCCTAAGAAGCTCCAACCCTAGCCCCTCTCTTTGTTATATTCTCACAATGTAATATTCTCTCTTGCCAGATCCATTGCATAACACTAATATATATAATGCTTACATAAATTGGCTTAGGTTTTCTAAAGTACTTGTGGGTTCATTATGGCATGGCCCAACTTCTGAGGCACTCAACTGTATATGGCCCAATTAACAAATGGATTTGGTCAATAATCAACAAGTTCCAATGAAACATTTAACAATTTGTTAAATGCAGTTCTCCAAATCATCTCTATTGTATGGTTAAATATGTTTACAAAAAGCATAAATACTCTATTACATAACTTAGCGAAAGTGTACCTCTATATATAATTGTATCTCAGCAAAGTACATAACTTTTCTGTAAGGTTATTAGAGAAATTAAATGTACTAAGTAAATAGATTTTGCTTAATTCCAAGAAAAGTGAAACAAATACGTAACTATCACAAACAGTTTAGTTTATATATCGACCATTGTTCCTCGAAATACAAATTACAACAATCAGGTTTTCGGATTCAAATTGTTTATAGTAAATTTAAAGAGATTATAACTAACAAAAGATAAACCCTAATTAAGATCACAAATGCAGAGAGAGATCAAGACATTGATCATTCTCACTATTTACAACGTTATACTGATGATCCAAAATATGAACACGTTCTTGACCAAAATACTCTCCTTTGTAATTTCTACCTTGGTGTGAAGTGGCCGACACAACATGAGAACCATTGGATCTAAAGATTGGACGGTCAGGATGAACCGATGGAAAGCAGCCAACAGAAGGATAACCTAAGATGGTCAAGTTATGTGGAGAAGGAGAAGATAAGAAGACAGGTAACGTGTGAACCAAGTCATTGTTGTTAGCGAAATCATAAGCTCTTTTAGCTCTTCTAGCAGCAATTCTCTCTTTCTTATGAGCGTTTTGATGGCCTCCTAAAGCTTGAGAGCTAAGGAACTTTCTAGAACAAAAGAGACATGGAAACACTCTTGATAAAGATTTGTCTTCATCTAGCTTGTTGCCTTCTTGTGTTTGCTTGATCTCTTGTTCTTCCAATTCTACTTGTTGGTAATGATGATCTTCTTCCATTTTATGTTATCTACACACACAAACATAAGCATTACATTGAGTTCTAATAAGTTCACAACATAAGTTAAAGACTCAAGTTTAGAACTGAGAATCAAAACAAAAACTGTCTGAATGAATATATACCTTGAGCTAAAGAGCAAGAGATAGAGAGAATGTATGTGTTGTTGGTTAGAGAAGATGAGTTTAAAAGGGCAAGTGTAGAGATGAGAAGTAGAAGAGAAGTCAAGTAATGGAGAGTTGGAAAATGTGAAGAATCCTGTAAGTGGATTCATTAAGTGTTGTGTTTCTGTTGCAGAACCAACTTTGGAAGCAGGTTCTTTTAGCTGTATGGGCTTGGGAACAGTGGAGATAAGAGAGAGTCAGAGATAAAAGAAAAAGAATGAGTAAAAGGTGATGCATGTTGATGAAAAAGAAGATTTGATTGTTGGGACTTTTCAATTGGGAAATGGAATTTTCTTTCAATCTTGAGATTTGGATTTTTTGGGTTTAAATTGAAACGATCTGTTTGCTATTGGCTTAATTCTAACATTTTCTTTGTAATGTTTGACTATGCATTTAATGAAGTTTTTACTATTAGCTTCTTCGAGTCACATATTTAACATGTCAAATACACCAATGATCTTCTACATTACCTTAGGCCAATGATCCTAAATGGACTCTTGCTACTCAACTTTATTTATATGATTTTTTTCTGAAAACGATTCCACAAGTTTTCTTTACATAAATACTATAAATTGAACCTAAATCCAAAATAAAATTGTGAAATGAAAGTGAAAAAATAAAACTAATGAGATGACAAAGAAGCAGGATGGTCCACTACTTGGAAGCAAATGGGAAGAGTCATAAAGAGTGTGATGGGTCCTGACTGATCGCACCGCCCACAGTTTCTTGCAACTTGGCTACATCAAAATCATAGGAGTAAGCCAATTAATGGGTTTACATTTATAGATCTGTTTCAGCCCATTTAGCTTAATCATGTGGTTGTTGTTACTAAGGCCGGAAACAATCTATTGGTCTTACACCAAGGCCAGTCATTTTTTTTAATTGTTTTCCTTTCAATACTGAAACCCTGGAAAATCTTTGGTTGCCTGCACTAGCATGATCAAGTGGTTTAGTGTGATTTCAGCTGTGTGAGAATATTCAGATTTGAACTTTCCTCGACGTGCATTTGTGTGTGATATTTCCAAAACTTTTTACATGGTTTCTTTGATCCTCGGTGTAGACGTAGTCCATTAACCCGAGAATCATATATGATTAAAGACCCCAAGATCTGTTTTGGAGTTCATGGTGTTCATTGAACCGAATTACCCAAATTATCAAAAACAATCTTGTGTTATCTATGAGATTTATTTTGTCTTTGATTTTACCATTCCACTGGTTTTGTATTGATCTTAGCTCTATCAAATCATTAAAAACACCAAAAAGGTTTTTGAAAGTACCAATTTATGAGGTCCTGGGCATTCGCACTCTTGATCTTGACACATGCCATGAACCTCCTCCTAAATTTTAAGAAATGGGAAATTTGTTCCTAAAATGAAATGGTATCTCATGGTCCAAGACTCCAAGAATTGGAACATATTCTTGTAAAAATATTGTACCTTTAAATAATCAATAAATGCAAAAAAAAAAAAAAACTAAATTAGTTAATGCAATAGAAATCCAAACAAGAGAAGGTTAGGTAGCATAAAAGAAAGGAGGTTGGTAAGAAGAGTGGTGGAGGAGCAAAAGAGTATTGTCATGAGAGTTAAGTGTCACTTCGTTCACTCCTTATCTAACATTCCACACTTCTTTATATAAATTTCAACAATCTCTTTTCTCAACATTTTTTCATATTGTCTACATCGATTTGGAACTCTTTACTTAGACCTCATTCATCCTCCGGTAACTTTCCTTTCTTCACCTCTCTCAATCTTATGTTTTACAAGTCTTTAACAACTAGTTTAACCAAACATTGTCTTTTTGGTATCTCAACATTGATATGTGTTAGATGGTACATTTTTTTTGCAAATTAATGTTCTTATAGAGTATTTAAATATTTTTCTGAGATATCGATGTACTATTAGCCAAAGTGACATGGCTGCCCACATGGTGTGGTTGAGTGGTAGAATGAGATTTGTTAATGTCTTAGTATTGTTTTTTTGGATTCGAACCTCCCTCACAATTAGAATCACATCATATTACATGTGGACTTTAGAAATTTTTATATAGTTTCATTTGGTCCTGAAAATAGACGGATCTGACTCAAAAACTAGTTATGAAGAAAAGTCTTCGAAAACCTGGTTTGGAACTCATACTCTCCATGTAAACCGGATTATCCATAAAATCAGCCTTCTTACTTATTTGTTAGATATTTCCCACGTGGCCGGTTAGGTTGTACAGATTTTCCGGTCGTGGCCGGTTTCTTGACCGACCTCTCTTTCCATCTTGCATATAAACGACTCTTTTAACGGCGTGAGTTTCTGTTGGGCGTAAAAACCTGCTAAAAGATAACGCCGTTTATCTCTGTTAACCACAAATGACAAGAGACGTTTGGCTTACGAACCTAATCTCACCAGGCCCCTCTGTGGTGAGAACGATCGATTAATCAATCACGCACGAGAAAAATGAGTCTCCTGAATCTGCTTAGACTTACAGTCTTCCCCTTTCCACAAAAATCAATCAGATCCTATCGATATTTTCTTGGAAAGCTTAAGCATTTATATAGAAATCCCAATTGAATTCAGCTGCGACAGAAGTGAATCAATAGTGAGAAAATGGAGAAAGCTGCTGAAAGACAGAAGATTTTGCTTCGTCATCTCAATCCAATTTCCTTTTCTTCTGCTTCTTCTCTTAATCATGAACATTGTCTTTTGTCTGTAAGTTTAGTTTTCTTAATCGTGAGTTTCAGTGGATATTCGTGTTTAGGCTGCCTGCATCATCGAGATCCTAGACCTTATGATTGCTTCTGGAAGATGATCTCAACATTGTTTTGTGTTCTCACTTGAATCTTTCTTATGTTTTGTTTATGTTAAATTCAGCCTGTGAATTGTGCTGCTGAGTATTCCCCAATGGCTGCTTTTGGAGACGATATTGTGATTGTAGCGTAAGTCAACACTTACCACATCTCTCACTGGATGTTTCTTCCTTGAATTTTCTTGTAATCTTGACTAGTCCGAGACTTCTTTTAGGGCCTATCGTACCGCCATTTGCAAAGGGAAACGTGGAGGTTTCAAAGACACTCTTCCAGATGATCTTCTAGCTTCTGTTCTAAAGGTAGTTGGTTATATATAACTCAACTCAGACATGAGAGTAGTAGTATCTGTAGTTTCTCATGTCCCATGTTTTGTTTGAATTAGGCTGTGGTAGAAAAGACATCTTTGGATCCAAGTGAAGTTGGTGATATCGTTGTTGGTACTGTTCTTGCGCCCGGTTCTCAGAGAGCCATGGAATGTAGAGTAGCTGCGTACTTTGCTGGTTTCCCTGGTACTAAATCAACTTCTTATTTCATTGGAAGATTTCAAAGCAATCAATTTGTTGTTGATGTGTTGCTTCCTTGTTTTGCGAGCTAGACTCCGTGCCAATTAGAACTGTCAACAGACAATGCTCATCAGGGCTACAAGCAGTTGCTGATATCGCTGCTTCCATTAGAGCTGGATATTATGACATTGGTAAGGCGCGGTTGAATCAAATCTTGTAGTCTCTAGCTGTTTGTGTAGGCTGCTAGATTGATTCACTCAGCCTTGTCTCTGTTGTGAACTGCAGGTATCGGTGCTGGAGTGGAATCAATGTCAACTGATCATATTTCTGGAGGCGGCTTTCAGGCCTCTAATCCGAGGGTACATTATCTCTATCTCGAGCAATGTGTAAATTCATTTCACAAGAAGAGTTCTGTGATGATTCTGTAAAATCTTATATGGGAACAGGCACAAGATTTCCCGAAAGCCCGTGAGTGTTTGCTTCCAATGGGCATTACTTCTGAAAACGTTGCAGAAAGATACGGTATCACAAGAGAAGAACAAGATATGGCTGCGGTTAGTTACTTAATCTCGTCACATTTGTCTTAGGAATTCATGTAAGTACTGATTCAGTGATCAACAGGTTGAGTCTCACAAGCGTGCTGCAGCTGCAATAGCATCTGGTAAACTCAAGGATGAAATAATTCCTGTTGCTACCAAGGTAAAAAAACAACTCCCTTTAACCTCTTTGGTAGAGCCTTCTCTATAATCGGACTTTTGTTCTTGGCAGATTGTGGACCCAGAGACTAAAGCAGAGAAGGCAATTGTTGTATCTGTCGATGATGGAGTGCGTCCAAACTCCAACATGGCAGATCTGGCAAAGCTGAAGACTGTCTTTAAATCGAACGGTTCCACCACAGCTGGTTAGAAACAACTTTCCACCTTTCTTTGACATAAAATAGATGATCGATATTATGGATTCAAACCTTCATATCTGTGCATTGTGTAGGCAATGCTAGTCAGATCAGTGATGGCGCTGGAGCAGTACTGCTGATGAAGAGAAGTTTGGCAATGAAGAAGGGACTTCCCATTCTTGGAGTATTCAGGTAAAATGAATATGAACTGTCAACATTTTGAACGATCTAAGAATCCGAGCAATCTGATCCCGGAACAATGCAGGAGTTTTGCTGTTACTGGTGTGGATCCATCTGTAATGGGTATTGGTCCAGCTGTCGCCATTCCCGCCGCCACTAACCTTGCAGGACTCAACGTCAGAGATATTGATTTATTTGAGATCAATGAGGTAGCAAAATGTTTCCTATTGGTTTCTTTTCTGTGTCAGAAGAATCCGTACTGATAATACTGTTAAAAACAGGCATTTGCATCTCAGTATGTGTACTGCTGCAAGAAGTTAGAGCTAGATATGTCAAAGGTCAATGTTAATGGAGGAGCCATTGCTATTGGCCATCCTCTGGGTGCTACAGGTTACTACTACTTACAAAAGCTTGTCTTACCAGATAATATGTGCAACGTGTGAAACAGGCTAATCGAGTTTGTCTCTATGTTCAGGAGCTCGTTGTGTTGCAACATTGTTGCACGAGATGAAGAGGAGAGGAAAGGATTGTCGTTTTGGAGTAATCTCAATGTGCATAGGTATATTATGTCAAAAACAAATCAGCTCAATGATTACCTTGCTATTATGTTGATTGTCTGTGTAAATTGCAAATGTGACAGGCACTGGTATGGGAGCTGCAGCTGTTTTTGAAAGAGGAGACTCTGTTGATAACTTGTCTAATGCTCGAGTGGCTAATGGGGGCGGTCATTAGAACTATAGTGAGAGGTCGAATAAGTTGAAGTAGCAATGAAGCATTGAGTCTAATGAAAGTGATGCTTTAGCTCTATCACATTGTTCAATAATGAAAACTTGTCATTATGAGTTTAAAATCAACTACTTTTTCTGTAAACAAAGAGTTAATCTAAAACCAAAAGTTACATCCTTTCTTGCACAAATCTTAACATACCACTCATCCCTCGCAAATCTCATTCGGCATCTTCGGGAGATCCACCTGGCACCAGCTGCATTACAACAATTTCAACACTGGTTTATCAGCAATATGAAGATTCAAATGATTAGTTAATCATTTGAAGATAACTGGAAAGAAATCACAAGGAAGTTATACAATTTTTAGAATGAGCAACCAATTTAGCTACAAGTGTTGGTAATTTCTAAAGTATAGATGAGAAAGGTATTTTGACATACAATGGCTATGTTGTTGCCATTGAGCAGAATCTGATCAAGCTTCGTGACACGTCTTCCTTCTGATGTAATCTCACTGCACGGTGATGCTTAAAATTAGAGGCACACACAAGTTAACATTTAAATCGAGTCTTATTGCAGACAAAACTTGAATCCAAAAGATTTATATCTCCAAAAGCAGCAGGGGACTTAAAACATCAAATCAATTATCCGCAAACCACAAACAAACTCCAGTGACCAAAAACGCATATGATCCAGTCTATGTAAACATCATTCTCCAGCAAAGCAATGAACTTCGATGGAAATTTTTACACGCTCTTTTAAATTGAAACTTAAAATTGGCATATTGCAAAGAAATTTCTCTAAAAAATCAGTACTTCGAAACAAAATCCAACGGTTTGGGTTCTGCAAATTACAACTATAGTTTAATGTCGCATAAGATTTTGATGGGCGCAAGTAAAGATGGGTCCAGCAATAGATGCTCACGAGTAAGCAATAAACTAAAACACATCGCAAAAAAAAATCGATTTCCAAAGGGGAAAAAAAACAGAACTTCAAAACCCTAAATCAGAACTTACTACTCGGTGACATCTTCAAGGACCATGTTGACGTAAACGTCGAAGCCTTTAAGAATACCAACGAGCTCCTTGTCTCCTTTCATAATCACCCATATCCTCGATCCTATGCACCTGTCGATTAGCTCTGCAAAACACACCAATCAGCGCATGAAAATTGGGATCAATTTTGCGACAAGTAATTGTGTCAAAATCGCAGATCCAGTTCTCATACGAAGTGAGTAGATGTAAAAAAAGAAATATATAATACCAGATGGAAGAAGCTGCGAAGGATTGTTCGCCATGACTAAGAGCAGTAGCTGTAGAGGCAAGTAAAGACCAATGCTTTTATTTTCTTTCGATTTGAGGGTATTTTAAGTAAACAAATCGTACAGTGATTTTGCCGATTTACAAAAGAACCCTCAAACTATCTAATTATTTCGATATTGACCTTAAACTATTGATTTGTAAATATTATTATCTCTTATTATAATAAAAAATAATTATCTCTTTATAACTGATTATTATTATTATATAGATAGTATTATTAGTTTGTTTTAATTTTTAAATATAATAAAAACAAAATTTTTAAAATATAAATAAAATACAAAAGGTGAATTATATTTAAATTTGTGTGGCCCGTGTTGATGGTTAACAAAGAGATAAAATTTTAATATCTACTATACATAAACTTTAAATTGTCACATAAATTTGTAATTATAAGAAAATTGTCACATAATTATGGCGAATCATATCCTCACGTATTCATATACTAGTATATATTAAAATTTATCTCTACCGGATATTATAAATATGAGCTAGATGATGTGACTTTAATACGCATTAATGATGTTATAACTTAGATTACAATTACGTTTATTTGTATTATCCCGTAGATATAATAATGTTAAATAACTTAGATTATTATTACTATTATAATAATGATGTTATAACTAAGATTATAATAAATAATAAACAACAAATAAGATTTCACGGGATATTTAGAAAATATCATATAATAATAGTCACAATTAAGCTCACATAATATTAATATATTATATCGAGTCATAATCAACCTAATGAATTATCGTTAATGTTAACTTTAAACTTGACAAAATTAACTTGAAATATCAAAATGCTAATCCTATTCTCTACATAAAATCGGATCTAATAATAACGGTGAAAGAGAGCAAAAGTGATGAAAATTGACGGCGAGATTTTCCGAATAAAAACTCTGGCGACGGCGAGAGAAGTCGCAGCGGATTATCCTGGTTACGTTTTATTAGATTCCGAAGCTGTAAAATACTTTGGAGTTCGCGCCAAACGGCTTGAACCTAACCAGATCTTAAAACCGAAACAAACTTATTTTCTCGTCGAGCTTCCGAAGCTTCCACCGGAGACTACGGCGGTTGATAAGGAGAATAAGCTTCTTTACCGGAGAGTTAGGTCTGGTATTCACGTTGGCGCGAAGGAGACTGGTCTAAAAGACATTTCTTGGGCATTTGGCGACACTAGTTGAAGTTGAAGACATTTCTTAAGCACATCACCTTGAGCAAATTGATTTAAGAGATTGCACAAGCTTAGAGAGCTTACCAGTCACTGATAAGTTTAAACATCTTCAAGTACTTAATCTTTCTGGTTGCAATGGTATTAAACATTTTCCAGATGTTGTAAGGACCATAAGAGAATTGAATCTTGAAGGGACTGGTCTAAAAGAATTAAGATCACAAACAACACAGTACTCTAAATTGGTAAAACAACAAAGTGATCCTACAACTTTAAAATCAACACAAAGCTTATGAACTTTTCATCATTATTCATTATGTGCTAAACTTGATTCAAATTCAATCAAGTTTGGTTCATTTGTTTTCTAATTTTCTTTTTAGTCAACAAATTGTTTTTTGGATCAAAACAGAAAAAAAAATGTAATCTGATTTGTAAAATAGTTTTTTAAAGTTTCTAGACAACGTTGAGCGTGTGGACAAAAAAATAATTGTGACGGTAATGTTGTAACTCAGTGTATATATGATTTACCTGTGTTTTTTTTTGTCTCTTTTATTATTATTAACCTAAAGTAACATGATATATAACGGGCGGAATTGACATTCTCCTAAAACTAAATTGAAAATCAAAATACATAAAATCGGCGAAATCCGATGAATCCCCGAAGAATTATCCAAAAAAAGAGAAGAATAGATATAATGACTGGAAATAGCTTATATAGGAAAAAAAATTAAACTCGAAAGTTACATTCTCAAATTCAGAAAACCATAGCCTCCAGGATGCGAACACAACATCAGTGGACGACAAACTCTCTTATAGATGTTGTAAACATTTTAATAAAAAATCATTTATGAAGAGGAAAAAAAAACTTTGATTAATTCATAATTAACTAATTATTGTCAACCAGAAAGATGAGATGAGATTAGATCTAGACATAATACCTGAAATCTAATCTGAACCCGACCCAAAATAAAAGAAATCAAATCGAACCGAATTTGATAAAATACCCAAACGGAGTTTATATTATAAAAGTTTGGGTATCCGAATAGATACTCGAAATATCCGAAATATATTACATATTTTAAAATAAATATATGTATAATTTTTTAATTACCTAAATATTCAAAATTATAATTATAAATTTAAATATTAATCAATTTGAATTAAACTATTGAAAAAACCAAAATATATAATTTTTAAAATTAAATTATGATTTTTTAAAAATGTTTTTTAGTTTTTTAAAAAATATTAAAATAAAAATATGAAAACCCGACCTAAATTCGAACTAAATCTAACTCGAAATAGAATAATTTATAAGAATTAAACTTGAAATATATTAAATTGAAATTAACCATAAAATTCTAAAATAATGGAATGAGTTTTATATGTTTAAAACTGTAATCTTCCTCACCACTTTTAACGTGATTTAACTTTTAACGTGATTCTTAAGTTTAATATTATTATGGTTGACCAAAAAAAAAAACTGAAAAGATTCGACCAAACGTGAACCGGTGAACGGGACCTGGATGGCCAGGCATGAGATCATACATCTAAGGAAAGACACTTGACATTTACATAGCAACAAAAAACGGGTTGGTGAAATTGCCCACAAATCAGATTCCTATATTAACAAAATAAGAAAAAACCAATTTTGCCTTCTTCTTCCTCTTCACTAGCAATCATACTTTGAGATCGGAGATGGGCGGAGATGGTAAAGTTTTCACTTTGGCTGAGGTTTCTCAACATAGTAGCTCCCAGGATTGTTGGATCATCATCGACGGCAAGGTCTTTACTTCGATCTTATCTTCTACTCTCTCTTACTTCAATCAAAATTTTGATCCAACTTTGCATCTGTTACTTGTGTGAAATTTCTTGTTCGATCGAAATTCTTGAGTGTTAAAACTTGAAGTTACGATCTTTGTGGGTAGATCTGAACTATTGCGAGATTTATAGGTCCTTTTCCTAAGTTCTACTTTGGTTAGATTCTTATTTGAGTGTGATTGTTTTGATCTCGTATCTTTGGATAAGTGAGTGAGGTACTTGTCTGTTTGATTTGGGATAAAAGTTGAAACTCACTTACTTTATGTCTAGAATTGTGTGGAATCTGAAACGATAATGACAAAAGTTTACAGTTTTGTTTTTTGTGTTTCGTTTTGATTGTAATTTAGGTTTATGATGTGACAAAGTTCTTGGACGATCATCCTGGTGGAGATGAGGTCATTTTGACTTCTACAGGTAACATATAGATTACTAAATCACAGATCTTTCATGGTTGTGTTAGTTCATGTTTTGCATACAGTTTATGTTTACAATTCTTCTCAGGGAAAGACGCGACTGATGATTTTGAGGATGTTGGACACAGTACGACTGCAAAAGCTATGCTAGATGAGTACTATGTGGGAGATATTGATTCAGCTACTGTTCCAGCTAAAACCAAGTTTGTTCCTCCTACTTCAAAGACAGCTGAGTATAATCAGGATAAGAGCTCAGATTTCGTCATTAAGCTTCTGCAGTTCCTTGTTCCTCTTCTAATCTTAGGCTTGGCTGTTGGCATTCGGTTTTACACCAAGTCTAAGACTCCTTCTTCTTGAGGATTGAATTGGGGGCCTCTGCTTGCTTCTGCACTAATTGGTTAAGCTCCTGTCTTTATATCTATGCCTGTCTTTGTAAGACATTACATGTTACATTCTCTTTTGCAATCAAGTGGATCTGCCATGTTTGATTTTCAAATCATCTACCTTTGCTGTCTTATATCAATCAAATACATTTACAAGGGATAATTGAAAAATATCACTCATTTTTGAGACTAATCTCAAGTCTTGTCTTTGCACTCATTAAAAAATCAGCAACAAATAAGAGAAAATTAAAAAAAGTGATGAAACTCTGAACTGAGCTAATCTGTGCTTGCGCAAGTTCTCTCCATTACCTTTGAATCTGTTCTGAAAGACTGCTTTGATGGAGAGCTTGATCCTCTTGAAGAACTATGTCCAAAGAAAGTTAGTTTCCCCATTTTCTTTGAGAAACTGCTCATGAATTTGCGTGAGTGCGACCTCTGCATGTCTCTCTTCATACAGATATGTTCTTTCTCCAGGTCGTTAAGTCTCATTCTCAATCTAGCTAACTCGAGTTTTAGCTCTCGGTTTTCTCTCCTCAGAGATGCGTAGTTGTCTTTGGGTGACATTGCTGCGCTGAGAGCTCCGCTATTGATTCTCCATGGCTGTTGTTGCTGCTGCTTTGGCTTTGGCTCTTCGTCCGAGTAAGGAGAGCATAAGGAGCTTCGAAGCTTGAGTTGCTCAAAGTAGAGAACTTGAACTATAGATTGCAGAGGAAGCCGCTCGTTTTGCGCAGCGTGTGCTCCAGCCTCTTGTGAGAGTTTCTGGAAGTCGATAAGTTTTGACAGCTTCTTTTTGTCTGAATCTGATGTCCCTTGATGTGCCTGATGAGCATAAACCGAAGTTACGTATCAACAAAACAAGAAATGTTTTAGATTGCATTCTAACAACTTACCTTAAGATAGAGGTCAATGGCGCGGTACAAACCATCGTGAAGGGTGCGAGCATGAGGCGGTAAAGCTTCTACGATGAGCAAGAACTTGGAAAGGTCGAGGTTAGCATCTGGAGCAATCTCAGCAAGGTAACTGTCTACAAGCTTTGAAACTTTAAACATGGCGGTTTGTGAAGGCGAATTTGGACTATCGCATTCAAATACGGATTCTTCATCCTCGCTATCATCTCCTCCTCCTTGCTGTGAGAAATTCACCAAGATTCTGTGAACCGTGTCAATGTCGAACAAAGTATCTCCTGCATGACGAAAAGATGGTATCAAGAGATCGTCTAGAGTTGCCATATCGAGCTGAGAACTGATCCTCCTCTCTAGATCGAGCCTGCAGGAAACTGAAGCATTAAGTATCACTGCTCTTCTCAGTAGCCCAAAGTGGAAACTGATTGGAACCACGAGGTTCTCTACAGGCAAAAGCGTAACAATTGTCTCAACAATGGTTTGTTCATGTTCAGATCTCTTTGTCAGCTCTCTCTCAGCGTAACTCACCAAAGAAGCTCCTATACTCTCTGGACGCACACCACGACACTTCATTGCATTCATCACTCTCTCATACAAATCAATCCTAAGAACTGAAAGATCTTCAATCCACCAATCTCCGCCATCACTGCTCTTCGCTTGTCTACTCATGTGAAGCCTCCCTGAGCTACTGTACTCCAACCTAGAGAAGCTCGAAGCGATTTGCTCAGCGCAGGCCTTCGAGGCAATGGCATCAATACATCTACCTGTAATATTGAGTTCATCTGCAAGAGGTAGAAGATTCTCCGATTGTTTCAAGACTTGAACACACATCTCGAGGTTCTTACATACAATGCTCTCAAGATATTCCTCTGTTCTTGAAGCCAAGTTGTCTTTAGAATACTCTTCTGTCATCTCAAGGTAATCAGAGACACAAAAGAGCTGAGCAACGTTAGAGGAAGTGATCTCAAAGTTGATTCCATAGCAGAACTTGGCTGCTAATTCAAATATCTCTGCACCTCCTGGGAGACTAAGAAGCTCCACTTTAGAGATATCTGAATCTCTGTGTTCTGCAACTATTCTCCGAATTCTTCCACTTCGAGAGACTAAAGGAAACTGAAAAATGAAGAGTCAAACACTTACTTCAGAAGCTCCATAGCATAAGAAATAAACAATGGTCTGTGTTTCTTAAGTATGAATATACCTTATGAAGAGCAAAGCTTCCTCCATTTACTTCTATGGTGATATCGCTTGGAACATCTCGAAAGATCCTGAGAACAAAACATCATTGGCAAGATTTAAACAGAACCATCCAGAAACACTTTAAAAGAGTTCCAATTCTGTTACAAAAACTGATCATGAGAACAGAACATACCATTCACTACAGCTTTGTCTGGAACTTTTGGCAAGTGAGAGTTTCTGATGATGGTGGAGATGTTGATGATGCTGTAACAGAAGATGCTGATGATTCTTGTCCATGAAGTAGAATTATGTTCAAAAACCAGAGAAACAAGAAGAAGAAGAAAGTGGAGAGAGAGAGATAATGGTAATGGTAATGGTGGTGAAGAATGAGCATTAATCATAGTATTTGGCAAATCAAAAGTTTTTGTCTTTGTCTTTCTTGTTGGGTCCCTTGACTCACTTCTTCTGTCTCTCCAAACTTTTCTCCTTTACTTTTTTTTTTCCTTCAATCTTTTTGAAATTTTAAGATCAAACCTTTTTCAAACAAAATATTGTCAAACTTGAATTTATCCACCGTTTTTTCTTTCGGATAACAAAAGATTCTCATCAAAAATAGAACACAAAACACAAAAACAAAATTATAATTTTATATTCTACAGATAATTTTATATTTTCCAAAAATATTTAGCCAAATACTTTACATTTTCGAACTTTTAAAAGTAGATTTATTTTTTTGTCGCAAGAATTCGAGCTAATATATTATTTACTATAACTTTAAACATTTGATGATACTAATGATATAATTAATGGCTCTAACATCATTTGAACTATGTATCGACAAGCCTTCCAATTGTTAAAAGAAAAAAAGTGACCATAATTTATATTTCGTGTTATTTTTGACATCGTGTTGATTTATATTTTTTGGAAATGAAGATTAACTTTGCAGAAGTTAACGGTTTTTTATAACAAATATCCTTAACAGAATCAGAGTAGTTAACAATTGTAAGGTGGAGAAGATTAATAATATGTTTAATAAGAAAAGTAATTTTACAAAAAAAAAAAGTAAGCAAAAACAAATATAATACAGTAAAAGTTGTAAGAAGAGAAAAAAAAAGTAGCAAAAAGGCTTAAATCCAAAGGAAAAATGATTTGAGAGTGGGAAAAGTTAAAGCGGGAACAAAAAGTAGCGTTGATTTTGGAAATTAAAATTTGCATTATTATTAAAATCTTTCTTTTGGTCTCCTTTGTCTCTTCTTGAAATCATTTTAATTATCTGTTAGGGATAAAAACAATAAAGTCGCTTTCCAAACCCTAATCTCTACAATTTTCTAATTATGATATAATGTTAATTTGACTAATTCGTTTTACTATGCGACTAACTTTACATTTTAAAGTTACTCTACAATTTCTCTTAACTTTCAAGAAGAAATTTAAACAATATTATATATAAGCGATAATGTTTTCTTGCGAATTTTAATTTTATGAAGTTTTGAAAAGTATACTGATTACATGAAATTATATAAAAAAGAGTATTGTTTAAGTTTCAGATTAAATTTTGGATGATCATCACCTCATCAAGCTTAACTTTTGATGGTCAAATCGCACAAAGTTTGGATATTTTTAAGAAAAAAATACTTATTAAAACTTAACTATTGTTAACAGAAACGTCAAAGACAGGTAGCAAGTGGTTAGGTTCTTTTTATAAATTTTTAGGCACTAAAGTTCGAACCACTTCTCTGTAATAGAATGATGAGATAAAAAATCAGTAGACTAATTAGACAAAAAAACTAATGTTAACATAAATTCATCCAAACAAAAAATTCAAATAAATTCAAACAAAAAATACATTCATCTTTAAATTCTTTTTAATCTAGTGGTTAGAATGATCCAGCTAATAATTTGATATTAGGAGTTTGATTCATCTCCATTACATTATAGTAGATTAAAAAAAATTAGAGGTAAACTTAGACTATAGATCATGTTTTGTCAATCCAATTATTCGACAAAAAAATCTATATTCAAGTTAGCATATCCAATTTAATTCTTTTTATATCAATAATTAGTTTGAGAGTATCTAGTATCAGATTTATACACTAGCTTCAAATTAAAAAACTTTTGTTTTCCAATGGAGTTTTATGTAAATTACAAAACAACTACATATCATTGACTTAAAAATGTTTTCCAATTAGATTATTTCAATAAAGTGTTAAAAATGTTTCCCAAAAAATAAAAAATTTAAATTATATAAAATAGATAGTCAAATACACCTCCCTTTAGAGTGTGTTAGTTGGGGTTGTGAATTAACGTATTGCGTGTGATGTCGATAATAGTGTAATTGGTTGAGTTAGTAGGACCCTTAGTCACGTTCTTCATTACTTCATTCACATTCACATGCTTAACAAAATCCAAATACATTGACTAATATGCTCACTAAATATACTCATAATGAGTTGGTCTACTAGTTGAAACTTCATTCTTTTTTTTTTTGGTCGTTACAAGGGATAACAATCTATTTTATTTTGAATACCCCTACTTTAGAATTTCGAATATACGAACCAAATACTCAGCTGAAATATATGTATTCTTTGCCTTTTTTTCTTTTTTTTTTCAATCCAAAATTCCGTAGATATGATCAATTAATGTTTAGAGAGTCAATACCAACAACTAATTCTAAGTTTTCTAATGAAATATAATTTCATATTCGTCTGACTAAATAGAAGTAACATAATTTTCGATGAAAATCAAACTCAAAATGGATAGATTTACATCTTATCTTCAAATAGTCTCTACCACATACTACAACTTGGTTTTGTTCTTCTTGAAGTATTCTTTGTATGATCCAATGCAACGCATAATAGATTGAAATTATCCGAAAAATGTCCCTAGCACAAATCTTGACCCAACCCAATCTGAATCGTTTTCATATATCTTCCCTCTATCATCAATTCATTTATTTTGTTTCAATAAACAAACTATATATAATATTATTTATGATTTAAGAAACACTATTAAGTTTAATGATTAGCTTTCGGACAGTGTTCACAAAAGCTTTCTTGTAGAGCTCTTCCACTTTAAGTATTTGTGAATGGTTTCAATTTCACTCTTTAGAAATTGTTTCATAGATGACTAAAATTGTTTTTGCTTGTAGTTAGTTAAAATTAAAAAGTAGTTTCTAAAACTTTTTTTTAATTTATCTCATGTAATATGGAAGGACTGGATCCTTAATATTAAAATTATTAGTCAAATCATTTATCATCTGAGAAAAATTCAAACACAATTATTTAAAATCGAAGTTGACATTTAACCATTAATAATTTTCATTAGCCACTTAGTTAACTTCCTTTTTTTTCAAATCAAAATATAAGTTCACCGAAAAAACAATCTAAATTAAGTACCACACTTCCCCAACAATTGGAAAAAAAAAAAAGCTGTGTAGTTTTCGATTATATAAATTTCAGTTCATGTATTTTTTTTTTGTTTTTTCATATGAATTGCTTCCTCTCATTTCTTCAAAAATATTGCTGAATTGATATAAGATTTTGATACACTTTAAAAAAAAATGTTATTTAGTAAATTTTCTCAGTTGATATACATATCAATTTCCTTCCACTTAATATTTTGGCGATATTTTCCACTCCACAAAATTCTATAGCAGAAGAAACACACAGTTTCATTCCCATGGTCCATATGTCACCGTCGATCTCCATCGCAACCACCGTCTCACCGGCTTCTCTTGCCGGAACTTTGGTGTCGAACTCAAAGGTAGAAAAGGTTTATTGCTTCTGTAATTTCTTCTCGCTGAGATTTTCTCTCGGAATGGCTTTACGTTTCTGTATCTTCAGTTATATAATGGCCTCGATCGAATTAGTCTTCATCTTCTCAGTTAAATAGTTGGGTTTCGGTTACCAGATTGTATAAATTGTGATCATCGAAAGTTCGTATTCTGTGAGATTGAGTGATGTACTCTAAAATTCAATTTCACTGATTAATGAAGAACCAGTGAGATTATGTCTGTAGATTTTTTTAATAAAAAGATTATGTCTTTGATTATGTCCTATCTGTTGTTTGCTTTATTAATCCTGCCTTTGTTGTTTAAAGCGGTTCTGAAATGAAAGACAGAGTTACACACTTGTCAGCTTGATTGTTTTTGGTTGAAACTTTCATTGAGAGATTATATAAGTGGTACATTTATGTGTTCTTTAAGATCAGTTGATTGTGTTTGTCGTTTCAAATTGGATTTTGTAGACTGTATCTTTTAGTTTACATCGGAAGAGCAATGATGCTACAAAAACAAACATGAACTACAACAAGTATAGATCTTGTTCTGTTTCTGGAGGATATAACAACACATCTGTGGAGAATGTACCTTTTCCTCGTGATTACTTCGAGCTCATTAACCAAGTAAGCTTTTTTTGTTTGAGTTTGCAGATATCTTAATCTCTTTTCGGGTATATCATTACACAGTCTTCCATTTAAAGCTATTAAGTGCTGTGGTAGAAAAATGTAGCTAAAGATTGTAGATTTCAGGTTTCCTATGCCAAAATTGCTTGTAAAGCTAAAGCATCAGAAGATGATGTTTTGTGCATGAAAAATACAGGCCAAACAAGCAGTTGAATTGGCTATGAAGGACGAGAAACAGTTAATGGTGAGTTTTGCAGTGGTTGTTTAAATATGGATCTACGAGAACACATTATTTTTCGTGATCCAAGGGAACCGTTTTACAGGAAATTGAGTTCCCCACATCTGGTTTAGCATCTGTGCCAGGTATTCCGTTTTCATCTGTGCAATGTTGCTTTCTTGCTTGCTTCTTATATGATATTGTTTAATTTTTTTGTTCCATTTTACTTGTTTTAGGTGATGGTGAAGGAGCCACAGAAATGACAGGAAGTATAAATATGATACGCGAGTTTTGTGACCGCCTATTAGCTCCTGAAAAGGCTCGCAGCACAAGAATTGTATGTACTATGTATTGTTTTCTAAATAATGATGGAGTCAACATTCAACAAAATATTTCGTTAAAGAGCTTGCATTACATGATTTCAGTTCTTCCCAGAGGCAAATGAAGTCAAATTTGCTCAGAAAACTGTCTTTGGAGGAACGTACTTTAAGTTGGACTATCTGACAAAACCCTCTCTTTTTGAGGACTTTGGTTTCTTTGAGAGAGTAAAAATGGTTGATAGAGTGAAGCCAGAAGACGAGCTGTTCCTTGTCGGGTACCCATATTTTAATGTCAACGGTAATTCCCTGAAAACCCTGTTAACAATATCCACAATGAACTCATTAGTCATTCCTTTGTTCTTCCTCTTTCCCCATTCAGAGATGCTCGTAGTGGAAGAGCTCTACAAGGAAGCTGTTGTGAACACTGAGCGAAAACTAATCATCTTCAATGGAGAACTTGACCGCATACGATCAGGCTGTATCCTTTTTTCTTCTCATTAATGAGACAAAGTATGACTTTATTTCCATTTGCATTACAACTTGAGAGCCAAGAGAAAGACTCTTGTTTTTCTTAAAAGAAGGACAAAACAAAAGACTATCCCAAGTTCTTTTACCCGAAACTCGCTGCACTGACCGAAACACTTCTTCCAAAGATGGAGACAGTATACTACATTCACAATTTCAAGGGACAAAAAGGAGGTGTCCTTTTCAGGTGGTTTAGCTCAAAAGCCCTTTGCTTTATTTACCTGCAAATTAATATCCTCTTGTTCTTGATGTTTAGCTGAATCGTTTTGTGCTTCGAATCCATTAGATGTTATCCAGGTCCATGGCAAGTCCTGAGGAGAACAAGGAACAAGTGCATTTGTGTTCATCAGCAAGAAACCATGCCTTCTCTCAAAGAAGTTGCCTTAAACATTCTTGCATCCGCTTAAGATATTCTTTTACTGAAATTTCTTCATGTATCCACTTGTACGTACTTTGTTAATCATTGATGAAATTTTATTGATATATAATCTTACAGTCTCATCCATTTCTTTACAAGAAATTTACTACCTCTAAAAGCTTAAATCTTAGAGAAGCATTTGTTAACAATAGAAAATAGATTTTTCAGTTTAATTTTAGTAAAACATAGATTAAAAATATAATGTCGATGATAATTTAGTTAATACAATATTTGTGTAATTTATCAACAACTAGATTCAAGCTTTGACAGATAATCGAAACTGGCAGATCCTAAACGTTATTGGTACTGAAAAAATGAATATTTAACCATTTAAGGAATACACTAGTCCCTGTATTCAAATCAGTCCGTTTTTAAGCAAATTTTTAATTTGAGTTTCGGTCCAGTATGCAGTTTTAGTCTTACAATAAGGCATGGGCCTTTATATTCACTGGGTAAAAAGGATTTGGCCCATTAGTTAAAATGAACAGTTAAATAAAGTGACGAAAACACCCCCAAAGCCCTAATTTGAATATATATAATTCTTCCGAGAAAATTATCAGCCGCTCAAAGCTCAGCACAAGCGAAAATGGTGTCAGGATCAGGGATATGCTCGAAGCGCGTGGTCGTCGACGCGCGACATCACATGCTTGGCCGTTTGGCGTCGATCGTCGCCAAGGAGCTTCTCAATGGCCAGAAGGTTGTCATTGTCCGGTGCGAGGAGATTTGTCTCTCGGGCGGACTTGTTCGCCAGAAAATGAAGTACATGAGATTCCTTCGCAAACGTATGAACACTAAACCTTCTCATGGACCCATTCACTTCCGTGCTCCCTCCAAAATCTTCTGGCGTACAGTTCGCGGGTTCGTAAATCAATCTCTCTCTCTCTCTGTATAATCAGATTTTAGATTCACAATCTCTGTATTGCAATATTGGTTGTTGTTGGTAATTGAAATCTCTATGTGCCTTTGATTCGAGTTAATAATCCTAGGTATTCATTAAAAAATCTTAATTTGTTTGTGGTTCAATTCTAAGCTTTTGGAGTGTAGCTGAGTGAGATAGTTGCTGTATTGTGATTTTGCAGTATGATTCTAATGCCACTGTTTTCACTTCAATGCATTTAGAAATGAATCGAATGATGATTGTAGTTGATTGAGATAGTTGCTGAATTGTGATTTTGCAGTATGATTCCCCACAAAACAAAGCGTGGAGCTGCTGCACTTGCTCGTTTGAAGGTATTTGAAGGAGTTCCTACACCATATGACAAGATCAAGAGGATGGTCATCCCCGATGCTCTCAAGTTTGTGCCTTTATACTCATTTACTATTCTCTTTTGGTTTTCTGCTTCTTGTATTTGATGATAACCTTTGTTCTTCTTCAGGGTCTTGAGGCTTCAAGCTGGCCACAAATACTGTCTCTTGGGCCGTCTTTCTTCTGAAGTCGGGTGGAACCATTACGATACCATCAAGGTACATGTTGTTTGTCTTCTCGTCTCCATTGGACCTTTAACCACTTAGAAGTTAGAACGTTTGGTGCTAGTTGATATTAGCTTTTGGTATTAGCAACTAGAGTGTGTCTTAGTTTTGTGAGTCACTAATGGTGTTGGATGTTGTAATAAACAGGAGCTGGAGACAAAGAGGAAAGAGAGAGCTCAAGTGGTTTATGAGAGAAAGAAGCAACTTAACAAACTTAGAGCTAAGGCTGAGAAGGTCGCAGAAGAGAAACTTGGAACTCAGCTCGATGTTCTTGCACCAGTTAAATACTGAGCTTATCATCAGTAGTAGTTTTTGTCTTTGCATGTTTTTGAGCCGACCAAATTCTCGTTTAATTTTTTTACTTAAGTCGTGTATTGGAATTTGTACTCCTATAATATTTTCTTTCTTGAGTTCCATTGATTTACATCACTTGGAAAGACACTCAATATATAAAGTCATAAAGTTAAAACCAGGAAAATATATTGAAATGTGGTAGAAATAAATATATGGAAATTCTGTTTGCGAAAGATGAAAAATTGTAAATTTACGCTAAATTAGTTTTGGCCATAAAGGTAAAATTTCAATTGTGGATTTCAAAAAAAAGTAAAAAACTTTCAATAGAAAAACGAACTATAGAGTTGGCAGATTATCAATAGATCAGTCTTATAATATAAGATGGATTAATCATGTAGAAGAAAGGTTCGAACCTAAGTTGGTAAAGCTTCAATATTTGACAAAATGACATTAATACTTTTCCCAAACATTAATTATTATCAATTATATATAGTAATTCAAATTTTGGGATACTTTAGTATATAAACGATTTGTCCATAAAAGCGTTGCCTTTATGAGAAAGCTTAAGGATGATGCATTGAGGATTAGTGTTGAAGCCAAGCAAAACGTAATAATATCATAGTGTTTGAAGATTCTCCCTCAAGCATCATTCTAATAATCATTCTTAAGTATTGAGCAACAAATTATTATTATTCTTCACTCAATTTTATTCACAAAATACATAATTTGTGAAGTCATTCTAGTTTAAATGTTGATTAGATTATGAAGTTGACACTGTTAGTGCATTATGAACACTGAGTAAAAGTACCTACGAATCATCATCATTGACACATTCATATATAAAAGAGTGAATTCAGACACAAACTAAGAAACAAAAAGAAGCATTATTTATATGTTCTTCATATATCAATCAGGAAACTAGAAGATGTTCTTTTGGATAGATTTGATTTTGTTCAGTGGCTTCTGGGTATTTGGTTTCTCCAATCCAGATGGTAAGCAGAGATCCTAAGCTTTGTCCCATGATATTTTTGTTATCTTACCTTTAACTCTTTGATTGGATCTTTATGGAACAGGTTTCTTAAGCTTATCTTGTGGCGGCTCAAGTTACACTGATGCTTATAACATCTCCTGGGTTTCAGACAACAATTATATTGAAACAGGTAACACTAGTACAGTTACTTACATTGAGAGCAGTTCTACTTCCAGTGTTCCCATCAGATTCTTCCCGGAGTCTCGAGGTCGACAATGTTATAAGGTACCTGTGAGCTGGAAGGACTTGTCATCAGTTTTGATTCGGGCCAAATTCGTTTACAGAAACTATGATAGTCAGAACAGTCCTCCAGCATTTCATGTCTCTTTAGGAAGGAGAATCACTAGTACTGTTGATCTTAGAACTAATGATCCTTGGATTGAAGAGCTGGTTTGGCCAGTCAACAACGATTATCTTTTGTTTTGTTTGCTTGCGGTTAAAGGGAGAAGCATTCCTGTTATTTCTTCTCTAGAAGTACGGCCACTTCCTTTAGGTGCTTACAGAAACAGCCTGGAGGGTTCTTCCAATATAATTCTCAGGAGAAGTTACCGAATCAATAGCGGATACACAAATGGGTCTATCCAGTAAGAACTCTCAGGCTCTGAACTTGATCATTGCCTCTAATGCTGCTTCTTCGCTGTGTGTGTTTTATTGAATCATCTTGGTGAATTCTGCTGAAATGCAGGTACCCTTCAGATCCATATGATCGAATATGGGATCCGGATCAAAGCTTTGCACCCTTTCACACCTCTTTAAGCTTCAGAAGACTCACAGAATTGAATTCCATTAATACTACAGAAAATCCGCCAGCTTCTGTTCTTCAGACTGCCAGAATTCTTGCTCGCAAAGACAGTCTCTCATATACGCTTCCTCTGCATACACTAGGAGATTACTACATCATCCTCTACTTTGCTGGAATATCCTCACTCTCCCCTTCTTTTACTGTAATGATCAATAATGAAGTCAAACAATCTGATTATACTGTGACCAGTTCACAAGTTAATACGTTGTACTATACCCAAAAAAGAATCAGTAAGTTAAACATAACCCTCGGAAAAGTCAAGTTCAATCCTCAGGTGAACGCTCTTGAGGTGTACGGAATACTTCAAATTCCTCCCGAGGCTTCTTCTACCACAGGTACTCTCTGTTTGATTTGGCATGGTTAGAGAAAATTCCCACCAAAGTCAAAGTTCACCTTTAAAATTATCTTTTGTAGTTTCGGCACTTAAAGTCATAGAACAATTTACCGGGCAAGACCTTGAATGGCAAGACGATCCATGCAATCCACGTCCATGGAACCACATTGAATGTGAAGGAAGCAGTGTTACATCATTGTAAGAAAATCCTCACCATATCCATTGCTTTCAACATTTCTTGATCTAAGCTCAATTTTTCTTCTTTTGGCTGTCTAAGGTTTCTTTCACAAATCAACCTGAGGTCCATTAGTCCAACATTTGGAGACTTGCTCGATCTCAAGACACTGTAAGTCAGCAATTCTTCAACATTGTAAGCCTCTCAACTACATGTGTTTCATCTCAGTGTTCTCCTGCAGTGACTTACATAATACATCACTCACTGGAGTAATACAGAACGTAGGCAGCCTTCAGCATCTCCAGCAACTGTAATACTTAATTAAACTGAATACACACACACAAACATATATACGTATTATGTTTCCAGTAGCATGAGAAGGCTTTTAAAAAAATGTCTTCAGGAATTTGAGCTTCAACCAATTAAAATCTTTTGGCTCTGAATTGGAAGATCTGGTTAACCTTGAAGTTCTGTAAGTTATCTTACACTGAAATTTTCTGGATACATGTCCGCTCTTTTTGAAGAATTGAAAGTTATTCTTCATTCTCTGAAGGGACCTGCAAAACAACAGCTTACAAGGATCAGTTCCTGAAAACTTAGGACATCTGAAGAAACTTCGTCTCCTGTAAGTATGCATTTTGATCAAAAAGTAACTTGTACATACTATCTTCACACAAAGAATGACCTTTCTATTACTTCTGATCAGGAATCTAGAAAACAATAACTTAATAGGCTCCTTGCCACAGTCTCTTAACCGAACCGGTCTGGAAGTCAGGTATACAATATCTGTCTCAGTATTTGCTACGATACTCTGCTTATATGTTCTAGTATTACTAAATTGATGTTTATCAGGATAACGGGAAATCCATGTCTTTCATTCTCTTCATTATCATGCAACAATGTCTCTTCAACAGTTGACATACCACAAGTCACTATCCCTACCAATAAGAAACACAAGAAGCAGAACCGTATAGCAATCTTGCTTGGAGTTTTTGGCGGAGCCTTGTTTGCCACCATCCTCGTCTTTGTTATCATCGCGATCTGCACTAGGAGACAGAGAAAGAAAGAGAGAGATATAACTCGTATGGAACAATGCTTTCTCTTTTCCCCACAAAGTGTTGGCTTCATAATTCTTAATACATATTATTAATATCCGATCAGGAGCACAACTGAAGATGCAGAACTGGAACACTTCAAGAATCTTTTCTCACAAAGAGATAAAGTCAGCTACAAGGAATTTCAAGGAGGTGATTGGCCGTGGAAGTTTTGGAGCTGTATACCATGGAAAACTACTAGATGGAAAACAAGTTGCAGTCAAAGTACGATTTGATAGAACTCAACTTGGAGCTGATTCTTTCATCAATGAGGTTAAGCGCCAACACCTTTCTCCCAAAAGTACAGTCCATATTTGAATGTCATGCATTCGGGCAAGGATGCATTCATATTTACTGATCTGTGTGCTGAGATCTAAAAGTCTCCCTTTGTACTGTTTACGTTTAGGTTAACCTTTTGTCACAAATCAGCCACCAAAATCTAGTTTCCTTCGAGGGCTTCTGCTATGAATCAAAACGGCAAATACTAGTTTATGAGTACATGCCTGGTGGATCATTAGCTGATTACCTTTACGGTATGAAAATCCCTAAGTAGCGAGCAAATGCTCATCATCCTTTCCTAAAGCATCTTCTCACAAAGCTATAGGTTTTTGTGCTATCTTGCTGCCGCAGGTCCACGTAACAAAAGACTTTCATTGACGTGGGTTTCTCGACTAAAAGTTGCAGTCAACGCTGCAAAAGGTACACCTTCAATATCTGTCATTGAAGTCATTATACCAGACCACAATTAGTCCTGGCAGATAGTAACATTTTTGTCTTATTCATGAAGGATTGGACTACCTGCACAACGGAAGCGAGCCGAGAATTATACATCGTGATGTAAAGAGCAGTAACATACTTCTAGACAAGGATATGAACGCCAAAGTTTCTGACTTTGGCCTATCAAAACAATTTACAAAAGCAGATGCATCTCATGTTACTACTGTTGTTAAAGGCACCGCAGGCTACCTTGACCCTGAGTAAACTCTTCTCTAATTTCTCTCAGCATCTGTGATGGATTAACAGCTTCATTAGCTAACCATTAATCACACTTTTTTCATTCCAGATATTACTCAACTCTGCAGCTGACAGAGAAAAGTGATGTCTATAGCTTCGGGGTGGTTCTGTTGGAGCTTATCTGTGGAAGAGAACCCTTAAGTCACTCAGGATCACCAGATTCCTTTAACTTGGTCTTATGGGTGAGATAAACATGCTTTTGTCTTCCTTTTTTTTCTCTCTCAGTATCTGGTTACACAGTGCCATAAAAGATAGAAATACTTAAATGCAGGCTCGGCCAAACTTACAAGCAGGAGCATTTGAGATTGTGGATGATATCTTAAAGGATACATTTGATCCAGCGAGCATGAGAAAAGCTGCTTCAATTGCTATAAGATGTGTGGAGAGAGATGCATCTGACAGACCGTCTATCGCAGACGTTTTGACACAATTGAAAGAAGCATACAGCCTTCAACTCTCATATCTAGCTGCTTCAGCACATACAGACTGAGGGCATATATAACACAAACAAGAGTATATAACTATACTTGTATCCATTCTAGTATATTTTCATTTGTCATACAAAGTTTTGTAAGTAATCTGAAAATGTATTTACCCTCATACTAACTACCTTTTCTCATTAAAACAAGGAGAAGAATGCTAGACTTATATACCAGAAAATTGAGCTCTATTCCTCTGCTAAAAATCCGGCTTCCTTGTCACAACTTGGGCTTCACCAACGGATTCGACGACATCATGAAGTTCCTTTACATGGCTTGTCATGCCACTGATTCTGTAAGCCTTGACCATTGTTCTGTATGTAATTTTATCAGGTTTAAATCCCTTCTTCTCCATTAGTTCGAGAACACCTTTCATCTCTACAAACTTTTCCATCCTCCCGTAGGCATCTACAAGAAAGTTAAAAAACACAAGGTCCAACCTTATGTCTGAGTTCTCAATGAAACGCAAGACTCCCCCAATTTTATCCGCTTTACCAGCTCTTCCATAGGCACGAACATGAGAACATAGTGTAATACAGCTTGGCTTAATTCTCTCTGATTGCATTAGTCTGAATAAATATTCCATTTGTTTTAAGTCTCCAGCCCTCCCGAACGCGTCAATGACCACATTGTAGGTGACTATGGTCCATGAATAGTGATACTTCTGCATGTATTCCATCACAGCACTCATCTTCTTGTAATTTGAAGGATCAGACTTTACAGAAGAAGAAAACAGAGAGTAGAATTGAAGTTTAATGGGCTATAATTAGGCCAGGCCCGTATAACTTTTTAAGTATTTAATTGCTAGCTAGTGAAATAGTCAACTCAAAACCAAAGTCAACAAAACGTATGGAACAAGCAACACTGTTTTAAGACATCCATCAACATCATATCAAATTAATCATGTACTTGAAAAATTCAGACACTTTAATAGATTAGATTTGATGGTATGTATTCGAATATGATTGATTTGATTGATGTCAATAAATCAATTCTGCTGAGTGCTTTGTGAATATCTCTATGCCTTTCAAGTGAAGATCTTTAGACTCTAGGTGAGGTATAATGATTTTTACATTTACGATTATTTAAATTTTTTTGACCTTATTGAATTAGATTTCAACATAAAATGTTTTCTAAACAAATCATACCAAATTCTATAATGTAATCCAAATAATCTTATTAACTTATCAAACCTATTGCCTCGATCTTGATCACAAAAACACAACTTTTTCCTGCAACATAAAAGTTTATAAGATTTGATTCTCAGGTAACATTAAGAACCAGAGACTTTATACAAACAAAAAAATCCTACCTCATGGCTACAGAGTACATATCCTTAAGTTCTGCTTCTTAATACAGATACCAAAACAAACAAGATCATGATTCATAATCACATCTTGATGGAGAAGCATTAGCCACTGTACTTATAAGACCCTTGAAGGGAACTCTAACCCACAAAAGATATAAGGGCCTCTGAGAATAAGGCAAAAAGTTTGAACTTTTCTTCACTTGAGTTGAAAAACTTGAGTTACTTGTACTAACTTCTTACTTCTTATGCTTAGCCTTTAGTCCTCATAATTGTGATACTTCCTTTTCCTCCTTCTGTGCGGATTTTAGTCTTCCCTACAACAGGTTTCCCAGAGAATGCTGAAGTTTGAATCACTGCAGGCTCTTCTTTGGCTTCCTTTGGTTTTGCTGGTGGCATTCGGATTTTCTGGTTTATGTCTTTGAGAGTCATGCCACCATGTACTCCACATGGTTTGATGAATGCAAATGGATAGATGATCGAAGATGATAGCTTTGAAACCGGCCTTGTAAAAGATTTCCTACCTGTTAACACCCACAGTTAATCTCGATTTCTCGAGAAAGGACTGTATATATGAGACCCATTTGTGTCTCAACCATATGTTTTACCTTTGAAGATGATTTTTGGTGAAGTTCGACTCATTGGCCGCTGAACTTCCCTGGTTTCAGTCTCCGGTGGCACATTTAGATACTCTACACCAAGCACAGGTATTAAATCAGGAAAAGTCAGAGCTAGAGAGAAAAACAAAGCTAAAGTAGAGAACAAACTAACCTGAAATATCAACTTGGACATCTGGGGAACCAAAGCTTCTGCAAGTTAAGCAACAGATAGTCATCAGGGTGGGGTTACTAAACCTAAAATAAACTAAAAAGAAAAAGGGTGGAAACATACAAGTCATCAGGTAGCATTGGGGTCTCAGCATCATTTAAGCAATCAGCATACCACTCTTCAGCATACAGATCAAGGTGCTCAAAATTTGAGGCAGAGCCATCTTCTGATAAAGAAAATGATTGTTTTAATGGAAAACGAATTGGCCAGACAAAAGCGGAAGAATTATTGGAGCCCAACCTGAAAACCCTTCTATAAGCTCAGATCCTTCAGGTAAAAGCTCATCAAATGCGTCCTCTCTAGCCTGAACATGGCATAAAAGAAACATCAATTATATAGCACAGAAGATTGTATTATAACCTCAAGCGACCTCCTAAGCTATCCAATGTTTCTTTAGATACTTATCACAGTAGGTACCTAACAATTAAATTTAGCAGTCAGATACATAAAAACTTGTATTTGCTCAAGGAGTAGAAGAATAAAGCGCATAAAACTAAACAGATTCCCGCTTTGCCAACACAAACATTCACATAGCACAGTCCATTTGAGATGTGATGATAAAAACGACCCAAAGATCTCCCACATTGGTTATTGATAAAATAAGTACCATTATAGAAATAACTAAGCCTGCGTGCTAATTAGTGAGCATGAGTTTTTAGACGAGTGTGGAATTTAGGTTTTGTGTACTCACGCTTGATTTTAAGATTGCAGAGAAGCTCTCACTGCTGAAAAGGGATGTTTCCATTGGTTGGTCTTCGAATTGTAACACCCGACGCCTCTTTAAAGCAGAGCGTGTCTCACTATGGACTTCCAACTTCCTGTTCGTTTCATCTGAATTCAGACTCTTTAGATTAGAAACTATCATTAAATAGACGCTAGGAACTGAAATGATAATTAGAAAACAAAAAGCACAACCTGTTGTGACATGATAACCCAACGAGCTACACGCTTTGACTGGGGTGGCTACATCATCATACATGTACGAGTGATCTTCTTGGTTTAGTGTGACTTCAGTCATCGTGCACTCCGGCACTTCCGCTGGAGTTAAGAGAACAATATAAACAAATTAGTACAATTGTGTAAGAGTTAAACAATGTAAATAAAAAAACTTACAGCAATCAGACTGAGGTTGGTGATTATAGTTCTCCGCTTGCCAATTCCATGAGGGATCACTGCAGTTACTCATACATCACATGATCAAACCCAGGAGTAAATTTACAAGTTTAGAAGAGAAGTGATAAGTAATCTACATGATGATGCTTGCAAACAAACAAACAATGGTCAAACAGATCTTCCAAAACCTCAGACTATGCAAATAGTCCATTACAAACATCATAGTCCACAACTTCAAGCTCAATCACAATATCTCAATCTGGATCCAACTCAATGTGTGCATAAAACCACATTTAGACAAAAGAGGGCTAATGGAACTTAGGGTTTAGTAGAAATGATTGAAGCATCTTGAGCATTGACAAGCTAAAAATGAAATCCCCAAATGAATGAGTAAAACGATGATTGATGAAGCATTAGATAACCCAACATTCGTAACTCGTCATTACAGCAAATCCGAGCATTAAACCCAGAAATCAAGTTGACTCAAAACCAGCATTGAGTAAGAAATCACCACCAAATCTAAAGCCGAAAAATAACGATTGAAGTAAAAACCAAACAAGATCACACAAATCAGCCCAAAATCAATGAATGGGCAAGAAACTAATCAACCATATAATAATCAAAATCATCACGAAACCAAATCCAAACGAACACAGAAAACCCATAAATAAAACCACACCGAGTATAGAAATTAAGTAACAAAAATCACAAAAAAGAAGAAGAAATCTACCGATCGTCGACTCCGTAATCCATCGATCTTCACTTTTCCGATACACCTCCGAATAACTAGCCGTAGCCCAGAGGCCAGAGCATAAAATAAAAAATCAACAACACAGTACACATGCACGCTCCCGAAGAGGAAGAGCCTGTATATATATACTCTACAAAGAAGCAGTTTTTTGACTGACCTTGTGTGCTCGAGATATGTGCTTTAATGCTTTCTGCTAAAACCCCTCCAAAAAAAAAAGGAAAAGTGAAGAGTATCTATCTCTCTCAAGGACACTGGTCAATAGTGTTTTATAGAAAAATCTCTGCAACTCTCATTTAAGAAGAGAGAGATAAAATTGCAAAGGAAGCTTAAGAAAAGACCATTGCGAAGCACGCTTTCTAGTTTCTAGTTTCTATGTCGTGCTTCCTCTTTTCTCGCGATTTTCTTCTTAATTGTTGTTAAATTTTGCAATTATTCTCAAATTTATTTTTCACTTTTATTTTGTGTGTATTTATTATTGGATATAAATTAATATTTGCTTGAGATTTAATTTCACTCAGATAATTTAATTGGTGATATTTGACTCTGTCAACAGCGTCATGGATTTTTTTTTGATAATCAGAATTTTTAAAGTTAGTAGTTGAGTCACATAAGGCAAATAGTAAGTAGTAACAAAAAATAGTTAATAAAAACAAAAAATAATTTTAAAAATGGTAGAAAAGCTTGGTATACTTTGAATAAAAGATTTCAAGTCTTTCTGTTTGCCGGAAAAAAAAAGATTTCAAGTCTTTCTGTTTGCTGGAAAAAAAAAGATTTCAAGTCTTTCTATGTATTTTAAAAGAAAATTTGCCATCAAATCCCTAAAAATTCATTGAAAAAAAGAAATTCACACTCAAATATTTAATGTTGAATAAAGTGTTATTTTAATTAAAATTTAATAATAAAAAAACTAATAAAGAGTGGTCTTATGTTTGTAAATTTAAGTAGTATTTACAAAAACCGGAAAAAGTAGTATTTACAAATAATAAAACTAATAAAATATATTTTGATTATCATTTTAAAATCATATTTAAATAACACATAATTTTGCAAGAATTTACAAATCCATCAAAATTTTACCTCTAGCAACCCCTTTTATTTCAGTTATTTATGACTCATATGTTAATATAAACATTAAACACATAATATATAATTAATATCATGACAAAGATAACAAAAAACGTTACAAATTGCAATATGAAAAAGAGAAAATGACAAATTAGTTCATAAAAACTTCTATAAACTCATGTGTGAAACTAATTTCAGTTTTCACTTTAGTTTGACTGTAGAGTGTCACATTTATTTCAAATGGTATTGTTAAAGATCTCAAGGTTGGCTATGGATCTAGCAGCAGTGTCGAGTTATCGACAAAAAGTAATAATTAATTGATGGCTTATGGAGTATGTTTTGTTTCTTATCAATAATAACATTTTATGGAACAATAAGTAGATTATGTTGCTAACAATTTTTAATTACTATAATCAATAGTGAAAAAATAATTTGGTGTTTTTATTATTTCTGTAATTCTTTTTGATGAATTTAGTGATGACAATTTTGTACTGCTCTATAAAACAAATTCTTCTATATGAAAAAAAAGTTAGTAGATTCATGTGTTTTAAACTAACTGAGGAGGTTTATTGGTAGTTGGAATTTAGCGGATTTAGAAACTTTTGTCAAATGTGTTTTGATGAATTTATTGGTCTAACCAAGTTCTTCCAAAACTCTAATTTGCTTAATCAAATGTTTGAGTCTGGGCTTAATCTGTTATCCTTCTATTTTTAGATCTTTTGGATCCAAGTTTATTTCCAAACCTCTCATAGGGAAAGAAGTTATGAACCTTATGTTTTTAATCTTTTAGTTATAAGTTAGAACTCTATGCTGTTGTATAAAGCATTCTAATCTGCTTGATTATATAATCCTTAAAAAAAAATACTAGATGAGAGGCAGGAGATAGTTGTAGTTGTAGTCTTTTAGGTTTTAGATTTGAAGCAGACATTGATATCTTCCACTATATTATGTTCTCCACATTCTCATTTTTCTGTTTCATATTTTTCTCTAAAGTAGGACGAAAGATTAATTTGTGTTTCAGTGGAAGTAACATGTTCGCTGTTTTTAGGGTCTCTTTTATAACATAATGTTTTCTTAATTTTTTCTTCTATACTTCTAATATGTTTCAGTGGACCATGGATGCAACAATGACTTTGAACTAAAGCACATAAAATATAAGTTTTAGACGCCAAAATATATAAACACTTTTAAAAGTATTATATTAATTTAATTTTTTTAAGATAGTGATAGCATATATACTTCTGCTTTACCTTGAGGGATCGATCCGAATCTCTTAAAGTTTTGTTTTATTTTATAAATTGTTTTCTTGTTTAGGTATAAAAAAAGTTTGGGCCGACCGTAATGAACGTAGCCTTATGAGACTGGTTATGAACTACCACTTAGGATTGGACGCAGACCCCTGAGCTGGTATTTGATAGTCCTCTATATTTACTTCAACAAATAAAACAGTGTCAATATATTATATATGAAGATAATAAGCTAATCGAGAGATATACAATCTGATCCAACAAAGTATGCATAATAATATTCGTCTGTTTTCATAGATGGTAAAACCTAACATTTTGAAAACTAGACACTCGTACCGTTTGAGTATTTGTGGTGTGAATGTAAAAGTGTGCAAATTTGGGTTTGTAATATAAAGTCCATATAGACAAATGGATTTATTGGTTGTATGCAAGAAAGGAACAAATAGATGATCGGTTGCTTTTGTTACAAGAATTGATTAGAATCAAAATATTTCAAGCTTTGAGGAAAGGAAAGATATTGTCTATCTTACAAAATCAGTTAAAGAATCTAATTATATGTTCCAATCATGAAACATTATATACAAAACACCATTAAGATCATGCTTGCATTAGCTTCACCAATAATATGAGATCAAGAAATATGGCTACAGAAACTGGTAACACAATAATACTTCCATCTATGTTTCATTATCGATCAGATCATTGTTCTTTTGCTTTAGTTGATGGGTGTATGGTTGAACAGAAAATGTTGCAATTGATGTTAATCGTGGATTTCTTAAGGAGCTTGAAGATATGGGGTTTTCAATGGCTCGAGCGGCTTGGGCTCTGCATCATTCTGGTATGTATCAAACTCTACAATCCAAGGTTCAATGTCATGGACTAAACATATTGTTTTGTATTAATCGTCAGGTAACTCTAGCCTTGAAGCAGCTGTGAATTGGATCATAGATCATGAGAATGATTCGCAGTTCGATAACATGCCTTTGGTAAGTATTCATCTTTATTTCTCTGTTCATAGATGTCATTAGAAACTTCTATTTAAAAATTGTGTTGCAGGTGGAATTTAACATTGAGATTGAGTCTCCTAAAACATCTGATGATATTGAAGAAACTAGTCAGGCAAGAGCAAAGGAACTAATGTAAGTCTCTCAGTTGAACTAAATGCATATGTCTTAAGCTTCTTCCTTTAGGAAGACACATGACTCTTGTTTATGTATTCTCAGGGAACAAGCTCGTAAACGAAGAGAAGAAGAAGAAGCAAAACAAGAAAGAGAAAGAGAAAAGGCATAAAGAAACTATTTGCATCACATAATATCGTCGTGAAGATAACTAAACAGCTTCCGTTTCTTGCAGGAAAGGATACGAGCAGGGAAAGAGATGATGGAGACAAAAAGAATTGCAGAAGAAAACGAAAGAAAAAGGTATGAGCAAGAGGGATTTGTTTTCTTCTTATATTTTTTTTCTCATGGTGTCCTAGTTCTGATAAGAGATAGATCTACTTCGTTTATGCCAGTATATATCGGTTAATATTCGGAACCAAACTGATATCTAAACGAGTACCCAGTTGACCCAAAATTACATATATATATAAGGGCATTTAAAATATATCTAAAATATTTGGGTAGTTTTTCGAATATTTGAGTATTTTTTGGGTACTTGGTTACTTTTGGATAATTTTTTTAGTATTCAAATATTTTTTTGGGTATTTTTTAGTTCTCAAAATTTTTGGATATTTTCCGATTCTAAAAGTTATAAAAAATTATAACCCGAACTGATTCAAAACCGATTGGACTGAAATCGAAATAGTGTTGGTTCCTATATAAGTAACAAAATCTTAAATCCAATAGTTATTTATTGACAGAAAAAAGTTTTTAAATCTGAAAACTTGAAACTCGACCAACCGAACATGAACCCGATATCTGAATGCCCACGGTTATGTTGTCCCTTTGAACTCACTAAAACAAAGTTGGATACTACAAAACAGGAATATAGCTTTGAGGAAAGCTGAGAAAGATGAGGAAAGAAAAGCAAGAGAGAAAATTATGCAAAAAGTAAATGCAGACAAGGTGATGGTTCTTGTTCCTCTGGTTCACTCATATTGAAAATTTGAGAATCTTTACTAACATTCTATTTGGATTGAATGTTTGTGTATAGATGGATCGAAAGCGAAGATTAGGATTGTCAACAGAAACAACATCAACTGAATCTGCTCCACTTGACATTAAGGTATATAAAAACTCTTTCCTCCATTGTTTTACTACCTTCAAAGATATGAAGAATGTGATCATATATATTTGCCCTAACGTTATAAAATCACAGAAGACAGTAATGTCGACGCCAAGCGCAGCCTCGAAAGCAGAGGAGATGAGAGAATGCTTAAGGTCATTAAGACAAAACCACAAAGTAAGAAACACATTCTTCTAATCAAAAAGAATGATTCAAAATCAAGTAACAATAGTGAAAATGGAAAATCTTTATATTGTTATAGGATGAAGATCCAAGGATCACGAGGAGAGCATTTGAAACACTTTTGATGATTGTGAGGAACATAGCAAAGAATCCAGATGAAGAAAAATACAGAAGAATCCGTCTTACGAATCATTTGTTTAAGGAAAGAATTGGAAGATTCAAAGAAGGTATTGAGTTCATGGAGCTTTGTGGGTTTAAGAAAGAAGAAGGATGTGTGTTTTTGTGTTTATCGAAACATAATGAAGACATGTTGAGGCTTAGAGACGCTGCAATTCAGTTGAATAATGCTATTACCAATCCCTTCTTTGGTCTTATTTCTAAGGAATGTGAAAACTCTAAACAATAAATAAACTCTGTCACTAGCTATCTCAAAAGTTAATGTTCCATTTATAACACATGAAATAACATTACATAATGTTTAAAATAGCGGTTGGTGCAGCGGTGATATCGAGTATCTTCATTGTAAAACAATGTCAAACAAATGTATTTTACTTCTTGATATTTAATTTAATTAATATCGTGCAACCTATACAGTCAAAAATCAGAACTGGAAAAATCGTGTTAGATCAAGATTTCACGTCTCATTTCTGTAATTTTCGGATAGAGAGAAATTAGGGTTTCTAGTTAGATACTTGGAGACTGCTCTAGTAAAGCTCCTGATTTAGGGATTTAGGTTTTAGGGTTCCATTTTCTCTTTTCAAGGATTTAAAGATGTATTCTGATCGAGTGGAGGCTGAGACTGGAATCCGAAAAACAGTAAAAAACCGCCTAAATGTCGGTTCTGGCGACTTCTCTTCTCGCGGAAGAACGGTCACGAGGAAAAGGTTCGATTTTGTTTTCTTACCCTTTCTTATAAAAATGAAGCTTTGCTCAAGGATCTTTTCGTTTGCTGCTTAGGTTTTTACTTCATCGCTGTTTAGCCGAATCTTTGAATTTGTCATTTGCTTTGCTATTTTTGAACCAGTGTAGTGTTGTTTTCTTGGAATCTCTTACATTGGTTTTAGCTCTGTATGTTTTAGGTTTTAAGTGATTTGAGTTGGTGTGTAACTGTATTACTACTTTATCATGTTCTAAAGGTCTTGATAGATGTTTTTAACCTAATGCTTTCAGAGAAAGACAGGATGATGATAAGTGGGAGCATGATCTTTTTGAAGATGATGACAAGCCTCAACTTTCGAGTATGTTGTTAGCTGCCAGTGAATTTTCATTACTCTGCTTAAAATGATTCAATGCTGCAAACAGGTATCTCTGTTTGGTTGTTGACTTTGTGGTTATTGACTAACCATAGATCGCAGATTTGATCCTAAAGATCTCCGTTTGAAGCTCCAAAAGAAACAACATAACGGCTTGCAAAGTGGTGGACGAGGAGCTAATTTGGGCGTGCGGGATCTACGAGAAAAGCTATCTGGGACAATGAATTCACCACAAAAGAGCAGTAACCCACTTAAATCTAGAATGGAAGTTGCTAGACCAGTTACAAAGAAGGCTGCTGGTGATACCAAATCAGAGACTAGAACGGCTCTGAACAGAGCCACCAAGAAGAAATCACAGCTGGCAATATATTTCATTTTTTCCAAACTATAGTTCTCCACCAGTATTTTATGACATAGACGTTTCACCAGGACTAGTTCTCAGTTAATTATCCTTTTTGTTCAGACTGATGCATCAGTTGATAGCTTCTTGGAATTGCTGGGTCTCGAGAAATATTCCACATCATTTCAAGTGGAAGAAGTATGTACAAACTGTTAGATTAATCCATATTTCTCAATGCCATCTGCATATGTACACAGATTCTTATTATTACCCTTTTTTTACCAGGTTGATATGGATGCTCTAATACATATGACAGATGATGACCTCAAAGCTATGCTCATACCAATGGTAAAATTCATGATAAGCTGCTTTAAACATTACTAATTCGACATAAAGAATCATGGCCTCTGTTTTGCCCATTCGACTATTAATAAGATAATGCATCTATCATCACCATGCTTGGATTCTGAGTTCTCTGTTTGAAATCCATAACAAGGTGTTTCTTTTTTCAGGGACCTAGGAAGAAGATACTACTTGCTTTAGGATCTAGACGCAAATAGCCCTCAGGTTCGAGCTTAGGTGTATCATGAATGATACAATCTGATGAGATATGGTCAGGAAGATGCTGCATTTGATTTCTCATTTTCCATTTTATTTCTGTATCTCGAGAGACAAACGTAGGTAAGAGCATTTGAGTTCATACATTTGTAACCTTTTAAGTTTTAACTTAAAGAGCAATGTTGGAAGGAGCTTGGCATCTTTGATCAATCTTGATTAACGTTGTAGTAAGCAAAGTGTACAAGAGAACACAAGTTTGTTCCCTTCACTTTCGATAAACTATCCTGGAAAGTGACTGAAGTTAGACAAACCAAGTATTGCTATAAACTCGAATGAATTAAGGAAAAAAGAAAGAAAAAGATTAATTGAGAAAGCCATCTTTCAATTTGCCAAAGAGAATGATTGAAACTTCCAACAACCCTCAAATTTTGAGGTTTTTGCAAATTCAACCAAACATCAAAATTTGATATTTTGAATGGTGCACCCTTAAATTTGAGGTTTCACTATTCAAACCCAAAACTATTTGATATTTATTATTTAGTTCTTTGATTTGTATATAACTTTAATTTTGCTATTAGATTTTGTTTTAGATCAAATAAGCACACTAATATAAAATCAAACTTTTAAATTTTGAATAAATATTACATAACATAAAAAAATGTTTTACAAACAAAAAATACATAATTTTTAATATAAATAACAATAAATTTTAAGACAAATTACAGAATGAAAGAATAAAATGTAACTCTATAATTTTAACTTTAGTTTATAATTTTAGTTTATGTGTTTTATTATTATAAATATAATTTTTAATTATTATGAAATTTTATATTTTTATGTAATATTGTGTGTAATATTTTTAATGTATGTTTTATGTTTAATTATGAAGTTTTATCATTATCTTAAACTTTTTATTAATATTAGGGATTATAGTACAAATTACTAATAGTTTTAGAGTTTTTTTTAAAATCTTTGTTGGAGTTTACTCACTTCAAAACTTTATTTTGAGATATCAAAATAAGGACTCTTGTTGGAAATGCCTTAAGCCAGGTTAGGGAGGAAGTAATGATTAACTTCAAACTTCGAAATAATTTAATAATATAAGTAAAACTAAACAACAGCCGTCTTAGCTCAGTGGTAGAGCGCGTGGCTTTTAACCACGTGGCCGTGGGTTCGATCCCCACAGACGGCGTTTGAGTTTTATAATTCCAACTATTCACTTTTTATTTTAATACTCCATATTTACTCTTTTCGAAGGCACAATGTAATGAGTAATTGGTGTAGTTTGGCCAAGACAAACATAAAACAAACGAGAGTATCGCTAATCTTTAACATTAAAAGCCACAATCATTGCAGAAAAACAACACCATTAT
This sequence comes from Lepidium didymum, assembly GCA_963920545.1. Classification (NCBI taxonomy): domain Eukaryota; kingdom Viridiplantae; phylum Streptophyta; class Magnoliopsida; order Brassicales; family Brassicaceae; genus Lepidium; species Lepidium didymum. Next base: position 2,445,267 of record OY986981.1, on the reverse strand, counting down.
CAAATTAAACGAAAACATAAAGAAAATAAACTGTGGTGCAATTTATTCCAACATGAAAACAAAAGTTGAAGATAACTAGTTTTCTCTTTTGCTTATCACACCTTTAATCCCAACTCTCGAAACTCTTGTAACTCGAAGGAACCTTAACGGAACCACATATTGTTGGTAAGATTTGGACTGCTTGAACTGGCCGTAGCTGGAGCTGTGGAGGAACCACCAGAGATCTGATGATCCTGAATGTGGTTGCGGTTCTGATTCATGAATGGAAGACTCATTTGCTCAGGATGAGGATTCATCATCTCCATAAACCATTGTTGCTGGTTCTGGTTGTTGTTCAGGTTCAGATTTCGAGTTTGGTCACAAAATCCAATGTGTGGATTCATCAACTGAAGAGACTGAAGAGGATTAAAGAAAACTCCAATAGCAGCTGATGAAGAAGAAGAAGAAGAAGAACCAATCTCATTGATCACACTGTTTGACTGATCATTATTCTCTTCAGAAGCAACCATAATAGCATTAGAAGATTCACCAACCTCCATTCCAGAACTACGTAAATTCTCGATCCTGCGATTAATATCTTTAAGATATTGCTCAGTTAAAAACCCTAAATCATTAAGATCTTTAATGTTAAAATGAAACATATCTTTGTTTCCAACCAAACACTGAAACATGACTTGAGTCATTTCCAGTTCTCTATTATCTTTTCTTATTCTCCTCAAATTCTCAGTCGTTTTCGCGATTCTCTGTTTGAGAAAACTTTCTTGATCCACCATTTTCTTGTGTTGATCCATCTCTGGAAGTGTCCTGAACTCTGAAACAACTCTTTGAACACCAGAGTTCGATGGCCATACTTCAGGGTTTGAATCGTATGGACTGTAGAGATAATAGCACATGCAGTGATTCCACAAAGTGCTGAGAGTTCGTTCACTTTCTTCATCAAACCTTTTTTTCTTTTTTTGAATGTTGCTTTCCTTGATGAATCATTGGTAATAAACGCAAGTTTCACCTTCTTTCTTGTCATGATTGAAAATGATTTTTTGTTTGTGATGTTTCTTTTTGAGTTCCTGTGAATGGTATATATAGTACCAAAGGGATGTGCAAAATTATTCCTTCTAATTAAAGACATTTAATACTAGATTACAGCTAGTTAAGAAATTTCAAAAATTATTGACAGCCTATAAAGTTGTATATATATTTTTACTTCAAGGAAATTAAGAAAATGATTTACGTCTTAAATATGGTATTATCAACGGCTAACCAAATATCAAGGAAATTATAGGTCAAAAATCTAGAATTCCTACGGTTTATCAACGGTTGGCCGAATATCGAAAGAAATTCTAGGTCAAATATCCAAAACTTTTACGTTTTATCAATAGTTAGCCGAGCATCGAAGAAAATTATGAATCAAAGATATGGAACTCTTAATATTTATAAAAAGCGGATAACCGTTTTTGAACTAGTTAGAGAATGATAATATCGGAATATAAGAAAAGTATAAATATTTAAACTAAAAATAAAAAAATTTAACAATGAAAATCATGAAATGTTAAACATCTAATAAGGTTTAATAAACAAGATCACGTAGATAAATTTGCTACGATTATTTAAAAACCAAATACTTGCAAATATTTGTGATAATTATTAAGATTTTGGTTTTAAAAAATTAAGCCAAAGATTCTTCTTCAATACATTCCTACGATTATTTTCCTTATTCGATGGATTGAACTAATGAGGTTTATTGACTTGTAAATTTATCATGAACTAATTAACATCATACAGATGATTCTCGTAAAGTCATGTCACAAATCTTTGTAGCTCTATTTCTTCGTCATAAGTTCAACATGGATTTTGATATAATTGTCGACAAAACATTCCAAAAACTTTGATAAGAAACAATAACCAGTTCACAAGACATTTAATATTCATACACTGAAAACAAAAATGTATGCAAGAATTCCTGCAACTGCAATACTCCACAAACTCTCTTCTTCAGCATTGTTAGATGACACAAAAACAATCATTCATCAGCTCTTTGTTTTTCCCAAGATTTGGCTTTGAAGATTTTGGTTGTCTTCTAGTAATCTATCATACTCTAGAAGCAGCTCTGCAGACTGTTTCTGGAGCGCAATGACATGGGTTTCAGCGGTTTCGAGCTTCTTTTCTTTCTCTTTTGACTCTGTTTCTACTTTCTTAAGTCTCTCTGAAACAGATGAAAGTTTTTCTTGCAGCTGCTTGATTTCCTTGGATGACTTCTCCTCTTTATCCTTCAAATCTGTTCTTTCTTTCTGTAGCTGTTCAAGTTCTTCTTTCGATGACCCAACATTGCTTCTTAAATTGATTAGCTTTGTGAGATAGTGATGCAGTCTGTCAATAATGAAGCCGAGAAAAAGAACGACTCCTGCAAGATCATTAAGATTTTGAGCTTCAACTGCTATTTCATTATATACACTTTGTCAAGCTCAACCCTTTTTAGAACAAAAGAACTACAAAACTCTTTTAACTCCCATAGGAAAGATCTCAAAAAAACAAATAAGAAAATGAAAATTAGCATAAACAATTCAGTTCCCATTAGTATTTTATATAGATAAGAGCTAGATCATGTGTCAATGCAGTTTTGGGCACTGAGTTGCTCTTAAGGAGCTTCTAGGCTATGGGAAACTAAAGCAATCTCTTTCATCGTAGGCTCTGCTCATGTATTCGTGATTGTAATCAACAATTCAAGAGTCCAAACTTATCAACAACCAAAGCAGCTTCACAAATCTGGTGAATATTAGCAGAACACAGCCTCGGATACAACTATAGAGGTGTAAAACATGAACAAACAGGCACATTGCTTCCATACATTGATTCCACCATCAACTCAATTCATATACACATTTCCTTCTCACTTAACTTATGCTTGAGGAGTTTGTATTATTCAGATCATCCCTTTAGCTTCAACTAAGTCTATATGAATTCAGTAAAAGCTAAATTAGCTTTCGAAAGCCATGGACAAAGTAAGCCAGATTATCAGCAAAAACTCTAGCCAAGATTTCTACTTTTCTTCAGAAACTATATAGCCAAAAACTAAACTAGAATCCAACAGCTAAGATAAAACAAAAACAAACAATTGATCAATAAAACCTACGGTTCAATTTTATCTAAATCGAAGCAAGAAGGAAGAGAGAAACTGACCCAATAAAGAAGCTTCAAGCAAGTGTGTTCTCCATAAAACCTGATCCATGGGAGACATTGTCCCAAGCTTTGCACCTTTGTTCTGGATCTTGACAATACTCATGAGATTAGAGAAAAGAATAACTGACATTGTTCCAGCGATGGTTTTCACAGTGGCTGGACCTTTCCCCATCTTCATTTGGTCTAAGCTTTTAATCACAAGCTCCCTCAAAGGACCAATCTTTATTAACAGTAAGAATGCAATCGCACCCTCTACAAATAAAACCAAAAACAGTAGTTGAATCATGTCTGAATTCCCTCTACTAAAGTTTGTTCCTTTACCAAAATTGACTAAAGAAAGTAAAACCCTATTTCTTCACTCTCAGTCTTCAAGTTTTGCTACTTGGGTAACGAAATTGAAACCAAAACCCAGATCGGAAGACGAAGAGAACCCAAACAGCGAGTTTATCTAAAAACCCATTTGCTGAAATCGGTGGGATAAAGGCAGATCACTCTTCACTCATACTTGATACCACCAAGAAATCATAAATTGGAGAGGAGTTACGAAGAACTGAAGTCAAGCAATCGAAGAAATGAAACACTGAAGAGTTCAGTAGAAAGAATAAAGGTTTAAATTTTGTTTAGTAATGCCGAGAGAGAAAGAGAAATGAGATCAATGGTTGTTTAGTAATGGTGTAATTATGTAAATACTCAAAGACAATCAATTCAAGAGTAAACTATACTCTAAACTGTAAACTACTCTTGCCTTTTGCAAAAGCAACAACAGGCGTAAAATGTGTCTTTTTGATTTACTTTTTGAGAGAGATGACGTGGTAACTTGCATTTTTCTTTTTTAATCCTTTTTTTTCCTTGGAGAATTAAGAAAAAGATGAATGAATTACTAATGTTATATTTGTATATGGTGATTATGTGAGAGATTAATTTATAGATGCAATCATCTCAATCGGAGAAACTCTTTGATTCTTAACATGAGACTTGAAAAACACAATAGTTTTCCCCTGAAAATCCAAAGGTCCGAACAAATTCTAAGATCTTTTTGGTGAATTTAGATCTTTTATGTTTGGATGTGATCGACAAAGCTCAATCTATATTGATTCGCAAGCTCCAAAATATATTATGTGAAGCAAATACATCTTCTGCAATCAAATTACGATGAAAAAGTAGCATAAATTAATAACATGAAAATATTTTTCCAATTAGTAACTTTAAATCTCTGAAGTAGTTATATTATTATATACAGTTTTGTGTTTACGAGAGAATTATTAATATTTATTGATGTATTGAAACACTCTTTTGGAAATATTCAATTCACTAATTCACTAATGGTTGGTGCCAAGAAGAAGTTCAAACCAACGCGTTGAAGGAGTGGTCGTTTAAGCAATCATAAGAAAGACAAGTCAACGACAATAGAATTGTCAACGCTTTCGTGTATACATGTCTCTCTTCTCTTTCTCAATGATCTTTCTCTCTTTTAGACCCATTGAAGCAATTTTTCATTTCTGGCTGCTAGCTGGAGATTCAGAAATATGGCAGTAGGTCTTCTCTTTTGTGGTTGTAGTTTCCATTTTTACTCCGTGAGAATTGAGTATTGATCTTAAAATATGTTTGTAGTTTCTTACCAAATTCGGAATCCTGTAATAACGTGTTCATGATCTAGAGTTTTCTCTTAAGATTCTGAAATATCCTAGATTGTGAGGCTTTGATTTACATTATATGTTTATGAACAGCTCATTCAGTTTTCCGTTTCTGCTTCTTTTGGATGTGAGCTAGACTCGTATTAATAATATGATACCAAAGCCTAGTTCCTATTCGAGTATAGATTATATGTGGATGTTCAGTCTCATAAACTTCATGTTTCAGATGTCCAATATAGAACATGAGGAAAGTGTGTTAGAATATCCTCACATCGGTTAGATTTGTAATTCTTGGGCTTTTGTAAGCATATTTCTGATAACCTAGTCTTTATACACAATAATGTTAAGAACTAATTAAAAAAGATGGATGGTCTATATAACCCTCAAGCACTATATATGTCAAAAGATTCATAATCATTAAGATTTGTAGTATTAAAGCATAGTCATGTCTCGTACTTACATCAATGCAAGTCTATCTTTCTAACACACTTTTATTTGTTGTTAAAGAATCGTACACAAGTGCCCAAGTTCGGAGATTGGGAAGAAGATGTTCAGTTAACGGTCGTGTTTGAGAAAGCAGCTAGTAAGAACAAGAGCAAGAAAGATATAAACATGTGCAACAATCCCACAGAGTATCCAGATATGAATCGAAACACTGCACAACCTCGTAATTACATGCCTCATGACCAACCACCAAACCACAATGTAAGACAAAGACATGAAAGGTTCACTAGCAAAGAAGATATTGAACTCAGACCATTCACACCATCTCCTGCACACAATGAAAGAAATGTTAGAGTCAGACCTCCTCATTTATCAGAATCCTACAACAATCAATCTTATGGTGGTAGAACCAGATCAGTCGGAAATTCGTCAGAAATAAATAGACGACAACCACAGCCACATGATCTTGGCCCGGTGCAATCTAGGCTGATTCCTAATCTTAGAAACCGAAGCAGTGAAAGGGTATTTATATTTTCACCATATTTATTACACAAATATATGTAATGCTAACACAGTTGTGGTCCAGTGGTAGCGAAAATAACTTAAGATAGCAATAGTATGTTACATAGGTTCGAGCATCTCTCGTCACATTATATGCAATATTTAAAAGATTTTTCCTGGTCTCTGGTTGTAGCAGAACTTAGGACAGAATTAATACTCTACCGAAATTCGAACCACTCTGGATTATCGATATATTTGTATGCCACAATCGTAAATATTTTCACCAAATATAAGCTTTTTCATTGTCAATTAGGTGGTGACTATTCCGCCGTTTCCTGGTTCGGGTTCGAAGGTCGAGAGTTACACACTCATATTTGACCAAGTGAAAGAAGAAAGGAAACCAGTGAAACCTTTTGATGGAACTACTCAGAGCACCCCGACTCAACCCGTCACCAATCAACATCATCAACCATTACCTTCGAGTCCCAAGGTAATTTATTCTTCTATTCATTTTTTTATAAGGTTGGTTCTAATTTGGGTATATTATTACATTTGTCTCAAGTTTGACTACATCCAGAGACCATGTGCAAAACTAAATATAAACAAATTCTAAGAAAATGGACACATATACAAATTCTGAAAAATCTATTATATTTAATTTAATGTACATTGGGATCAATTGTTATGTGCAGGGTTGTTGGTGTTTTGCTTGGAACCGATAGAGAAGCTATTGAAGATGACTTTCCTTCTCTTTCATAAATCCTTTTTTTCTATATGCATCTTCATGGTTTCTTCTCATGTTTATTCTTATGGACGTAAATGAGTGGTTTTTGCCGAACATTAATCTTGTGCGTTTTTTTTATGAATGTGAGAGTTTATTGACATATAAACAACATTAAATCCTTTCCTAGCTTAGGGGTAATAGTCGGGTAGACGGGTAACAATTTAAATTTCAAGACGTAAACTCGCAGAACCTCGGGTTTAATTTCCACTTAAAACTTACAGCATTGTTTTGGGATTACCTATACATATTTCTATTAGGATGATCTGAGAGACTAACTAATATAATGTCAGACATCTCGATTCTTTCAATTATATATTTAACATAACTATGAGTGTCTGACGAATATTCATATCCGTGACATTTGTTTAATTCGCCCTAATTACCCTTGATAACAAACAAAAAATATATTATATCAGTTGCAAAGTATCTTTTAAGTAATATGAGACCAAATATACATTTGGTATAGTATTATAGATACCAAGGCTTGTAGAGAGTTAGAGGCAAGCCAAAGTAAGTTGAGACCAAAAATCCTTCTCTTTTTTAATTTTGAGTTTTCCACTCGATACTGATAAACCTCCTTTGTGGTTCTACCTAATTATATGAAACTGAACCTAATTAAATGGTTTGGTGATTACTCAGACATATCATGAAACATGGATCTTGCATTGGTCCAGACATTTCCAACATAAATAGTCTAGTCACCAAGTTAAAATGGTCCTTGTACTGCTTGTATGTTTAGAGCCTTTTTGAGTTTTGTATTGATATGAAATTGTTAAGACTAAATTATGAAAAAAATGAGACAAAAATTGACTCGAAGCTTGAGTCTTTTACAACTTATGTTTGAAAAGCCGATAATTTATTTTGAGCTGTGGGAAGTCAAACAATAAGTAATTGAATACAAACAACAATCCATTTGACTCTACCAGATCATTAATTGTTAAAGCCAACCACCTTAGAGGCTACAGAGGAACAATGTCTAGCTGTTAGCATACGAATATCAACCAAACAAGACCTGATATTTGACATTTAATCAGAACTCATGCAGTTGGTAGAAGAAAAACAACTAAGCTAATATTCAACAAGAACAGTGCAATACCAATCACATTCTGTGACTAGACGATAACAAAATAACCACCACTTCTCTAGCTTGGCCTATAAAATCCAGCTGCCAATTCTCAGTATCACCACCAAGCAAAAAGCAAAAGAGAATCCAAGTGGAATAATAAATACAATCACCATGGAGAAGAACAACACTCAATCCAAGCTTGTTCTCGTACTGTTTCTGATGGGACTTCTACTATCAGGTGCTCAAGGAGGGAGGAATGTACCTGAGAATCAGAGCGAGGTTGTCGCCAATGACCAGCAACTCTTTGGTCTGTTTGGTTTTAACCATTTTATCTTGCCCTTGATAAAAGGTTGGTTTAGTCCTTTCCATCCTGGAGCTGTCCTTAACAAACAATACACCGAGTATGGAACTCAGACTACTGGTGCTGCTGCAACCGCTGTGTTTCCATGACCACGTGATGATGCATATAAGCACAATGTGCCCTTTAATGAGTGAATAAATAAGGCAGAGCAATAGAGTATCGATTGAAACCCGTGTCTATTAGCTTCTGTAATTTATCCTTACTTACCATTGCAGTATTGTCCCAGTGCATGAAGTCCTAATAGAATCTCTCTTCTAATTCCTACTATTTGCTCATACTGATATACACATAAACTTAACATATTTATCATCAATTTAAGATGAGAACTGGTATACACGAAATGATCAAAGATGTAGAAGTTTAGCAAAGATCCAATATTGAATTTTTCTTTTTTATCATATATCTATTAAAAAAGAAGAGTATCGACTGCAAAGGTTTACACTTTGCAGAGACCTAAATTACATAGACCAGCAACTAAAAAACAGAGATCAAATGACAGGGCCTTCTTGATCACTGAATATTTCTCTTCCAACAAAGCGATATATTCAAAATAAAAATACCAAATCACTGAAGTCCCTTTGATATGTTCCAAAGTGAATATGAGGATAGTCTGACAAACCATTAGACCTGAGAGAATGGAAGCCAATTTCCGTTTATTTAATCTTATTCAAATCTATTGTAGTAAATGAAAAAAAAAATCTATCATTTGTTAGACTTACAGGGTTGCTATTGATGTTGCTGTATTGCTCATCTAGTGCCTGGAAGGAATACTCGAATCAGCTCTTTCGCAGTTACCCTTTTCCTACAAGTAGGGCATTTTGCCTGGCGAGATATTGCCATCTTTATACATCCCTTGCAGAATATGTGACCGCACTTGGTTGACATCTCTTCCGTAAATGGGCACATGCAAATTGGACAAGTAAACTTTGGCTCCTCTGGTGGAGGAGCTGGTGCTTTTGACACTCTCTGCACACGAAAAGCAAAATAGTGAGCCTCCTCAGACTATGTAGCAAGATACGTACATGATTTTTCAAAACTTCACATGTCTCTTACCGATGACAAGTCGACCTCAACATGTATAGAGGCATGCTCACAGTCAATGACAGGTTCATTAGAAGGAACCCTTCTGCGTTTATTGCTTACGTTGGCAGGCAATATTGTTGTGCCTCCTGCAATCACCCATCCAAGTAAGAGAATAATAGCAAACATTCTAAAGCACCTATCTCTAAATTATCCAAATAAAAACAAACATAAAGTAAAAGCCAACCATCAAACTCTCTTTACTGAGACATGATTGTGCACCAAAAGAGAATAATTTATTTTCATATCACTCTACAAAACATAAACAGACCTGACTCTACATCAACCATCAAAGGCCTTCGACGTACATTTCTCGAATTTTTTCTAGCCTGGTATCAAAACGAAACAAAATTGGTGAATCTTTCACACAAACATAGCCTATCCATCACTGCAAAATGGGAAAACAAAAACTTAGAGCATACTTCAGCGAAAGCACTTGCGGATGATTCAATGACATCATCTTCTAAAGCATCAACATCAATCATGGTTGGAACAGGCTGAGACGGTACCGGAGGTACCGTAACTGCTCTTACAGAAGCAGAGGTGCCTTCTTGATCTCCAGGTACTGCATTCAGATCAATCACAGCTTTCCTCCGTCGATTTCCTCGAGCTACTCTCACTTCTTGTGTGCTCATCTTTCAGCTCAGAGTTACCAACCTTTGTACCTGTAAAACAAATCTGATTTACTCCTCAAAGTATTATACGAAAATTCAAATTATTACAAGCAAGAGAATCATATTTCCCTCAGCGATGGATCATCTTCTGAAAATGTAATCTTACACATACTCTTCCAGAAAAAAAAAATTAAACTTCTGACAGAATATCAAAGAAGCAAATTAAAATTTTCAAAAGAACTTAATTACAAAGCAAAAAAGTTTTAAAATCAAATATATCCCAAAGTAAGGAGAAGAACAACAATGACTAAACCGATCCTAAAATCCAGAATGATCGTCCGTAATCAAACAACAAAAGATTATAATTAGATTAGGTTTTGGGACTAAAGAACCTCTTCGATCAAGGTGATTCGACGTTGGAGATTGTCCCCGTGAGCCGAATTTCACTCGCATAAAATCGCCGGAGAGAATTAGAATCAGAATCTGGTCTGTGTAATTTAGGGTTTTTAAATTGTTTTTGAGAAGAGAGACAATGAAAAGAGACTCGGAGAAAGGATTTTTGTGTTCAGATAATAAAAGGCACGCGGTCGGTACGATTGTGACACATGTCATAAATGCAGTTTCAAACTTTCGTGTTAAGTTTCGGTCTCATTTCTGCGTAGGGGACTGCCCATTGGGCTTATAATATAGTCCAGAATTTTATACACAAGATTTAAGTTCTCACAAACAAATAAAAATTACATTTAAAAATAAATATGCTATCATATAAAACTGTGTTGGTCTATATAGAATAGAACATTCAATTCTATTTTACACAAAACATAATTTTCATTTTATTCTATTTTATATAGAAAATCTGTTTTTTTATAAACACCACTAATACGTTATTTTTGAATAAATTTCGTCAACCAATTTGTGGTTTTCAAATTACAGTTCGCTACCAAAATCAACGAGTAAATATTCTTTTATTTTTCCATCTAAACATAACTTTATTATGTTTATTAATAGAATATGATACTACATTATTCGCAATTAAATTACAACAAATCATGGAATTTCGTAAAGAAACAACGAAAAAATTGTGCTCTGTTTTCTTGATATTCATTTTGTCCGTCAATCTTGGGTGGCATTCTTCCTTAGGAAACATTGTCATCATGTTATGCATTTCAAAGCCAAATGTTGTGATCCATTGCGAGACTTTCAATGTAACCAAGACTCTCATAAAAAAAGAGACATATTGTTCTTTGATTGTAGTAAACCTGTGCTTATTTGAATGACTTTGATCGTTTTCTGACTCTCACTTTATTCTTCTCTTTATTAATTGTGTATTGATTCCATGGTAGTTTTCGTGGTGGTCGTAGTTTCATCACCAAATCCGAAGGGAGATGAATTAATCTTCGGGACGCCCACATAGGATGGCTTCGCACGAAGTCAATAAAATCAAAACCATCGTGATCAAAATCAGTCTCGATAAAAATACCAAAACGTTGCCCAATGTATCGGAATTGTGATGCAGAGACCACTTCAAGACATAATTTTGTGGACATTGGAATTGCTTCATCATCCATTCTCAGAGTACAATCATGCATTTTCTTAAGATCCGCTATTGTTGTAGAGAAAAAACACTCCAAACTATGAAAGAATAATGGAGATACAAATAGATCTTAAATACTCATGCTCATACAGTTGAGAGGAAATTTAGATCCGATATAACTACCGTTAACCGATCAGAAACTACTCTCCGATAAAGAGAGAAACAATCAATTTTGAAAAAGTGTAAAAGTTCTAGAGAGAGAAACAGAGAAGAGTAGAGGAGAAAGTAATAAACACTAAACTTTAAGCTATAAATCAGTGAGTAAATATTTATGAATTAGAAATATATACGTTTATTTTATATGTCGTATAGCATAATATTACTCCTATAATAATACTCTTGGTAACTCCACCCTAATGCTATTACAAAACCGTCAAAATTTTTGTCTTATACCAATAAATGCATAAAATTTAATTTAATTAACCTCCACCAATTAAGTATATTTGTTTATTATTGTAGTTTGTGAATTTTGTGTAATATATACCAGTCTAACTGATCTTCACATTAAATTTAAATGGTTTAGACGGTCCATATTATGCTTTTGTATTATTAGATCTATAGTCGTAAGCAGGTTAGTCCGTTTAATCCGGTAGATGCACAAACCCGAGGCAGTCCGGGCTAAATGGTCGCAGTCTAGCTCGACCAGCAGCACCAACACGTGTTAGTGTTCAAAAAAGAATATACAAACAACAAAATCGCATGCACATTCACTAAAATTTAGAGCCTTGGCTGAATAATGTTTTAACATATCATCAAAAGAACCTTACAAATAAGCCCTAAAATATTCGAAAAATTACCATATCATCATATATCATTAGGTTTGTCTTCCCGGCTTACCTCCACCAAACAAGAATCCAATCCGGTTTAGTAAGTGTTGATACTGGCAACGAATTCATTACCTCTACGATTAAAAGACCCTCCTCTCTTGTAATTGTTGCCATATCCATAATTTCTTCGTCCTCTTACTCCATTTCGATATCCGTATCCATTTCCATTTCCTCTGTTACCTGTTACTCAAGCAAACGATCAAATCAATCAATCAATCTCATCACCCTCTCATCTTTTACATCACCTTATCAAAGTTTTGAAATTTAGACCAACTCTCTTACCTTTTAATGTGGATCGCTTCTCCTCGACGAAAGCTTTCTGTCCGTCAATCGTTATTGGTGAAGCCTGTATCATTAAGTAAGAACCCGGTTTCTAATTGCCCTATATTGTTGCTTTAAGTAACTGGTTCTTGTGCTCATGATACCTAAAGCTGAGATTGGTGTTATATTTAAACATGAGAGTATATGTACCTCAATCGCTCTCTGAGCTGCATCTGCTTCCTCAAACTCAACAAAACCATAAGGAAAACCAACATAGCCCTACCAGTCACACAAATCAGAAGAAACAATAATATGTAAGATCAAAGGATTCAAACCTCTAATGTTAAAAATTGCTAGTATACTGGTCAAGTATTACCCTTTGGATTATCACTTGAATCCCACCATTGGTAATAGCTCCAAATTGCTTAAATTCAGTCTCAAGCATGTCAATGGTAGCATTTGGAGGAAGATGTTTAACATAGACAGATGTACCCTCAGCTAACCCTAATAAAAAGGGAACAGAAGATAAAAACCATGTCATGAATAGATAAGGAAAATGGAACGTCGAATATATAATAAAAAACTTAAGAGGGCCAGCTATTCTGTGAATCCGTACCTTCAATTTCCTGATTCTGCCCATTTTCAGCAACATCAATGGTCACGCGAACAACTTCAGATTCTATGACTTGAGAAGGATCTGAAGACGCTTGTTGACCTTGGTCTTGGGGTATATGCTCTAAAGGAGCTGAAGATGCTTGATGTTCTTTCTTCTTTGGAGACAGTGCATAGCCAGCTGAATCTCCAGATTTATCATTTGTAATCTTCAACTATTAAAAAAGTCTTTAATTAGCAATCGAAAAGTCCAGAAGTGATATAGTTAAGCCTACAATAAGATAATATAAGGTAAGAGTATGGATCCCATTGGGTTTCTATTTACCACAGAGGCATAAGATTTCTTGGGAACACCTTCAAGTCCATCATCTGGGTCATAATTTTTCACTGAATTATCTGCAACTTCAGGTACCAGAACATCCACCTTAGCAACTGAAGCCTTCTCATTATTCAAGGGCTTTGAAACTTTCTTACCATCAAGATTACCTGAAATACATGCAGCTTGCTCAGAACCCTTGTCTGTAGGAGCTTAATTAAAAACAAATATATAATGTTTTAGATGACGTTCAAAAACGTGACAGAGAATGAGAGTAACTTTTACCGACCCTTTATAGGACAGGGTGTTTCAGAAACTTTCCCAGAAAAAGCTTCTGGATCTTTGGCCTCCGGATCACCGACAAATCTGAGAATGTCATTCAGAACAAAGTACCCTTTTTCTTGCGGAGCAAGAAAAAAAGTTTGGGTGAATTTCCTTTTAAGCCTCTCATTAAGAGTAAAGTATCCAGTAACCACAAGGAGGAAACCCCCACTGTGAGACACTTGGGTATCATAACTAGTTATCTCAGCTGCTTTGAAATCTCCATAAGACAGTGCCTTAAGCTCCTCAGTTATACCCTGCTCAGAATAGGCATTAATGAGACGAAACATTTTGCAAGTCACAAAAACTGACATCAACAATTGACACTCAATCTCTACCCGGTGTTATTGATACAAGTAAAAATGGACTAGTCCTTAACATCATGTAAAAAAAATAGTCACACTCACTCTACTAAACCCAGCTACACTACGTACAATACTTACTTGTAAGGTGGAAAAATTGTGCATTACTCCGTCCTGTCCAACACGCCCAACCTTACTGATCTCTTGATAGAACCGGTGCAGATGCTCAGGCATGTTGTACAAAATGTGGTAGTACTGCTTGACAAATTCCTTACCAACCTATATTTTATTATCCCAAAATAGATCATAACCATACCAAAAAAAAAAAGGGACAAACCATAAAAATCACAAATTAAACTTGTGAAAAGGAAGAGAAGAAACGCCATGGTAAAGAGACATACAATGAGTGGGTCAACAACGAATCCTGCAGTAGTATCCATATTATCGTCAACCTCCTGAGAATAAGCAATTCCATGATTTACACAAAAGCCATTAGAATCGAACACATCACAGAACAACACAAAAAAAATCTTTGAATGATATAAAAAAACAAGAAACCAAGTCAAAATCACACAAGTGTAATTTCAGATATTCCAATAGTTAATCGTTAACCAAAACTCATGAACTACACTACACAAACAAACAACGAAAGCATCTACATATACACAGAAGCAAAGAGGTAGAAACAGAAACAAAACGACCTAAAGACACCAAAATTTCTACTTAACATTTCACTCCGAGACACTCTAAAACACTAAATAGATCATACATTCCGGCGAAATCGTCACAATAACAACAAAACGAAACGAAAAATTGTGGAAGAAAACGAAAGGCACCTGAAATTAGAGAGAGAGCGAGAGTGAAAGAGAAGTTAGAAGAGTGAATTGAAGCTCTGATTTCGCAGGAAACAATGGCGGGACCTAGGGTTTGATCGCGAGAAGGAAACCAAGTGTACGGAAAAGGCAAAAAGGCCACAAATAAAGGGATTTTGTGGGGGTTTAAATAGACGGAGATGTTTTGATGTTTTGATTGGTTTGTTTCATTCTCACGTGTCAAGAGAGTCTGTTCCTCTTCCACTCCTGCATTTTGTTTTCTATCATTAATTATTATTTTTTACTTTTTTTTTCTTTTATGTGGGCTTTAATAAACATACACGTTTTCTTTATCACTTCATGATAAATTGCTCATGCTACACTATGTTTTGTTCATGATATTCCTGCGTAGGTTTCATTCCACATTCTGCTGGTTTCAATTTCTAAGCCTAATTTAATAATATGATTATGTTGACCAAATATATAAAATAATTGCTTAGATAAGAAAAAAATTAATTCGTCCACATCTAACTTATATTTTACTAAAATTCGATTCAGAAAAATAGTAGTTTTTTATGATATTGTTTGAGCTTTGGAGTAATTTGGTTATGGATTGGATTTTTTACTAACATAAAAAAAATTATATTACATAATTTTATTACTTTTTGAATAAATATTTTGTATTTATTTAAATTTTTTAAAAAGAGTTTGACTCTAAGTTATGGATGAATGATTTCCACGTTCTTTCATTAATTTTATTTGTCATTGTTGATGAATGATTTTCATGTTCTTTCATTAATTTCATTTGTCGATAAATGATTTTTACGTTCTTTCATTAAATATAAAAATAATGTAACTGAAAGAAATTTCATACATGTAAATGATTATGAATTGTGTAACCGAAATTTTTCAAAATTAACGTAGAAGATGTGTAACGGAAAACTCAAATTAAAAATTAATTACTCTCTCTTTTATATGTGAGATATTTTAGAGATATTTTTTCATAGAATGTGAACAGTATCCTAAGTATTCTCATTCCAAAACTCATGCATTTGATGTGGCAGACTATATCGGATGTGTGGCAGTCAAAACTAAGTTGGAATACCACTAAATCAATTGTGAGGTTTGTTGTAGTCGATTTGGAAATGATTTTGAGACTATTAATCATATTCACTTTGAATATCCCTTTTGACATGTAACTTTGAGTTTTGAGTAGTCAATTTCGTGGTTCATAAGCCCAAGAAAAAAGAAGTTTGAATTAAAAATTTGAAGGAAATTTAGTTGAGCAAAATAAGAAAATGATACATCTTGTCAACCTTCCACATTGACTTGAGTCTATCTCCTTTAAAATCTTCTTAAACCTGTGCCACTTCAAAATATTTCTTTTCCTAAAAGTGCACTCCTGAATCTTAAAGACATCCTCTCAGTGGCCAGAATTCATAAAACCTCCCACTAGAGTTTCGAATTGGTAAGAAAACTAGTCTGAGTGGTCCTCTTTCAAGACTTGTCGTTGTTTATCAATAACTTAATATTCAATCGTGACCTTTGCTGATCTCGATAGATCTTGTTTGCAGGAGTCTATAGTCGCAAACCGCTTCTTAATCCGAGCAATATTGAGAGAGATAGAACTAGATTAAGGTAAGAATATTTAAAATTTCTTGTTTCAGACTTAATGTAATTGTAAGAATTGTTTCTGAAAACTGTTTCCGACTTGACATATTTATGGCTGATTTCCGACAAGATTTCTGCAAGGAAAACTGTCACCGAGATCACATGAAGATAGCTTTTGGAGTATTATTTGAGCCTTTTTCAGTTTTTTTGCTTAATCACCAACCATTTAAGGTGATAATGTGATTTACGATTATGCAGATAATAGATTAGAGATTTACACGTTCTCTGAATAATTTTACTTGTAATTTTATGATTTTCACCTTCTCTCATTAATATAAAAATAATGTAATAGAAAAAAAAATTCACATTTAAGTGATTATAAATTGTGTAACCGAAATTCTCCAAAATTAACTTAGAAAATGTATAACTGAAAACTTATAATAAAAATTAATTACTCTTTATTTTATATGCGATTTTTTTTAGATATATCTTTTCATAGAACATTGTTAATTAATAAGTTGTTATTCTTGTAAATGTGCAGATTATCCAAAGACCATCTCCAATATATTTTATTTTTTATTTTTTACTTTAAAATAGAATAACTTTATAATAGAGGTGTGTTTATTTTTCTATTTCTTATTTTTTTAAATAATTATTTTATATTCTCCTAAATATAGAAGAAAAATAGCATTATTTTATTGTACAGATGAGTCAAAATAAAGATGAGTTGGAATGTAATTTCTGCAAAATAAAGTGATAATCATTTTAGAAAGTACATTACCAAATAAAAAAGGTATATATATAAATATTTCTTAAATGATTAAAATTTAAAGTTTGGGTTTGTCGAGTTTTTTTAGGTCTGGTGTTTAGAATGATCTAATTAATGAGTATGATATCTAGAATTTAATTCTTTGGACTAAGTTATAGAACAGATTTTATCGATCTAATTGTTGACCACAACAAAAATTTAAGTTTGGGTTTAAGGTTTGGTAACTTTTGTTATAGTTCCTAGTTATTTTGATACAAAAAACGAGTCAAATTTGCCCAAATATTGTTACAAATTAGCCTTAATGTTTTGTGATCCTTGATTATTATAGTTTTTCATTTTTTTTGGTCGTCCGATCATTGATTATTTTACCGTAAGGAGACAACTTGTGTTTATTTTCGCCCATTAAAAAAAAAAAAATTTAAAGAAAAAAACAAAAAGAAAGGAGACATCTTTGTAATTTGAAGTTTGAAGGATCGAAGAAACTATGGCTTCAAATTTCTGGACTTCGACGCACTAGTAAGTTTCCAAATCAATTGTACAGATCTTCTAAATGATTTAATTCAATTTCTAAGTTCCTGATTCCAATTTGTTTTCTGGGTTTCTTCGCACAGCAAAGAGCTTAAGGACCCAGAAGAGGTTAATGTTGTTCATCCTCTCGATGCACAGAGAGGAATCTCTGTTGAAGATTTCAGACTCATTAAGCTTCATATGTCTAATTGTATGTATTGCTTACCCTTTTACGGCCTTGTTAATTTCCAGATATTTCCATGAATTTTGTTCTGATTTTGAGGTTTCAATTTGGGAAATTCAAGCTTGTTTTTACTTGAGTTCTCAAATAAATGGAACAATGATCTAATGATTGTTATTCTTCATATCTTTTTGGCTATTTAATTTTCGTTAGTTCAGTTTTTTGCTTTATGGATTCATCAATTTACATTCATGGTCCTGTCTTGTTTCTTTTTAGATATATCAAAACTGGCGCAACACATTAAGATTAGACAAAGGTGAAGTCTTTCGATGATATTAGTCTTTAAGCGATATGAAATCTACAAACTATTTTTTGAATAATGCTGACTGATTTAGTGCTTTTGATTCAGAGTTGTTGCAACTGCAGTAACTTATATGCGTCGTGTTTACACAAGGTATGGCTGCTCTAAGTTCTGATGGTTTGATAGTATGAGTCTTAGTCATTGATTTTATTGGCATTTTGTTTGACAGAAAGAGTTTGACGGAATACGAACCTCGGCTTGTTGCTCCCACCTGCTTGTATTTGGCTTGCAAAGCAGAAGAGAGTGTGGTACATGCCAAAATTCTTGTCTTCTACATTAAAAAACTGTGTAAGTATTTTGTTGTTTCCTGCTTCAAAACATTCTTGATTGGAGACATTGCTCGAGTGCTGTTATTGAGTTTCTGATGGAAATTCGATGTTTCACTTCTCTGTAGATGCTGATGAGAAGTTTAGATATGAGATAAAAGATATCCTAGAAATGGAAATGAAGATCTTGGAAGCATTGACCTTTTATCTTGTTGTATTTCACCCATACCGATCTCTGCCTCAGTAAAGTCTTTTGCATATCTTTTCTTTGGATCTGATACGTCGAAATAGAAATGTTTTTGAGATCTCACTATGCATTTCCTTTTAATTATTCTTCTTTCTTTACTTACAGGTTGCTGCAGGATTCTGGGATCAATGACACAAGTATGACCCATTTGACTTGGTAAGCATCCAAAAGTTTTGTCCTTTATTAAGCGTTAGAGATGAAGTTTATATTCAAGAATCAATTGCATCCCCTGTTAGAACAGTTACCAGCATCTGAAAATTCTTAAATTTGGAACAAAGTTAAACCGGTTTTGATTTGGCAAGCAATAGTAAATTCTCTCTTTATGCTAAAGCTTTTGTGTGGAAACTTTAGGGGTTTTATCAACGACACTTACAGAACGGACCTCATCCTTATACATCCGCCTTTTCTTATCGCACTCGCTTGCATTTACATTGCTTCTGTACATAAAGAGAAAGACATAAAGACATGGTTTGAAGAGCTTTCTGTGGACATGAACGTAGTAAGTTTTTCCATCTCAATCTTCTCCTACATCGTTCTCATCCTTTTGGAGTATTTAGATCTGTTGTGGCAAGAACTTCAAATGCTCTCAACTGCACATTTTGGTCACATTATCAATTTATCAGGTCTTGTTTAGTCATTCATAGGTATTTCCTGAACCTTGGCAGGTGAAAAATATTGCAATGGAGATCTTAGACTTCTATGAAAACCACAGAATGTTCACGGAAGAGAGAGTTCACGCCGCTTTCAACAAACTTGCTACAAACCCGTAAACTTCCTACAAACTTCACTTGTCCGTGTTTTGTTCTCATGAGAGAAATATGTATTGCCATAAGTTTCTGAGATGACAATATTTATTCACTGTAAATGACTTTAGCTCGTCTCTGTTCAAACAATGTCTTGCCTATGCGTATAGCACTTACTCTTCAACTGCAGTTTCGCCAATCAACTTTAATCTTCAAACTACCCTCGTGACAAACCTATTTGGCTCGTTTTCAAACGATAAACCGCTTTGTTTAAATGGTATCACCAATCGAACCGTAAAATTGAGACGCATAATATATTTGTGACAAGATTCTTTTTATATGAAATCCCTAAGATTTCTTTTAGATATTACAACAAAAGGTAGATCAAATATAATACTTTAAGACATGCTATACATATAATTAAGCAAACTATAGATCAAAAATATTTTCGTATTGCCATTGAGCTTCTCTCTATACATTCGAGCTTTTCTCCAAGCAAACTGATTTACACACTGCTATTTTCTTCTTCTTCTGCATTCTCGTTCTCCTTAAGTTTAAACGCACCATCTACATACTCCTCTGTGTCCCATAGAAATGTACCAAACGCCACAGCCTCAAGAAGCAACCTCTTCAGACTCGAAACTGATGTCACAATGCTCTCTTCATTGCTTTCCTCGGGACCAAAAAGAGCTAGGCTCTGCTTCTCTATCAGGCTTTTTGCTTCATGGGACCTAGGCTTAGCACATCTCTGCAATATCTTGGGGTCAAACCCAGAAATGTAATGTCTCAGTTGCTTGGTGAAGCTTCCACGGTGTTGTGATAATGAGCATTCGAGTTGGTGCCTAAGTGAAGCAGATTTCAGGAAGTATCCATATAAAATCGAAGCTGTGTATACTTTACTGAGATGATGCTTATTTATCTCTGTTGTTGCACAATTTTCAGTCAAACTAGAATTTACTCTTAAACTGATGACTGCGTTACTGTGTTCTTTGATGAGTTCAAGAACATCGAAGCTATGGATTGACTCCAGTTCCCAGTCTTTTGATGGCGTGATCTCGAGTCTTCCATTGTAGATGCAAGTGGGAAGCTTTGGAACAAGAGGTACTCTTATCTCTGAGAATTTGTACAAGATTAACATGTACATTATCTCTTCAACTGCTGTTTGGCAATAACTCTCCTTCATTTCAGCTATCTTCCTGCAAACCATATATGGACTCAAATCAGTGAATCGGTGTCCATAGAATATCAAATCAGTCAACTGAAATCAGAAACAACACGTTCAATAAATCGATCAAATGTAAGATCATTGTTTTAGATTAACTACTAAGATCAAAGAAATCTGCGGATTCTACAGAATTATTTTTCCTACAACTAGGCAATTCAATAATAGATACAAACACATGTAAACCATAGATGTAGCGTAACCTATAAACCAATATTAGATAGAAACACATGAATTATTCCAATTCTGCAGAATTTAGTTGTAATTTCTACGTTTAGGAGATTCTACAGTGGCAACAACAACAAACAGATGTAATTTGTATCGTATTTGAATAATGAACCTGTGCAGAGAAGCTTCATCAGAGCTAGAACTGAGAAACATGCGAGATAACGCGGCTTCTTTATCATCGGCTAGCTGTTTGAGCAAATCAGCGACGGCGAAGTGAAAGAGTTGCCGTTTTTTCACCAAGACGCTGTTTAGGAACTTTCCCTGAGCCGAGCGTGGAACCAAAGGCGCATCGAGGCTCGCTCCTGCTCCGCCTCTAGCTCCAGTAGCGGCAATCACCACCATCGAATTGTACCGGACTTTACGTCGGGAAGAGAGAAAAACATAATTGCCGCCGGTAATTCGCTTTAAGGAATTGCGACGCGACGGGAGAAACGATAAGGATCCTCCGTTGTGGGAGAGACAATTGTCCATGAAACAGTGAAGCAAAAACAATCGGGAGATTTTGGGATTGAGAGAGAGCTGAATATTTGCAGAGTTAGTGGGAGCAGATTTGGATAAGGTAAAGAAATTTTTATCAAAAGAAATTGATACAATGGATTTTATTTTTGTGTGGTTATATAAAGTCTCTGGTTTAATTATTTATCGATATTAGTATGTAAATCCTATTTTTTAGCAATTCCCATTTAAAAAAGAAAAAATGAAGAATTATTGGCCCATTATAATTATTTAAATAAGGCCCGTTTATAAAAAACTATAAAGGCCCATAATTATGGCCCATTAGAATGATCTCATTTCTTATTTTCTCAAGAACAACAGAGACTGGGAAAAGAAAATACAGAAGAAGAGTGAAGAAGCAATATTGGCGAGCAAGATGTGTCTTCGTTACTCTTTCTTTTTGATCTTCTTCTTTCTCATTTCACTCCAAGGTTCTGTGATTCCAGTTATCTATCATTTACTTTCTCAAATTTTTAGCTCATTATCGAATATTTGACAGATTGCTATAATATGATCTCTTTGCTTCAAAACCTAATCTCAGATTTCTTAGCTAATTCCTTGTATTGGATCTGTTTACATTTCCTGTATAGGTTTTGCTAAGAAGACCAAAGACGTGTCTGAATTGCAGATCGGGGTCAAGGTAAAAATTTTATTTGTCGATCACAAAATGAATGATTGAGTGTACTGTTTCTAGCTTCTCATTTACCGATTAAACTTGTTTGGGTAAAAATTTTTGGCTACATATTGATGTATCCGTTGTTTTCATTGGATTATACATTGTATATATGAGCAAGAGGGTCTTTTACCATTTGGTTCCAAGATACGGCTCTAATGAATTTAAAGATCATTAAGATAGTTTGGTCTTTGAATCTTCATCTTCGGTTGTTCCCCTTTTTTGTTGCAGTTTAAGCCAAAAACGTGTGAATATCAAGCTCACAAAGGTGATAAGATCAAGGTGCATTATAGGGTAAGCTTGAAAAGATCTTACAACAAAAATCGGATTCATCATAGTCGTGAAGAATGTTCTTGTTGTTGTGTTGTGTATAACTTAAGTGTTATATGGCAGGGGAAACTTACTGATGGAAGTGTATTTGATTCGAGCTTTGAAAGGGGTGATCCATTTGAGTTTGAATTAGGAAGTGGTCAAGTTATCAAAGGTGTTGGCTTGTAACTATCTACCCAAACTGTTAACTTTTAAGTCTTTCTTTAATGGTGGTAACTTTAATGGTGGTAACGTATCGGTTTTGTTGTAGGTTGGGATCAAGGTTTGTTAGGAGCTTGTGTAGGTGAGAAGAGGAAGTTAAAGATACCTGCAAAACTTGGATATGGAGAACAAGGCTCTCCTCCAACTATCCCTGGTATAATCTAAACTAGCTGCTTTCATCGAGAAGCTTTTTGAAATGCGAATTCAATGTTGTTGACATTATAACTTAAAACAATCTTTGCAAACATTTAGGTGGTGCAACATTGATATTTGACACAGAGCTTATTGCGGTAAATGGAAAACCATCTGGAGGAGAAGAAGATGGAGCAGATGAAGATGTAGATGATGAACTATGATTCAGTCTCCATTCTCTAAAGGTTTTTGCTTCAGAGTTCTGTAGGGAGACGAAGAAACTGTCTACGAGCTTTTGTTTACCTAATCTTTTCAGTATTTGAGTTTGGGTTTTAGGCACAAAGACTGCATAAGATTATTGTTGTGGTGAGATTTTAAAATAAAAAACTCAACTTTGATTAGCTGCTTTTAACCCAATCAGAATTGTGTGATTATAATTAAACCAATCTGGATTTTAATTCAATCATACCAAATAAGATTATGGGTCAATTAAATATTGGATTTTAATTTATTTTTTTTGCCGTCAATATTGGATTTTAGTTAAAGCAAACTAAAAGTAAATTTTAAAAGTAATGTTAAATTTTAACTAATATAAAAGGGTGATTTACTCATGATTCTAGCTCAACTGAAATAGTCTAAAAAGATTGAAATTATTATACTAGTTTTTTCGCGTTTTTAATACCGTTTTACCCCTGTATCATTTGAAAAGAAAAAAATTTACGAAACTACCATTAATGAATAATTCCACGTCAGCATATGTTATGTAGGTTTTTTGTTTTGTAGGTTTTAAGTTTATGTTATGTAGGTTTTTTGTTTCGTAGATTTTTAGTTTATGTTTCGGCCTCTTATATTAAACTAATCGTAACTTTCTCAATACAACTCTGATCAACAAACGGTTTGAAACTACGGATTCTTGAGATCGAGATCTTTCCAACCATACCAAAAACACAACGAACGAATCAGTGGCCAAAGAGTTATAGCCCCCGGAAATAAGTCCACTAAAAACCTACATAACATTGTGTAGGTTTTTAGTTGATGTTATGTAGGTTTTTAGTTTATGTCATGTAGGTTTTTAGTTTATGTTATGTAGGTTTTTAATTTATGTTATGTAGGTTTTTAGTTTATGTTATGTAGGTTTTTAGGTAATGTTTCGGTCTCTTATCTTAAACTGATCATAACTTTCTCAATACAACTCCGATCAACGAACGGTTTGAAGCTACAGATTCTTGAGAGTGAGATATTTCCAACCGTACCAAAAACACGATGAACGGATCAGTGATCAAAGAGTTATAGCTCCCGAAAATAAGTCCACAAGAGTTGTTGGTTTTCATTTTTTTTTGTTGTAGGTTTTTTGTCAAGTGTTGTAGGTTTTCATTTTTCTTTGTTGTAGGTTTTTTGTCAAGTGTTGTAGATTTTTAGTTTATGTTATGTAGGTTTTTAGGTAATGTTTCGGCCTCTTACATTAAACTGATCGTAACTTTCTCAATACAACTCCGATCAACGAACGGTTTGAAACTACGGATTCTTGAGATCGAGATCTTTTCAACCATACCAAAAACACGACGAACGGATCAGTGACTGAAGAGTTATAGCCCCCGAAAATAAGTTCACTAAAAACCTACATAACATATACTAAAAACCTACATAACATAAACTAAAAATCTACATAACATAAAGTAAAAACCTACATAACTTTGTGTAGGTTTTTAGTTTATGTTATGTAGGTTTTTAGTTTATGTTACGTATGTCCTACCAAGTTTATGTTATGTAGGTTTTTAAACCTAAAAGCTTACATAACATAAACTAAAAACCTACGGCGGAGAAGAAGAAAAAGATGAAGAATCAGGCATATTCGACATTCAACATTCTGGGGACCCTCTCTCCTAGAGAGGAAATAGACAAAATACAACTGTTAGATGTCGCTTGGACATGGCTATGGCTGACGAGAAATGGTTCGATTTATTCCCGACTAGCAGATCCTCGTAAAATGCTCTCGAAAATGCTTGAGCCACACGTAAGTTTGTAGTTGTTTAAGAAAAGGAGTCACATTACATGTATTAAAACGGAACTGAGACAAAAACTGATTTTTGTTTCATATTAAATGTGATTTTGCAGAAAGGAGTAGAAAAAGAAACACAAGCGACGAGTAACGACACGAAGGCCTGAGTTAATCTCGTTTGACGATCCCAAAAAAAATCTCAATAATCTGAAAATACAAGTTTCTATTTTTGTCCTTTTGTAATCAATCTTGGTGCGTGCTAGTTTCAGACGTTATTTCTGTTGAAACAACACAAGACTTTGAAATAATCCACATTTTGAGATTATGTATTTCTGTTTACCCCCAAGAATTTATCGATAGCTTCACAAATTTGGAAGTTCTATTTAGTATGTCTCTCACTTGTTGAAATGTAGGGATTTATTACATACTTGTCGAAACAAATGTTCACAATTGGAGAACCTTTTTTGCACTAAGAGTGGTTATAACAAGGCATTGTGTCACGCACTAAGTTTTCCTCTCGAATTGATTGAAGACTTTATAATGTGCTAACTTATAATTTAGTATTAATATTTGTGAAACTTCGTTAACATAAAGATTTTTTTACTTAAATTGTATTATAATGTATAATTGAAAAAAGTATAAAAGTTATACAATATCGTATACAAACTTAAAATTTCGAACTAAAAAATAAATCGTTGTGACAGTCAGAAGAACAACTTCGCGATCAGTCGCTGAGATTTGGCAAAAAGAACAACAGCGATTCTGAAAAGAACAATAAAGAATCGCTGGTCGCTGTTGGAATTGCCAACGACCGACAAAAAAACAGGGCCGAAGTGTTTAGATAACCATTAGCTTACCTGTTCCCCGATCAAATCTAGACCAACCACGACAAATGTGATTCCTTGGAACAAGAGGAAGTAGAAATGTATCCCTTGTGCTGACAATAAGCTTCTTACTGAAGCTGCCAACAGGATCAATGCTAGTGCGAGTTCTGTTCTGTACAATCGGTTCCTTTTGGTTTTACCGACTTTCTTTGCCGTTCCTAGCTTGCTAAGCTCACTTAGTCCTGAATCAGAGGAAGATCTTTGGATGCTTGTTGAATTAACTTGAGGTTCTGATTCAGCATATGCAACTAGATCATTCTCAGAAGATCTGCCCAGCTTTTTGGTGACTATCCACTCATAGGAACTTCCAAACTTGAACAAACCAGATATCATGGCTCCGAATTTGGTTACAGACATTGTGTTCTCAAACAGAAGATATGGGACTATGAAGGGAAAAGATCGTGGAGCTGGGAGGATGTTTAAGATAGACATAATCCCAGGGATATAGCAGACAACCCAAGCTGGTAAATTAGCTTCTGGGAAGAACATTGTTAATGGAAGAATGACACAGAAGAGAGTGAAGGAGTAGAATGGGAGGATAAGCTTGCGCAGCAGGAAGAATAGAAATATCATATTTGCTTTCTTGAAGATACTCACCTGCAGTACACAAACAATGATAATTAAGATCTCAAAAACATCATGCTATATTAAGACAGACACAAAAGAATTCTGTATTTTCCTTTGTCAAGATGATACCGATATCAGTCTTATTCTCACTTCACCTTTGAGCGAAGAATGTCAAAGAAGCACAACCGGAACAATTGCATTGGACCCGAATGCCAACGATATTGCTGTTTCTTGTATGCCTCATAGGACTCTGGAAGTTCACAAAGACACTATAAAAACAGAGAGTGATCAGATGAAATTCAAAGAGATCTTTTTTGACTTTTGGTGAAAGAAAGAAAACTTCATAACAATCCGGGTGAGCAAATACCTTAACATCATTAAGATAAATAAACTTCCATCCACAAAGATGAGCACGGACAGCGATATCCATGTCTTCAACTGTTGTTCGCTCCATCCATCCACCACAGTCCTCCAACGCTTTGATTCTCCACACACCAGCAGTTCCATTGAAGCCAAAGAAGTTAATGAAAACACCATTTACCTGCTGTTCCACTTCAAAGTGAAAAGACAAATTTATGTTCTGCAGCCTTGTAAGTAGGTTTTCGTCTTTGTTCACAAAGGCCCATCGTGTCTGAACTAAGGCAAGATCATCATTGCCCTAGAAAAAGAAATAGAGATATGTATTGAATCTACGTTAAAGCCTGCCATATAAATTATCCAAAGAAAAGTTTAATAATCAACAGGTTGAAAATTGTCTACTGTATGTATAGGCAATGAACAAGCCTCTCACATACTGAAATCCTCAGGACTAAAATGCATTCTTAAGAAATGTCATTCTTTTGTTCATCCTATACTACTCGAGTTATACAGGAAATCCTAAATCTATAGTAAAAGACCTATTTTCCCGGAATGGTCCACAATATTTCCAGTATCTAATGGCTTTTTTCTTTTGTCTATGTCACTTGTGGGAGACTTCAATTGAGGTTCTCTTGGTTATATATTTGGAAACTGTATTGGTACGTAAGCCTAAATATAAGCTAAAACAAGATGAACTATTCTCCATAATTTTCAAATGACCAACTAAACCCTTGTTAAGAGTTATCTAATAGTGGTGATTCATCAGAAAACATCTAGCAGGAATATGCAGATGCGTTACCTTGAAATGAGGCACAGTTTTTTTCAAGAAATCTGATGGTGGCTGGAAATCAGCATCAAAAATTGCGACAAACTCATAGTCTTTTACATAGTCGCAATTCATTGCAGCTTTAAGGTTTCCAGCCTTGTAGCCAGTTCGTATGAGACGGTGTCTATATGTTATACGTACACCCCTTTGTTGCCATTTCTGTACTTCAGCTTTAATAAGAAGCTGAACATCTAACTCATTCGAGTCGTCAAGAACCTGCACAAGCATTCTTTCCTTTGGCCAGTCAAGGACACAAACAGCTCCAATAGACTGTTGGTAAACCTGCAAACGCCACAAAATCAAATCATCACAAACAAGCAGAAACTCAAAAGTCCAGATGAAAATTAGCAAACTGCACACCAAATTCACTATGAAGTATAAGCATCAACAGGTTCAAGCCATTGATCAGGGGAGGTATCAACTAAGGATAAGGGACCTAATGCATGTGCTTACCTCCTTCTCATTGCACATAGGAATCTGCACAAGAACCATTGGATAATCCTCAACTCTCTGTCCTTCTAAGCCGGCCTTCTCCGGATACTTCATAGAAGCCACTGGCTTAATCCGGCGAAGCTTAATCCAGAAGCAACCAAGCACAAGAACCACACGGTCTACAGACTGAATTAAGAAGAGAACTATACAGACATTCGTCAAACTCTGTAGCGGCGGCGCTAAATACGCCGCTCTAATCTGAAGCCATCGAGCGTAAACAATCTCAAGCGCCACTTCAGCAGAGGCCACAGACGGAGGAGTAAAATGCCATCCTTTGAAATAAGCAGCTAGCTCAAAACAGAGGAGAAGTATCACAAATAAGAGAAAACCTTTGATTATACGATACAATTTGATCGAAGAGGAAACAGATGAAGGAGGGTCGTTGGCAATGCGGCGATTAGCAGTGCGAATTAAGTAAACGAAGGAGTTAGCAAACCAAGAGAGTGAAGAGAAGAGCTGCCGAAACTTGAGAAGATAGAGTCGAGAGAGCTGTCGAGCGGTTCGAGTCCGAGTCTTATCTGGGTCGATGACGACAACAGGTGTACGGATTTCGACGGTGAGAAACGCGGCGTCTTCGTTGGAGGAAGGGTTGTGGTTCGAATCTCGTTGTTTGTTCCACCATTCCTGAAACTCTTTGTTCTGAGATCGAGACATTCGACAATGGAAGGAATGAGTACAGATCTAGGGATCTGAGAATTGACGAAGGAGGAGGAGAAGAGAACTCGTTTGGGCTAAAGTTTTTATTTTTAAAACTAAAATTTTAAATAATAATAATACTGTAATAGTAATATAATAATAATGTATATTTTGTTAAGAGTGTTTTGAGCGACTTTCTAATTCAGTTTAATTTAACTTTTTTAACTGTACATTTGTGAGAGGTAATATATTTAATTTTTATATTTGTTATTTAATTAGATAATTATATTATAAAAATAATTAATTATATTGTTTAGTATGTTAATCCAATATATTTGTTATTGAAAGAGGTAACATAAAGATGATATTTTTTTTTGTAATTTTAGTATGGTTGTGAAGTATGAAATAAAGAAGCAAAACTTTAATTTATGAGTAGATTTTAATCTTAGACAAACACAAAAACTGAAGTATAATATATGTTCAAAATACTTAACTTAAAATATTTTTAATTTATGAAATAGGATATTATCAAAGAATTTACTCTTTTTTTTACTTATTTAAAAATTTACAAGATCGATGGTGTTGAAAAGAATACAAAATAAAATAAAATTAATGGTATAAAAGATCCAAATAATTTATTTAAAGTGAGAATAATTGTTAACCATGTTGAAAGTTTAAAGTGGAAATGTTACCACTTAATGGTTATCATGGAAGTGATAATTAAGGTATTATGAGATTTTTTCCCCATAGTTTAGTGCAATCCAATTTTTTTTTTATCAACCAATGTATTAAAATAACTATAAACTACCACAAAGTGATATAGAAAGTTTACAACACTAAACTATTAGTCGACTTGTGTAATCCAATTTTAAAACAATAGAAATAACGTTTATATTAATAAGATAATAAAAAAGAAAAAAGGAAAGGAAAAGATCGTGCGGCGTAGCATAATGTACCAAATTATAAACAATAAACACACTTGATGAAAACCAAATTACACGAAAAGCTGAAAGTCAGTCACATTTGTAAGAACCTACTTCATTTCATTACCTACAAACGTTGACTTCTAAAACAAAAACCAAAAGAAACTTAAGATCTCATCCTCAATGTTGTTGGGCCTCAAGTGGTTGCCTAGGCTCAGTACCATGTAGTTTACCAATCCAAGCCGGTGGTTGCATTCCGGTTTGCTCATAAACCGTATCTAGAACCGGTGGCAACATTTTGTAAAGTCCTGCAATATCTTTCATTCCACTACCACCACCATTACTCATTCCTTGATCACCACCATGGTTCCAAACACTGATCTTAGGATGAAGTTCCTTAATTGCAATTGCGTTAGTCTTGGCTATATCTTGATAAACACCATTGTTGATCATCATGAAGTCTCTCATTGCTGAGTAATCATTGTTAACTGCGTTTAAGAGGGTCTTTATATAAATCCCTTGAGCATTAGCCATAGCTACAAGTCCCTCTGCATCTCTCTGTTTCGAATAGAAAGAAGCATCAGCTGCAGATTTCATTGCTTCTGCTTGTTTCTGTTGCTCGTAAAGAACTGCTTCTGCTTGCTTTTGCTTATTGTATAACTCCCAATTTGCTTCTTGTACCTAAGTTGTATAATAACAATGTCATGATCCAAAAGACAGAGAAATCAAATCAAAGCAAAGTCTTAAAGATTGAGGTATGCATTACCTTAGTCTCATACTCAACACTGGCTTTACTAAGGAACTCAGCTTTAAGCTTCTCTGTCCGAGTCAATGCATTCATTTTCTCGACTTTTGTCTGAAGCTCAGCTTCCCTTAAAGCAACAGCCTTGGCTGCTTCAACTTCAGCCATACGAGAATTTTGAGTCAAAGAAGCCTTCTGAATCGCCAACGCTGCATCAGCCTCTGCAACAAGAGCCTCCTTCTCATTCTGAAACACTTTGACTTCACTTTTCACCTTGATCTCTTCCTTTGACCCTTCTCCTAGCCTCTGAGTAGATATGACCTTTGACTCAGCATCAATCTTGGCTGCATTCTGAATTGTGAGCCCAGCCCTTTCTTTGGCACCGACCTCTCCCTTCATCTTTGCCTCTGCTACATCAATCTTGGCTTGATTTGCTGCTTCCATCTGAGTTTTCTGGCCCAAGTAAGAGAAGTACTCATATCCAGGTACGTCAACGAGCTGCTTCACATTGGCATTGTAGATCACTAGACCGAACTGGTTTAGCTCTAATTGAACCTTTTCAAACACCTCCTTCTTAAATGCCTTTGTTCCTACAATAATGCCAGAATTCGACTTGACATATAACTAGCAAGGAAAACAATATTCTAGCCTAACTCGAACCATCCAGGATATAAAGAAAACAAAGAAGTTCAACAAATCAAGCAAGAATCCGATAGTTACCTTTGAAGACCTCTTCCATGGTCATGGATGCAACGAGAACACGAGTCTCTCCTTCAATAACACCTTGAACAAGCTCAGTGACATGATTAGAGTGCTTGTCGTGCTGAGACATAAGCATAGCGTACAGAAGAAGAGCGTGACGGTCATCAACGCGAGGGCCAATGGTGAAAACAGCAGGAAGAACAAAGGGAAGTTTCTCAGCACTCATGGCCTGAACCTCGAACGTGTAGTTCACTGGAGAAACGTCGAAGACGGTGCAAGACTGCCATGGATACACCCAAGCCTTCTTTGCAAGCTTGATGTCTTTGATCCCACCACCTGTGATCGCTAGATACTCAGAGGCTCTTGCGATTTTGTAAACCATTGTCTTCTTCTTTGTCTCTTTAAGACAAGTTTTGTCTGTTTGTATGTTTGGAGAGTTTCATATAACGCTTTTACTTATATATAAAGTACAGTTGACCAAAAAAACAGTTTATCTACAAAGTCCTCCTCAATATTTTTTTTTTGTTAGATAAAGATCAATCAATAACCAACTTTGAAAATTCTAACAATATCACTTTAAATAAACACAACTTGATGGAATCGAATGAATTCAGGTGAAGAAGACTGTAAAAATAACACTCGACCACTTTATCAAAAATATTTTCCCAAATAATTATAAATTTATTTATTTTATTTTTTATCAATTAAATCGACAAAATATGATTCATACGCAAAACTTTTTTTTTATCTAAACGCAAAACTTATTTCCTGAAATCATTTTTTTCTTCTACTTGTACAATTCCGAGTACGAGCATCAAACTGAGCATAGTTCAACAATAGATTTATTTAGATATGTATTTTAAAAAAATACAAAAAAATATTATACGAAAACAAAAATATCATAAAATATTAACATTCACACTTGAGTTTCATTGATTGGGAGATTATGGTTTTATATTTGTATAGAAATGTGATTTTATCAATTTAAGAAAAACAAAACAAAAAAATGTTTAAATTTGTAAGGAATACTTTTGTTATATTTAAATTTCTTTTAAGATAAAGTACCCGAATCTATAAAACCCCTTCCATCATAGTATAATGACATTAAATTTTAAAATAGAAATTATTGAGAATTAGTTTTTTTTTTTTTGGTGCAACAAGTGATTTTTCAAATCATTTAGCTTACAGGCAATATAGTTAGGCTAAAAAAAAAGGAAGAAGAAGAAAATTTCCCACTTTCAATAGTCCACAGGAAAAAAAAAAAGAAGAAGATAAAAGTCTTAGTTTTAAGGCCATTAATATAAAAATTTAATAACTAATATAGTTTCCTATAAAGACAAACAAATCTGTAACAGTTCATTACATAATACAATGTATGTATGAGAAAAAGTCGTCTAGTATCCTTTTGGTCAACATATAATATTACTCAACACATTATTTTATAATTACGTTTATAGTTAATGTTTGGTTTGGTGGTCAACACGTTTTTTGTCAACATGTTATACTATAATCATAATTATAACTACAATTTGATCAAAGTCTATTTGAATATGATTATATACTTTGAAATTTTGTCTAATCTATTATGCCAACACGTTATATGTTACAATCATGGTATTATGATTTATTCAAGAACTTCCAAGTAATTCACTAGTTTAAGTATTCTACGACTATTCCACATCGTTGCAAACTTGTTCTCTTTTTTCTTTCCAATCCACGAAGTCTCCTTCAAACGTCACCAATATTACTTCTATTTAGTCAATTTTCATTATATATATTGGACAATATCAAACATTATTTTACATTCTTTTTCTTGTTAATCGGGAGGTTTAGATTTTCGGTCTTAAATTTTCTAAGATCGGGATTCACTTTTGTTAATACCAATATTTTGGCGTACATCATTTCCACCAGGAATCAAAATAAAAACGCATGAAGATCAATTCCTATATATGCTTAAAACTCAGAAATTTCTGGCCGAGGTTTATACATCTCTTCAGGACAAGACGTAAATCAATGAATTTAACTTTCATTTAGAGAACATAGTCTTCTCAATTGGACTTGACCCTATGACCTCTTTGTTAGAAGAAGTCATTAGACCAAGAGTCATTTGCACTGTCGTGCCAAGGTAATTGAAAGCCTAACGTGAAATTTGGAAAAAAAAATTTAATAAAAACACAACTATGTATAAAATTTTTAAGTCACATCTCAGGTTCAAATTTAAGTTTTATTCCATTTCTTTTTTGTTTGCTTTCGAGTTTTAGCATAAACTTACTACTATTTTTTGAGGAAAATGTGGTCTTAATATTTTCAAGTTAGCAAAAATATGACCTTAATTTTTCAAAAAAAAAATGGAGGCCTAAAGCAAAAGCTTCATTTGCCTTAGGGTAGGCGCCGCTCTGGTCATTTGGTAACCATTAGCCTATTAATTAAAACGGTTTGGATATATATACCATGTGCATGATTGTTTATGTATAAGATGGTCAAATTCAATATATTAGACCAGAGGTTTGGTTTTTATTTTTATTTTTTGTCAAAACATTTGTATTCTAGTAACACCTAAGGAAATTCAAACAATAAAAATGTAGAGAATACAAGAAAATACAAAAATGGGGAAGTGTATTTTGTCAATCAAACGATTTAGTGTTACTTCTGCTACATTGCTGCACTTTTTAGTTGAATCTGATTTCGAAAAATCGTGTCTATCCAAACGTGATATTATTGAGAATTTGAAAGTTTAGCGATGGATGATCAATATATCTCGTAGGCTCAAACCTGTGGTACAATTTTGCTAAGGACTCTGGATTTTAAAGTCCATTTCTTTGTAACTTGGCAGATCAGTCTTGGTTGAAACAACCAATGGAGTTGGGCCTCTCTTCACTTCGTTTTAGTCCTTTAAGAGGCCCATATTTGATCTCTTTAGGGACAGGTGAAGCCCACAAAAGTAGTTTCAACGCCAAAGACTAAACCGATGATTTTGGATATGACCGGTCTAAGGCTCGTATGATTGTGGAAAGAGCAACATGGGACTGTTTGGAGTGGAAGAAACAATCTTGCATTAATCAATAATTTAAATGAATACAATATGTTTTATGTTGGACAAAATGATTAGAAGAAGACGATAATTTTAAAAAGAAAAATAAGACAAAAAAAAAGAAAACGATAATATAAAACAAAAAAAGAACACGAATACGAACGAGAAGAGTAAGAAAAATAAAACATGAGGATGAGAAAAAAAAAAAAAAGTTAATTTTTGGTTGCCAAATATTTAGAAAAATTCCAATCAATTTTCCGAAAAAATATTAACAATTTGTTACGAAAATAAATATAGAAAAATCATAATAAATTTGTGAAAATGTTCAAAAAAGTAAATAATAAAGCTTAATTGGACATAACACACAAAGTAGTGATCTGCCACTATACAACATTTTTAGAGATTAAAAGTATATGTCACATGTACATTGTCATTACTTTTTATAACAATTTTTTTAAAAATGTCATTAAATTTCCGAGTGAGATGCAACTACTCTTCATATAATAAAAAATATAAAACCAACTACATTCAAAGAATCTTTCCTCTTCTTTTTTTCTAGTGATTAAAATAAAATGGATTAAATTATTAGTAAATTAAACTAATTAATTCACCCTACCTATTCCTACATCCAATAATTCAACCTCTAATTCTAAATTTAAATTAAAGCTGCCACTCAAGACTAATGAAACCAGATATTTGTTTATAAATAATTTTACAGGTTAATTAACAACTTTTCAATTATGAACTTGAAAGTGGTTGGTGATTAATTTAATCATTTATAACTATTATGTGTGCTAAGTCCACCAATCAAACTCCATACCCATGTGATTGCTTATATTAATTTAAAATTTCCTTTCACACTATATATAATTCACCATTTTAATTTTCAAATAATCAGAAATGATTATACCTATCATTTTATAGGGTTATACTGCAAAAACATATATATGAACAAAAAAAAAATTAAAGGAACAAAAAAAATCAGAATAATAAAATATGATAGTCACTTTATTAAATATTCATGTAAATTTTTATTTGCAAATAAAGATCTAATAGAATGCTCAAAATGATTTATTTGGCTATCAAACAAACCTTTTTATCGCAAACTAAATGTTTAATAATTTATTAGTTGATATAGAAATAAATTATTTATTCTAACATCTACTGGATTATCTAATTTAAAACAAAGAAAACTTTAAGTTTCACAAAGATGATTACAAATAAAAGCATCTTTAGTCAAGTGGTTTAATATATATTTTTGTCGTTTTTTTACTAGAATTTGATTTTAAAAAATTTACGTTGTCTTAAATAATATTGTTAAGAGTTGAGTTATAGATCGAATATTTTTTCTGCTTATTAAAAACAAAAAAATTGAATAATTGTTATTATTTTATTATTAGAGAAAGATATCTGGTAATTTGATTCTGGATTACAGAAAATTATAAGCTTCTGTCTTACCATCAAAACCCACTATCTGATTGTTTTCAAACCCATCCTCTACTCCAAACACAACATAGTTGAAAGACATAACACATCATGCAAAGCTTGTTAACATTAGCAAATATCAACTCAAAAAGAATCTATTGGATAGTGATTTTGACTTATTTGGAGAAAAAAAATGTTACGTAAATTTGATTAATCATGTAAACCAAATTTGTGTAGATTATAGTCTATCATCATGAAATTGATTAATCATCTAAAGGCACCTTTTCTTTAGTGATATTTGTCGGAAAGTTCTTTGTCCTAAAGTGTATAATGTAAATAGTTAGGTTTAGATAAGACTTTATAATACTTGTTGTTAACTATTACACTTAAGTTTTTTTTATCTGATCAATAACCTAATTTCAATTCTTAGTAATATCATATGAGACAACACAATTTTTTAGAATCATATTCTTGTGAAAAAAATATGATTAAATAAACTTTCCCGGTAAAACATAAAGTTAATAACTATGTGGAATAATTTTGCATAGGATCCATATGTTAGGTTAATATCTACCTATCAATTACTATAATTGAAAAAACAAATATAAAGGAGTTCTTAAATTTTAATAATTTATACTCAAAAAGCCCTGAAAATTACAAAAGTTCCTTTTACAATACATTATAGTTTATTATAAAATACATAAGTAAATAAAAAGAAAGTTATAGCCTAATTTCGAGTAGATTATATCTTGGATTGTAGTGGGGGTAAGGAAATTACATGAGAAAAAAAATCCAAAGTACATAACAATACAAATGGACCCTAATAAAATTTATATAATTAACATTTTAACAGTAAAAGTAAAAATAAAGGAAAAATAGGTTACTTTGATAATTGTGTGTATATATAAAAATATATGGCGATGAGTATATGAATAAATCACCGATATTGGTATGGTTATTTACACCCATCAATCCTTTTTTTTCTTATATTCTTCATTGAGATCTTGGAAAATATTATGTTGATCAAAGCTCAATTTTCATGTGGTTGGATTCATGGTTTGATATCTGTGTCACTCCCATTCCCACAATGCTTTGTAAATCTTCTTCACTAAACATTTGATACTGAAAAAAACACACCAAAAATGTTATCACAATTATCTTATCCATTAGTCCCATAACTTAATATAGTGTCCATTGAACGGAACCATGAAATGAAAAAAGTAAATAATATTATACCTGAGAAATTGAGTCACTAAGTATTGTTGGTAATTGAGTGAAGTTTCTGGCTGATGTTGAAGTTTCCATAGAAGAAATATTTGGATTTAATTGTAGATTAGTATTATTATTGGTATAAATGTTAAGTTGTTGATGATGATGACTTGAAGACTTTGATTGGAGTTCTTTTTCATGCAATCGGTTGTTACTTGATGGAATCATCTGAAGAAATTAAAATAATAGATAACAAATAATTTTAAATTAGATGAAAATTCCAAAAAGTACTTTTGAAAAAGAAATTAGAAAAGCTTCTTGATTAATGCTTATGGGCGGATAGAAAAAAAAGTATTTAAAAGGAGTATTATTCAAGTGATTCAATAATTAATGTTTGATAAATTGATGTTAATGTTTTTAAGGTGACTTACAACATCCTTTGACGTAAGAGTGTCCACGTTAAAATCCAGCCTGGTGTCGTTCACTGATGATAACTTCATTGACAAGAACTGCCATTATTAATTTAAACCACAATAAAATTAATAAGAAATAATAATAATAATTGCAAATAATTAAAATTCGGTGATTAATCAATGAAAACAAATACTTAGATTTAGATTAATAATAATATTACCTCAACTTGTCTTTGCAATGATTGTACATAGTTTATAATTTCATCCAACATCAGTGCCTTTCCAGTAACCTTTCATCGTAGAAACAAAATACAATTAATTTCCTAATTATTGGTATTTATAAATCAATCAAGATTAAGAATAGTGATTAATTTTTTTTACCTTATTGCATCCAGGAACAAGATCTTGAAGTAGCTTCATCCTTTCACCAATTTTCTCCCTCCGAACCTAAATCACACATTAATGAACAAATTAAACCCTGATATTGTAATTTCATCTAAACCACAATGAATTTATTCTAACTAATGTTCTCAAACTGAAATTTAGCAAGAACAAACTATATTTGATAAATTTTGAACCAATCTAAACATCCCTTTGAACCGGATTCTATCAAATCCTTCTCTGAATTCTACAGTTGAGAAAATTGTATAAATATAATTATTGACTCTGTTTGAATAAAACGGTTGAAACAAAATGAACAGTTAAAAAAAAATAAAAAATTAGAGATAACCTAAAGTAAATGTTCGGAAATAAATTCGCTTGAAAATAACAGTTAAACGCTCATAAATAAATATAAATATTTATTTTAATCGTTGAATTTCAAATATTTGTTTTTAATGGCTGATTTCAAATGCCGGTTATATTAGTAGTATGTTAATCAACCGCTAATGAAAACGCCTTTTAGTGCTACTAAAAATGGTAAAAATCATACTCGTTCGGCGAGACTGTGACTGTCGGTGGCTTGGCCACGTCGAGCTCGAACATGAATGTAATCTTTAGGAGGTTCAGGTGGTTTTGTGTTGTCATTGCTCTTGTTTCCTTCTTCTTCCTCTTCTTCTTCTCTTCTCCTTTTTCCTCCTTTTTCTTCTGAACTTTTACTTCCTTTTCCATTCTCCGCCGTCTGAGTTATTTAATTTAATATACACATATAAAAAAAGTTAATTACTTTATGTAAAAGCTTGACTTTTCAGAGAATTAGGTTCTTCTGAAAAAAAAAAAGCGGGGTCTTTGAAATTCGAAAAACTGAGTATAAACTGCAAACTTTTTCCGGGAAAGCGAAAAAAAATTGAAACTTTTTTCCGGGAAAATTTATTTACCTTAGAGAAAGTAGGAGATAGAGAAGCATTAGAAATGGGATTTTCTTTAGATTTTCCTTTAGAAACAGATTTTCTTTTTCGGGAAAATTCTCCGCCGGGAATCATGGGTCTAGTAACAGATACAATTTCCGGTGAAATCAGAGCTTTAAGAGCTGGTGTACTAGAGACACGTGTCAGCTTCCCAGAGTTAACCATGTTGTTGTTGTTAATTGGAAGATTCGAATTTGTTCTTCCATTAAAACTCCGACTACCAAAACATGAAAATCTCGCTGCTCTCTCTGCAAACCCCGGATCCGCAGAGAATTCTGTTAACGGCGTTGTTCGATTCATCATCGACGGTGGAGAATTCATCGGAGTTGCGTAACATGAAGCAGAACGAGACATCGGAGTTCCATAGATCTCACCGGAATTATTATTAGTATTCCCAATGTTACCAAGCTTTCCGATAAGTTCTCTGATGATAAAACCGTCACCGCCCCCACCACCACCGCCGGAGAAATTGGAATTCGACGGCGTCGGTGATGAGACTAATGAACTCAAAGCAGAGTCGAAGATGCTTTGTTGTTGTTGATGTAGTTCCGTTGACTTTTCCCATAAGAAAGAATCTTGTGGTGATGAGTTTGGAATTGGATCCATTAAAGCCCAATTAAGCATCATCGCCGATGAAGAAGACGGTGGTTCAAACATCTCCGGTGGTGGTGGAAACTCTGAATTCAGAAACAACTTGTTATCCATTTTTCTTTTTTTTGAAGAATGAAATTTTGAGTAAGATCCTAAATTACGCAAAAATAGTTAAAAATTCATTTATGAGATTGGAGTGTGTCGGAGGAGAAAGTAAAATGGTAGGAGGAAGTGCTAAAATGGTGACTTAACATTGGTTTATATAGTTGAATAATTAAAATATTAATTATGGTTTTATATATTTAAATAGATAATCATTTAATGAGAATAATTAAAAAAATTAGTAACTTAGTACCAATTTGTGTGTAGCACCGTAACGGGCGGAGATTAGGAAGTTGTTTGCCGGGCCTTTGACGTTGAGCAATACTCATAATCAAATATGTAATTGTTTTGTAATATCGATGTAAAATTCTACATGAATAATTATTTATTAGGTGATGTTGGTCATAATTTACAATATAAGTTATAAAAGGTATGTTGTTTTGTAATAAAATAAAATTTTAAATACTCATTAGTATATAATTGTTTATAATAATTTTATTTGTTTTACGTTGTGTTTAAGTAATGCAAGATAAAGAAATATTTAAAATAAATAAAAATTAAAGTTTACTTGCATATTACTATATATATTAATTATTTTAGGGTTTTAAGTTAGCTTGAATCATTCATTTTTGCGTTTTTAATACATTCTACTATAATATTTTGTGAAAGCAGAAAATATGTTTTTATTAAAAAAAGAAAAATAGAAACTATGAACTAAGGTTTTGCTATTTTGTATTATATATATATATATATTATTAAAAAAATTAATATTTCGATG
This sequence comes from Lepidium didymum, assembly GCA_963920545.1. NCBI lineage: Eukaryota > Viridiplantae > Streptophyta > Magnoliopsida > Brassicales > Brassicaceae > Lepidium > Lepidium didymum. Next base: position 2,405,575 of record OY986981.1, on the reverse strand, counting down.
CATAAAACTGTTTGTAGTAGTTTGACTAATTTAATGTGGAAGTGTAGCTATATATAAGAGAACTTTTATAAAGTCATTCATTCTCTTTAATCGATAAGAAATTATAAAAAGTATCAAAACCAAAATCATAATTTTATTTATATATAAAAAATACTTTCTAACTTTTAAAAATTATTTTATAATTGTTAAGTAACATAAATTTCTAAATATTTTTTTAAAAAATTATTTTAGAATTGTTAATTAACATAAATTTCAAAATATTTTCTATTTTTAAAATTATTTTATAATTTTTAATTAACATAAATTTTAGTTAAAGATTATTTTTTGTTCATAAAAAATTTGTTTTGTTTTTGATGCATTCCATCGTAGTGTTTTTTTTTTTGAATAAATAAAGAGAAATTACCAAATATAGTCTTTTATCTCTATCCTCTTTCACAACTAACATTTTGCACATACCCCTTTCCAAAGCTACTCCTTACCAAAACCAATTTTTTTCAAATTGACAGTTTTAGCCTTGTCATTTTTTTTTCCTTTCCTTATTTCGCCCTAATTTTCTCCGCTTTCCAATCACTTCGTTGCGTTATTCCACCAATTTTACTGTGAATGAAGGTCCTAAAGCTTAATCTATTTTACTCTGTCGCTGATGTCGTTATTGTCATCATCCTCAATGACATCTTTTATAGAAAGCGCTAAAGTAGATTTCAAAGAAAATTGATAAAGATACTTGATATGCGTGATCGAAGAAGATACATCGGAAGATGATTTCACTTGATGTCTATGTCGTTAGGAAGATAATTCCTTAATCAATTGACTTTTTCAATTATTATATTCAATGCTTACAAATTTTGATGTTTGTTAAATACATTCCCGCTATAGATTTGAGAATTGTTATCTGTTTTAATTCATTCAAATAGTGGAAAGGAAGAGGGAGAGACGACGGAGCATGTAGTTGGGGAGGAGCTTCCTTCATTGGCAAAGGAAGTAGCACAAGTTGAGTTTGTGCGTGCTTATGCTGGTAAGTTTGCTTCATTTGGTGTTAAAACGTTTTGCATTCCATAGTTTGAGAATCGACAAGTAGTTCATAATTGAGAATAGCTTTTAGTTATGATTAGATAGTTAAGTTATCACCCATATCTGGAATTTCCAATCTTCCTTTCAACATCTCAAGATGGTTCTCTAAGTTTCAGCGACTGCACTAAAACTTGACACGCTAGTGGGTGGAATCGAGGATGTTGTGACGTCTACTTTTAATAAAAACTTTAAAACATCTTGGACAAGCAGTTTGAAGTAAGCACATTGTCTTCAGCTAAGAGTGTTCTGTATAAAAATCTAGAGCTTTTGTGTGAATTAAGGTCCTAAATTTTAATGAATATAGGAAGGTGCGTCTAGAAGCTTTGTTCGCATGAATTTTGGCTGTTGTAAAACGCCTTCTCTTATCTCATTGTTAATTTTTAGTTAATGTTATCTTATGTTCAATCTCTGGCAATTCAGAAATCCTTTGGTAACTTCAACGCTTTGTGCTTTGTGTTTTGATGCATTAAATTGGGTTTGATGAATGGTTGCAGGTATTAAATTGATCTTCACTAGTATGGTTATAAAAATTTATAAGATACTTTATAAAATTGTATAAAATCAAACGAAAAATACTAAATAAATAAAAATATTCAACATTGAAGAGTTTAATACGTATATTTAAAAGTAACTAATTTAAAATTTTACTTTGGTTCTCTTAAGAAAGAATATGGTTTAGTTTTATTTTATAAGAAACATTGTAAAAGTATATAAAACTAAACAAAAATATAAATGAAAAAACACTAGACTTTACATTTATAAGATCTATGTTTTTATCGAGTCAAAAGACCTTCTCATGTACGAGCTACTTGCTCGATAATATCTTTCTGATTTCACTTCCTGGCTCTCTCTAATTTCATGATTTTTCAATTTTCAGATTGAAAATCTAAGAATTATTTATTCGATTCAAGTTTATGAGGTTGTTAGAAAGATAGGGTTGAAAATCTAAGAATGAAAAGAGTTAGGGTTGAAAATCTAAGAATGAAAAGGGTACTACTGAAAATGTTTCAGTTTTGGAGATATATTTGAAATTCTCTCATAAATAAATAAATAAATAAATAAATAAATAAAATTGAACAAATTTTTGAGAGCAAATTATACTTCCATTATTCTTTTAGTATATGGAGAATATAGTTTTCAGATAAAATAAATCCTACTGCTCTAAATCAACTTAATTTGAATTGATTGAGAAAGGTCTCCAATGTTTAGAGAAAGAGTATGGAAATCATGAGAGTGAAACGAGATGTTTGTTGAGTTGTATTAATGTAATAATTTTATTAGTAGATTGTAATAAAAGTTTTAAAAAATCCAACACTGATTTTATGATCCAAGCCCTCTCCTAAACTCTAAAAAAATATCATAAAAAAGTTATGTGATTCGTTTTTTTGTTAAACAGTTATGTGATTCTTTAAAATCAAATTTTAGTAAGAAAAACAACATATATAGACTTAACTACTTGACCAAAAATACTAAAATTTATAAAAGATAACTAAAGATATATTGGTCAACTAACTTATGTTTATATGTACTTGCATAAACTTGCTAGTGGATATATTTATAATTTATACGGAAGTTTTTTCTTGGTCAAATTCTTATATGGTCTGATAAATATTTTTTTTCACATCATAAAATTCGATTTATCACGTAAATTTTTTACACAAAATTACATAACTAGCTGCAATAATTTTGATTAAAAAATATTAGAGAGATGAATATATAACTATTTAATCAAAAACATTTTTCCAGTTTAATTAATTCTCACGAGACATTATATATATGTCAAACTTGGTCGCAGATTCATCCCCTGTAGTCTTACTAAATTGAAATAAATAAATAAATAAATAAGTAAATAACTGTGCTGGTTACAGATTAGAGCTACATTTCTAGGGAAGAAGTTAACAAGAAGAACAAGTAATTCACAAAAGAAACATTTCTTTTGAAACTGGAATATGCATGTATGAACACAATTGCTTACATTAAGGAAACACATTGATTGAATATTTGCCTAACGAATCATAATTTGAAAATAAAATTTAAGGAATATTTGTTTGGTAAAAAGTTAAGGTTTGAATATTGTAATTTCAGACAAGATTTCTATTGTGAGATGTTTCTGTGTGCGTACATATACCAATAAGTTATCTTCTAGAATCTTCCTTTTCTTTGGAGAAAGAATTTATCTTGTATAGTTTACGTTTATTTATTTGGGTGGACTATAAAAAATAAGGTTTGACTTTATAAAACTTGGCAACAAAACTATCTCCAATGTATTCTTCTATTTTTTATTCAAAGATAGATGAATTATATTAGAGATATGTTTTACTTCAATATATTCTTCTATTTTTTACTCTATAATATTTTAAATATATTCTATTTTTACTTTAAAGCAACCACATAGAAGAAAAAATTACATTTCCTAAATATAGAAAAAAATATAGCATTAATCTATTTTAGAGTAAAAAATAGAGGTGGGTTGGAATAGAACTTACTCTAAAATATTTTTAGCGTTTAGAATAAAAAATAAATGCTCTAAGGATTATTGCATGGTTAATGACTACATCAATAAATTCATTTTTATATTGGAATTTGTTTCCGGATAATAGATAATAAGGTTTAAAATTTGGATTGTAGATTATCTATGACCAACACAGGAAATATTGTTACAATGTGTACAATAAGGCTACTGAGATTGCTATGAACGGTATTTGTTATAAGAAGCAGTACAAGCAACATTATCCACAAGACCAGCATAGTCAATCCTGTAATAACTATATTACACAATCCTTTATATCACAATCCATTAGACACTAAAACTCTTACCTTTCATCATTTCTATACATGAAAATGATTTGAGATTCTACTAAACCATAAATCTCAACTTGGATTGTTTCTAGTTTTCTATGCAAGAAATCAGGAATGTTACTAATTGGTTACACCTTAAGAAGCCTCTAATTTTGGATGAGACTAAACTAGAACTAAATCCGGATAAACTAAACAATAGATTTAACAATGGAAGATAAATGAAAGTGAGAGTGAAATGTGAACTATACAGAATGTACTTTGGGTTTGGATTCTGTATCAAAAGTTACAACAATGGGTCTCATGAAAAGGGTCTTTCATGAGGGTTGAACCAATTGTTCTTCAGGAATGTTGCCTAATTGTTGTCGAACACGCGATACCAATTGCAATGCTTCCTTGTCCAAATCTAGTGTGTGCCTTCTCAAGCTCTGTCATCAGAAAACAAACAAAAAACCATCAAATCAGACAAGTTTCCGAAACATTACAAAAGCTAATGTTTTGGTTTTGTTTTTGTACCTCAGAAGCCCATAAACAGTCACGTTCCTTACGCGGAATTATGTGAATGTGTGTCTGAATTGCAAAAAAAGAGAAAAGAACTATTATCAGAAACTTCCCTGCCTGAGAGGAACTAAGAGTTGAGAGAGTATGTGCTTACATGAAATATAACTTGGCCAGCTGCTGCGCCATTGTTAACCAATAAGTTAAATGAATCTGATGGAATAGTTTAGAATAACAAACAAAAATCAATATCTAATCTACCTTTAAATGGTCGAAGAATCCAGAAAGGATTTGTATGATTACTTAAGAATATAAAAGCAAGTAGCAAAACTTGTTCAAAGTCTATCTCATTTGTGAAACGAGATCACTATGTTACCAGATAGGAACAATAAACCTAGTTCACAAGCAACGTAAGGTCTGTAGTGGTTGGATAAACTAATAATGAGACTGATACATTTTTCAATTCTTAGCTTTTACTCTTCTATAGTAACTAGTGTTTTAGTATCAGAGTAACTAAGAGGTACAAGTAAACAGGTTATGTGGTCCACCTTTAAAAGATGTGCAGAGAAATGGTGTAAGGACCATCAATATTTCACGGTTTCTAAGGGAATGTATTGAAGAGTTCCATCATCAAAATAGTTTCTTTAGTAATTCCAGCACAAATCACATATCTTAAAAGAAAGTTCTCTATAATCTAATCGTAAACGAGATAAATGGAGAGATGAGAATCAATAGAGCATACCGCTGCTTGTAGCTTTCACGATGGCATTGCTAATAAGAGGCACTTTAGAACACATGGCAGCAACTACCTGCATTCTCCTTGAAGGAGACCTATAATCAAAATCTTATACGCATACATACAGTTTTTCGATATCACGAAAACTTTGAAACTAAGAAGCTATACCAACATACAGGGCATATAAAAATTGGAACTAGCAACCAATATATGCAACGTCCATGAGCAAATAAGATATAAGAAGCTAGGAAGAGGAACTTACTGAGGGAGGAGTTTCCTCTAAGGTTGGATAATGTAACTTTGGAATGATAAGAGAGTGCCTAAAAGAACTCAAATCACAAAGTTCAAAACTTTTAGATTCAAGAAGAACAATTACATGTAAATAATGCAATCAATTTATCAATAATTTAAACCAATTGTACCAAGTAATCGACAAGTGTCAATACATAGTTAAACAAACTGTGAAACAAAGAACCTATATAGAGTGATAACAGAGCATAATGCAATCCAATCTCAATCTGATTGTTGTTGAGAAAATCTTAAGAACGAAACAGATTTGAATATTACCCATGGCTTAGTGGATTAGTATCCAAAATACACAAACACAAATCATCCTCGTACAACTGCATCAAAAGACTTCAGTTAGTTTCTGTGTAAGAGAAACAGAAACAGAAAAAGTAGGGATTTTTACAAACCTTGAGACATGGAGACTCGCCACGGATAATCTTACAGAAAACACAGTCGTTTTGGAGATCTGAAGAATCAACTTTGTCCTCGCCGGTAGAACCTGAGCTACAGTCGGAAACCTTGAGAAGCGGGTCCTGGGTTTGGTGGGTCGGGTACGAACCAGCTGGGTTGAGATGAGAACAGAGGATCGCGAGTCGTCTAGCTTCCATTATCTGGAAATAAAACTCAATTGAAACAATAAGATTCTTTAAATGCCAAGTCTACAAATAATGAATTTTTTGTCTTTTTTTTCAAAAACGTATTATTTTTAATTAATAAGGATGAAATTTGAGAGGAGAAGAGTGGATCGTAATTTTGTATTATCAACAAACATCCAATTGAGGAAAAAATTGCAAAAAAATATTTAAAAAGTATTTGAGTTTTTAACACTAAAAAACTAAGTAACAGAAACTGATGTTTTGTTTTATCCACAACCATCCATGTGAAAGTGATGATGTTGTCTTCTCATTTCTCTATTGCATATGAATCATAAACCGGACTGAATCAGCCGGTTTACTTCTTGCCCATTATGGATTAAATCTAGAAATCGGTACATTTTAGAGTTGACAAATATGCTAATTATAAGCAATTAAAAAAAAAATTATAGTTTAGATATATTCTGCTAAGTGGATTTAAATTACTGATTTTTTCTAGTATACTCCCGGTTTGATTCCGAGTTAGATCTTGCTTACATTTTTGGTTATTGCTACCTTAAGTTTTAGATTAATCTTCTTTTCCGGTTTCGTTTGGTTGTTGTGCTCCCTTGAATTCAATTTATGTCGGATGGAGGTGTGTTTTGCTCCTTGTTCGTATTATGAAGATTAATTCAAAGTCTATTATGTTCGAAACATAAAACGGTCGACTATATTTTTAACTTTTTCACTATCGAAAAATGTGTGGGATATCTTTATTTCCGGTGTAGAAGTTAGTTCTTTATTATCGTGGTACTCTCATTCACTATATAAAATTTCAACATCAGTTTAGGTATTGCTAGGTGGTGCTTTTAATATGTTGTTTCATGATAACAGTTTATCGAAATTCGGTCTTTAGTCCTAACTTACACCTTTATGGGTTTAGTATTATTTTAAAAAGCTTCCTTTCATTTGTGCTAATTATAAATTAGTCACCATCCTATCACGTGATAATATGGTGAATAATATGAACATTTCATGGCTATTTAGGTATTTTTCATGGCTTTTCAATATTTTTTTTGTGATTTTTTAAATCAAACCACGTAAAAATTCAAGACTTATACGTTGCTGTATAGAAAAATTCTACTAGCATTAAACTTATTTTGGACTCTATGAATCAATATATATTTTGTCACTGCATAAACTTATTGTATCTTGATTTTTGTCGACCAATTCCTTCTTTATCAATTAGAGTCAATACAGGGTACATATTAATTGCTCTTTTAGCTACCACATCTGCATATTCATTATCGCTTCTTCTAATAAATCGAGTCTCAAACTTTTCAAATGAAGCGGAGGCTGTGATGATGTCGGAGCACACTCCGAAGATCTCCGGCGGCCATGACTTGTTTCTGATTGCTTGAACCAGCCCCAAGCAGTCCAACACTTATTGTATCTTGATATAGACTGGTTTAATCTTCTTGTTCGTTTATCACTTAGTATGTGGTGAATGCTAGTAAAAATTCTCTGTAATCAGGGCTTAGCCACAAAAAATAGATTTGTTAATGGTTCATGATTCTCATACTTCGTATTTAAAATTTGGTGAAAGTCAAAAGCATTTATTTTTCGCTTGTCCATCCTCGTTTATTATCTGGTCCAACATTTACTATGATACCTTATCGAGAAGACGACTTGTCTCCTTTGATTCTATGAACATCTAGATATGTAAACTACCGAGTTCTAGGGTTTTGATTAATAAATCATTTACATAAAAGAATCAAAGCCCATAACAATTTTTTTTTTCCAACTTAACTCATTATAGAGACAGAACCTACAACAAAGCTACAGACAAGACACATTATTCACAAAAATTTGAGACTGAGACGACCCTTTGACTGTGTGGACAAAGTGATCCGTTTTGTGGTTTGAGTGTTCGTGAAAAGTGGGTGACGGAGCAAAACCGGAATAAGTTTCGAATTCTTGAAAAATCGTCGAGATACAGGAAGGTAGACCACTCCTAAAATTCTCCGATCATTTTGGTGAATTCTAAGCAATCTACTAATAACAAGTTTTCAACATGACAACATTAATATTTTAATAAAATTTAGATCAGACTTTTTCAATCTAAAAACATTCTAGTCTAACCTTAGCAGAATGTTCGCATATTAGATTTCGTTTATTACAAACCAAACAATCTAAATTTCAAAGACGAAATGAAGCAAAGTCAGTGATTGGATATTAGTCGTTGGCGATACTATAAAAGAAACAAGTGGTCGATGTTGCTCCACTTTTGTCTTTAGCGTTGACCTTTGAAAAAATGTGATACAATAACAATTTTAAAGTCAACAATTTCTGCTCCATTCATATTTGACCTGCATGTGATGCCATCTTGGAATCTTTCACCTCAATCGCAAAATTAAATATGCCAATCATATATCTTATCTATATTAGTGGAAAACACCAATGTCTAGTGACATGAAGAGTTGACCAATTAATAAATATTTTTGTTGAGAGTTATATGGACGAATGCGCTAAATTTCGCTGATCAAAAAATTCGTAAAATACTTATATATTATATTAAACATTTATATTTGAAAAACCAAAATTTTATGATCTATTTACCGGACCACCATGCTTAACTAGAAAATTATTATTCATATATTTTTCATTTCTAAAGATTTGAACAACCACTAGCCACAACTTTTTTTTTGGCAATTAATGTTTATTTTGATTGGTCACAAATATTTGATAGCAATATAGACGACTCAGTCAACAAATTTTGTATTTTACTACTTGTGCTGATGTTTATGCATTTTGACCAGATTTCTAGAAATATCATCATCGCATTCTAGAACAGATTCATTTTCGTATAAAATTCTATACTCTCCTTCAAGTGCTCAAAACAAAGCAAAAAACATTCTCCAAAACAAAAAAAAATGAAGACACTAATCTTAAACTGTCTCCTTCTATTTGCTCTTGTATGCAACTCCAAAGCAGCAGATTCAATATGGCAACTCTGCAACAACAATTCAAACATCTCATCAAGCAGCCAAATCTCCAAAAACATTGATTCTCTTCTCACTACACTTGTCTCAAAGACTCCTTCAAAAGGCTTCACGACTTCAACTTCATCAAGCTACAACAACAAAGAGAATGTCTATGGACTTGCTCAATGTAGAGGAGACATTAGCAACTCTATTTGCTCTAGCTGCATTCAAGACGCAGCTAAGAAAATCCGTGAAGTGTGTCCGAATCAATCTGATGCAAGGATCTTATACGATTTCTGTTTCTTACGTTATAGCCAAGAGAATTTCATTGGGAAGCTTGATACTAGCTCTGGTCTTATATACTACAACGTCGCTAATGTAACAGAAACCGACTCGAAAACGTTCGATAATGAACTTGGGAAACTCTTTGACGAAATTAGGTCTGAAGCTGTTTTGCCTGCGAGTCAAGGTTTAGGTAAAGGTAAGACAAAGCTAACACCATTTGTGACACTTAATGGATTAGTTCAATGTACAAGAGACTTGTCGGATTTGGATTGTGCTCAGTGTTTTGCAACTGCGGTTGGGAGTTTCATGACAACTTGCCACAACAAGAAAGGATGTCGTGTTTTGTATAGTAGTTGCTATGTCCGGTACGAGTTTTATCCGTTTTACTTTCCTCTTGAACCGACTAAAACCAATCCTAGTGTTGGTACTGTTTCTTCTGTTCGTCTCTAATCCATTAGAAGACAAGTTTGATTTGAAAGATAATATATATATGCATGTGTTCAAATAAGGCTCTTTCATTTTGTTTCTTCTTTAAGATTGTAAACAATTGAGTTGCCAAGTTACTTGTGTTCTACACTCGGCCATGAGTACGAATCATAGGAATATAGGATCCTATATATTTTCATTATCTTAGAAGGACCTTATTAATGTTTGTTAACTACATCAAGTATAGTTTGCTACACAACTATAAATCCCACCAGATACTAGAAGCAAACACTTCTTTGCCGGGAACCGAAACTAAACTGAGTATTCTTTGTCAGGTTCGGTTTGGTTTTTCGGTTCCGGTTTTTGTGTCCAAAGTTATTTCAGACGTAACTGGTGCAGATTCAGACATATAGACCAAAGTAACTGCTTATCTGACACAAGATTATTCACCATCTGATCATCGACCACAATGCACTTGGAGAAACCATGCTGCAGAACAGAGTGATTGTTCTTCCGTAACTATAACTGTTTTGGATAATTTCAATATCGAATGGCTCATAATAGTCACAAACAGAATTTTGATATCTATATGTTCAATTAAAAATATGTTATTACCACAAGAGTAGTTAAATGACAGATCAAACTGCAGTGTATCCCTAATAACCTTGTCATCCATTGTTTTGAGAAATCAAGTTGAGATTCTGGAAATTTCTGCTTGAGCATGAATCACGACCTTAGCTCATATAAAAGCAGGAGAATATACGTAACTTATGTCAAAACAAGAGCGAAATAGACTGGAAGAAATCTTAAAATGAACTGAAGTTACTTCAAAACCGAAAGACGAAAAAGCTCAAATTAACTACCAGACAGACGTATGAGTGCTCAAGAAACCACAAAACCTAATTTAGAAACAGAAGAAAATGAGCAGTAGAAAAGCAATCTGTAAAAATACACCATCTTGAAGTAGCACGCAAATCCTTAGATAAAAGACACTTCTGTATACAACCAGAGAGTAAGTGAAAACTGAGAAACTTAAGAAATTACTTGTGATATGTACTTGTGGTGGTGGTGGTGAGGACCTATGATGAGGCCTGGCGAGCACGAACGAGTGCATTGAGTTCCCTCACTTGGTTTCTGAGTCGCTCTGGGTTGCAGAAAAAGTCCATAAATACTCGCTTTTGGAGTTCCACGTCCTTGGCATGATGCTTCATTATCTGCAGCAATAATAGTATTTCAAGTTTTCTATTTATACTGTGTTACAAAGATATCCATTTATCGGAGAGAAAATAAAATGAATTAGATTCAGACTCGCCTCTCTTTTATTGCAGTGCTCAAGTGTGACCTCTTCCACTGCTGCAGAGAGTTTGGAGTTGATTTTCCCCATTTCGTCGAGTTCTTTCATCAGCGGCTTGAGTTTACATTAGGAGAAACAAAATCAGTTAAAAACTTCCATGTCTTGTTTGACGACTAAAATTGGTAAACTGAGAACTGAGAATTCTGTTACCCATGGTGTCAATATGGGTTGCGCTGTAGTTGAAGACGCAAAGAGTAGTTGCTGCAGGTTTTGAATATGGGTACACCTTTGAAACAGAAAGAGAGACAAAAGTGATACATGAGTCGTAAATCACTTGTGCCTGTGGAAGAGCTTGAGGAATGCGATGAGGTTTTTGGACTCACAGTTCATTAATGCATCTATTTCGGTCATCTGGAAGGGAATTGTCAAGGTCAGACTGAAGAGACGATAGATCTGATTGAAGGGCTACTATCTGCTGGATGATGGCTGGAGCTGAAACATAAGTTGATAATCCGGCTTGGGTATCTACGACAGAAAGGCATGAAGATCAATAAGCCGAAATTAGGTTGAGAAACATTCACATGCAAAAGGATTATAGTGACGAAAAAAAAGAGATAATGTTGACTCCTTGAGTGAATGCTCAAGAGATCTCTAACTCCATGTAGAAGGCTGTCACAGTCATACACTGCTCCCTGTTCTTGCACATCAGATGCAGCTTGGATCAATGCCGAACACCTCCCCTATATATATTGCGTAAAGATGAAATTATGAAAATTTCATTGTCCCGATCTGCAGAAAGCATGGACTGTAACTATGGCTATGACCATACCACACGGCTTCTTGTCGCAGAGAGGTAACCCAGAGTTCCTAGTTGGGAATATTTTCCAATGAAAAGTTTGCCTTCTAGTTTTAATCCAGAGTTCCTAGTTGAGCTAAGCATGCATCATAGCTAGCTTGAAAGATTGTGGGAAGGAATTCAGGTAAATAGTCTTATAATTTTTTATCATAAGCTAAATATAGTATTCATATTTGAATTAAATTTTCAGTGATTATGTGTTTAGTGTGTTGTGTTTCTTTGAAAAGTTCACTCTACAAGTATCAACATACTCTTGCTTTGTATTTTTATACAGACAATTCAAAATCTCAAGTGGATTAGTTTGCGATTTTCCAAAGACTTAAGGAACTTCCTGAACTCTCAATTGCCATTAATCTCAAGAAAATGGACCTTACAGGTTGCTCAAGTGGTGGAACTCTCATTTTCTATCGGAAATGCTATTAATCTCGAGAAATTAGATCTTTCGCACTGCTCAAATCTTGTAGAGCTCTCATCTTCTATTGGAAATATTATAAATCTCGAGAAATTGATTCTTGATAATTGCTCAAGATTGGTAAAACTTCCATATTCTATTGGGAATGCTATTAATTTGATAGACTTGAATCTATGGGGTTGCACAAATCTGGGGGAGCTTCCTTCTTCTATTGGGAATCTTATTAATCTCGATAAATTGTTGTTTTATGGTTGCTCAAGTCTGGTGGAGTTCTCATCTTCTATTGGGAATGCTTATAATCTAAAAGTCTATTGGAAACACTTCATCTCAAAGAATTGAATCTTTGTGGTTGCTCTGGTGGAGCTCTCCATTTTGATTGGATTGCTCAAATCTGTATTTATGTAGTTTTGTATATGTAATTTGTAATCAAATCAAACAGAATCACTAGGAACGTTAAAAAAATTAAAGAGAGATTTTCATTTCAACTCTGCTTCATCTCTGAATATGATCATGTCACAGTATCAAAATTTATCATCAACCATTCATCAAACAGATTCTTCGAGCTATTTGAACTTGATGGTAAAGTATTTAAGCCTACTTAAAAAAAATAGATAAAATAATGATAGATAAGCTTTATTTTGGATGATCCACGACAAGAAAACATATTAAAAAATAAAGCTAATTGCGTGAATCTAGAGGCATTATAATGTCTTTAACTATGCTTTAGAGTGTTACGTTTTAACAACTTCCTTTTCCCTAATTTTAAAGCATGTGTCTTATCTTTAATGACATTTGATTGCAATAATTCTATCACTTTTCTCTTCTTTTTTTTCCTTTTTTTCTTTTTTAACAACTACTTTTGCCTTTAATTGAACGTGTATATTCCTTTTCATTTTTAAAAGATAATGAAAATACAAGACTTTGTATATTTTATTTTTAGAATCTATATTTTTTAAGTTCTAAATTTAATAAGAAAGACTAGTCACTAGGCTTTCATAATTTCCTTAGAGTCACGCCCAGCATGGCTATGAACGCATATGTTTAGTCAAATACTTAAATGTTATAAATCTTTTGGTTATAATAATATTTTTGTTACTAGTTGAAACTCAATCCAAGAAAACATTATAATTTTTTTCTGTTAACGTTACTCTTATAATTAAATTAAAAATTTCGATCTATAACTAAAATCTATATTTTAAAATTTTTATTTTTCTTTTCCGAGTAGATATCGAATCATGGTGTCTCAAGATTAATTTTTCAAAAAACATGCTATAGCAAAATTAATAAAAAAATAGTTTTGGTTAAATAGTTAACTATTTATTTTTTACAATTTGTTTCACCCAAATTTGATTTAACTAGTCCGGTAAACTCATAGGATCTAGGATTTAAATTAAGGTTTAACTGTTTTGTAGTAGACAAAAAGTCTGGTAGAAAAATGCAAAAAAGAGAAAAACAGGATATATCTCTACAAAAAATGAACAAAAAATATGGTAATTTAAGAAAATGTATCTTCTACAAAATGAGTAATATAGGCCATGAATTCCAAAATATAGTACCATTTTGTTTTTTTCACTAAACTTCCTTTTCCACTCAATTAAATGTTCAAACATTATATCATAATGAAAAGAGAAATTGAAATTGAGATACAACAAGACTAAACTCAAATGAAATCAAACGCTAATAACAATTAATTAAGGTAGAGAATCTCAAACACACTAAAAATCTTGGATAAAGGTTGGATTTGCGCTCGTGAATTTGAAGCAGATCGTGAACTAATCTGGGTTCAATCGACAATAGAAGTCAGTTGAACACAAAAGAAGTTCGATGAACCTTGGTCTTGAGCTTATACTAACACTTAGGTTTAGATTCTCCAAAAAAAAAGACTAACCTAGATAAAAGGCTTCCACAATAATGATAATCACTTAAACTCTTCTTAAAGCCCATATAGAAATATAGCTTGTCCTCTTAAACCCATTTCAAGATAACACTAAGAAAGAGATTAAATAGATACCTCATTAAAATGCAAGCTCAAATCGACACATCTAGAGATCCAATGAGTGAGACACATGGCCAAAACCCTAGATCTACTATTGGTAGCGCCAGCAGGGGAGAGAGATTCGCCGGATGATGCCATGGCCGCTGCCGCCTCACTAGAAAAAAGGGAACTCATATCTTGTGCTCGTGGCTCTAAGATCTAAATCCGTCTGAGGAGCGAAAGTGGTGGAACGGTTGCTCTAGATCTAACCTCGCCGGCGGCAAGAGAATGAGCAGAGGTAACAAGAGGCAACACGCCGTGAATGAGGAATCTTGGTAGTGATTAGTCGCGAGAAAGAGTTGGTAATTCTTCTTCTACGGTACATTTCGGCAAAGCCAAAGATAACATAAGAGGAGAAGAGTGATTGACAAAGAGTCTTCAATCGCCGGATTTGCCGTTAGGAGAGAAGCTTGGTGATGACGCCGTCGAAGGTGACCCAGTCATCGAAAGGCAGAGCTTCGAAACTTGACATCACCGACCAAAAGTTTAACCGGAGACAAAGATAGAGTTAAGAACCTTGAAACAAACAGAGAATATTGAGAGTATGTTGACGAGCTCCCAACGCCGGTGGAAACCACCAACTTCAGCGTCGCTAATGTAGAGATGAGCTTTCCTCAGTAATTGGATTAGAGAGAATTCAAAAAAATCAACTTAATACATCATTTATTTATGTTTGTATACTTTTTCCAAAATATAATACCATTATACAGTGAAAAGTGAAAGAAGCATCATCATCAAGCATATAAGCTCATGTAGAAATCAATTTGATTGATATAAAGTGATTTCATATATTTGAGTTTGATTAAAAAAGAAGCTATTTGTTGGAAAATAATACAATGTCTTTTGTTTGTCCTAAAAAGAATAAGAACAATAGAAGATATACTTACAAGCTTTCTGATTTTTATTTTTTGATAAAACATATATCTATTTATATATAACTAAATAGATGTTTTTTGTTGACAAAGGTATATGACTCACACCCACTAGTCAAAGTATTTGTAGATGAATAAGCTAAGCTGCGATTCAACATTCTCCTCTTTACCTTTTTAACTCCTTTCACTACGACTCCAATGAATATCCATTTGATTTATTTTTTATGTTTCTTTTTATTATTTTTCAAGTCGTCACGAAGAAAATATTTTTATTGATAACTATATATATATATATATATGTATTGTTATGTTATGAATTTGTATGCATCAAATTAATTATTTGATTTTAAAAGGTTAAAAAATTCAGAAAAAATGTATTTTGATATATATTGGTACTTTAGATAAAATTTGTAATTTCCGAACTTTTGACATTTTATAACTTTTATTTGGTAAGAAAAAAGACAAATCTTTTCATAGAAAAAATAAAGAAGTTGCAAAACAAGCTCTTTTCATAAAGTTTACGTAATACAATATGGCTCGCTTTTCCCAAAGCTACATTAGTCTATCTTTTAGAAATTCATTTCTCTTTTTTTCCTACGCATAAATACATACAACATAATAATATCACAAACATTAAAAATATAAAATATCTAATAAAAAAAAACCAAAGTGTTGTCGTTTTCTTGACTCAAATCTCTCACGCTTATAGCTTCAAAGCACTCGTGTTGGTAAAAAACATCTTGAAATGCACCCAAACCCACCTCCTCTTTTCTGCTATTTTAACATTTTACAAAAAAAATATATCAAAACCTTATAATTAAAACAAAATTAAATTAAAATTAAAGAAAAATTCACTTACCCTTTGAGATTTGATAGAGAGAAGCTGTGGAGAGACTTTGTACAAGTCTTCATCAACAGGTTTTGGAGTTTTCATTCTCCGTTTCACCACCACCGGTGTTGAACAACTCACCGGCGCGTTACACTCACGCTCCTCCGTATTCTTTATCTTCTTCTCCGTCGGTTCTTGACCAACCTTAGCCTAAACATTTTCATCAAACAAAGACTGAATCAAAACACTCAAAGAGCTTCTTGAATGAAGAGAGATGAAGAAAGAACTTACACGACGGCGAGGGAGGAGGATGACGGCGGGAGTAACGAGATGGTGGTTGTCGTAGAGATCTCCGGCGAGGTAAAGATCACGATCTTGAGGAGTGTAAGGAGGGTAATGAAGATAAGAAGATTGTTGTTGATGAGTGGTTGCAGTTTCGAAGCATTGAGTGAAAGGAACGGCGTCGTTCCAATCCCAGCTACCAAAAGCAGGCACGTGTCCTCTTCGATAGTAATCTCCTCCTCCATGATCCTGATGAAACAATACAAAGTTAAGTTAAGAAGTTGGTACTGAAGAAGAAGTTGAAGAAGAGAAGCAGAAGAAGAAGCTTACGTAGTCCATTGCAGAAGTAGTGTTAATGAGTCCTTGGGATGATGTTGGATCTCTCTCTGGTTAAAGTGAATCTTAATATAGAGAGAGTAGAGAGACTCTGAGAGATGTTTTCAGAACAATAAGTGAAAATAATATTAAAAGAAAAATAAAGTTTGGGGTTTAGCTACTCTTCTTCATCTTCTTTTTTTCTTCCACTTTTTAACAAAATTATACTGTTTTTATTTTATATATATATATTTTAAAAAATTATAGTGAATTCTGTTTATATCTTTACTTTTAAGTCTTTTAGAATTTTTTATCCTTTTTATTAGTTTTTTTGGTTAGCTTTAGGCTTTGTTTTTACATAGGTAACTTTTCTATATAAAATAATTTATTGTCATAGTTGTTGACAAACAAAAAAGACTTAAAAGTTTGACAAAACAAAACATAACGTAACATTCACTAAATCTAAGAAATTATATAAAATTGACCAAATTTTATGGCTTCTAAAGCAGACTTGTGACTTTCATTTATTACATCTTTACTCTATTTGTATTTGGAGTAAAAACAGAAAACAAAATTTACTCATAGTATTTTATGATAACATTTAATGTATCTTTTTTCATGATCGAAGACAGTACAAAAATGAAAAAGAATAAAAAAAAGTGAAATAAAATTGAAGAGACAAAAGAGTAAGGGTCCACATGCAACATTACCTCTGTAATGAAACTTTGTGCTCTGTGCAGTGTGCAACCAAACATTACCACGATTTCAAGCAATCCTATTTATTATCTTTTGTCTATTTCTCTTCCTTTTTTACCTTATTATACAATTTTATCTTTGCAATAACTATGTCTGTTTTTTTTTATTATATTTTGACAGAGGACAGGTGGGGTTTTTAGGTCAAAATTACACACAACTGTTCTTTTGCAGCCTTTGAAATTAACAAAGTAGTTAAAACAGATCAACGGAATGGCTTGTCAATTTGATGTAATTTATGTAATCTTGTTTTGATATAATCTTGTTTTGATATTTAAAAACAAGTTACAGAATTGGCATCAATCTCTATTCAGACAAATCTTATTCTCGGTAATTTTTTTTGTCTGATATCTTAAAAAAATGAATATGTATCTGAAGGTTTAATTTTGGACAAAAAATGATTTTTTCCAATAACAGAGAAGAATTTTGTAGTAAGTTAAAATCATTTGAAAACAATCACTGATAAACTCTTCAATAGTATGTTTCAAAGTTAGGAAACTCGCTCAGATTCTAAGCTCGGTAGTCTCATCGACATCATTTCAAAACTGCTTTTTTTTGCTGAGCTTTTTTAATCTATGTCTTTCTAATAAAAAAAAAATTGGTTTGGTAACACTAAGTTTTTGAAATTTTCCAAAAACAAGACTCTTTTTATTATATAAAGTGTTTAAATTATTATTTTTTGTTTGTTTGTTTTGTATATAACTAATAAAAATTAATGTACAGTATTTGAGATTTTATGATTATTAATATTTTACATATTTTTTATGATTTTTGAAATTATATTAAATTAAAATATTTACAAATTTCTAGAAATTAAATTTTCTAAACATGTGTTTTTAACAAAAAAATTAATAAAGAAAAGATTTGTTTGTTATACAAGACTCGGTCCACATTTTAAATTCTCAAACTTCAAATATTATCGTGTATAATACCCAAAACACATATATGTTCGGTTGACAAAAACATTTTAAAAAATAGTTTATAATGCAAAAGTCTAACAAAATTGTTAATAATTTTCAGATTTTGTGAACATGATATACTAGAAATTTAATAAAAAAATAAAAATTGTGAATATGATATACTACATATTTGATAAACATCGAGAAGCATTTGATTTATACAGTGAACAATGCTACACATCTAACTATAGTGTTAGGTTCTAAAGGCCATGGAATAGGGTTGGTCAATACACTCAATTCAATTGTGAGCTTCTCTATGCAACCTAAAACCTCTATTTATTACTCATTACCATTAAATTACGACCACAATTTAAATACCTTTCAAAAGTGTTTTTTTCCCCTATAATTTATGCAGTTTGTTCATACTATAAAAGTTATACTTTAAATATTTATATAACTCCATTGTGACAAAAAAAAAAGTAATAAGAGTTGTCTAATCCTAACAGAAATAGCAATAAACAAAGTAGTACTATTATCAAAAGTATCATTGTTGAAAAATATTAACTTTTAAACAATAAATAAGAACAAAATATAGAACATTGCTTTTAGTTTTTGTTAATAGTGATTTCTAATTATTTACAGAATTATGAAATTCTTAGAAAACTGTGAAGTTTTGAGATAGGCTCCGAATAACTTATAACTCACTCTAAACTTGGGTTCGAATGAGGCCCACTAATAATGTTTGTTTTTGGTTTCCCAAAAGATAGAATTTGTAATACTTTGGAGTTTTGGATTAGTGATTACTTAATAAAAGAAAAAGCATATTGAATTCACGTTTTTCGATGAATCTAGACAGAAATCACTATTTTTGCTGCTGGGTTTTAAATATTTGGTTTTCTAGTGGTCTCTAGCAAAACTTGTGTTAGATTTATGTTCGTATCATTCGAATTTTTTTTGTCAAACACTCGGTCACAACCGGCTGGCCCATTAGCTGAAATATAAGCAGTAAGACTCGACCTTTAATTATACAAATACACATATTTAGTAGACTTACAGTCTACCACTAGACTAAAAGCACTTGCAATTCGTATCATTCGATTTATATATTTATTTTGTAAGTTTTCGGTTTTATATTCCTTTTTGTTATCTTTAATATTTGCAAGACTCCTATTTTGCTTATTTATGAAAATCTTTTAACCAAAAGAGATTATATACCGGTTACAAATATTTTCACATCCAATATATCACATATGAACATTTTAACTAAAAAAAATAAAAAATTCTATTATTAATTTCAATTAAATAATTACAGAACACATAATTTGATAACTAAATAGGAAGCCACATGCAAATAATTTGCAAGTAATCAATGACTCACAAACAACAAATAATAAAGTGAGTAAATAATCCAACCATTATGTTAAACAAATAACAATTATCTAAAACTAATGATACCAATTTTTAACAACCGAAATACAAATACCAATTTTTTACAAACTAAATATGAATACAAAATTAAACTATTAATCGAGTCATGTAGTCACACCTTAGCTGTAATATTTTGGAACTTTCTTCTCTTCTTTAATTTGTTAATAAAATAATTGTGTATAATATAAAAATTTGATATAAAGAAAAGTAAAGCAATTATAAGAATCATATAACTTTTTGAGCAAAAAAAAAGAAAAGAATCATATAACCAATATCTTTAACCAAAATTGAAGTAGAAAACACAAGCCCGTGACTCAAGCAACGATCCAATCTAGTTCACGGGCTTCTCTTAAAACTCATTATATATACAAACTTCTCAAGCCTATTCACCACAAATCACACAAACATAAACATATAAAAATAATAAGCTAAAAATGGTGGGTAAGAAGGTAGCTATGATGGTGATGATAGTGTTGATGGTTGCTTTAATGGATAGGTCATCAATGGCGATTGATCTTTGTGGGATGACTGATTCAGAGTTAACAGAGTGTAGACCAGCTGTGAGCAAAGGAAGTACAACAAATCCAACAGATGTTTGTTGTAAAGCATTGGAACATGCTGATTTTGGTTGTCTTTGTGAATACAAAAACTCACCATGGCTTGGTTCTTTTGGTGTTGATCCTAAGCTTGCTTCTGGACTTCCTAAACAATGTGGTGTAGCTAATGCGCCAACTTGTTAAAAAGCTTTTTTTCTGTGTGTTTTTTGTTTTTGTTTTTATCAGATTAATTACTAGCAAAATGTGTTGCTTACTCGATTTCATACAAATTGTTGCTCCAAATTGTGTGTGTGTGTTTTTCTTCCTATTCTTATATTAGTTGTTTATAGCATTATTTCCTTTTAAATTAATTTGGCTTTAAGCTTTGTCTGTGAACTTTTTATAGAAAATAAAAAGTTTTGTTATAAATTTACGAAAATAGTTATTGGAAAAACCCATCAAATTTCATTTAGATGTATTAAACTTCTAATTTTTGTTGAATATTTATTTTAATTAATAACTTTAGTTCATTTGTCTAAAGTGTAAGATACCGCAAACAGGATAAGAAAAATGCAATTAAAAACATGTTAAAACGATATAAAACAAAGAGGATAAAAACCGATACAGAGCAACGCTTTGATTATTTTACTTATGCACATAACTTATTCAGGCTTTTACAAAGCCCAACCTAAACCCAATTTCATTTCTCATTCACTCAACTAATCAACTATCTATTTTTAGCTTTAAACATCTGGGCCTTTATTACCAAATTGGTCCAACTTAAATTAACGATATAGTTATGTGATTTAATAAAATAAATTAACAAAATGTATTACCAAATTGGTCCAACTTAAATTAACGACATAGTTACTGCAACACTCACAATCACGTTAATACAACAGCATTAGTTTTTTCAACTATTTTTCTTTTTCTTCTATGGATTTTTTTACAAAAAGTATCATTATCCACAAAATTTATCGCTCCAACATGTGAAGGAAACTTTGCGTAGTTTTCTTCACTTTTTCCTTGTCCTATATCGATTTTTTTTTCCCTTAATTATCAACAAAATTATGTCATTTTCTACCAAAAAGTTGGGTCAAAACAAAAGAAAGGAGGACCAACTGAAGAATCACACAAGGCCCAAACAAAGAAAAGGACAATCTCGAGAATATATAAACCAATAAGCAATCGCACAAACCCAGAGAATTATAGTTCCACTACTTCCGACACAATATTCAATCCACTGACACACGAAAACACTAAACATTATTAAGAAAATATAATTAAAATTCGTTTATCTCTAATACCTTCTTATCTTAAGTCTTTAAGCCATTAATTACGATTCTATCACAGAGATAACGACAAAATAGAAATACTCGACAGATAAGAGATTAACAAAAATAACATAAACCATCTGAGATTAATATTTTTGATTTCACCAGAGATTAATGTTTGTTGTGAAAATCAAACGTTCAAAAGTCATTAAGCTACTCGATCCGATTTACAGATACCGGATTCAGCAAAAGTCCAAGGAAATGAAAAAGAGAGAGAAATTAGGATACTAAGTTTTTTTGTCCATTTAGAACCCCACCAAAAAACAAATCCGAAGATAGTTTTTATTAAACCTCTTTGGTTTCGACGTTCTCGGTGTTCTCGATCTTCTTCGCCGGAGAAACGAAGTTCCAAGTGATGCCGAAAGGATCTGTGACTTTTCCTCTGAGTTGACCTCCTTCAGTTTCAACCTCCGTGACTTCTACGACTTTAACAGCTCCAGCAGCTACAGATTTCTCTAAGGCAGCTAAAACGTCATCAGTCTCGAGGCGTAGAGTCGTGATCTTACCTTCGTTTTTCTCACTGATGAACAAAATATTTGAACAAGTCAAAATCTAACAAGATAATTCTTCAAAAATCCACAAAACAAACAGTAATCGTGTAACAGATACAGAATAACACTAGCATCACAACCTAAAATCCAGATCTAAACCGAAATCAAACACAGAACGAGTAAAACAGAGAAACATGAAGAAGATCTACTCGACAAAAATACAACAGAGAGAAAGTGAGGAAAGATTACGTAAAGTCAGAGTTAGTGGAGGCATCGAGAACAACGATGGTAACACCAGCGAGCTCAAGCTCAGCAGAGAAAACATGAGGAAGCTCTTGGTCAAGCTTACGCTTAGGGTAAAGAGAATGTCCAGACTCCACAGCACCAAAAACAGATTTGTAAAAAGTCACAGCGTCAGCGACCTTTTGAGCTTCAACGAACAACTCCGGCTTCAACGCCGAGAAGGTAACAGACTTAGTCACCGGAGCACCGTTAGAGAGATTTTCCTGAGCCATCGTCGAGAGAGAAAACAAAAAGACTAGAGAGAGATTCGTTGCGGTTATAGAAAGAGAAATGAAAATGAAGTTAGCAGAAGAACTGGAGAGGATTATGGTTGAGAGAGATATTTTATAATTAAAGAAGCGGAATCGTTTTGTAACCTGACGAGGTTTCAAAATGGATATAACAATTGCTCTCACGTCCGGAAATTACCCTTACTTTTTGCTTTATTTACGAATCTATGCCACTACTCACCCCTTTTCCTACTCTATAGGACTAGTGTCGCGTCTCCACGTGTCGCTTTTACAAAACCGTTAGAACAAAATGTACACTATTAAATAAATAATAATAAATGGAATAAAAGAGTTAAATGCATTTATGTTTTGTTTATCACAACAAAAATATATATATATAAAAAGAATTTATGGTTTATACATTTTTCATCAAATAATTTCTACCCTTCTTTTCGAATGGGCTAAAAAATGTACTACACTCAACATTCTTTTTCCTAATTATATAAAAAATTAATATATGTGCATACTTTAGGAATATGTAGAAGGAAAAATACACCAACAATAATTTTATATCTGAAAATTGGCTACTAAAATGATGTAAGTTAAATTGGTGTATTTATTAAGGTATATGTTGTATGTATTAACTAATTGAAAGAGATGCATTTTATATGGTAAAGACATCATTTGTCATATAAATTAACCAAATTACAATTATATTTATATATAAACCCAAGAACATTCATCTAGGACACAATCTCTACCTGCAAATCTTTTCTTGGTGCTATAACATAGGAATATTTTTACTAATATGCGATTTCTTCAAGAACTTGGAGCGTTTTCTGGTGAACCTGTGCACAAATTGAAGCTTTAATGAAGGCAAAAGAAAAGAGACTTTTGTCTGTCAATATGTGGATCTATAAGGAACTCACCCATTCCAGATGTTGTGCTGTGATACCTGAGACATTACCCGAGTATATACTTCCCAATACCTATCAAGATTGGATTCAAACATCACATAAAACATTCAAAGCTGAATTCAGAAATGTTGGAAACATACCTTTGTGACAGTCTCTAGAAACATTCCTGGTCTTACTGGTAATGGTTTTCTTCCTGTGACACTTCCCTGGATTGCATCAAAGCAAGCCAAAGTAAGTAAAGAAGACTAATCTCTGGTTTCCAACAAAAGAAGTCTTGTGTTAGTAGATAGATTATAGTTACCCTTCCATTTAATCCACCCTGTTTTTTTCCTTGTGTAGAAGAATTCTCTTCATTGCTAAGATCATCTGCACCTTCATCTTTTCCTTGCATCACATTCTGGATCATTTGATGCACAGTGTTTCCGGGTTTGAGAGCTACCAATTTGGTTAAGAAATTAACCTGTTCAACGATCATGCACAAGCCATTGTATTTCAACTTTTAAATTTCGTTCAGAAACACAGCATCATGGGTATAGATAGTTGGCCACACAAAACCTCTGATTCAGGCAGAGTAGTGAAACCTCGATCGTTCCTCTCATCAAGAATACCTCCTCCCATCATATTCCGTGCTTCCTCTCTGATCAAAACAAGCCTCGCTAATAGTTTTCGATCCGGAACAACTGGTCTTGTTTCCATAGTCTGCAAATATACCTCAGATTAATTCCAAGGACTGACCATCTCGAATGAAATTAGAGATATACCTAAGCAAATACAATACCTCTTACCTCTACCAAGTCATCAGCTTGATTAGCTATCTCATTCAGATTCGCTCCGGGTATATGAAGTGTAGTACCGTTTTCATTTTCAAATGCCCCACCACCTGCGGCCACCCTACGCAGAAGCTCATGTCTACTTTCCTTTTTAGGGGTTCTACAGAGTAAACCAATCACTTGGACCTAAATAAACATCGACACTCATGTAAAGATCTAAAACATGAAATGAAGCTACTGGAGAGGCTTGAAAATAAGAAATAACTGGTCTTAAAATTACTCACATGAGGAGGGCATTTTTTTGTGAGATGTGATAAGACTGTCTCCTTAACAACCTCTAGTAAGGACTTCCTCTGAATTCAAAACAAAATGTCAGTTTCTTTGATCAATATCCCTAGCTAATGTTAAAGAACTAATGAAAAGGTCACATTAGCCTCAAAATCCAGTAAAAATATGTACGAAGAGATAGCTAGAATTCACTGTAAAGCAATCTGAGTTACAACTAAATGCCAATTCTAGCTATCTTGGTCGTTTAGTGTAGCAAACTCATGTCCATTCTAGAGATATTTTGGTGTATGTTCAAAAGGGAAAATTCAGATTTGGTTACCTTATCATCTTGGTCTTTCTCAGCGAGTTGGATCATGTAATCGAGAGCCATCATGAACCCTGACTCCATTTCATCAACCCTTTTCCCTATAACTCCTTGTGCCGCCAATTCCACAGCTACATTCTCGGATGCTTCATTCATATTCATATCTTGCAACTACAATTCAAAGAAAATTCACATAACTAAAGAGTAAGTAACGATTTCTATAAAAAGCCATGCCTCGAAGTTGTTCGACAAAATGCTAAGCTCAGATAAACAAAACAAAAGCAAAGTTGAGATGAAACAAACTCGAAATACATACGAGGGTAATCATTTCTCCAAGGACTGAAGTCACTTGTTCACCTCCTTTAAGCAAAGCTTCATACTCAGATGGATCTAACTTATCTTCGGCATTCGTTTGATTTTGTTGAGCTCCATATCTTTCAAACAGTTCTTCATCTGTATACCCACCTCCGACCTCGTATGGAGCGCAAAATTGAACCAGAGGCTTCAATTTCTGGGTTTGCTTTAAACGGAAAGAACAAGAGGAGAAAGGAAATGAGCCTATAATCGATGGAGTGATCAGAGATTCTCTTTTCGAAAATGATGGAGAGGAGGAAAAACATAGATGAATTGACTGTAACATACTTTGTTTTCCCGTTATGGATTCAAAAAGTCTGAGGTTTTGGGTTTAAGCAAAGGAAGGAAGATAAAGAATCGAAGAAGACGACGACTGTAAAGGATAATAATATATAAAATAAAATAAAGGAAATGGTTCAAAAGCGACGAAAAATGAAAACGCCGTCTGTGGAGATCGAACCCACGGCCACGTGGTTAAAAGCCACGCGATCTACCACTGAGCTAAGACGGCTTACATGTCTGGTTTCCACGAAGATAAGAATTATATTAGGTTTGATTGTGAGTCGAGTCAATCCACTACATGTAAGTTTAGGGTAATCACCATACAATAAGTTTAGATCTAAGTTTAAAGGTAGTAAAAATTGTGAATTTTCTCAGTTTTGATCTAAATATTTAGTTTGGTACACAAAATCAACTTTCAAATATGAAAATATTCAGTTGAGATCAGCAACCATGTGGTTGAAGCATGGAGGGGTCCAAGTGACATAATGGTGTTTTATCATTCTTATTAATCCATTGATTCTCTAGAAGATGTCAAATGATCTTATTAATAGTAAAGTAAAAAAGTTTATCTCGATCTTTTGATCAACTAGTATTTTGACATATAGCAATTTAAGCAAAAGCAATATAACGATCAATATTTTGTTATTATTATTAGTATTACGTATATTTACAATAATGCTTAATACTTTTATTACAATACTTATGTATAGTTACAATAATAATCAATCTAAATTTCGAACTACATAGTTTCCTTATCAGATTTCGATTTCAAATAGTTGCTTAATTTCACTTGCACAGCAAAATCTGAAAATTTGAATAAATTTATATTACGGTTCTGTTATCGGTTACAAATATAGACTTAAATCTTTTGAAATTAACAAGCTATAAAGTAGGAATGGGCAAGGATTGATTTCGTATTGGCTCAATTATTGCAAAATCTTTCTTTCTTTCTCATTCAATATGTCTCCCACATGCTTTATTTCCAAACCCTCCTTTTAGGTGTAGCTTTATGAAGTACACCATTGCAATCAAACATTTTGTCCATGCTTATATATTACACATACGTTATCTAAGAGCAATAGTTTAATTTATACATAATTATTAGTAGTTCGAAAGAAATTTAAAATAAAATATGACTACTTAAACTTTGATTTTTTTTTTGTCAAACGATTATTATATAATCAAACTTTAACTAGTAAAAGAATACAGTAAACGGTTTTCGGCATGATTCATTTTGCTAAAATGTGAGTTTTTTTCATTAGGTTTTTTTTTTTTAAACACTATCATTCCCCAAAAAAATGTTTGCACTTGGGAATACCCAAAACTTTGCCAAAAAAGAGTAACAAAGACGAATAGTCAACAACTTTGTCATTTTAAAATGTAAATCGATTGTATTTTTGGTTTGTGATCATGCAAATATTTTTAAAATACAGAACACATGTTATTGAGTTCCGCAAGTAAAGGAAAATATTGACGGATGAAAAAAACTCTGTAGTTATGAAAGTTTGAATATAATACTTTTGACAAATTTATTTGAATTGAGTTTAAACTTAACCAAATTACTTAAAACGACCGTTACATTTGGCTCCAACTTGTAATTACTATTAGGTGTAATTGCTTTAATCCCGTATTTACCCTCTCAAGCGTCAGAAAATATCGTTGGAGGTAAGGGGTAAATAGGTAAATTCCACAAAGACAGTATGGACCCTCACAGGTCACAGTTTATTTGCCTACTCAAATAAAAAGGTGATTGCGAAATTTAAAAAACGAAAAAGACTCGAAGGGTAATTTTGTCATAAATTTGAATATCTTCTTTCTCTTCCCTTTCACTGCCAGCTCTGCTTAGAGAGAGCTTCTCTACTTCTGCTTCTTCTTTTCTGTTTAGAGTCACAAGCAGAGAAAGAAGATTCACGTTCGTTTTCAGAGATCGATTCTAATTTAATCGTATAAGTTGAGAAATGTCAGGTTTCGTCGGGATTCTGGTATCGGATCCATGGCTACAGAATCAATTTACGCAAGTGGAGCTTCGGAGTTTGAAATCTCACGTACGTACGTTCGATCCACTTGAAGAGAACTATATCTTCATAGGCATTATTTGAATTGTTGTATTCGGATGTCGCTCATTGAGTTTTTTGATCTGTTTCTGTCTATTTTCTATAGTTCACGAGCATGAGGAGAGAGAGCGGGAAGCTAACTGTATCAAACCTCGCGTCAAGGATGGGGAGATCAAAGGTCGTCGGAGATCAGAATCTTAGCAATGAAGAAAGAGAGACTCTGATCCAAAGTTTTCATCCGAATGTGAATGATGAAGTCGATTTCGAGTTTTACTTAAGGGTCAGTATCATCATTTCTCTGATATATTCTGCTACCCATCTCTACAGATATTTGTGTGTTTTTTCCATGTTTAATTGATTGAAGTTTATGGTAATCTAAATTGTGATGTTGTTTCTTGGTTGGCATCATAATGGCAGATTTATCTGAATCTTCAAGCTCATGTGAACGCAATAATCGGAAGCGGTGTGAAGAACTCATCAGCGTTTCTCAAGGCAGCTACAACAACTTTGTTGCATACAATCAGCGATTCTGAGAAGTCTTCTTATGTCGCTCATATCAATAATTACCTCTCTGGAGATGAATTCCTAAGCAAGTATCTGCCGATTAACCCTTCTTCCAATGATCTCTTCGAAGTGGCAAAAGATGGTGTTTTACTTTGGTAAGCTCACACCCTCAAATTTTATGGTTTTGATGAATGTTTTCTTCCTTCTCTTGATGATAAAGATTCTATGTTTGTTTCTGACTTGATGTAGTAAACTTATAAATGTGGCGGTTCCTGGAACTATCGATGAACGAGCAATTAATACGAAGAGTATGCTTAATCCATGGGAAAGAAACGAAAATCATACGCTTTGCCTTAACTCTGCCAAGGCTATTGGGTGTACTGTGGTTAATATAGGAACTCAAGATATTATTGAAGGAAGGGTATGTGAATCAGTAACTTTCTTACTCAAATCAATCATCAGTATCTTGTAATTTTGATGATACTAAAACTTCTCTGTTTCTCTAATTTCAGCGTCATCTTGTGCTTGGTGTGATTTCTCAAATTATCAAGGTGAAACTCTAATGCTGGTACTGCTATGTGTTTTTGCTAAGACGTTTTCTAATTAATCTTCTTCATTGTGAGTATCCTGTTTAGATACAATTGTTAGCAGACCTAAACTTGAAGAAAACACCCCAGCTGGTGGAGTTAGTTGGTGATAGCAAGGTCAAATACTACTCGTTGTCTTGATACCTGTTGTTTAAAACAAACATTGAAGGACGAATTTTTTTTTAAAAGTTGACTTTATTCCAACTTTTGGGATCAACAGGATGTGGAAGAACTGATGAGTTTACCACCTGAGAAGATTTTATTGAGGTGGATGAATTTTCACTTAAGAAAATCTGAATACAAGAAAACCGTCACAAACTTCTCTTCTGATGTAAAGGTATGCAACGTCATGATATCAAGTTATGAGTTCTTCAGATGATTTTGTCTAATAGATACATCATGGACTCTTTCATATGGCTTACGGTATGGTTTTCTGCAGGATGCGGAAGCTTACGCTCATCTATTAAATGTACTGGCACCAGAGCACAAGAATCCATCACATTTAGCAGTTAAAAACGCATTTGAGAGAGCAAAACTTGTTCTCGAACATGCAGACAGAATGGGATGCAGGAGATACTTGACCGCAAAAGATATTATTGAGGGTTCCCCAAATCTTAATCTTGCTTTTGTAGCACATATTTTTCAGCACAGGTGAACGATACTCTAAATGTCAAAACTTGTTCATGTCAAAGGGAAGCATTTCAGTGTTGGTCTGACGGATAAAAACTATTTTTTCTTAACGCAGGAACGGACTTTCAACTCAAACAAAGCAGATATCCTTTCTCGAAACTCTAGCTGATGATACCCAAATTTCAAGAGAAGAAAACGCATTCCGGTTTTGGATTAACAGCTTTGACAGTTCGCTATACATAAACAACGTGTTTGAAGATCTCAGAGATGGGTTAGTAGTTCCATCATTATTGAGTATAAGAAACGGGGTGATAGAGAGTGAAATGTATTTTTAACACTGAGTAACGTGTTTGTCAATAGGTGGATACTATTGCAGACACTTGACAAAGTGTCTCCAGGCATTGTTAACTGGAAAATAGCAAGCAAGCCTCCCATCAAATTGCCGTTCAAAAAAGTAGAAAACTGTAATCAAGTTGTGAAATTAGGGAAGCAGCTCAAGTTCTCTTTGGTTAACATTGCTGGAAATGACATTGTTCAAGGAAACAAGAAGCTCATACTAGGTAATTAAAATTTTAATTTCTATGATTGCTTGTTTTTTAATAAACTAACTCTAATAATGATCTTCAAAACCACTTTCCAGCATACTTATGGCAATTGATGAGATACAACATCTTGCAACTCCTTAAGAACTTGAGATTTCATTCCAATGGCAAAGAAATAACAGACGTTGATATATTGGAGTGGGCAAATGCTAAAGTGAGAAACAACGGAAGCAAAACCCGCATGCACAGTTTTCGAGTAAGTACTCTCATGCTTCCTTTGCTTTAACACAACACAATTTCAACTATCAACTTCTAGATCGGTATAATGAAATGGTGGTCCGAATATTATATTCCAGTTGTGGTCCTTTCCATGATATTTGCTTTAAAATGTTCAAAACACTTTTAAGAGTAACCAAGTGATTGTGGTCTAGTACTTACACAGTTTACCTTAAATGTTTTTTGCCGAGGTCTAAGTGGTTAGTTCTAATTTCTTGTCGATCTACCATTTAACTACCATAATGTTGGCTTGCGAGACATTTTTGGTGGCAAAAAAATCCAAATTTTTATAAGTTTCAGGGATCATTATGGATGTCGGTTTTTTTCTGTCAATATGTTGCATAGCCGGTTTGTTTTTCTAACTGGACATGCATAAGTAACGAGTAATGTCTAAATTTGACAGGATAAGAGATTATCCGATGGAATATTTTTCCTGGAACTGCTAAGTTCAGTGCAGCCAAGTTCCGTAAACTGGAGTCTAGTTACAAACGGAGTAACTGGTAATTTAAAACTGTTAATCTTCATTTATCTCTCTGTTTATTTTACGTTTAAACACAAATATTTTATAATTGACACTTGCTATATAATACACAGATGAAGAGAAAAAGATGAATGCTTCTTATGTAATTAGCATAGCCAGAAAGCTTGGTTGCTCCATATTTTTACTCCCTGAAGACTTAATTGAGGTATACATCAACCTGATGAATTAATTTCAAGATAGTAATCCTTGCATTCTTATAATTTTCTCAAGTTAGCTTCTGCTAGTTCAAGAGTTTGCTGAGCTTCTTGTGGATCAATGTCACTATTCGTCTCTCATCATTTACTAAAATAGTGATTTCCTTATTGCCTATTCTAGCAAAACCGCCCATCAGAGCCATATTTTTAAAAATTATATTATTTCACAAATGGATTTGATCACTTAATAATATCAAAATTATCAAGATTTTAATAAAAATATTTATATGAACAGGTGAATCAAAAGATGATGTTGACATTGACAGCGAGTCTAATGCATTGGACTCTTAAACAACCTCTTCTTCCTACCGGATCTTCTGATAGCGACAATGGAAGTTTACTCGACGATTCCACTTCAGATTCTTCTCTGGAATAAATATGTTTTACGGTGAAATTATATTGTTTCATAAGTTTATATATATATATGATGTTATTGATTATTCTGCATTTTTTTGGGGGTGTAAAAACAATATTTGGTATTTAATGTCATCAGCAAATATTGACATATATGCCAAGTTGCCAACTACGAGATGTTACCACCACAATTTGATTGGCGTATCACTATTGATAATTAGTTTAGTCAATATTTAATAATTATCATGCCGATTCATGAACTAAATTTCCTAATTCTAAACAATATCATAAGGATCAATGCAAGTTCACCTAATGTAAAAATGTAATAATATTTCTGAAATCATTTTGTAATTTAAGAATATAAGGTAAATTTTTAAATAAGAATATCAAAAATATTTATAAAAACATAAAACTATGACTTAAATCTTCTCAAACTCTAAACATAATCACTCAGGACTACACAACTTCTTAAAATTGAGTTTTGGTAGGAAACTAATAGAAACTTAAAAAAAAACTAAAAAAAATCATATCATTTTTATTTTCAACAACTTGAGGTAAAAGAAAAGTCGTAAAGGAAATTAAAAACTATTGACTCTTAATTCTTAAGACTTACTACTTTAAAACATTTAAATAAAAAGTGTGGGGTCGATTGTGAATATTTTCACAAAGATGGTGAGTATTTTTATATTTTTCTGCAACTTTCGAGAAGTAGGACCCGTTGATTCAAATTCTGAGAAATTAGTATATAATCAAAATAAATGGTCCAGGGTTGATTTGAATATATTCTCAAACATTTTGGGCATTTTTCTAAATTTTCTGAAATTTCTGAGAATTGGCGCCTCCGGCTGTAATCACATTCACATCTCCGACTTAAAACCTTTCTCAATCAGTGCTCATGGTTTTTCTCCGGTTATTACTCAGAGGCTGAGAGAGAGAGAGGGAGGGAGAGATCTGATGCGCTACTCTTCATCGCACTTATGGTGCACCTTCGTGTTCGTATTGTTGTCGGCTACAGTCTGCTTAGCCGCCGATCCTTACGTTTTCTTCCACTGGACTGTTTCTTACCTCTCTGCTTCTCCTCTCGGAACTCACCAACAGGTTTTGATCTCTACACTTATCAATCATTATCGATTTCGGTGATTGGGATTTGGAATTTCAGTTGAGATATCGTGTTTTTCTGGATTGAACAAATTTGAGTGTCGATTTTTCTTTCCAGGTAATTGGGATAAATGGGCAATTCCCTGGTCCGATTCTAGAAGTAACTACGAATTGGAATGTTGTTATAAATGTGAAGAATGATCTTGATGAGCCATTGCTTCTCACATGGTAATAATGGCGGGATTCTTCTTCTGTTCAATTTTTAACTGTTTTGAAAGATTTGATTTTTAGTCACTAAATTGTTTTTCTTGGTGGTAGGAATGGAATCCAAAATAGGAAAAACTCATGGCAAGATGGTGTTTTGGGAACTAATTGTCCAATTCCTCCTGGTTGGAATTGGACTTATGAGTTTCAAGTCAAAGACCAAATTGGTAGTTTCTTTTATTTTCCTTCTACAAATTTTCAGAGAGCTTCTGGTGGGTATGGAGGAATCATTATCAACAATCGAGACATCATTCCACTTCCTTTTCTTCTTCCTGATGGAGATGTTACTCTCATTATCAGCGATTGGTTCACTAAGAGCCATAAGGTTTTACTCAACAAATCCTTGACCATTCTTTCTTGTTTGGTATCTCTTTTTCTATGCTTGTTTTAACATCTTACACACATGTGGGGGGTATTAGAAGCTGAGGAAGGATGTTGAGAGTAAGAACGGTCTTGGACCCCGGATGGCATTGTCATTAATGGATATGGACCTTATCCTTACACTCGTGAGCTTGCTTCGGATAACATTCCTTTTGGGACAGTAAATGTTGAACCAGGTACCTTTCTATAACATCCTTAGAAAAAGCTAGATGTATCCATTTTCGTCAAAATGGCATAGGTGTGATACAGTTAATAGTTTGATTTTTCTTTAGTCTCTAACCGCTTTCATATCTTCATCTTTACAAGGAAAAACATACCGTTTTCGTGTTCACAACAGTGGCATTGCAACCAGCTTGAATTTCAGAATACAGAATCATAATTTATTCCTTGTCGAGACAGAAGGTTCATATACAGTTCAGCAGAATTATACGAATATGGACATCCATGTGGGTCAATCTTTTTCATTTCTGGTCACTATGGATCAATCTGGTAGTAATGACTACTACATTGTTGCCAGCCCAAGGTTTGCTAAGTCGTCTTTGTCCGCCAAAGCTATGGGAGTTGCTGTCTTGCACTACTCTAATTCCCAAAGACCCGCTTCAGGTCCACTCCCTGATCCTCCTATTGAGTTGGACACATCTTTCTCAATAAATCAAGCTCGATCCGTAAGGTTGATGACAACTATGTATAGTTATGTTTCATACTTGGAAATATCTTCTTGGCCAGAATGTTATTTTGCATGAAGCATAATCTGGAAAATGGCCATATCTCATTTTTTACTTCTATTCAAAACTGCAATTTTTGATTGATGCTGATGAAATATGTTCGGTAGGTTAAATGTTTCAGCTGGAGCTGCCCGTCCAAACCCTCAGGGATCTTTCAAATATGGCGAGATCACAGTAAATGATGTTTATGTGATTGTAAATAGATCACCAGAGCTGATAAATGGACGATTGCGTGCCACTATTAATGGTATATCATACTTACCTCCTCCGACACCCTTAAAGCTTGCTCAACAATACAATATCTCAGGGGTTTACAAGTTAGATTTCCCAAAAAGACCGATGAACAGGCATCCCAGGGTTGATACGTCTGTCATAAACGGCACATTTAAGGGATTCACTGAAATCATATTTCAGAATAGTGAAACCACTATAAAGAGCTACCACTTGGATGGTTATTCGTTTTTTGTTGTCGGGTAAAGTTGCATTAGTTATATTAGATCCATTTAAATGTCTCGACGTTGAATGTGATTGTGAAAAAGGAATGATGTTTTGTCTTGAAGGATGGAATTTGGTGAGTGGACAGAGAATAGCAGAAGCACATACAACAAGGGGGATGGGGTTGCTCGATCTACTGCACAGGTTTTATATCTTACCTAATCACTGATATGCTATATTCGATCCTTTGTGGTTCTAAGGGGCTCATGCGTGTTACAGGTGTATCCTGGTGCATGGACGGCCATCTTAGTATATTTGGACAATGCGGGAATGTGGAATCTTCGAATAGACAATCTCGCCTCATGGTATTTGGGCCAAGAACTATACTTGAGCGTGGATAATCCCGAGGTTGACACATCCGAGAACTCCATTCCTGAAAACACTATATACTGTGGTCGACTCTCACCATTACAAAAGTAAGATACTCATATTATTTCTTAAAGTTGGAAAAACAAAGAACGATCTAGGAAAGAATGTTCCATAAATAAGATAGACTGAGCGTAGGTTTTTTCTCTTTCTTTCTTTTGTTAGCCTGACACAATTCCAGATTTTATTCAATATATAGAGGTTAGAGGAACTGGAAGCACCTTATAAATAGAACAGTATATGGACTACTGGAATTAGATAGATTGTAGGCTGGCCTTCTCAGCTGTTGTGCTCACTCATTTTTCCAATGGAACATATCAGATTCTTGCTTTTTTGTTCCTCTGATTTTTCAGTTTCATTAGAGGCAATGCAATTATTAGTGCTTGTCGAAGAGAAATCAATTGGAGACAAATATTTCTATTGAAGAGAAACTTGATGCATTGACTGGTGTCTTGGTATGTCTGCAGGGATCAGGAACAGAGAGTTAACTTTTCGGGATCACCTCGAACCTTCGGCCAAGGGATTCTCCTCGCTCTTTTTGCAATTTTAGTTACTAGTTTAGCCAGATGAGGATTTTGATTCAGGCCTGGATGTAGAGAAGTTGTCAATACTCTCATCAATTCAAACGCTCAGTGTTGGTGTAGCTGTAGAAGCTTGAAGATCACCGATGTTGTTTTGTTGTTCATGATTAGAGTTTATCCAACCATCAATGTATGTTTATGCCGTAAGGCTTGCAATGTAACACAGCATTAATTACTGACTGTACTAAGATGAAACTTTCTGAGAAGATAACAAATCTTGTTTGTAATTGTACTTAGTTCTACTGCCTACTAGTACACTATTTAGTAAATTAATTAATTTTTATTAATTTTGTTCTAATTCCACTGTTATCTTTTCTTCAGTGCGAACGAGTGAGAGTAACAACGAGTTGATCAACTTCCAATTCTTACGTTGACTATGGTTTCGATATTCCTTCAATCACCCACATTTTTAACATCCCAAAGCTCTCCATTTTCATCTCTGAGCTCCACCAGGAGGACCCGACATGGAGCTTCTTCTCAATCACTTCGTGTCACTGCTTCTCGCAACTCCTTCGATGTAGTCGTTGTTGGTGGTGGGATCATTGGATTAACCATAGCCCGTCAGTTCCTTAATGGTTCGGATCTTTCCGTTGCTGTTGTCGATAAAGCCGTTCCCTGCTCCGGCGCCACTGGTGCAGGTACAAATTGGAATTTACATATAAATTTGGGAAGTTGAAGTTAAAAAGACTTAGACTTTAAATGAAAATTTTGTGTATTTCGAATTCAGGGCAAGGATATATATGGATGACTCACAAGAAACCCGGTAGTGATGTTTGGGACTTGACCATGAGGAGTCATCAACTCTGGCACAGCCTTGCTGATAGCTTAATCGATGAAGGTCTTGATCCTCAAGAGTTGCTCGGTTGGAAAGAGACAGGTTTTTTTCTTTGATTCCTCACTTCACGTTTACTTAGAAATTTGGTGAAATTGGAGTGATTTTGTTTATCTGATGGTCTTGGGTTGATTCTTATAAGTTCCTCACTTTGGTCAATTGGGTTCTTCTCTAGACACCATTGTTAGGTTCTTTTAGGCAATGTTATCTTCATCGTGTTCCTCAAATGGTGACTTTCTTGTAGGTTATAGAACTCATTCAGTGTATTGTTGTCATCTGCAGGAAGCTTGCTCATTGGAAGGACCTCTCAGGAATGTGTTGCTCTCAAACAAAAGGTTTTTGAGCTATCTGAAGCTGGGTTGAGAACTGAATATCTGTCTAGTGCTGATTTGTTTCTTAAGGAGCCTGCGGTTCTTGTGGATGATAATGCTGGGGCTGCATTTCTTCCTGATGATTCGCAGTTGGATGCTCATCGTACAGTTGCTTATATAGAGAAGGTTGCTAAATTTTCTCTGCATAGTTGAGAATGTCTCTCATCTGACTCTTTTCTTGTGGGGTTTACTCAGTTTTCTTTGAGACTTTCAGGGTAACAGAGAGTTTGCAGCCGAAGGAAGATATGCAGAGTTCTATCATGAACCAGTTACAGGTTTAATAAGGTAGCTAATCTTTGTTTACCTGAATTGGAACTCTTCTGAACCAGAGACTAAACATCACATTGACATTATACACTGTATACTAGATATCAGGGTTGATTTATGTCTTCAATAACATCACATTAACATTACTCAGAAATCATCTAGTTTTGTTCTGTAAGAAGCTGAAACTCGAAAACAAGTTTATTTCAAGTCTCTATGAATCTTAAATGCACATTACTTAATGTTAGTCTCCTAGAGCTTTTTTTAAAAATAATATATACGTCTCCTAGAGTTTTATTAGTGTGTTAATAGTACTCTCGATTCAGGTCTGATGGGAGTAGCAAGGAGGTCACAGGTGTTCAGACTTTGAAACGAAAGTTGTATGGTAAGAAGGCTACAATAGTAGCTGCTGGTTGCTGGAGTGGATCTTTGATGCACGAACTGCTTAAAGATTGCAACATTTCCGTTGATGTTCCTGTGAAGCCAAGAAAGGTAGAATTCACGTCCGATTGCTCAGTCTTGCACTTTATATACCCCTTCAATCATTCTTATGTCATCACTAAAAAGATGGTCAATTCAAATCTCTATATTGAGCTGTATCATGTCTACAAATTCTGCAAGCCAAGTTCTTAAGGATTTAACCTTCTGCAAGCTTCCAGAATATGTAGTTTCTGGAAATGGACTCTAGTTTCATGTCCTTTAATGCAGTATCCAACATTATTTGTTGTAGGGGCATCTGCTTGTGGTGGAAAATTTTGATTCTTTCCATTTAAATCATGGGATCATGGAAGCTGGTTATGCGGACCATCAAAGTGCTTCAGCTCCAGGATTGGATGTCGAGGAAAGAATGCTATCTGTTTCCATGACAGCCACAATGGACACAACAGGAAACCTTGTTCTTGGTACTTTCATTAATCTATGTTCTTGTTCTTACCAATCACACACTATATCTCTCTTCTTCATTTAGCCATCTCTAATTTCAGGGAGTAGTCGCGAGTTTGTTGGCTTCGACACTGAAGCTGATGAGTTTATCATTCGCTGCATATGGGAGCGAGCAGCAGAATTCTTCCCCAAGTTACAGGATATTTCTCTTGAAGATTTCATCCGTAACAGGAAAGTGAGAGTCGGTTTGCGTCCTTACAGTAAGCTTCTTGCTTCTAATGCTTCTCTAAATAATGCTAAAAACCGGATTTTACAATGTTACCAAAACCTGAACTTGTCTTCTATATTGATCATAGTGCCTGATGGGAAGCCATTGGTAGGATCCGTACCCGGATTGCAAAACCTTTACTTAGCAGCTGGACATGAAGGTGGTGGACTTTCAATGGTAAGTAAGATTCATACTAATGTTCAAAAAACCTCTTTGAAGAACCCAATCATGATTTTTGGTTTTTTGAAATCGTTTCAGGCTCTAGGAACAGCGGAAATGGTAGCAGACATGATACTAGGGAAACCATCAAAGGTAGATAGTTCAACGTTTGGGGTTAAAGGACGTTGTTGCTGAGGAAATAGAAGCAAATTCTCTCTTTTGAGCATTGTGGTTTGCTGTTTGGATTCTCAAAGGGAATGGTCTAAACTAGGGAAATAAATGGTCAACCCTTTTGAAAAAATAAATGGTCAACCCTTTAAAAAATGCACACGTACGTGCTTTACAAATCCTCGAAAGTTTTACAAACCGGTTTCGATTATACAGCCACCGGATTAAAGTCTGCTGCTAAATAAAGGCATCATGAGGTAAAATGATTTTAAATCATCAAATTGACAATAAGCTAAATAATTAATACCCTACATCACAAATGTTCAACGTTCTAGGTGAACTAGCCCATGACAATAGTGTGTAAAGTATTTAAGAAACTTTAATTGAAGTAGTCTATTCAAAGGAAAAATATATAACATTTTCAGTAATCCAACACTAGTGGTCGGCTAGATGAATGACAATATTAATTTCACTCGTAAAACTCTAATTTGATTATGTTCGAAATTTAGAACATTAGTTTTAATTATTCGGATTTATATGTGGATGATGTAGGATCTCTAATCTTTTAAATTGACATGTTAAACATGATATGAAAATGTCTAATAAATTTTTTTATCCATGAGATTAGTCGGATTTGAGCTGATTTATTCTCGATCCATATCAACAATCATTAAAGATTTCTCTTTACTAATAAATAAAGTTTTAGCAAGAAAAATAAAACACAAGTGGAAGTGTGATATTTTGAAGTTTTCTTTCTCTCATTGACGCATATCGACAATCATTGATGTCTAACAAAATATATATGTCAACTTGACATAAGTAGTGTGGTCACACTCGTTTTATACACCTAGTTGAAGTGGTCCGACCGTATCGTCTTTTTTACATGTTCGTACATTTATTATTATAATTATTTACGGTCGTAATTATAACCGTGTTGACATCTATATACAATAAATTAATGTCAACTCTCTAACTTTTTGCTATATATAAGTTTACTTAATCCATCTTCTAATCATATCCATATCCACACAAGCCTTTAAATTTCTCAAAAATCTGAAACAAAATAACATCTCAAGAGATGGACAATAGTCTCGTCTTCTGTCTTCTTTTGTTTTCCATTTTAAATTATGTCTCGGCTCATTACGATCAATCCCAACCCAATACCTTAGTGTCAACAGTCACCAAGAACAAAATCTTACCAATCTTCTCCTTCACTTTAAACACAAACGAAGAATATTTCATCCATATTGGAGGACCTTACATAGTCCGGACCTGCAATGATGGTCTCCCTCGGCCCATCGTCCCATGCGGTTCCACCACGTGTGCCCTAACTCGAAGATTCAAGCCTCATCAATGTCCTCCTCCTCAAAACACAATCATCAATGGATTATGTGCTTGTCAAGCAACAGCCTTTGAGCCATTCCAACGTCTATGTAACTCTAACCAATTCACTTATGGAAATTTTGCCATCTCGTCCCTAAACCCTAGATCTCCTTTGGTCATATTCAATCATGTGTATTACTTGTGCATCCCTAAGCCATTCCTCATGGACTTCCCTCCCGGAGTTTTCGGTCTTGTAGGACTTGCACCAACGGCTCTAGCCGCATGGAACCAATTGACTCGACCTAGACTTCGACTCCAGAAGAAATTTGCTTTGTGTCTGCCTTCTGATGAAAACCCTTTGAACAAAGGTGCTATTTACTTTGGTGGAGGTCCTTACAAGCTTGGAAACATTGATGCAAGATCCATGCTTACTTACACTCGTTTCATTAGAAATCCTAGAAAATTCAACAACTATTTCTTGGGACTCAAGGGTATTGCCCTAAACGGAAAAAGGATCTTACTTGCTCAACACGCTTTTAGTTTTAACCAAAACGGTGATGGAGGAGTGACTCTTAGCACCGTAATTCCTTTCACTACATTAAGAAGCGACATATACAAAGTCTTTATCGAAGCATTCTCAAAAGCCACGTCAGATATTCCACGTGTCATTAGCACAACACCTTTGGAGTTTTGTCTTAAGTCAACGACAAATTTTCGAGTGCCTCGGATTGATTTGGAGTTAGCTGATGGGATGATTTGGAAACTTTCTGAAGCAAATTCAATGAAGAAGGTAAGTGATGACGTGGCTTGTTTGGCTTTTCTCAACGGAGGAGATGCGGCGGAGCAAGCGGTAGTGATCGGAATGCATCAGATGGAAAACACTTTGTTGGAGTTTGACGTTGAGAGATTTGGTTTTGGATTTAGTTGTTCTTTGGGTTTGGTCAATGCTTCGTGTGGTGACTTTCGAACACAGCCATGAAATTGTCAAAGGACTTGATGGTTGTCATTCTCTTGTGAATTAAATATAATTCATTATATTTCTTTTGCTTTGATGTTGATTTAATATTTTATGTTTGTTTTACAATGAAAGGTCACAATTTATTTACAGTGTTGTAATTTGAACATTGTATTTAATCAGAATGATTTGTGCTAAAATGTTAAATTTTGTGTTTCAATCATGAAACTTGAAATGGTGAAGTGCTTTTGGCGATGTAGTTAATGTCTGCCTCTGTAATTTTTTTCTTTATATTGGAGTTAATTAAGAGTTAGAGTTATGGATTAGAACTTTTCATCATTGCAAAAATCCATAAAATTTAAAACATATTTTTAAAATTCAATGTTATATGATAAACAATTTCGAATCCACTATTATTCAAAAAGTTAAGCACTGTATATTTTAAATGACATTAACGTGTTTTTGACTTTTCTTTTAGTTTTTTTGTTGGACATGACCGGCCCATTAGCCAAATTCGTATATAATGTAGGTGGTGGGACGATCTCTGAATATACAAATGCACATGTCTATAGTGGACTTATTGTCTGCCACTATACTAGACTAAATGCGCATGTCTATAGAAACGAATCATATGAATTTTAATAAACTTAACTAAAATCATATTTAATACTTTCAAATTCTTTTTTTTTTGTCAAACAAATACTTTCAAATTCTGAATCACTCAATTTGTACTCGCATGCATGAAGGATCCGTACACAGACTAATAATGTTTTTTTTTTGTTTGCGTAAGAATTTTAAAAACAAAACTTTATTTGAATATAATAGAATATTAATTGGTCAATGGATTTGGATATGATTGGAATCCTCTGGCTTCATTTGTTATTTATTTTTTCTTTCAAAGTGCATGTGATTTTAAATATTCTAGTCAATAACTAATGTCAAAGAATATAATCATTAAAGTTTTCTAAAATATTATTATTACAATGAACCTATAGACTTCGCCTTTGGTTTGTATATTAGGGTAGTTAATAACCTTTTACTATATCTTATATATTAAAACTGCCGGAGACAGTTTCATTTTGATTTTGTTATAAACTTTATGATAAAAATAACCTATGATTTAGACCAACAAATCTTTTACTAAGTCTATTAATTTGGTTATATTTGACAATTAAAAGCAATTTCATTGCCAAATCAAAAGCACTTTCACTATATATATATATATAAAGTTTAATTAAGCTAAGAGTTTAACAGAATCAATTCATAGCTTTGTGATAAAAAAAGGGTTTGATATAGGAGTTAGTGTTGGTAATAATATCTTGGATGCTTATGCCAAGGATGGAGAAGGAGGTGTATCTGTGGCGAGAAAAATCTTTGATCAGATTGTGGATAAGGATTGTGTTTCATATAATTCGATCGATCATGAGTGTGTATGGTCAGAATAGGATGTCTAATGAGGTGTTTGAAGTAAGCTCTTGGTAACGTTTGAGGAAGATGATCAAACTAGGGTTGTTGCTTCTTTTTTTTCGGGTTTGGTTCGGTATAGATCGAGTTTAGGTTTGAGTATTTTTATGTAAAATTCAAAACTATTTTTTTGGGTAGATGGTTTTAGGATCCATTCGGGTTCTTGATTATGTTCTGCTTCGAATTTGGATTCAGTTTTCCAGGTACATAGACTTAAGACTCATTTATGATATTTTGTCACGTTCGGTTCCTGTACTTT
Source organism: Lepidium didymum (assembly GCA_963920545.1). Taxonomy (NCBI): domain Eukaryota; kingdom Viridiplantae; phylum Streptophyta; class Magnoliopsida; order Brassicales; family Brassicaceae; genus Lepidium; species Lepidium didymum. Next base: position 2,363,619 of record OY986981.1, on the reverse strand, counting down.
GGTATTTTGGTTCTTTTAATTTAAGACTTATTCGAGTATTTTTATTTTTCAGATGTGGTTCGGTATAAATTGAGTTCGTGTTCAAGTATTTTTATATAAAAATTCAAAATAAAAAAAAAAATTAATAGAAAAACTGTAAAAAGCTAAAATTTGGTTCTTGAAATGGTTTCAGTTCGGGTTCAAGTTTGATGTTCGGGTACATAGATTTAAGACTCATCTGAGTATTTTATCAGATTCGGTTCTTCTAATTCAGATCAATTTGGTTCGGGTTTTGAGCCTCTCAAACAACATTTCAAAAACAAAATTCAAAAATATCAATATAGGTCTAACAACTTAACACAGTTTAGGAAAACTTGTATTACACTACGAATAGGACATTTTCAATCAAATTTTTGGTGCTACTATTACTTATTAGTGGTGCCAAATTTGGTTTGGTAATTGAAAAATTTGCTTTCTTTTTGGTAAATTCGATTTATTCCAGTTTATTCAGATTGGTCTGTTCATTTGAAATAGAGCTCCTTCAACATCAAACATAATTATAATTCTTGACATTAAATCTGAACTCTCCGATGAGCCATTTTTCCCGACTATTCTGCAACAGCTTGCAAACTAAAACTTAATGGACCTGCTATAAACAGTTTATTCGTGGACTAATGGGCCCTAATTGGTCCTAGACGGTGAATTGAATTCCCCAATTATTATAATTTTATTTGGGCAATAATAAATCCTTTTTAATCTAAAGAAGCCATTCTGATAAGGATCTCGAAAATTTCTCAATTCGTCATTTTTATTCATTTTTCCTTGTTTCTGACTCTGGTTTTCTAGAAAAACTTGCGTGAACAGAGCTTTTGATCTCGTATTTGTTGAACATTAAGCCTCTTCTATTAAAAGCCAAATATTTATCAAGCCTTTTTTTGCTCTTCAAATTAAGAACTAATCTGTAATTAAAAATCATCAAAACTATGCTTAAACAAATTTCAAAACTGAATTCTACAAACTCGTCGTTTGCTAATTAGTATGAAAATTAATATGTATTGCAAACCAATCATTTGCCCATGAAGGGATCATTGAGAAAAGATCACAAGGACTAGTTAAATTGGATTACTATTTCAATTTCGCAAACGAAGAAATTGCACCAAAACATGTAATTAATGGTCTTGGGACAGAGTGCGTTTGCAAAAAAAACGAAAGATTTTAAAAATTTGCCAGTAGATTAAGGGCCTGGATAATCATGAGATTTTCAGATCCAGGCGAGTGATACTGGCGAATTCCATTTCGCAAGTTTTGATTTTATAAAATTGACTGAATTGTGATTGTCTTAATCCAATCAAAGAAGCTGAGACTTGCTTTCAAACAAAAATTATTATTCACAAAAAGAAGAATTAGAGAGTAATTGAACAATCACAGCCTCTGAAAGTTTGAAAGATTAGGTTAAACGAGAGAGTAATGAGAAGCGTTGTTGGAGAAGAAAGACAGAGAGAGAGAGAGTTTTTATATTGAGAATTTGAGGGATACAGATTAGGGTTTTATTTGTCTCTGTTTTGGGCTAATTAATTTTCTTAGACCAGGCCCAAATAAAGCCCATAACTGGTTTGTGACTTAGGTCACTAAGCCCAAATAAATTTTTTTTTCGATAAGCCCAAATATTTTTTTTTCCGACAAAACCTCATCTATAATTCAAAGTTAGTATCATTACCTGAATCATCTACCACAAAATCTACCACAAAAACTGAGAATTCGGGTAGCCAAAATGAAATCTTATAACAGGCAATTCGGATTTTTGACTTGACTAAGTCATACATTTATACATGGACCTAACCAAATGTATAAACTGGCCACAATACAAGAAAAAATCATTGTTCTAAACATAGTTTTTTTGTGTACAAGTAAAGGATTGTTAATAGACCTTTAGCTATGTTCTAACCATTTCCTATTATCTAACACGTTCAGCCATTTGAACCATATTCTCACCAATGGGATCATCAAGTGGACTACGATAGATGGTTCGTGAAAAGAGAATCCTCGAAAGTTGAAGTCTTTGCGAGGGGAACATTTTGACTGAACTCACAAGAACATCTGATTGTTCTCTGAGATAGAGAATGAGTCTGATCACTAGAGCAATAGAGAATGAAACTCCTGTAATCATAAACAAACCTCTGAATCTATAAAGACTTAATGGATCTGATTTCTCGTCGCTTATGAATGGAAAATGTTTATCGAACCATCTTCTCTCCATCTCGTTTAGTTTCTCATTCGACCTTAATCTTGAGATTTCACGAGACACATTAGCCACCAACTCGTGTCCCTTTTGAAACATCTGAACAAAACCATACACTTCTTGTCAGAAAGAACCAGAAAGATAAGAAACTGAATGATAGGTAGAAGAAAGAATACATACAAAGCCGAAACCATCTGTGGTACATTGTGACTTAACCATGAGAAATTTTTCAGGATACTCGCCGAGGAGGACTTTAAGATATGGCATTTCATCGACAATAAAGGAGACATCTTTGTGCAACAAAGCTTGAGCATAATCTTTAGAAGTATTGAGACCTTTGATTTGGCTTTCTTGGTAGCCAGAAGTATTGAGAGCCACCTTTGCTATAATGGAACCTGAAAGTTGATTTACACCTACAAAGTCTTCATTGGCATTGAATCGTATCTGTTGCATTGTCATCATCGATGTCAATGTTGCAGTGTAACTTGTAGTCAATATGAGCACTGCAAATACCCAAACTGTAACTACAAATCTTGATAAGTTGTATTGTAGCTTCTCTCCTGTTACACATAAGTAATACACATAAGTAAGCAGGAAAAAGGTGAGAAGAAAAGGAATCTGTAAAGCATCAGTACTTAAGGTGAGTGGGTACTTACTGTGAGCATAAACAAGTGTAGAGAAGCCAAAATAAAGCATGACTCCAATCTGTTGTGGCCAAGATCCTTGAAATTTTTTGTTCTTAGGTCTTTCGATTAACCAAACTACGATACCAGTCAAGACAAAGAAAGCTGCAGTTGTTATCCAAAGGTCTACTGTTAGAGGTTGGAAGAACACCCACATACTTCTCTCCTTTGGTGCTACAATTCCAAGTCCCATTTCAGTGAATGGCACTGTAAAATCAACATACTTTGATCGATTCCAAGTGATTGTAATATCTCCCACAGCTGCATCGTATTGGTCTTTCTAAGGAATACATCACACAAATTTCAATGGAACTGATTCAGTTTTCCCATAAAGAAGAAAAGAAAAGGGTTTGCTTATGATTGTAAATTGAACAATGGTTGACGTACCTGGCTATAAAGTGCATATGCAAGATCGTCATAGTTACTTTCATTTTCGTTGAGCCAACGTATGTACTCAACTTCATATTTGAAAGGTGTAATTGCAGCTTCAAAGACATCTATACAGAACCCTTCAGCAGATGTTACATTTGTTGCTGGATCAGTCTTTACATTCATCAATCTTTTGAATCTATTGTTTGATGTGACAAGAACCCTCAGTGTTTTTCTACTCATCTCATCTAGATTACTTGCCTTGGGAATTTGAGCAGACCCACCAGGCCAAATTATGGTCTCTAGCTTGTTATGAGTAGAAGATAAATGTCTTCTATTGCTGAAACTACCATTAGAATTCCAGAATCCTACTCTTCTTTCACCTGATCCTATCAAATTCACAATCTCAAACTTGTCTGATAACAACTTCCTATCATTGAACTGAAACTCACCGCTTAAAACTTTAAACCTACTCCCAGTGATGGCCTCAAGGAGAGTTGAAGTAACATTGGTTACCTTTGCAACTTCTGCTGCACTAGCTAGAGCCCAAGCTATATCGTGAGCCCAAACGCCAGAGATGCTCAACCGAGTTACCTCAGAGCCAACAAGAACTTCTGCATCAGCTAGTGATTTTCTCCATCTCAAAGTGAAATTTTGGAGTTCTTTTGACATTGGAATGAAAGACTTGAAACCAACCACACCTTCCATTGCTTCCTTTGCAAAATCATCAGCTTTTACATGAAAATTGTTCATAGTTTTAGCAGTGAGGATCCAAGCAAACCCTTCACCCATCAACCCTTGTCTCTCTGCACATTGGAAGAGATGAGTTGCAATAAACTCAGACAAATGAACAACAAAGACCGTAGTTCCCAATTCCTTCAGCTTTTGTAACCTATCCATCATGAAATCTTCACTTGAAGAGACTTCAAAACCAACCTTGGACCGTACACGAACACCATTCTCATAGAAATGGTCCACAAGGAGTTGCATACTCTCTCTCCAATCATCACCATCCTCATAAACAAGAGCAACACTGTTCCATTTAAACCCATTAATGAAAGCTGTAATTCCCTTAGCTTCAGAGACAGAATCATGTGTGGCTTGGATCAAGTGACTGTATTTGCTCAATGACAAGGAATTTGGAGAACCAAGTGAAATCACAGGAACCTTTGCTTTCTCTCCAATCTCAGCCAAAAGCTTAGCTTCTAGCAACGAATTCCCGACAATAATCGCTTCTACTCCTTCATTTTGTAGCAAATCAACAGCTGTTTCATCGAAAAAGATTGTGTTTTTTAGATTCACAACAATAGACAGAGAAAAAGACAACAACAATGAAGTAACGTACCTGAAGAAAGAGCAAGAAGAGGCTCTCCATGAGAGTTCTTAAGCGAAAGAGAGATTCTTGTTTTGTAATCATTGTTAATGGCGTAGAAATCAAAAAGCGCCATAGAAACAGAGCTTCCCACTATCTTCCCCTCCAAAGAACCCAAATCCAAAACCAACCCGACCCGGATTCGAACCGGTTCATGTCCAGACACTGAACCTTCATCAACGTGGTCGTTTTGGGTCGAAGCAAAACAGTTGGAGGTGAAGAGAAGCAAAAAAAGAAGAAATGAAAGCAATATTGAGTTTTGAATACAAAATTTCTCCATTATAAATTCCAAAAAGAAAGGAGAAGAATTCACTTTTGTTGCTTATTTACTCATTATTATATATACAGTTTTAGGCGTTAACGTGTTTAATTTTCCTCTGTTGAATTATTCTACTGTGAACAAAGAAAAAAGAAGTATTCTACTAGAATGCAATACAAAATTCTATGTAGTAGAAGAAAATTTCCAACATGTAGGAGACTTGAAACCAAAAAAAAGAAAAAAAAATCCACGGTGGCAAAATTTATACTCGAAGATAACATTAATGATTAATTTTTTTTTTCAACTAGACCACTGTTGCCGATCCGTTAGCTAAATTTCTATATAATATATGTGGTAAGATTCGATCTTTGAATTTGCAAGTGCATATGTTTTTAGTGAATTTATCACATACCAATTGACTAAATACCACATGTAATATTAGTGATTAGTTAAAAAACCCTAACAAGTTTTAAATAAGTAAACCCAAAACCTGAAAGATCCGACCTGATAAGTTTGGGTATCCGATCAACAAGTCAAAAATAAGAATATATATGAGTAAAATAAAAATGGAAATTCAGTGTGGGCTACCAAAGCAATGGTCAATCCGCTGATTTTGCCCAAGAAAATTTAGAAAAGTTGAAGTAAGAAGTTTTGTTAACAATAAACTGTCGCAAATCCAAACATAATCACGAACATGAATGAACAAAAAAGACAATAAAAAAGGACATAGAGAAAAATAATTCTGTGTATTAAAAATAGATTTTCAAAGAAAAATAGACTTAAACTATAGAGTTTATGAGTGAGTATGAGTTATAGATTTAACTTTGTTGATCCAGTTGACAAAAAAAAGAAAAACAGAAATAATAATACTGAATTTGTTCGTTTTTTTACCAATGAAAAATTTGTTTCCTCTCCAAAGGACCAACTTTTACATGACTTATTCAATTAAAAATGACTGTTAGTGAAAGTTAGCTAGTGCAAATTGATTAACATCATCGTATGCGGCAATTTGATCAAACTGATTACCTGTGAATTGCCGCTTTTATTATCTGAATTTACAACATTTATTTCCATTGTTTTTATTTATTTGAATCACAACAACCACATTTGCTTCTTAGCTTAAGTTTGTTCCAAAGATTTATTAAAATAAGAATTTGCATAACTCTCACGAGAGATGAATGTATTAATCCAAGAGGAAAATTTTGTTTGGTAGAGATAACTCATTGTTCCTAACAGGAGATTTTAACAAGATCCTAGACGATACAGAAAAACAGAGACATCATAAAAGCAGAAAACACCTTTACTAAACTCATTAGAAGAACCAAATACATTTGTAAGAAAACACTAAGCCATACATTATGATTATACATAGACCTAACCAAATGCATAGACCTGTCATCAATCTGATCACATCTACAATCTACATGAAAGAATCATTCTTCTAAACATAACTTTACGAGCAAGTAAAAGAATTAGTAATAGACCTTTAGCTATGTTCTAACATGTTGACCCATTTGAACCGCATTGGGATTATCAAGAGGACTAGGATGGATGGTTTTTGAAAAGAGAATCCTCAAAAGGTTAAGTCTTTGCGAGAGAAACATTTTGACAGAACTCATAAGAACTTCTGATTGTTCTCTGAGATAGAGACTGAGACTTATTGCTAGAGCAATCGAGAATGAAACTCCAGTGATCATAAACAAACCTCTGAATCTATAAAGACTTAAAGGATTTGATGTCTCATCGCTTGTGAATGGAAGTTGTTTATCAAACCATCTTCTTTCCATTTCGTTTAGTCTCTCACTCGACCTTAACTCTGAGATTTCACGAGACACATTAGCCACCAACTCGTGTCCCTTTTGAAACATCTGAAAACGTTCAAAACCAAACACTTGTTGTTAGAAAGAACAAGAAAGATAAGAAACTGAGTGATAGATAGAAGAAATAATACATACAAAGCCAAAACCACTGGTGGTACATTTTGACTTAACCATGAGAAATTTTGCAGGATTTTCACCAAGGAGGACTTTGAGATATGGCAATTCATCAACAATAAAGGAGACATTTTTGGTCAACAAGGCTTGAGCATAATCTTTAGAAGTATTGAGACCTCTTGCTCGATAGCTAGAAGTTTTGAGAGCCACCATTGCAATGAGGGAACCTGAAAGATGACCTACAAAGTCTTCATTGGCATTGAATCTTATCTGTTGCATTGTCATCATTGATGTCAATGTTGCAGTGTAACTTGTAGTCAATATGAGCACTGCAAATACCCAAACTGTAACTACAAATCTTGATAAGTTGTATTGTAGCTTCTCTCCTGTTACACATAAGTAAGCAGCAAAAAGGTGAGAAGAAAAAAGAATATGTAAAACTAAACATCAGTACTTAAAGGTGAGTGGGTACTTACTGTGAGCATAAACAAGTGTAGAGAAGCCAAAATAAAGCATGACTCCAATCTGTTGTGGCCAAGGTCCTTGAAACTTTTTGTTCTTAGGTCTTTCTATTAACCAAACTACAATACCAGTCAAGACAAAGAAAGCTGCAGTTGTTATCCAAAGGTCTACTGTTAGAGGTTGGAAGAACACCCACATACTTCTCTCCTTTGGTGCTACAATTCCAAGTCCCATTTCAGTGAATGGTAATGTAAAATCAACATAAGTTGATCGATTCCAAGTGATTGTAATATCTCCCACAGCTGCATCATATTTGTCTTTCTAGGGAATACAACACACAATTTTCAATGGAACTGATTCAGTTTATCAATAAAGAAGAAAAGAAAAAGTTTTACTTGTGATTGTAAATTGAACAATGGTTTAAGTACCTGGCTATAAATTGCATATGCAAGATTGTCATAGTTACTTCCATTGCGCCAAGGAATGTACTCAACTTCATAGTTGAAAGGTGCAATTGCAGCTTTAAGGACTTCTATACAAAACCCTTCAACAGATGTTACATTTATTTCTGGATTAATCTCTATTTCCATCAATCTTGGGAATCTATTGCTTGATGTAACAAGAACCCTCAGCTTTTTTCTATTCTTCTCTTCTAAATTATGCCCTTTTGGATTTTGACTAGACCCACCAGGCCAAATTATGGTCTCTAGCTTGTTATTAGTAGAAGATAAATGTCTTCTATTGCTGAAACTACCATTAGAATTCCAGAATCCTACTCTTCTTTCACCTGATCCTATCAAATTCACAATCTCAAACTTGTCTGATAACAACTTCCTATCATTGAACTGAAACTCACCGCTTAAACCTATGAACCTACTCTCAGTGATTGCCTCAAGGAGAGTTGAAGTAAAATTGGTCACCTTTGCAACTTCTGCTGCACTAGCTAGAGCCCAAGCTATATCGTGAGCCCAAACACCAGAGATACTCAACCGAGTTACCTCAGAACCAACAAGAACTTCTGCATCAGCTAGTGACTTTCTCCATCGCAAAGTGAAAATTTGAAGCTCTTTTGACATTGGAATGTAAGACTTGAAACCAACCACACCTTCCATTGCTTCCTTTGCAAAATCATCAGCTTTTACATGAAAATTGTTCATAGTTTTAGCAGTGAGGATCCAAGCAAACCCTTCACCCATCAACCCTTGTCTCTCTGCACATTGGAAGAGATGAGTTGCAATAACCTCAGACAAGTGAACAACAAAGACAGTAGCTCCCAATTCCTTCAGCTTCTGTAACCTATCCATCATGAAGTCTTTACTTGAAGAGACTTCAAAACCAACCTTGGACCGTACACGAACACGTTTCTCATAGAAATGGTCCATAAGGACTTGCATACTCTCTCTCCAATCATCATCATTCTCATAAACAAGAGCAACACTGTTCCATTTAAACCCATTGATGAAAGCTGTAATTCCCTTAGCTTCAGAGACATAATCATGTGTGGCTTGGATCAAGTGACTGTATTTGCTCAATGACAATGAAATCGGAGAATCAAGTGAAATCATAGGAACCTTAGCTTTTTCCCCAATCTCAGCCAAAAGCTTAGCTTCTAGCAACGAATTCCCGAAAATAATCGCTTCTACTCCATTTTGCATCAAATCAACAGCTGTTTTCATTCAAGAAAGATCGTGTTTTTTTAGATTATCTCTCAACGAAGACAGAGAAAAAGACAACATGAATGAAGTAAAGTACCAGAAGAAAGAGCAAGAAGAGGCTCTCCACGAGAGTTTCTGAGCGAAAGAGAGATTTTTGTTTTGTAATCATTGTTAATGGCATAGAAATCAGAAAGCGCCATAGAAACAGAGCTTCCCACTATCTTCCCTTCCACGGAACCCAAATCCAAAACCAACCCGACCCGGATCCGAACCGGTTCATGTCCGGACAGTGAACCGTCCTCGACGTCGTCGTTTTGGGTCGAAGCAAAACAGTTGGAGGTAAAGAGAAGCAAAAAAAGAAGAAATGAAAACAGAAATGAGTTTTGAATACAAAATTTCTCCATTAAAAAAACTTTCCAATTACATAAAGAAAGGAGAAGAATCAACTTTCGATGCTTATTTACGCATTATTATATAAACGATTTTAGGCTTTAACGTGTTTTGTTTTTTCTCTGTTGAATTATTCTACTATAATGCAATACAAAATTGTTATCTAGTCACAAAATTTCCAAGATGTTAACTTTGAAACTTAAAAAATAAAATATCCACGATGACGAAATTTAGGAGGCTGACATTAGTCAAAGGATAAGAATACATAGTTTTATACAAAATTATTAAAAATAGATTTTTCTAAGAAAAACAAACTAAAATGTGTAAAATATTATTATCTATGTAGTGACTATGACATAAGATATTGGATTACTTTCCACTACATATAATAGATTAAAAAATAATTTTAAAGTGTGAGTTTCAGGCTATAGATTGAATCTTATTGATCCAATTTGTTTTTCTAATAAAGGGTTTTGTTGATCTAGATGTTGACAAAAACTAAATAAAAAATAAATAAAACGTTATATTTCCATAAATATATTTGTTTCCTTAAACATATTTTTCAAACAGATTAAAGTCAATCAAATTGGAATTATTTAAGGGATAATCCTGTCATAAAATTATATAAATGAACAAAGATATAGAATATAATTTATTTTTCACTTCTTCTATTTTTTTTTTCTTTTTAGTATTGACATATTAAATCTTACATGTTTACGTAATCCGGAGCTTTTGGAATGTATTACTTACTTCTGCCGACAAGAATTATTCAACAAAACACTTAAGTGTAAGGATTACAACATCGTCTAGAAGCAATCAACGAGTATAATAAAAAGTCTTCTCATCTTAGCCTGATCAAACTTGGTCAAACTTGGCACTCTACTTAGCCTGATTAAATGTGAACGTCCAATGAATCTTTTGGATCTTAGAATATATAAGATTTTGCATATATAACCCTCACGAGAGATTAATGTATTAATCTAAGAGGAAAAATTTGTTTGTTAGATGCTAGTAAAAACGACCTAGTCGTATCATATTTAGAAGTGTGTTTAGGATCTTTTTAATTAACCCTGATTAATTTTAAAAAATATAGAAAATGAAGATTCTTTATTAAGACTAAATTTGTCAACAGACCAAATTAAGAAATTTAGTAAAAAAAGATGGAAAGAACATTAGTCAACGATCGTAAAATGAAATGTTATTTTGTATTCGACATTAACATTAATCAAATTTGATACGACTAGGTCGTCGTTAGAACATTAATCAAATTTTCTAAAATCTGAATAACAATAAATTTGAAAAGTGTAAAAGGAACAGATTAGCCAAATGCCCAACCCTTAGATGTCAAAAGAAGTTGGATCATATGTATAGCAGCCAATGAAATTGGTAATAATGTAGCTGTTAAACTATGTAGAGAGTTTTATGTAAATGAAGGTAAATCCTCTAAGAAGAAACCTTGGTCTGAAAACTAGCCAAGTAATCTTGCATACAAGCTCTATAAGTATCCATACCTGAAACCTTCTCAGCAATTTCTAAACCGATACTCAACCATTGTTTAGCTGTCTCAAATTGTCCTAGCTTCACTGGCAATGCTGCTCGGTTCCAAGCTGTCATTGCAAGCCATTTCCCTTCTTCAATAGGGTATTCTCCTTCCTTTAACCCAACCATGATTCTGAATGCTTGTTTGTACATCTTTTGGATTGCTTCTTCATTGTTTGTATCGCCTTTGTGGATGCTAGAAATGGTGATCAGCTTCCTGATTATGAGAGCTATGGTTGGGTAATGTGGTGAAACAGATGCGATCAGGGCGGATAGGCATTCGTTAAGAGCGAATTTCGATACTTCTGGGTTCGATCGTGGGGTTTGGGAGGCGAAAATTCCAAGTTGGAGAAGATATTCATAGTTACAAGACTTGGAACTAGCGAATGTCTTTACCACAAGTAGCTGGAACGCTGAATTGTTGAGCCTTCCGTATATGTCATAGGCATTTAAGGTGTACATGAAGATGAGTTCTGGCTCCATGATATAATCTTTACCATCTGAGAGCATTGAAGACATAATCTGCATATAAACAAACATCAGTGAAGTGAAAACTAAAAATCCAAAAAAGTTAATGGTTTCCTCATATTAATAAAGTGAAAGATAAGACCTTTCCAGCTCTCACGAGCAAATCTCCAGCGAGTTTCACTTGGGTTTCAGTCATTGTGTTCTTGGTTTGCTTCTCCAAAGCAATAATAGCGGTGACGCTTAGTATTAGGGACCTGCAAATCTTCGTTGTGTTTTCTCCAGATTCATCACTATCCATATAGCTGTAGAATTCTGATGCCAGCCTGAAGAATTCACCACAAAGCTCATATTTCTTTGCATTCCCACATCTTGACCCAAGATTCCAGCAAGTCACAGCAAACCAGTTCTGTTCTCGCCTTCCAGTCTCTCCTGATCCAAAGAAGCACTCTGCTCCAAGATTAGATGTTCTGCTTTGAGCTTGCAACATAAAGTCAAGAGCTTCGGTTTCGTTGCCAATGTCTTGAGTCAGTATAGTTAGTAAGGTACGGAAGACCACGACTTCAGTGGTTGGCATGGTTTTTCCTGAGATACAGAAACTGAGAAACTTGGAAAGATAAGCCACAGCAACTGGAAGGGCTTGGCAAGAAATAGCTTCATGCGCAGAAAGGGACAGATAATCTGGAGAAAAATCAAGGCATGACGTCATTGCATCGATCTGACCGATGGCACAATTGTGATCCTTCTTTTGTAGGTAGATCTTGAACTGCAAAGAATCAGAAGCAAATAGAAGTTGCTTAAAAGGATCATATCAATGGCGGGGTGGCAAAAAGGCTATGTACTGAACAAACACGGACTGTGGGGATAAAAGACAAAGTACCTTAAGAAAAGAGCAAGCAATATTGGGCTCAAGCTACAGAGACAGAAAACTAGTTAGCATTTTGGAGTTGAAAGTTCCAACTTCCAACAATGACAAATGACAACAACATGACATAAGAAGTTCTCCAGATAACCGTACCTTTTCAGCTTCTTCTATATATTCATGAGCTCGATCTAGCTGAGAGAGCCCGAGGTAGCAAAGACACAAAACTCTGAAACCTTTGGCCCTAAAAGCTCTATTTTCTATATCATGTGGAATATAGAGCATCGATTTCTCAAACATCTCTGCGCTTGTCTCAAAATCTTTAGCACGGAAATGATCCGAAGCACTGTAAACAGCAGGAGATACCCACATTAGATCCCCGGAACACACACTTGGGAAAAAACAACAGAAACCTATCAACCGCTGTGGCCAAGTTGAATCACTTAGTTAACTATGTAACCAAAGGAGATGACAGTAACATTAATGGCGAAAATATACCTGTTCCAGAGAACAGCATGTATTGCCTTCCGCTCTTGAGTCACTGCTCCACCAGCAAAGAGAGCAACAACCCTCTCGTCTGATACAAGCTGAGCCACAACATTCACCCTAATTCTTGAACCTTTATCTCCTCCCCTACTCTCACCAAGGACCCGATGAGCTACTCTGAGCGCCGCCTTTGCACTAACATGACACCTTCCCAACATACCTAAGAACACACCCTTTGCGGTTTCTGCTCCAGCAGTTCCCACCACCTCAAAATATGCTTCCACAGCAGAAACCCACACTGCCTCTGGAATGTCTTTGTTTCCAACCAGACTTCTCAGCTCCTTCTCTGCTTCACTATGCCCTCCAAGACCTAACCAAGCCTTCATCGCCAACACAGGTAATGAAGCGTGTTGATCTGATCCGTCACTGCCACTTCCTCCATTCCTGAGAACGTTAACGCATTTGATCACACTCTCGAACTCTCCCTTTTGCAAGTGCACTGCTGATATAAAGCGCAGCGTTTTGGTTCTCATGCTCGTTAGCTCCACTGTGTCTTCCCGAGTTTTTGCGGTACTCAGCCCTTTCTCACAAAGATCAAGCGCTTCATTCATGAGTCTGAGAGCATCATTTAGACTGCAATCGTCTTCTCTGGACAAGGAGCTTTTACCAAACGCGAGGAATTGATCTGAGAGCAACTTATAGTGATCCGGTGAACCTAATAGCATATTTTTCGCCCGATTCAGCAGCGTTATAGCTAAATTTCGATCAGAAATTTCCCAGGCAGTTCGGGATCTAGCTAGGTTTAGATCCAGAAACAGTTTCCTTTCTCCCGCATCGGAAACTTTCGCGATATCGATTTTCGAGACGATTTCTGTGGCTCTCTCGAAACAATTGGAAGCGATATCAAATTTCTTGAGACTGTGCCATACGAGACCGGTCCGATAGTAGAAGAGAGAGGACTTAATCGTAGGAGATGGAACTCCGGTGACGTCCCTAGCGAGAAATAGCATATCAGCAGCGACATGTCTAAGACTCGCGACTGTTTCGACCGAGGACGAAGAGGATAGAAGAGTTGCGGCATTAGAGAGATCAACGCAGGCGTTCCAGAGACGAAAACTAAGCTTCCATATAGTGAGCTTGAAGGAATTACCGGGAAAAGGAGCGAGTTGACTCAGCCGAGTCAGGGATTGTCTAAGAGAAGTAGGGAGAGCTTGAGGTAGCGGCTGATCTTTCGAAATGCCTTCAGATTGTTGGATTAAAAGCTCGATCTCGGAGAGGAGAGGATGGTGATTTTGAAACTCCGTTTCCCGGGGAAGCAACCGGAGGTCCGGCGTAGTGATCTCAGCAATTCTCATTTCGATTGTTGGCGGGAGAGAAAATTGGGAATTTCGAAGAAGTGATAAAATATTTCAAACTTAACAGATTCCATGTGAGCCTTTCAAGTTTCAAGAGTCTAAGCATTCGGGTCATTCGTAACGGTTCGGTTTGAAAACTTCCAAGTTCCGGTTCAACTTCTAATTTAAGACTACATTTTGGTAATTTTGAATTTAATGGTTCGGAACCAAGCATAACCGGTTGCTAATTTCATCGTTCCTCTTACTGAATCTCTTCAACGAATAAACCGAATCCAAACCAGTTTAGCCAAACAATCAGTATGGCTCGGTTATGACTCTATGCCCATGCCTCATTATCAAAGTATGAACATGTTTAGTGGGCAAGAAAGAAAACAATACAACATTAAAGATATAATTAATAGAAATTCTGAGTATTTTTGTTTTGGTTTTTGTTTTGAGTAGGGTTGATCCTTAAAAATACTAAAATCATCCATACACAACAACATCAAAGGAGAACAACTAAGGGAGAGAGAAAGGTTAAAAAGAGCTGCCACAAGTTAACACCATTGGGGAGTCACAATCACAGTCACATTTCACCATTACCTTTTTTTGGGTTTTTGTTTTTATCACTAGTGAAAGTAAGGAGGAGGAGGAGTCTGGTACTGATAGCAGTTCCCATAGAAGTTCCCGTGCGCAGGAGCAGGACTGAGAGTGTAAGTCTGAGGAGGAGGTGGTGGAGGTTGTGCTGCCATGATTGGACCGGTTAGGAATGGTCTGTTGTCATACACATACTGTGGGTACCTTTCAGGGATGACTCTACCATATCCCGTCTTATTGTTGTTGTTATTGTTGTTGCTGTTGTTGTTGTTGTTGTTGTTGTCAGTGACTCGGGGTTGTGCACCTCTTGGTCGTTTAGGTTGAGGCTTTGTGGGTTCTGTTGTTCTCTTTTTCTCTGCTTTGGCTTTCTCGAGCTGGAGAATCCGTTTGTGGAGTGGCTCAACTGGGTACTGCTCTTCCAGGTTATGCTCTTCGATACATTTTATCACGGCTTTAAGCCCTGTGAGCTCCCGCTCATTGAACTCATCCTGCATTGGTACACACATAATTACATATACGACAACATGGTTAATATATAATACAACGTAAGTAATTGATACTGAATGCACCCATTTTAAGTTTCAAAGTGCTCAGAAGTCTGCGAGTCAAAGATGACAAGGAATTGAACAGAGCTAAAAAATGTTCCAGCTAAGTAAGATCTACATGGCCAAAGAGCCAGATGCATAAGATATGGTATCGAGTTCAATAAATGATCAAACCATTCGTTGTAGCCAATGTGCGTTAACACAGTCCTTCATTTTCTCTTACAAGTATTGTATAATGCAATCAAGTCAAGGAACACTTGCCTGAACAGCAGGAGACGCATTGCCAGGTCTGCCTTGGGAGGAAGATCTCCTTGCATCAGTCAAGTAAGATTTCAGTAATGAAACAGGTGAGAACTGTTCTGTGAGTTGAAATGCAAATGCCAAGTTAACTGCATCAATCTGTTTTCCACTGTTCACGAGAACTTCAATCACACCTGGAATAAAAGGAATAGTAGACATCAAAGATTAAGATCAATGGTGAAGGTAGAGAATTTGGATGTATACAAATGTCAAAACATAGAAATTCATGTCATTTTTAGGTGTCCTTGACCAGAGAGACCCTATCGCTACATACCAAACATCAACCTTCCCATCAAAATGTCATAACATGTAATATAATCAGCCATATCCTTAATTAGAGAACAAACCAGGCATTTTTTCGGACAATCCAAGAGAGCGAAACAGCTCAGCTGCCTGACGACGACGTGAAACCATGGGGATCAGCTTCAATAGTTCGTCCTCTTTGAAGTCGGAAACAATAGCAAAAGTGGCAAGCAGTTGAAGGAATGCATGAGCCTCCAAAGAGTTACCATTGCAAGCATCCATATCAAGCGTTTCCAGCAGTGGATTCCATCCTTGTGCAATAGTTTTTGCTCTATGCTTAACATTTTCTGAGAGAACAGCACCAAGCGAGTTAAGGTCCAAACTCGCTAACAGTAAGCTAAGGCACTCCATCAACATGATACAGGTCCTGCGCATGCCCAATAGGTTAGCGTCTTTCTTTCCATCAGCTGTTGGTGCCTCCCCAGGGTAAAACCCTTCCAAAGAGTCCAACACTAAGCTGGCTGGGTTTGCTGCAGCCTTGAGCGCCATAGGAATCTCCTCCTTTAATGATGCAAGATTCTTGCGATTATCGGATACAAACTTATGGAGCCCTGCAGAGTCCATATCCCCGCACAGTTTCAGTAACTGTGGATATGCTTTCACCTCAAAATTATCCATCGCAGGTGAGACCTGGACATCTTGCACAGTACCATCCGGATTATCATCAGTAATACTATCAGCAGCAAAGACATTGGGTGAATCCCCCAAAGGTTTTTGCGCCCAATGTTCACCAACAGAAGAGACACTGACAGGATCATTCTTGTACTTAACCAAAGCACTGTTTATAGCATACATAGTTGCATCTCTCTTCTTCTGAAGCCTTTCTAGCGATGCTTTCTCCTTAGCCTCAACAGCTGCCTTCTTTTTCTCCAATAGCTCTTGAGCTTTCCTTGTTTTGGTTTCATACTCTTTTTCTTGATCTTCAAGCTCATGAAACCGTCTCTTCAACGACCTCTCAAGCCCATGAAAATGCTCCTCAAGTTCCTTCCACTTCAGATTAAGTGTTACAGCACGCTGGCTTTCAAGTTCAGCAAATGCCTTCTGAAGCTGCTGAATTTTCGACGATGTAGAATCCATCAGCGAAGCAACTGACCGTGTATCCTCCATCATGAATGAGCTAAAAAAGGTAGAAATTTAAGTATGAAACAATAGTCTTGGACAAATAAAAACCAGAACCAAAACAAACCATTAAACAAGAGTAACAAATTAAGATTCCAACATAAGAGACCAGACTATATCAATACATCATAACCAATATACATAATATTTAACTTTGGAGAAAAGATATCAACACAGATAGAGAGAAATTTACCAATTCAAACAAGTCTAATCTTCAAGCTGGTGTGAGAAGAGCTCCAAGATATCCCAA
The DNA here is from genome assembly GCA_963920545.1 of Lepidium didymum. Lineage (NCBI taxonomy): Eukaryota > Viridiplantae > Streptophyta > Magnoliopsida > Brassicales > Brassicaceae > Lepidium > Lepidium didymum. The sequence goes on along the minus strand of OY986981.1, from coordinate 2,346,477 downwards.
TTCCACAAACAACTACAAAATATATCATTAAGACCAGGTGAATAAAATATCAGTCAAGACAAAACTATACACGTCATCGCCAAAGATTATGTAAAGAAATTGGGCCGATTTGAGAGAGCAACGAGTAAAGACAAACGAACAAGACAACCCTACATAAAAAATCTACTGATTCGAGAAAAAAATTCATATTTCTAATGTTAGCCAAAGAGACAAACTCATACTCAAGAATAAATCCAACGAATATATACAAAATCTAAGCTGAAACAATACGAATATCATCAGTAAGAATACATGTAAAGAGAACAGTAGATGACGAAATGGAGAGAGGAAACAAAAAAAGGCAAGCTGATTCAATGATTATATGAAATATCCAACTCAATCCATCACACAAGGAAGCTTCAAGAGCAAAATTCAAAGTCTTAACAGTAAATTATGAGCAATTCATGAACAAATCAACAAACCCTAGCTACAGTATATACAACACGAAAACGCAACAATAGGAAAACAAAAGAGAATGAGAAATGAAAAAGAAAACAACTTTACCACGAAAATCAGAGGAAATAAAAAACCCTTAAATGAAAAGATGAGAAATCTTCAAGAGCCACCAGAAGATCGTAGATCCATGATGAAGAGCGATCGAGAGAAATCGGGGTTAGGCAGAGAAGAGGAAAGTGAAATCCCTAAAAAGGAAATAGGAAAGTTTAATGGAGGCAAAAAAGCAAAGTGATTTATAACAGACACTTTATTAAGCTAAGCAAAACACAAAGTTTACTAAGTCCCAGACACATGAGAGAGAGAATGGTTTGGTCGCTCGGCTCGACCAGGAGACCGAAGTGGCTTTAGTCATGAGTTTAAAGTTGTCACGTGAGTTTGTCTGAAACTGTTGGAAACTTGACTTCCATGTAATTTACTTTTTCCTCTATTTTTTTCGTTGCACTTTCTTATGAAATGGTATCTTCACTCTATGTTTTTTTCTTTTTAACAATTTTTGAAATTATCTAAAGGTCTGATTAATAACGGCTGTAGTTTTGAGGTTTTTACTGTAGAATTTAAGATATAATTTTTTTAGCTGTAGATTTTTGTTATTGTAGCTTTTCTAGTTATAAATTTTTTTGCTATAAAATTTTATTTCTGTAAAATTTATTAATTTTGGTTTTCGACAGCCAAAAATATTGCATAAATAAAAAAATTATTTTCTAGAACAATGAGAGCCAAAAATACATATAGAACATCATTGATTCAATTTTAGTAAGATTTTTACTTTTTAGAGCAATCAAAATCATTACCAATCTGACCCTAGGTAAGAATTTCGATCAAAACTCCTAATGGAGACTTTTTTTTTGGTTGTTTGGGTTATCCATGTCATTCGATGTTCATCATATTTGTAAAAGACTATGCAAGTCTAGTGTTAGTGTTAATCAAGTCAGCAAGACAACTTCTAATGGGCCTCGGTTTTCTTTAGGTCCATTAAGTATCAAAAGCTAGAAGAAGGGTTCAGTCTATTGGGCTTAGTTCAATGGAAGCCCAATTTTAATAAGATTAATAAGTTTGTTAAAACAAACTTAATTAGTTAGTTGAAGCTGCTATAGAGCTTCATCTGATTTCCCTATCTTCTTCTTGTAATCATTGTAGTAATTTAAATTCTTTCTTTTGTATGAAGTTCCTGGCGACAAAACTGATACGGTGTTTCTGTACGTGAATGTTGGTTGCCAACAGTGGTAACGATGTTGAGACCATGAGTGATGAAAATCTGTTTATGGCGTGTGATTCCTGTCAAGAACAATACTTAGTTTGTAGGGTTTGCTATGAACAAGTGAGGAAGAGTAGGGATTAATGTTGTCCTAATTGCGAGACCGAATACAAGCGACACTTGGGTATATTTTGGATCTTGCTATTTTTGATTTAAGTTACATATCAAATTTGCATTAAATTTGTATTCTCAACAATTTTTTGCTCATCTCTGTGTTACATGTCCTACTGTTCGTGGTGACAAAGAGAAAGAGAAGAAGGCACATTGTGCTCATAAGATCTTCAAGAACCGTGCTCATAAGCTTGTGACTATAGATTCTTTCGATTGATGAAAGAATTACGAATTTATGCTTCCCTGTTTGAAGATTATGTGTTAGTTTAACGAATATGTGTTTAGGGATAATTACTGACTGAGTCCTCATTAGCCATTGGTTTTAAACGAGATGTTGGAGTTGCTGATTATTATATGTTCTTACAATTGGTTCTTGATGGAATTGAAAATTCATTGAGATATGATTTGGATACCAATTTCAGGTGTTCAAAAGGACTTTCAGTGTCAAGTTTGTCTGCACCACCATGATGAAGCAACAAATCCCTTTAGAATTCACAGCCAATGACATACAGTTGATCGTTTCACGCATTGAAGCTGCAATTAAACGTATTGGATACACCGGTGATGTCAGAATCATAGTTGTAGCTCATGCATAATTTGAGATATGCTCTCTGGACAATACTAAAGGCATTTCTCCACTACATAGCTACCAGACTTCTATGTAACCGTACGACATGCTCACGCCATGCCTTCACTATTTCTTAGAAAGATCAGAATCAGAGAAGAGAAAATAGAAATGATTGTCGTCGAAAAAGTTACCGAAAAAATCCTAGAATGACTTGAAATATTATACTTTAGTTTCTCATATTTTTTTCATCAAAATTATTAAAAGTATCTAATTTATAAATACTAATTAAAACGTTTTCAACATTTTTTCAAATTTTAATATTTGAATAATTTCAGTATTATTTTCTTTTTTCACGAAATTATTTTCAGTTTTGAGACTTTTTTTTTAATACTAAAAGTTATTTTATTTAAAAATAGTTTTAAATATGATTTTAATAGTTATATATATTACAAAAAAATTAGAGATTAAATATTTCTTATATAATAAATGAAAATTAAAAAAAAGTTGATATGTGTGGCATCATGAGAAGAGAACAACATTTTTCTTTATATATATATATATAGATATTCTCTTTAGTTATTAACTATCAATCTTAATTTAAAATAAAATCATAACATTATAAGTATGTTACAAAAATACTGTAAAGATGAATGCAAATCTTATCATAAAACTAAATATGTTTAATGATTAAACAACTAATATTTCTTATATTTGGAATCAATCTATGGACTTTTTAAAGATTTTTATTAATGAATTTTACTACTTGTAAAGGTCCAAATCTTGTATCCAAAAAATTGTTGAATGACCCATTAAATAATTGAGTATTAATATGTGTTGATTAGTTTACCATAATAAACTTTTATTTTGTTATTTTATTCTTAAAATTCTAGTGATATTTCATGTAAATTTTTACAACTTCAATGTTATTTTTTCAAATTGCATCATCTTTATTTTTTTCTTCAAAAATTGCTTCATCTTCTAATAGTATAAATATTACTTCATCAATTTAATAAAACTAACTTTTACATTTCATGATGTTTCAAAAAAATTTCTCTCATTTATTTATTTCCACTCGTCATATTCAACTAAAACTCAAACCCAAAGAACAATGCATTTTTTTCTTCAAATTATGGTCTTTTGTAGTCACCAATTGAAGCTAACAATTCTTTAGAATTTTTTTTTCCATCCTTGCATACAACTATCATAAATTAAGAACAGAGAAAAAATTAAAAAATAAACTATTAAACTATTAAACAAACTAGTTATCCATACTATACTATGTACGAGATATTTTTTATAAAAAAATAAAAATGTATTTGTAGTTATTTATATTTATTTACAAAATTTATATGTGATATTTGTTTACTTCTTATTTATTTCATGGTTTTTATATTTACAAATTTATTTATTATATATATATATCTAATAAACTAAATATCAGTTTATAATTATGATCCGTGTTGTACTCTAATATATTTTTCGATATTCGTTTACCAAGATTTTGATGCCTTACAATGTTTGTATATAATTTTTTTACTCGTGTTAAGTTTTTAGACCTGTGTTTATTTAGGTTTTTAGAGCTATGATTATTTATGTATTTAGACCGTGTTCATTTAAGTTTTTAATGTACGTTCATTAGATTTTTAAACTCGTATTTATTTTAGTTTTTAGATCCGTGTTTATTTAAATTTTTAAACATGTGTTCGTTTAGATTCATAAATATGTTATCATCAAATAATGTTATTGTTTTATGTATATTATAAATTATTTTCTATTAAATTAAATACAGAAGAAAAATCTTTTAAAATTTAAAATATAAATGAATTCGTTTGAAAAAATGACGAAATCTTTTTTAGCATTAAATATTAATTTTTAAAAATGATACTTATTGTAAATTAATATAATAAGTTCATAAATTTAGTCATAAAAAGTATAAAAATGTAATTTCACACATAACAAAATATAGTTATATTCATTAATGTATAGTTAATGATTAGCAAAATTTGATAATTTGAATTTTACTACGAATATACACTTATAAACAATAATATTAATTATACTAACAAAAAAATATTACAGTTTTTCGAAAAAATGCTTACCAAAAAGGTAGCTAGGTGTCATTGAGTTTCAAAAAAAATTATTAGAAAAGTTTTAGTTGTTTCAAATAAAAAATATCAGAAATTTTGAAAGCACCAGATTCAAAATTAGTTATAAATTTTGTGTCACCTTGACTATATTTTTTGTGTCACTTTCACCTTGAAACATTGAAGTGAATCTTCCAATAACTATTAGATTGTATTTGATGAAAAAAAAACCAAATTTCTTAAATATCATGCATAACGTAAGAAAAACTAAGTAACAAATAGCAATTACACAATAATATCAATCAGCGAATTTATGCAAAAATATCAAGGAAGGATTTGTTACCATTTCTATAAGGTTTCCGAATCTGTAAAAATGATTTGCATAGATGTGCCAAAAAATATAAAACGTAATAGTAAACTATATTAATAATAATAAAGATGAAAGATATATTAAAAGATAAAAAAAACTTAACTTATTTGTGAAGAATAAGTATTGTTGAGCTCATCAATCTGGAATGCAATTGATTATAATTCCATATGTCTAATAACCAATTTTCTAATATTTTTTTCCACATTTTTATTCTCTATGAGTGCTTGAATGGTTTGAGTTTTTAAGAGGAGATATCAGACTACATGACATGATACGTATAATATCAAGAGAAGAAAAAATTGAGTGAGTTGGACAATGAACATGAATAATATGATTCAAAGTCGTAACACATGCTTTTATGTACAAAATAAATTAGGGATATTGCGTATAATAAATGTTGATTGATATATCAAATATTCTTAATACTAAAACTTATACTTAACGAATTTATGAATGGTTAATAGTTTAAGCATATTCTGTTAGAATGATTTTAAATTTGAAAATCTGGCAAAATTATTATAACAATATAAGTTTAAGGTAACAATTTATTTTTATTGATAGATATGTATAAAAAATTCAAATAACTGTATTCGAATAATATGGATTTTTTAAATTTAGATTTTGTTTAAGAAATTATCTCAAAGTATTCGGTATAGACTCAAATATTTTTAAATACCATACGATGTGAAAAATGCATATATTCGCATAGCTTAAATATATCATTTTATAATTAAAAAATTGCCGACAAATATTACAAAATTGAAAATTTGAAAGTTTTCGATATCTTTGTATGGGGGAGTAAATATGTTTTACTTATTTGTTGTAATTTTATTAAATGATTAAATTGAATATGAGAATGATTAAATTACTTACATTTGATAACTATAAAACTTTTGGATTTATTAATTAGAATCATTTATTTTAAAAGAAATTTTAAACATTAAATTTGATACCTCGTAATTAATATAGAAGATACACTTTACATAAAGGATTAGAATAATGTTTAATACTCAACATTAATACATTTGGACTAAAATTCGAATTTTAATTTTCTATTATAATAACTAAACTCTAATATCATATAATCTAATATACTGCATGATTGTAAGGTTGTTTCTATAAAAAGTTTTTTTTTTTAATTATATAGAGGATTAGGGTTTTCGTAATCAATAAAATTTGAATTGTTTTATTATTATCGAAATTTATATGTCGTTTAAAATTAATATGATTCGAATGAATCTTCTGTTAAAATTAATATACGATTCAAGAATAGTGTATTAGAAATAATATATTTCTAATGGTATTATACAATTAATTGACTTTTATATTTTCCTTAATTAAATAGATAAGTTATAAAATAAATAGAAAATAATAAATTTGTGATATTTGGATATTAATTTCAATGATAAACTTAAATTAGAACAATATTCAATGTTATCTGTTATATAACATGTAATAGTTAACATATAAGTTTCCAATAACATGTAATATAACACATTTTTCTAAAGTTATTTTCAAGTTATATTTTTATTATATTTATTACATAGAGGATATCCAAAATTATTTAAACATAAATGCAAAAAACAAAAGAATGATATGTTCGAAAAGTCAAAAGCAGATGAAGAAAAAGGAAACATTTAACGCGGAAAGACCGATTTAGTTTTTTTTGTTCGAGTCATTGTGTTCTCATCAGTGTACTATTTTCTTTCTTCGTTCCAATCTTCACGAACTTTGATTCTTCTTCCACAAGACGACAACGACGTGGACGATCCAAAGTCTTAAGTCAACCCACTCGTAAAGACGACTCCTTTCGTTTTTATTTCCAATTTTCAGAAAGTCCTTTCATTCTCATTCATTCACGTTTTCTTCTCTTTGCAACAGATGCGATTTTGTTATATCTTCTTCTTCTTCGACTCACTCACTGTGTACCCATGAACTAAGAGCACCATGAAAACGAAGAACAAAGCTTCCTTTTGGTATTTGTGGTTTTGATATGTGAGTTCCTTAAGTCTTTGTGAATTATCATCAAATTTCTCTTCTTTATAGTCAACTTATTCTGAGATCGGTTTATCTAATTCATTTGCGTTGTTGCTATTCATTGTTTCTGATTTTATTTTTTTTGATTATTTGTTTCCAGGATTTTGATGCTCATCAGAAGGAACCCTAGGTTTTGATTCTGTAGTTTAATAACGCCTCTAGTGATTTTACTTCCTTTTCGTGGGTTTTTGGGGGATTTGTGATGATGGGTAGGCAAGTTTTTGCAAATTTCCTCTGGAATTGTCTCTGGTTACTGCTACTTTCTAGCTTGAACGATGCAAATGAAGCCAACGTGGAGTGCTTGAAGGATATTAAATCCAAACTTCTTGATCCAAATAATTATTTATCAAGTTGGAGTTTTGGTAACCAGTCTGATGGTTTTATCTGCAAGTTCAGTGGTGTGACTTGCTGGCATGATGATGAGAATAGGGTATTGAGTATTAAGCTCTCTGGTTATGGTCTTAAAGGAGTGTTTCCTTTTGATGTTAAGCTATGTTCTGATATGACTGGTCTTGATCTTTCTAGAAATAACTTCTCTGGATCCTTACCATCAAACATCGCAGATTATGTTCCGAATCTTACGACTTTGGACCTCTCCGACAATAATTTCTCTGGTTCAATCCCTGCTTCTATCTCAAACATTACCTATTTGAACACTCTTATGCTTCAGAATAACCAATTCACTGGTCAGCTTCCTCCGGAGCTAGTGCTACTTGGACGGCTCAAAACGTTCTCTGTGGCTAACAATCGTCTCACAGGCCCAATCCCAAGGCTCAACATTTCCACTGGATCAGAGAGTTTTGTTAATAATATGGATTTATGTGGGAAGCCTCTGGATGACTGTAAGAGCTCTACTGGCTCTCGTAGTAAAATTATTATTATAGCGGCAGTTGGTGGATTGACTGTAGCAGCATTAGTTGTTGGGGTTAGTTTGTTCTTCTACTTCCGTAAAATGGGTGTTGTTCGGAAGAAGCTGGATGATCCTGAAGGAAACAAATGGGCAAAGAGCTTGAAAGGACAGAAAGGTGTTAAGGTAAGAATACTCATTGATTTAATAACAGACATACTATATTACTATCTTGTTTCATGTTGTTATGTTCTGAATTAATGATATATGTTGGGTGAATTGTGTTTCAGGTTTTTATGTTTAAGAACTCAATTTCAAAGATGAAGTTTAGCGATCTTATGAAGGCAACAGAGGATTTCAAGAAAGATAATATCGTTGGAACGGGAAGAACAGGGACTATGTACAAAGGAGTGCTTGATGATGGAACTCCGCTTATGATAAAGAGGTTGCAGGATTCTCAACGCTCTGAGAAAGAATTTGACTCAGAAATGAAGACTTTAGGCGCTGTAAAAAACAGAAACTTAGTCCCTCTAATGGGCTATTGTGTTGCGGATAAGGAGAGGCTTCTAATATATGAGTACATGTCAAACGGTTACCTTTATGATCAGTTACATCCTGCAGATGAAGAATCCTTCAAGCCCTTGGATTGGCCTTCAAGGCTGAAAATCGCAATTGGAGCGGCAAAAGGATTGGCATGGCTTCATCACAGCTGCAACCCAAGAATCATCCATCGCAACATAAGCTCGAAATGCATATTGTTGACTGCAGAATTTGAGCCCAAGATCTCAGATTTCGGTCTGGCTAGGCTGATGAACCCACTTGATACCCATTTAAGCACATTTGTCAATGGAGAATTTGGAGATTTCGGTTATGTTGCTCCTGAGTATTCAAGAACTATGGTCGCAACTCCCAAAGGAGATGTCTACAGCTTCGGGGTTGTGCTTCTAGAGCTAGTAACACGGCAAAAAGCAACGAGTGTGACAAGAGGATCTGAAGATGCAGAGGAAGAAAGCTTCAAGGGTAACCTTGTAGAATGGATTACAAAGCTCTCAAGTGAATCAAAACTGCAGGAAGCTATTGACAGGTCCTTACTTGGTAAAGGCGTAGAAGATGAGATCTTCAAAGTGCTCAAAGTAGCATGCAACTGCGTTCTACCGGAAATAGCAAAGCAGAGGCCTACCATGTTTGAAGTGTACCAGTTACTGAGGGCCATTGGAGGGAGCTACAAGTTCACCGCCGACGATGATATCTTAATCCCCTCTGAATCAGGAGAAGGCGATTTCATTGAAGAGCTCATAGTTGCTCACTGATCAAGAGACACTGTTAAGATTTTTAAAACGAACATCGTTAGTGGTAGCAGTCCAAAGTTATATATATACTTGTCTAAGTAAGTATTGTTTTTTCTTTTATTTCTTGTCTTCTCATCGTTGATGGTTTGGTTGTAATATATAGAACATGTCGAATTGTTGTTCAATAGCTTTGTACTTGCATCAAACTTCAGTAATTTCATCCCACTCGTCCATTATCTATTTTGGAGAACCCAGAAAGTATAAAAAGTCTGAAACTTTTTTGACAAATAGCGAAATTATAATGTTTAACGAAGGTCATGTGAAAGAGAAAGAGTCTGAATTCTGAAACTTCAAAGTCAAAAGGCTCAAAGAAGCAATAAATCACGCAATGGCTTTCCTTTGAATGATTCACCAGCTTCTCTTTCAACTTCTCAATTTTTCTTCAAACCATGAATTCTTCGAGACCCATCTCCGTCGTCTCCACCTTCGCCTCGCCGTCTTCCGCCACTGATTCCACCCGAAGACCCTTAAGCTTGTGGCCTGGTATGTACCATTCACCGGTCACCACAGCTCTATGGGAAGCTAGGTCTAGTATCTTCGAATCACTTCTCGATCCTCCAAAAGATGCTCCACCTCAAAGCGAGCTTCTCACTAGAACCCCTTCTCATAGCCGAACCACCATTTTCTACCATTTCTCAACTGATTTCATCCTTCGCGAGCAGTACAGAGATCCCTGGAACGAGATCCGACTCGGAATCTTACTCGAAGATCTTGATGCTTTAGCTGGAACTATCTCCGTCAAGGTACGTCAATTTCGTCTGATCGAATTAGGATTTTGGATGCATTTAGGATTCTGTGATGTTGCGAATGTTGATGATCGTTTTTGACTTTGTTGTACATTGTGAATCCAGCATTGTTCTGATGATGATAGCACAACGAGACCATTGTTGCTTGTTACAGCTTCTGTTCATAAAATTGTCTTAAAGAAGCCGATATGTGTAGACATTGATCTGAAGATTGTTGCTTCAGTCATTTGGGTTGGTCGTTCATCTATCGAGATTCAACTCGAAGTTAAGCAATCCGAATCCAGTATGTACACATATTGTCAACAAATTCAACTACAATAAGGATATTGTCAAGACTTTTGCTTAAGTTGTTGTTATTTGTTTTTAGAAGATGTCAATGCTTCTTCAGATTCAGTTGCTTTAACTGCCAACTTCATTTTTGTGGCGCGTGACTCAAAAACTGGTAAGGCTGCTCCTATCAACCGCCTTTCTCCAGAAACCAAGCGCGAAAAGGTTCTATTTGAGGAAGCTGAAGCTAGGAATAATTTGAGGAAGAAGAAGAGGGGAGGTGAGAGAAGAGAATTCGATCAAGAGGTGTGTAAGAAGCTTGAGGCTTTGTTGGCTGAAGGAAGGATCTTCTCTGACATGCCTGCTCTTGCAGACAGAAACAGTATTCTTCTGAAAGATACCGGACTCGAGAATTCGCTAATATGCCAACCACAACAACGAAACATCCATGGCAGGATCTTTGGAGGGTTTTTGATGCATAGGGCATTTGAGTTAGCCTTTTCCACAGCTTATACATTTGCTGGTCTAGTGCCCTACTTCTTAGAAGTTGATCACGTCGATTTCCTAAGACCAGTCTGTATCACAGCCTTCTTAGTATCTTCTTCTTGTTCAGGTTCTCCTTCTGTATATAACTAACGCTAAATGGACTTGATCACAGGTGGACGTGGGTGATTTCTTACGATTGAAATCCTGTGTGCTTTACACTCAACTGGATAAACTGGATTGTCCGCTTATCAATATCGAAGTTGTTGCCCATGTTACAAGCCCAGAGATTCGTTCCAGTGAGGTAAAAAATCTTACTTGACGATGAAAAATTTCTTAGACTATCAAGTTAAACTTGCTTATTGATTTCTTAGAACAGACAGATACATGTCAATTTGAAGCTCATTATGTCAATATTGAGGTCTCTTTCTCTGTTGCATATGATGTAGGTTTCAAATACATTCTACTTCAAGTTCACTGTAAGACCAGAGGCAAAGGCCAGAAACAATGGGTTTAAGCTTCGAAATGTAGTTCCTGCCACAGAGGAAGAAGCTCGGCATATCCTTGAGCGCATGGATGCAGAAGGTTTAATCTCAGGCAAACATGTGTAGAAGCATTTACTAATATTATTCACGTTTTGAATCATAAACTGACTGAAAATGTTGAAACATTTCTACTGTATCTAGACGAATTGCTAATATAAGTAAAGACCAAGGTTAAAAACTTTCAGCTTTGTCAATAAGTAAGACCAAGATTTTGAATAAAACTAGAAAGTTAGTTAGAGCATCAACTAGAGATGCTAGAACTAAATTCGTACAGATAGTCTCCAGAAATTACGTTAGTCATACACATTACAAGCCACTGAAACTAGAGATTCGGTCCTAATCACTACATTTAAAATCTTACACTAGGAATCAGTTTCCCATTTCGTTGCAAACATTGTCTAGAACAGACAGGAAGTCTCTCACAATCATGAAGGTTCTCATTGTGTGACTTTCTTCAATGGATGTATCTCCACGGAATTGCTCCGTGACCTCTTCCAATGCAAAGACAGTTGAACTTTCTCGTATTTTGATCTTCACAATCTCCTCTGCAGCAATTTTCAAGAATCGAGCCATCCTCTCCTTGAATTTCAGCCATTGGTCTCCACTACATCCACTCTCCTCGCACAGTTTCAGAAGCTCTTCAATGTTTTTGGTTCCTTGACAAAGCTTCGAGACATCGCTTCTTAGAACACCATACTCGATGTCTGCTGATTTCTTCACATTGCCCAGCTCGGAATTCAGGTTTCTTATGGCTTCTAAAGCTCTTATACTGCCGTCTGATTTTATCATTTCCTGAACAACAAAATGCAAGATACTTCTTCCATCATATCCCTTAACCTCGACGAGGTTGACTAGCGTGTCAAGTTTGGAGACATGAGCATCACTAAAGCGGTTTGTTGTAATATTCATCATGCTTCCTGCCTTCAATGTAGCTTCCAGAAGTCTTGAGAACATTTTACTATTGATTAGTTCTTCACAAGCAGCCTGCAAAAGCACATTAACTTATTGAGACATAAGATTACAACATGAGACGCATATATGTTAATCTGTTATCTTCAGCATTACCTGTACAACACTGAATGACTTTCTAAGACGTTTGATCTCAGGGTGAAAATTAGCCACAGAGAGCAGTGCATCAACCCGTTTGAACACAAAGGGCACATGAAGCAATTCCTTTAGAAACTTCTCTGCTGGACCAAGGTTGATGATCACTGAATTTTCACTATAGCTCTTCAACTTCCTCTCTTCTGCTTCATTTGGGGCCAATCTCAGCAAACACTCAAGAAATTCAGCTCCAAGTGCATCACAGTCACCTGAATTAACAACTCGAAGGATATAAATCAATAACATTACAAAAAGCAAAATAGAAATAAACTAAGCAGCAATATTCTTACCATCAAGAAGAGCATGACAAACATCCTTAGTGCTTAAGTCAAGCAGCTGAAGCAAAGTAGCAATATTCTTAGCCTTTTTTGGATCTAAAACTTTGCTTTCTTGGTTTTGAATCGGAAGTTCATAGCTTAGACCTCTCGGTATCATATTTGGATTTGACAAGTTTCCAATGAAAAGAGAGTCAACCATCTCCTTGTTCAATCTGCCACAGTCACAAAAAGAACTCCATTAAACTCTTACCAACTGTAAAAGACAGATTAAGAGAAAGTAGATAACTTTCAATTTTCTTACTTCAAAGAGCTCGATCTAAGACCATCCCGATGCAGCTGCTTCGGAGGTAACTCCGAAAAAGATAGTTTTTTCACATCATTCTGAACCACAAAAGGCTGTGAAGGTGGGACAAGAGGAGGTGGTCTGGTCGGAGGAGCTATTGCTGCTTGGCTCTGTTGAGAAGAAGATCCACTGAGATTGATAATATAGTCTCGTCTTGATGACAGTGACTGAGAAGAGAGCAAAACCGACTTCACATTCCGACTAAAATCGTTCCAAATCGGCGGAGAACTGTCGAAAAACTTGCGGAATAATCCATCGGGGGAGTTGGAAACTGAAGAGTAGAGAGAAGAAAGTGGAGTTCTTATGGTTCCTCTGTCTGGTGAACTAGACGCAGAAGAAATACGAGGAAACCCAAATCCCATATTTTGATTCCAGAAGCTAAACATTCTTAAAGACGAAGACCCATTTCCATTATTGTGCTTCCTTACACTTAGTAGTCTCTCCGGCGACGGAGACTGAATGTTTTGAACAAAAGAAGTTTCTTTTGAGTATCTAGGGTTTTGAGGAGACATTATTGAAAATGACCTTGCTGGAGAAACCCAACCGGAGCAGGAAGAGGAGCGTGAATGAGATGGGCTTGAGTTCTCAGAACCAGGGAGAGAAGCCATAGGCGAGAAGAAAACGTCTTCTTCTTCATCTTCTCCGTTTTCCTCAGCTTCATAGTGTGTTTGGAAGCTACGCAACGGTAATGGTGGAAGTGGCCGTATCTCCGGTGACTCAGACTTGAAGAAACAGTCTCCTCCTCCAGCTCGTATATGCTCAGATTCCTCTGGACTAAGGTAGAAAACCTCAGAAGTTGGGTTAGTAGCAGCGACATTGAAGTTAGTAGTAATGTGACTTCGTTCATCAAAATGACTACTGTTACTACTTCCACTACGAAAGTCCTTGAAAGATTGGTTTTTTCTTTGTCCTCTCCATCGACCATAGAGAAACAAAACCAAGCCTAAAGCTGTAGCAATAGAGAGCACAGCAGAGAGAGCTGGAACAAGAAGTGTAGGAGAAGCGTGGTGAGGTTTATGAGAACGAGGGAGAACTAAAGCCGAAATGTTAGCCGGAAAAGTTGGAAAGACGGCGAAAGTACTCGGAGGAGGTGGAGGAGGAGGAGCTGAAGAGTAAAGAGGGAAGAAAGGAGGATTTGTTGGTGAAAGAGGAGGAGGAAGAGCTGATTCTTCACCGCCGTCGTCGTAAAGGAGACGACGGTTGAGAGACATGGCGGATGCGTAAGATAGAAAGGAGGAGAATGCGCATGTTAGCAAGAACAAGAGAGTGACGAACCAAAAGCTCTGCATTTTTTCCTGCAAAAAAGCTCTCAATGTTTCACACTCACAAAAACGATAACAGAGGAGAGAAGTTAATGGCTCTCTCTATAATGACTTTACCTGTGACTCTGTCAAAGCTATGGGCCTATGAGTAATAAATATTAACACTCTAGTAATTATTTTTAACTTTTACCAATGTATCTTTTTTTACAGTTAAATATTGGATTTTGTTAAATTCAAGAAAAAGAGTGTGTTACTTGAAATTCTGAAATTTTTACCCATCTTTCAAAAAGAATCTTTTTTTTGACTTTTTCTGACGACTTCCTCTTATCTACACACTGTTTTTTCTTTTTTCATGGAAAACATCAATGAATTTGTACAGTACTTACTTGGTATTTTGAATATATAGTATTAAAAAAACATTTTTGTTATCAAAGATAGACACAATGCATCTTTTTTTGCTCATTTCTTTTGGGTTTTTGAGCCCAAACTCTATCTTCATTCGGATTTCATTTGTTGCCATTATGAGCATTTTGAAATGAACACAAAGTTATCTATAGAATACGGTACAGTAAAGAATTAGAATTATGAATAATTATCTATATGAAATATTTTTTGAGCCCAAACTCTATCTTTGATGCTACTACTCTAAGGTTTCCCAATCATGCTCTTACTTACAATCACAAATCTATTTCTTTTGACTAATCTGATAATTCGTTACAAAGAATATTGTCTGTCAAGTGATTTAAATGTACTGCCTTCAAGAGATAAAGAAAGAGTTGGCTTAACAACCCAAAAAGTCACACTTTACTTTAAGATCTCATGACTCACTTTAATACCTCTTCTCTTGAGCTATTTTCTTGCTTCAAGACCTTCTTGAATTACATCTTAAGATGATTTGCTATTGTCATCAACACTCTTTGTTCAGTTTTCATTTTCATCTACAAAACTTTAATTAGTGATGATGACCTTCATCAAACACTGTGCCATTTGGTAGGATCTACATGAAAATGAGCAAACAGAAACCATTAGGCTGATCATCTTTGAAATCCTTTGTGTCTAGCTAGTAACCACTTCATCCATGTCGACAAACAATACTTTGCAATGTGTCCCGGTAAATCCACCTGAAAAAAACCATCTCAGAAGAGAAACAACACTATTAAGAAAGATATTTATAATACAGAAACAAATAAACAAGAACAGTGAAACTCACACTGGTCCATGTTGCAGAGAACCCATCAGTAGATAGCAACCAACTTCGATTTTTTGTATGCAGACCTAAAAGCTCATCATCATTGACAGAATCATCATCATAATCATCAACAGTCTTCTTCTTCTTCTTCTTCTTTCTTTCCTTCTTCCTCTTCTTGTGCCTCTTTTTAGAAAGATGGTTTTTACTATCTGAGTCAGAATCACTTTCTTCTGAGAATCCGTTATGGCTGAGCAACGTGTGGTCACTAGACCTGCGGAAGTCAATACCATTCTCTCTAAAAAGCAATTCCCATGAATCTGGAGCTTTGCATTCCTCTGACAATCTCAAGTGAATAGTCCAAGAAAGTAGCCCAAGTAATTTTATCACTTCTATGTGTTTCATCTTCGAAAGCTCTCTCAGAATTAGAGAAAAGCTACTGCCGTTTTCCAAACCTCTGCTGATATCTGCCACAGTTTCTTTCAACATTTCTCCATCATCATTGGCGTCCTCATCACATACAAGCCACAGTAGCTGACGACCTTGGTTGATAACAGAATTAAGCAGCAGCAGCTCATCAATAGATTCTGTATCACCATATCTTGACAGAACAACCTCAAGCCAACAAGTCGAGTCACCGATATTCCAGGACTCAATGCTTGGATCAAAATAGTCGATAAGCAATTCAAGAAACCGACATAAATCACGTTCTTCAAGCGTAATAAGGAGATGTTGGGTTAAGGATGAGAAACACTCCTCCGTAAGAAACTCCTTCACAGCATCCCAAACATTATCCATATCTTCTTCATACATGAAGCGGATAAAGAGATCTAGAAAGAATTTCGTGTCAAGAAACAATATCTGGCCATCTTTGAGTGACTCAGCAAACTCATTGGATGACCAAAATTCGGGAACATTGTCAAGAAAATTCTCAATGGTTCTTTGGACATCCAAATCAAGAAGGTAATGAGGCTTTGTAGCAACAACAGCAGGCGATTGCCCATGTTTTCCACGCCATTCAAGCGCATCCCAACATATATCTCGGTTCGCAAACGCAAACTGAGCCAATGCTTTTGCACCTCGTTTATGATCAGACCCACCATCAAAAGCAAACTCAGAAAACCATTGTAGTATACGATTTGAATTCCCTGCATTTAGCAAAAACCCTCAAGATGAAGAACAATAGCAAAATTCATGTAATATAGACAC
Organism: Lepidium didymum; assembly: GCA_963920545.1. NCBI lineage: Eukaryota > Viridiplantae > Streptophyta > Magnoliopsida > Brassicales > Brassicaceae > Lepidium > Lepidium didymum. The sequence continues at coordinate 2,329,938 of OY986981.1, read as the reverse complement.
AAAGAATGGGAACAAGACTTGACCTTGAAAGAATTTCTCAAGTATATAACTTCTCTTGGCTAATACAGACCCAAGTTTCCTCGGCTTCTTTTCGAACATCATTTGAAGGAGCTGAGATACAAATTGCATCTTTCTGGGTTTTGATCTCAATAACTTCATGAAAATATTGAGTTGACATCTAGGAGATATAGATATAGTAGAAAGAGCACTACAAAGCCAAAGTCTAGCCTCTGATCGAGCTCCACGAGTTACCAAGGATTGAATTTGAGAGCCCAATTTATTCAATAGAGATAAAATCGCATTGGTGTTGCTACTGTTGTGGGCACCGTTGCACTTTGATTCAGACAAGAACAAATTCACCATTGTGGGTGAGTATTCACTTTGATTTAACAACTATACAATATGGGTTTCATTGATGTCGAAAATTGCAAATTTGAAGGTTATCAAAAATTAGATTGAGTTGGAGGGAGAAAAAAAAAACATCAATCCAAAAATCGGAAACTTCAGAAGCCCTAAATCATTATTCCAGATTTCGGAACCGAAAGATTCAAACCAAAATTAGGGTTTCAGATAAAGGTTTTGGAAAAAGAAGAAGAGTACCAATTTAGTTCGTCGTCGAGGCAGCGAGAACTGTAAACAAGAGAAATATTAGTGATTATGTAATGTTTTTTTTTTTTGTCAACAAACATAGCATTCATCAATCCATTCTCTCTATACAGATGATAGAAAGCGGTGATGGGCGATTTAGGGTTGAGTGCGGTGATGGGCGATTTAGGGTTGAGTGCGGCGATGAGCGATTTAGGGTTGAGCGCGGCGAATGAAGTAACAATGTCGGATGCGGCGGAGAAATGCCCTCTGCCGGAATTACTTCCAGATAAATAGAATCCTCTGGTAGTTGGTTCAAGTAGCGGAGGGGAGGAAGCTATGATGGTGGATGTGGGAGAGAAGATTGTCACGGAAGCTAACACACTGGAGAAGACTATGCCTTCAGGAGATGTTGTTACCAATGAAGGGGGTGAAGTTACGATGGTGGATATGGGAGAGAAAAGTGGCACGGATGTGAGAGAAAAAAGTGGCACGGAGATTTTGACTAAGGAGAAGGAGAAATCTTGGGCCTCTATGGTAACTAATACATTTCAAGGTGGTACGATCGTACCAGAGATGGAGATTGATGAAGACTTTGTTCTGTCCCATTTCAAAGTGGATTATCCGGAGGGTACAGAGGGTCAACCGTTCATCACAGTTGAGCGTGAAGTTTTAGAAGCCATGAATCAGCTATGGAAAAACTGTATTGTGGTGAAAGTCTTGGGATGTGGGGTTTCTATCGCTGCAATCCATCGGAAGATTAAAGAGCTTTGGAAACCTAAAGAGGCAATTTACATTGTGTATCTTCCCCGATAGTTTTTCATGATACGATTTGATGGTGAAGATGATTATCTTAACGCTCTAATGGGAGGTTCGTGGAAGGCTTTTGGAAGCTATCTCATGGTGAAGACTTGGGACCCGGAGTTTGATCCGTTAAGTGAGGACATTGTCACTACTCTGGTTTGGGTGCATCTGTCCAATCTCCCCTTGAACTTATATCATAAGTCCATTCTTATGGGAATTGCGGGGTGTCTTGGTAAAGTGGTTAGAGTGGATATCATAAATCCATTCCTCTCGGGCTGCTTCTCTGCTTCGCCGGGTTATCTTAGACTTTCGGTTGTTGGTTCCTTTTGTGATCGCGTGGGTTTTCTCCTCGGATTAGCCGAGTTTATTTGTTGGAGTTGTGACGGTCGCTTTCTCTGTTTCTGGTTGTTTGCCTTTAGATTTTGTATTTCTAGTTAAGCTTGGTTTTGTGCTTGCATGTCCCTTTTAATTTATCTCTTTGATAAATTTTGGTTTATCTTCGTTTCTACTAGATCTGTCGTCGTCTATCCATAGATTTTCTCCTTTTCTTTCTCTGCTACTTGTGTTTTATTTTGTTTTGTGTGTTAGTCCTCTGTGTAGTGTTTTCTTATGTTTTAGATTAGGTGTGTTTAATAATTACCGGTTTTTCTCTGGTGTTGTTCTAATCCAATTCTACGAAGCTTTTGATTCTCTCTGTTTCTCCGATGGAAGGTCCGCAAGGTGTCTCTTTCACTGGTGGGTCTTTTCTAGAAGTAATTCTTTAACTGCCTTCCACCGCTAAACCAAGAGAAGGACAAGGTGGGTCAAATATCAGGATCACTCTGTTGATTCTGAGGGGTTAAAGTCTATGGAGATTCTCGCCGGCGATAATATCGACGACTTGCATCCGGATTTGTCCGAAGGAAGGATATGGAGCAGAGATCCGTTTTTGGGAGCAAAGGAAGTCGTGAGTGTTCAGGCAGGACGAATTTTCGACCAAGCTGGCCTCCACTCACCGTTGATTTGCACGCCGGAATCGACAAGAAAGGAACTTGTGTTGTCACACTCAACCACGCAGAAGCTCGTGACAACGGGTGAGAGAAGAAGAGAAGCACATGTCACTTTCTTCACTTTTCTTTTAATTGGGCTTTTGCTCTTTTCCCTTTGCTTGTATCATACACTTCTCAAAGCCCATTGGGTATTTTCTAATAAAACTAGATGACAAAAAAAAGTTAGCTTTTTTTTTCTTAACAACATTTTACAAAAAAAATTATTTACTCACGTAATCATTTTTTTAACTGTCATGTTCTTCTCGGTTTCTTTGATAATTAGAATAATTCAGCAGCTAAGGCGTCTAACGTCAAGAATTCAATCCCTTCATCGAATCTGAATCATTGGTAACAAGAAAAGAAAACAAGGATTCATAGTTACATAACAAGTAGGTATATTAATTCTGTTATATAACTCTCAAAATTGTGATTAAAATTGAGATATGCGAAAGAAAAAATACCATCAAATTTTACATGGTGTTAACGTATTCGTATGACATTAGTTTCATAATTATAAGCTTTTGAGTCAACTTGACATCTATAGTAATTTCAAGGCCAAAAAATGCTATAGAAACAAAGTCGCTTCAAGTCTTGAACTCATCAGAAGTTCTCTGGTTCTGGTTTGAAATTTCACACTTTTACAGACCAGTTATACAAACTGACCGGTGAAAGAGATTTGAAGACATTCCATCTTTTGTTACCATCTGGAGAAAACTGGACGTGTCATTGTGTTCCATTGAGTTAAACGTTCAAATAGTTTAACTCAACATCCGTTGAGGTAATGTCGTGTTTGTGGAAGCCAGTATCTGTAATGTTTAAATCCCTCTCAACAAACGACAAAGTGGAACACACAGATTATAAGCTTATGTAAGAGATTGATACCGGCTTCATCTGGTGAGGCAGTTTATCCCATATATCCCCACCATAATACATCATTGGTCTTTCTGTTAAATCAGATAGAATAAATATCAAGATGGGGACATAAGCATATGCCCATAACCCGACAATCGAAAACTCTTTAAGCTTATGTTAAGCAAATTTCCCTTAAAGAGACTTAAAATCACCTGACAAATCAACAGTAGGGTCATTGTATAGATGCATTGCAGATGCCCATCCTACAAATCAAAATAGGAATTTGAAAATGGCTCACACACTGACACACATCAACTACTTGTGTATACCATGGCACTAGAACTCAAGGATCAGAAACTGAAACTTCCTCTAATTTCTCACTTAGAACAGAGAGAGCAATCTCGATAGCTAATTAAAAGAAAATGTGACTAAGGACAAGTTCTAGAGCATCCTAACTCTCCCAAGTCTATCAAGGTTCCAAACCAAATCAGATTACTCAACCCCTTCCCACATCTCGAGTCCCTTCAATCTTTGTTGATCCCATTCACAATTCACATGCTAAAGCCACATTAGTATTTGACGTTACTCTCATCAATCTCCTGACTCATAATGTTTAGATTTTATCAAATGGTATAACTCAATTCAAAGGTTCCACAAGACTCATATAGGTTTCCAGTCATCGAAGTAAAAGCAAGGCTTCCATTGTATATTGAAGAAGTAGCCGAAAATGAGATTTAAGAGAAGCCATAATATGATTAAAAGACTTAAGATTCAGAATACATACGATCACTGAGAAGCTCAAAAGCTTCACTCCTAGAGCAACCTTGTAGAGATATAATCCTTGGAGAAGATTTTTCGCTCTGGAAACCAAGAGCAACTGGCTGATTTCTATCTCCCTCGTCGCTATGAGAGCTTCCTGTTCCATTCAATTGATTTCAATCTTACACATTACTTTAGCCACGAAAACAGCCACACACACAAACACAGAGGCACATTACAAGCAAAAAAAGTTGAAGCTTTCTACTAATTGCTAAATAAATGCTTAAAGTTAGATTCTTTCCAATGCGATACGGATGAAAAATTTCCTTAAATCCCAAATGTAAATCATCACAAAAAGTCTGACTCTTTCAAATGATTCTTAAGGTCACCAATTACGGAATGTCTCTACAGTGAATATAAGTAAGCAATTCCTCTTAAAATCCAGCTATACAATATATAAAAGAAGAGAAGAGAGAACTCTATACGGACCTCTGGATCTTCTTCGGTTCGAAGAACGGTTCCTGCAAGACAAAGAAGGACTATCAGAGATCACTCCAAAGCAAAGAAGAAAGGTGAAGAAGGAGAAGTAACCTTTGGTTTGGTGGAGTGTATCGTTTAGGTGCAGAGCTTGGATCCACCATAGAGCAAAGAGTTTTGGGTTCTGCGTCAACTTCCACATCTCTGGGTCGAGGTTGTAGAAAAGTCTCTAATCTTCACGCGCTAATCCTTTAGCGCGTCGTTTTCAACCGCATTTTTTTTTGTAGTAAAAGAGAAGTAAAACCTGTTGATTTATTTCTTTTGGCAGACAACGTGTCAATTAATGTGGTAAAAGTAAAACTATGTTGTGTTATTACTGACTAAATCTTGGTACTTTTGTGACACACATTCACACCAAAAACATGTAAATTGCAATCAAGTAATTGTTTTAGCCATTAAGATTAGGCTGTGATCAAAACCAGAGACTGCTTGGAGAACACAACCCTCTATATCCTCCAGTAACATTGGTTCAGGCTCATCGCTTGAGCTTCCTAAACCGAGTCTACCATTCTTTCCACAACCCCAAACCCAAGCTTCTCCTTTATCTGTTACACATAAGGAATGCACACGCCCTGCTGATATTAAAGCTGGAGTTTCATCTTCACAACCCTCCACTTCTCTTGGAAGGTTTTCTGGTTTTCCCCTACCGAGCTGCCTACTCTGGTTCCAACCCCAGGAAACAACTTTTTTTTATTCGCCTCTGTTACAGATAGCTAGAGAATGACCAAGACCAGCTACTATAGAGGACGGAGAGTCCGTTATATGAGCAGGTATCATTCCTAGGTCTTGTTTGGACCGACCCAATTGACCATAGATGTTACTCCCAGCGCTCAAAAGTGTGCCATCATCTGAAATCAGTAAACACCTAGCAGACAAAATTAATCATCTCTACTTAATGAATATTCTCCAATAATTTAACAGGGTTTAATTTACTTACCACAAAGGATCACGGAGTGGTCGGATCCGCACGCAATATCTGCTACCTTCACATTACGTGTTTCTTCTACCAGATGAGGTTCCCAAGCTATTGGCATGTCATTCTCCTTGTTCATTGCTTCCACAACCTTTTTTTCAGCTGCCTCAAGATTCAAATTATCACCCTGATGATCTTTTGTTGACCCATTTGTAAATGAATCTAGCAGAGATGCTTCAAGTGGAAGTCCAACATTGCCTACTCTTCCATCAGCTACATAACCCCACCCAAAAACTTTACCATCCACAGTAAGCGCAAGTGCATGACCCCAACCAAATGATACCTATACAAACAGAATCCCCTTCATGTGTAAAAAACTCAACGTAAAGCTGATTCTATAAAGAGTTTATTTAACCAAGCATGTACCAAACCTTAACGACGTGTTCTACAGCTAAAGTTTCGCTCTTGAAGGAACTGGAGATTCAATAATATCTTTACCAAGACCAAGCTGACCTCTTTTGATCTTCCCCAGACCCACAAAGAACCATCATCTCCTAAAGCCGCTGAAACAACTCCAGACGCAAATGCTGCCCGGACAATCACATTATCTAAACCTTGCACTCTGTTTGGTTCACTCCTTGAATCTCTACCAATCATGTCAACAGAAAAAACTTCAGGCCTACCAAATCAAAAACCCTAAAACTAGAAAACTAATGTTCTAATTCCACACTCCAATTCTATCACACCTCAGACTCACTAGTTCACCCATTGGTCACTACAAGTTCCATAGCTACTTTTGATGAAAACAATTCTAGCAAAATTGGGTTCTCAGGTGGAGATTTTTTTACCTAGAAGCAACTGTGATTCGACCTAGCTGGCCTTCATCGTTGTGACCCCATGTCCAAATCTCACCACCAAATGTAACGGCAAGAGAATGGTAGAGTCCGGCGGATATGAAGGAGATATCTGAAGGAAAGTTACAAAAAATGGTGGGTTTGCAAGCGTCGGTTCCCATTCCTGGAATCGACGATGATGAAATCCCCAGAGCGCCATGGCTTCCGTCACCAAAGCTTATCACTGTTCTTCTTTCACCGAACTTGCTCGTGAATTGTCGTTTGACAATTCCATGGAAGAGAACATCTTTCGAAAAACACGAATCCGAAGTAGAAACTTTACCGATTCGCACCTTTGCGATCGACCATAACCGTAGCATCAGAGTTGCTAAATTGAAAATTGATTTTTCTTTTTCTTTTTTTTTTCAGTGGAAAATGATTTATTTTAATGGAACATTATTTAATAAAATAATCTGGCAAAAAAATATCCCAAGGCTTCAGTTATAAGCGAAGTGACACAATGTCAAAACTAGCCGTTGCCATTGTACTGTTTTCGAAACCTCCGCTCCCCTCTTCTCTCTTCCTCAGCTTCTCACGCATTGTCTCTTCAGAACTAGAACCAATCTGATAACGCCATGGCTCAACTTCAACCACGCGTCAGATCTCCTCTTTCCGAGAAGGTTTCTCCTTCTACTTTCCTACGATCTTCTCTCGCCGGAAAATTCATCTCTTCTCCCAACTTGTCTCCGTTGAAGCGAAACTCTAACCTATCTACTCCTATACTCGTACCTTCTACTCTTCAAGATGATGAATCCAACGACGAAGACGATGACATGAGTCTCGAATCGGTTTCGGACGTCGGAGGTGATTACGATCTTGAAGATGATGACGAAGAGGTGATTACACCGGTTGGGAGACGTTACGATGAAGAAGAAGTGTTTGGGGATAAGTCCAGTTCGAAATTGAACAGAGGAATGTTGAACGAGAAGAATCTGAAAATTGAAGTTCCATTTGGGAACAGAAGAGTCACAGATGGTGAATTAGGGCTTCGGAAATTCGTCCTGAAGAATTCAACTCCAGCTAGCGAACGGCCACATACTCTGAGTTCCAAGGTACCAATTTGGCCTCACTGAAGTCCTTGAAATAGAAACCTTTAGATATTAAGCTAAATTTAGAAACAAAATTTATGTTCTTAGGGTTCGGTCTATTGGGATTTAGAAGATATAAGAACTCCAAGTGCACCACCTATAATGGAAACTGGACAAGAAGATAACATCAGCTTGGACATAGAAAAAGAAATTGACCAGATCGAGGATGAGATTTGCAGAGATGCAAGAGTAGAGAGTGATACAGATGCAAAACTTGGGGAAAGGTATTCTAGATTTTTAACAACCTTTGTCTTTTGTCTTGCTGACCACTCTTGATATGTTTAACCATTGTTTGGTGTAGTGTGAAGATTACTAATACTGTGGAAGCTGCGCAATTCCAAGAAATCAGAACAGATAAAATAGATTATCCTCATATAAGGTTAGTACTTAGTTTGTCTCCGGGAAAGGTATTCATGATTTTTATTAAATTTTGTCCTTCTTCTTGCGGACCAGTCTTAGATATGTTTGATTATTGTTTGGTGTAGTGTGAATGATACTACTACTGAGGAAGCTGCGCAATTCCAAGAAATTAGAACGGATGAATTAGATTGTCCTAATGTCAGGTTAGTACTTAGTTTTCTTCACATTTTAGCTTGAAAACTGTTGAACTTTATTTACTTATAAAATATTGTCATTTCTCTTTCCACAACGGCAGTGGTCAATACGCTTGGCAAAGTCTTTTGACGTATGATGCTTGCATAAGACTATGTTTGTATGCATGGTCAAAGGGTTCTCCTGAGGCAGCTGAGTTTCTGCGTGATGAGTGTCGTCTTCTACGAGGTGCATTTGGGTAGGGCATGTGTTTCTTAAAAGTTTATTAGATATGACTAATTCTTTCTTATATTGAGCTAGTCTTTTGTATATGTATTGTTATAGTTTGCACAAGTTTCTCTTGCAACCTCGGGGTTTACAATCGGCTAAGGAAAACAAAAATGTGATAGTAGAGCAAAAGACATCCTTGAAGAATAAAAATGTGGTCAGAAAACTAAGGGTGGAAGGTAAACTATTATTCTTGTGATGAGCTAAAACTTGAATACAAAAATTAGTTTCTTAGCTGCCTGATGTGAATTAGATAGTGACATCTCATTCATTTGATTGATTTAGTGAAGAGACTTCGATTGATACCACAGCGAAAGCTTAGAGGCACAGATTCGCTGCGGAGTTTAATGAACATCCAAATTGGAATGGGAGCAGAGTATTGCCGACAAGTTTCATCACTTGTGAAGACTGGAATGAGTTCTATTAAACAGGCTACCCTTTCAGCAGTTTCAGAAGGTTTTCTTTTGTTAAATGAATATTAACAAATATTCGACCATTATGCATGATAGTTGGTGGTTAATTTAATTTGTCTAGACCGGTTAATTTGCACCTAAGATTAACCCACTTTTTCACTGGCTCGATACTGTTTACATGAAGATGAAATTAGTAAGATTACAACAGTTTACTGGCCCTCTATTGATTATAATTGATGACATGAGTATTCTTGTGATTTTACCTGTAGAACAATTCTCCTGCTACCTTCAAATGAAGAGCACAATAGAAGAAGGTCAAATTGATCAAGGATCTTCTGTTTGTTTGCAACCAGGAACTGGAAGTTACCATTTCTTGTAAGACCTTTTCTTTATCTAGAAATTCAATAAATCTGTGTTCTAGTGCTGGGGTTATTCCAACAATTTCATGAAATGTTTGAGAATTTAATTATAGAAGAGTTTTACTCACAAGTCCTCCTTTAGCTTTCCCGAGTCCGAAGGAGACGCTCTTCTGATAGAAGTTCAAGATAAGAAGAAATCAGTTCAAGGAAAAGCAACGATTCCTATAGCATCCTTAACTGACAATCCGGTAAATATGCCTTTAGGTGTCTTCCCATAGTTAAATCTCGTCCATTTTGCTTCCGAAATGTTAATAGTGTTTTGGAAAATTAGATATACTTGAGAAAAAACTCTACGTTTGTTCAGAATGACAATGTTAGATGGTGGCCAATATACCACGGTGAACAAGAATGTGTTGGGAAGATCCAGCTCTTTATTGGTAACACTAGTACATCCGATGAAGACTATCACATAAAGGTCTGTTTTTCTTTAAAATTACTCAGATTATCTATTTTTTATTTCGGGAGAGAATATCTCTACAAATGTTTTGTATTTTTGTCTGTTACAGAGTGCACCAGTTGTCGAGACACTAGCATACGATTTGCTATTAGAAGCGGCTACACGTGCCCAAAACTTTCATTCTCAAAACTTAAGGCTGAAAGGATCTTGGAAATGGCTGTTAAGCGAATTCGCAGAATATTATGGAGTTTCAGATTCATATACCAAGTTGAGGTATAAATAAAAGTTAGTATTTAGTTAGACTGCCTTGTGTCTATTACGATTCCTCTGGATTTTAGCTCAAATACGTTGCACCAAACTCTTCAGGTATCTCTCACATGTAATGAATGTGGCAACTCCAACAAGAACCTGCTTACAACTTGTGCATGAGTTACTTGTGCCAATCCTAAGCGCTCGGAGTGAGCGGAATTTGACTAGGCAGGAGGTATTTCCCATTTTCTTTTGCAAATTGGAAAATCTGATGCCATCTCACTTTTACGATAGATTTGGATTTGAGTTATGAAACTTTAATTCGAAATTTGCATGTTTAATTATGTTCATGCCAAAAGCTAGTTATTGATGACTTGTTCTATTCTTGCAGAAAAGTCTCTTAATGGATTGTGAAATACAGATAGAAAAACTCATGGCAAATGTTTTTGAAAACTACAAGTCCTTAGATGAAAACTGCCCTTCAGGACTAGCAGACATATCTTGTCCGCTGCAAGAATCGGCTTCAACAGCACTTTCTTCAGCTGTACAGGTTTTTAGTCTCCTTCATGATATATTGTCTCCAGAAACACAAGAAAATTTGAAGAACTACCTTGAGGTAGGCCAATTCAATAATCTTTAATATGCTTATATTATTTGAAAGTCTACCACTAAGAGACCTTTTAAACCTGTTGGTTCCGAATCATATTATCTGGTACATTGAGCTTCACGAATTCCTTGCCTAACTGAAAATCCTACTGCAGACAGCAGCAAAGAAGAGGTGTCGGATGCACATGGTTGAAACCGATGAGTATGTTTTCTGCAGCTCTGAAGGTTTTCTTTTGGATTCTGTCACAATCTCTACAGCTTACCTAAAAATGAAGAATCTTTGTCTGAACATAAGCAACGAAATAGAGACTGATATAAAAATCACCAATGAGCATGTACTCCCAAGGTAAAATAATCCAATCCGAACAAAGATATTACATTTCTCATCTGATTTCATCTTGAGATTGTCTCCAAGTCTTGATATTCGATTTGGTCTAATCTTCTATTATCTTGTTTATTATTCAAGCTCAATCGATCTAGCAAATATAGCTGCAGCTGTGTATAGCACTCAGCTATGTAACCTGCTCAGGGCGTTTCTGACAGCAGTTCCACCGTCCTGCCCACTGCCTCATGTCAATGAGCTTCTGATAGCAGTTTCTGATTTTGAAAGAAACCTCGATTCATGGGGAATCAGGTTTGACATTAGATTTTGAAATCAGAAGAAAAAAATGAATAATTATGCAAACTCATTTGTTCTTATTCTTTTTTTAATTTGTGGTTATACAGTCCAGTACACAGTGGTGTAGACTCTAGGGGATTATTCCACAACTACATAATGGTTTGGATACATGATATGGAACTTAGACTACTTGATCGTTGCCGAGCGGAAAAGGTAAAATCCTGATCACTTGTTGATCCTTAAACTAATGAAACTTAGTACTTAACGATGGCTTATTTTGGCAGCTTCCTTGGTCTGGTGTAATCACAAATCACTCAACATCACCTTTTGCTGAGGACATGTATGAGAGAATAAAAGATTCTCTCATAGAGTATGAAGTGGTGATTAGTCGATGGCCAGGTTACACATTGATCTTGGAAAATGTGAGTTACAAAGTTATACGATCACTAATCTTGTAGCTTACCAGATAGTCTATCAAAACTAACTTGAGTTTACTCTTTTTGTTGTCTCTTTTACCATGTACTCTTTTTAAAGACTGCTTCAACCATAGAGAGAGCTATTGTTAAATCGTTGGAGAAACAATACAATGACATATTGACTCCTTTAAAAGACAGCATTCCAAAGAGACTAAATATGCATGTCCAGAAGCTAACCAGAAGGCAATCATCAGTCCTTTACTCAGTTCCAACACAGGTAAAATTAATAAGCTTGTAGCTTACCAGATAGTTTATGAAAACTAACTTGAGTGTCTTTTACTATTCTGACTTATAAGATCCATATTTAAACATCATTATCTCGTTGAATGCAGCTGGGAACTTTCGTTAACACCATAAAGAGAATTCTTGACGTTCTACATCACATAGTCGAAAATATCTTGAGACAATGGGCTTCATGTTTACCTGTTGTTGAAGACAAGAAGTCACTATTTGGGGAACAGATGAATGCAATCACAGTTTTGTTGAGAACAAAATACAGAAACTACATGCAAGCCGCGGTTGATAAACTTGTTAGCAATGTAAGATCAGTCCTTCAAACACTTCTTCGTATCTAGTACATTTGAATCCATACATGATTTATTAACAATCTCTGGTTTTCTCAGACACAATCAAACAAAAGCACAAGACTAAAGAGAATCTTGGAGGAGATAAAAGACAACGAAAGGGAAGCCGAAGTCCGTGAACGTATGAAGACATTATGCTTACAGATTACAGATTCAATCTCGAATCTCCATGATGTCTTCACAAGTCAGATATTTGTAGCTTCGTGTCGCCTTTTCTGGGATAGAATGGCACAAGTGGTTTTGAAATTTCTTGAAGGAAGAAAAGAGAATGAAGTTGGTTACAAAGGCTCATACTATGCACTTGGGGTAAACAAAACTTTCATCACTAATTAAACCATAACATAGAGAATGTGTGTTTGTGATTTGGAAACTGAGTTTGAATAAAAATGTGCAGATTGTGGAAGATACATTCGCATCAGAGATGCAGAGGTTGCAAGGGAACTTGTTACAAGAGAAGGATATGGAAGCTCCTAGATCAGTTATTGAAGCACGTTCCATTCTTTCTAGAGATCACAGTACTAATCACTCCTCTTTCTTTTATGTCTAGTTTTGAAATTTTCTATTCATTCCATTCATTTGTTTTGATATATCGTATGTTTGTTAATAAAACTTGTAACCATTTGATAATGAAAATTAAGCAGATTACTCTTACTGACTTGGTTTATCGAAATTAAACTCACAACCATTTTTGCAGATGTAGCAGGAGAGAAAACATGTGTAGTGTAATATTATGTGCTCTATATAAATTAAAGTGGTTTTACATAATTTTTTTTTTGAAAAGTTGTGGATAATTATGAAAATATGGTTTCATATAAGCCGTATTCTTCTAGAGATCGATGTGACTCCTATAAAAAAGTTTTAAAAACAATAGAAACGATAACAGTTGCGACTATTACGGTGATTATGTAACCTATAAAAAGGTCGCTAAATTTAACAAGGACTATAAAATGCTTTATACATATCACCAAAATGTTTTTTTTTTCCCACTTGTATCCAGAAAGAATTGAACGGTAGCACTCGGCTACACGGCATAGTCTAAAACGAAACTTTTTAATCGGTAGCGGGGAAATATCGAATATTATTCTACATGTTAATAATATAAATTCTTTACAGAAAAAAAATATTCAGAAAGAAAAAAACATTGGCCAAAATTGAAACTTCCAAATTCATATAGGCAGTAACGTAGGCTCATTCTTCTCAAAGGCTAAAAAAAATCATCTTCCTCAGTACGCAACTCGACTTCGATCAATAAAATTGATTGTACACTGTTCAGTGTTCTCTATTTATTCGTCTGAAATTTCGAATTCCTCATGTGAAAGGAACATGGAGACTGGTGACAAACTGTAGAACTCGAATAAAAAGACCAAGATGAGAGGGAAATCGTTTCCGGTTAGGTCTTATTCATCTCCCGCTCCTCTTCCGGTAACGGTAATGTCTTTTTGATTCGAGAAATTAGAAGTTATGTGTTTCCTGATTCAACGGCATGACTAATTTTTTGGTTTGGGCAAGCTTCCAGTTCACGAATTTGTTTGGTAATTTAAACTAGTTTTGGATTATTAATTTGGATTGTTCGTCCTTGTTGTTTTTTTCATCTAGCTTCAGTTACAGCTTCTGTGTGGAAATTCTAGTTCTGGGTTTATTGTAGAGCTTGAATATAGAAGCTGAGTTTGAGTTTGTAACAATTTTTTTGTTGTTTCCTCTTACAGTCACATGATGAATCTGGTGAAAAACTTGGCTCTGGAGTGCGCAATTCACACTGTGATCCGCTGTGTGAGAGCGGTAATGTTGATGTTGAGATTGTTCCAGATACTTTTGATGAAACAAATGTGCCACTCAAGAAGCGTCAACGTCTTGTGACAAGTGAGATTAGGAAAGGAGGATCGGAGTCACTGAACTTAGATGCTTGTATCGTCTGTGAAATTTCGGACAAATGGGTATCTCGTTGTTCTGGGGTTGATTGTCTTCTTTCATTTCACGGGGAGTGTTTGGATGCTGAGTTTGATAGTAGTGAGGATCTTGCTAATCCATATTGTCCTTATTGCTGGTTCAAAATTCTTGCACTGAAATCCAAACCGTTGAGAGAGATGGCTGTTGGTGCGGAAAAGGCAGTCTCTAAGTATCTAGATAAAGAGACCAAACGTAGGGATATGGTAAAAGAGAGTGTTCGCAAAAGTCAAGATGATACAATTTTATCTGTTGATGGAAATGGAAACAAAGAGCATTCAATGGAGAGTACAGACATTGTAAGTGATCAAGAGTTACAAGAAGAGAAGGATGACTGTTCATCAAGAGAGGAACAAGTTGAGAAGGATTCTGATATATCAAGAGGTGAGGACATGCCATTAAACGAGGAAACCGATCCACCAGAAGAGGATAATGAGAAGTTAGAAGTGGGTACTGCTGATAAGTTAGGAGACATGGAAGAAGATAGAGTCAGAGATGAGGTTGAAGCATCAAAAGACGAAGAGAGGGTAGCTACAGAAAACTTTCAAGACGCAGAGGATGAAACAGCTAATGATCAAACTAAAATCACTACACATGCAGGGAAAAAGGGAGAAGTTTCACCATTTTTGTCTATGCAAGAATCGTTCTCAGGGAGAGAACAAAACCAGGTCCAACAGGAAGTGAAGCAAAGAAGAAGTAGAAGAAGACGGATACAATTGAAAACTCTTGATAGTGATATCTCATCAAATGAATCAACTAACGAACGAAATGGAGAAGATGTAACTGAGCAGATAACGACATCGAATCAAGTAACCTCCCCGTTAGCGAAGATGAAGAAGCAGCAGAAAGAAATCAGGGCAACAACGAACTTGACCAAGTCAAAGACAGTGAGGTTGTTCCTTTTTTCCATCGTTCACTGTAACATGAATTGTATCTCCACTCATTTTCACATTAAATGTAAAAAGTCACCTCATGGATTGGCAGGGACATCTCTTTTTTTAAAAGGGATCAGAGAAGGAGACTACTTTGGACCTTTGAAGAAGAAGAAATGCTGAAGGTATAAAACAAACAGTTGCCATGTTTGTCCATGTATTGGATAAGAATTGTTGTTGATATGAATCTGGCTCTCAGGTGGGAGTGGAAAAATTTGCAGCAGAAGCAAACAAAAACATGCCATGGAGGAAAATCCTGGAAATGGGAGAGAAAGTGTTCCATGAAACACGAACTCCAGCTGATCTCAAGGACAAATGGAGGAACATGATCGGCGGAAGATTAGGGCAAAAAACACCCAAAACAGAACACTAATCCCTGGTATGTAACCAAAAATTAATCACTCATTTAGGTAATTAAGTCAAGACTCAATGAAGAAAAAAATGGGACTTTGAGCTGTATAGAGAAAACAAAAGTACCCCATTTACAAGAACTGACGTCTACAAGTGATTGTATGCCAGATTTTGAAGTTAAATTTAGAACCTTCTTTCATAGATTACATGATTTGTCAATGTTGGCTTTATATTCGCGTTTTGCATGTTCTGAAAACAACCCATGTTGTCACATTAGTGAAAGTCTCATCTGGTCGATTGAAAGTATGGTTAGTCACCGACTGGATTATGTCATGTTTGCAACAGAGGCCAATGTGAATGCTCTGCTTCGACCCAAATCCTGGCCCTCCATCAAGCCATTAATAGCCGACATAAGAGAATCTCTCTCGGCTTTCTCTTGGTGGAGACTGATCCCTGAAACTACCATCCACACTCATCGCTCAAAACGTTACTCGAGACCATAAGTAGAGTTCCTATGTGGCAGAAGGCCTTGCAGCTTGGCTCAGATCAATCCTTCACACATTGAGAGTGGAATCTCCTTTAATCATTGACCCGGTTGTTTGAGTGAATAAAGTTTTTGGTATATAGCTAACTGGCTTAACAGGGTTTACCCTCCCCCTTAATATAGTGGATATAATCCTCTTTCTTTGCTTTAAGGTTTGGGTCCAACTCTTATATATAATATTATTCAGTGACAAAGAAAAAGGAGAGGCTAAAGGGAAACTAAAAGTTGGTACTGATAAATCAAAATCAAACTCAATATAGAGAGTAATTGACAAAACGACAGTGCTTTGTCGATGGAACAGGTGAGTCTACAAGTACCAGAAATGTATAGAAATCAGGTAGGTAATTTGAAAAGATTAATAAGTGGTAATAAGGATTTGCTAAAATAGGGGAACAATAATAGATCAAAAACTGTCAAATGAACAGGTTAAGGATGCAAGACATTGGGGAGAAGCTCAAAGTAACTTAGATGGGCCAGAGAATGTGGATGTGACCAGAAGAATAGGTCAAGGATGTCAAATGGCATCCACCACCACAAGATTGGGCCAAAAATGCAATATAAGTTACATGTTGGGGAAGAAGAAAGCCTTAGGAGGAGCAATAGTGTGGGCGATTGAAAGTATGTGGAGTCACAAATTGGATAAAGTGATTTTTGCTTCACAAGCCATAGATTTTGTCGAGGCACTACTAAGGCCTCGTGCTTGGCCTTCAATCAAGGATATCATTATTGATTTGAAGGTTTCATTAAGGAGACTCCAATGGTGGAGATTTGAGGTGGAAAAACCAAGATCAAATAGAGGAACTAATCTCATTGCACAAAGTGTTATCATAGGAAATCGATTGCAATCTTATATTGCGACAGGTGCTCCTTTATGGTTAACAAGTCTCTTTGATTCTAAGAGTAGTCCTTCCTCTGTTTAAGGTGTATTAGGCCTCGTTTTTTTTTTTTTGTCAACCTTACTCTTATAATTGGATCGACAAGGCTCGATCCATAGTCAAATCTCATATCCTAAAATCCCTCTTTTTTTCCTTCCATTTGCATCCGGGAGGAATCGAACCCTGGTGCCTGAGGATTTGTAAAGTGACCACTACCACTGGACCACCTGTCCTCGGCTAGGCCTCGTTTTTGTAGAGGTAATATTGTTTTATTAGGGTAAAGCTTTTCTATAGCTAACTTTGCAGATATAGGCTGTTGTAAACCTCTTGTTCTGGCCAAAGGTTTGGCTTGGAAAACTGTCTTTGGAAGTCGTGCCTGAGAGAAATATCTTGAGACGTTATTGAATCCTTTTTTCTTATTACCAAGAGTGTATTATACATATGGAAGTGCTTCATACCTTTGGATCCTAGATTATTCTTTAAATCATTTTGCATTTTTTTTGTTCTGAGCCAGACCGACTAATTAGCCAAATTTCTATATAATATAGATAGTGAGACTCGATCCCTGCATATGCAAGTACATCTGTTTTTAGTAGAATTACCACATGTCACTAGATTAAATTCCATATACAAAACATTTTACTTAAAGCAAGAAAATTTTAATAAAATATTTATTTTAAATTCATTTTGATCATATACGGTTCATTTTAAAATACTAATGTTGATCAGATTAACTTCAAAAAAGTAATTGAAATAAAATAAAACACTGATTTTGAAAACATTGAAATCAATAATAGAAATTCAACTGATAATAATTGAAATTTCCATATTCATTACAAATTTAGTGATAGCTTTAGAGATTTGTTACCTATCTCTTTGAAAATATTTATAATTTTAAATCAAAACATAATTTTTAAAAATTATAAACCAAATGTACTATTTTCATATTCTTTTGTTAAATATTTCTATAAATTAATATCAATGAAATAATAAATTTTCTAAATCCCAACATAGTATTTTTTATTTTTTGTAACTCAGGAGTTCTCAAATCTTATGGGAGGGGTTTGGACTATATTTTAAGGGTGGTGCAGCTCACAGATAGACCCTCACCTTCGGGTATTCAAATGGCTGGGATTCATATCCGTATATGGGTGATTAGGAAAATGTGTTTTAGTTTCGCATAATTGGGGAATCGAACCTACGAACTTTTTAAAATCCTAGGCCCGCCCCCGATCATTTGACCAAAAACTCATTGTCGAGTAATTTAAAGAATTTTTACTGTACCTATAAAATAAAAATAAACTAAAAAAGGTTTTTCCAACCGATACAACATGACCACATTCAATGATTCTTCACATCTTGTGAAGAAGCCACAAAAATGGTGTATCTCAATTTTAATTAGTTTTAACATAATCAAATTCAAACTGTAAATACATATAAAATCATCCCAAGTTATTGAAACAGGTTTAATAGTGGGTTTGGAGATGATTAGAGACAAGAAGAAACGAGAACTAAAGAATATAATTATTCAAAAGCTGTGCAAGAGATACATATTGTTTTAGCAAAATATTTTGTTATGAATTAACAAATTAAAAATAAAAAGAAATATTATGTTATGGATAAAAACATATTTACTAAATTTTTTTTTGGTCGTGAAAACATCTTTACTAGATTATCAAATCAAATCTCTCTAAAAATTTTATTAATCAATTAAGTTTTTTTATTAGATATAAAAATATATTTGTATCATTTAGAACCCTAATTTGAGGGTTAAATTGTAAGATCCAATTCGATGCTCATGACTCATGAGTTTTAAATTTGAAAGTTGAAATAAAAAAGAGATAAACAAAAACTGTTTTTTTTTGTGACGAAAGAATACTCCACGTATTGAGTTTTGGACAGAATCCCTAATCTGAGTTTTGATGGTTTTCTTGCGCATGAAGTCAGCTACTGTTCTAGATTTTTTGGCCATTAATCAAAGCCTTTTTTTGCCTTTTTTCCACAGGCGAGCGGTGACATATGTGATCTGCGGAGTCACAAGTTTTTCCCTAATTCTCTGTATTTTTTTGGATTTAAACATTGGTAGCTCTTGTTAAGTTGCCGGATAGGGAATTATATGATTTTGTTTTGTGATTGCTTGTTGTGCATGTTAATAGATTTTGGTTAACCATTGGTTGTTGGACGTTAAAGAGATGTTTTGTGGTTGTATAAGAAATTTTTATAAAAAAATGTGAAAGGAAAGAGTCTGATATATATGCTACATGTTGTTGTCTTCCATAGGAAAGTCTTTTAAAAATTGATATAGAAGGATCAAAACTACTAGCCGTTGAATAAGAAGAAGATTGCTGGACTAGAGTTGACCGAAAAATTTGCTACAGTCCACGAACCGCTGACAGATTAGAAAAAATTAAAGTTACCGACCGGTGTCTCACCGGATGAGACTGAGAAGGCTTTACGGAGGATGGTTGAACCATTTGTTTACGAATTTAGCTGCTACTAGTAATTCAATCTAATTGGTACAATTTTGGGAAAACACAAATTGTATGTTGATGTTTTTCTGTGCATAGGACAATGTGTGAATTAAGTTAGGAGATTTTGTACCTAAACTCAAAATCCAACCGAAATACAATATTATTCCAAATGAAGCCTGATTTCTAGAACTCAAAAAACCAGAAATCTAAACAACCTTAAATGGAACCGAACCGAATAGATAGACTGTTAATCATATATATGTAGTGTAAGTGATACAAGCAAGCTTATTTGAAGATTTAATGATGAGCAATCCACAACAAAGTGTGTCTCTGCTTGTGTAATTCCCTTTATAAGAACAAAGATAACATAAACAACGGATCAGTATGTGTGTAGTTTAGATGAGAGTGCCCGTTGGGATTAATGCGTCCTTGATAACAGTTACTATTCCACTCTTTATGAAATATCCTTCACTCTCTCTTGCTGCCTCTTGCACATTGTCGCTGTTTATGATCTGGGCCAAATTTCAGACCAAACCCAGTTTTAAAACCAAAGCAAGTCCTGACAAAGCTGCATATCGTATGTGTATGAAAACTAACCTTGACATTGTCACCTATACGAGCGTTTTTGTCGATGATGGCCCTTTTGATGTGCGAGCTTTTCCCGATACCTATGGGTACACTCCCTTTTGCGGTTAGGAGGCTCTTTTCCGAGGCGGTCTAGGCAGTACAATGTTAAAAGAAGACATTGTCATCAAAAGGTTTGATAGTATTTATAAAGAGGATTGATTGCAAGAGAGATGGAGAGTTGTATTTACCTCGTAATAGTCAGCTCCCATTAATAAGGAATCTTCAATGATAGCACCTTCTGATATACAGGAACGAAGTCCAACCACAGAGTGGTGGATTTTGCAGTTCTGCGATGGATATGAATAGGCGTTTGGTGATTTGTGTGGCTGTAAAGTGGCATATAGGAGAGGAGCTATTGATTTTTTACCTTGATAACACAGCCCTCACCGATGACACTGTCAGTGACATCAGCATCAAGCATCTTTGACGGTGGTAAATATCGTGGCTGTGTGTAGATTGGAGCAGAACGATCATAGAAACTGCCTCAAGAATACAGGAAAAGTTAAGATTTCATTCAGCAGATACAATAATGTATATTCTACTTGGTACTCGGGTTGCTATACCTGAAATCAGGAACTGGTTTTTTGGTTATTCCAAGATTTGCGTTGTAGAATGCCTCTATAGTACCGATGTCTTCCCAGTAACCATCATATAGGTAAGCTTGCACCTGCAAAACATAATCAAAGTCAGCAGTTTTTTCTTCTGCATAGCATCATCAACTAAAAATAGTTGTTGAATACGAAAGGAAACAAAAGGGCAGCAGATACTTGTGAAGCAACCAGAATACAAAGTTCATGTATTAAGTGAATAGTGGCCAACGTACTAACCCTCAGTCCAAGGGAAGTGGCACCCGGAATGACTTCGCTTCCAAAGTCATTAGCTCCAGGAAACTTGTTCCCTAGTAACTCTAACATTACATCTTTGCTAACAACATAAATACCCATACTAGCAATGTAAGGCATCTCCTTGGCTCTCTTATCATCAAGACCTAGAATTGTTGTGTCAACCTAGAATCCAGGAAATTGAAAATTTATTTACAAGCTTGCAAGATATGCCAGAGAACGTTTTATTTATACTTATTTCTATTTTTACCTTCATGGCCTTTAGTTGCTCTCCCTTTGGTTTTTCGGCAAATTCAACTATGCGTCCTTCCTCATCAATCTTCATCAGCCCAAAAGCAGTGGCTCGTTCCTCGTCCATGGGCAATGCAGCTACTGTGATATCTGCATCAGTCTCCCTATGTGCTTGAATGAACTTCTCATAGTCCATTCGGTACAAATGATCCCCAGCAAGAATCAGATATTCCAAAACATTATGTTCCTCGAACAACCACAGGTATTGCCTCACTGCATCAGCTGTCCCCTAGACAACCGCATGTTACATGAACACATTTAAAAACTCCACAAGCCACAACAACATCAATAATACGACATTATATGCAACATAGAAATCCTGGATTGATTGATTACTTGGAACCAGTTGGGGTTTTCAGGACTTTGTTGAGCGGCAAGGACTTCCACAAAACCTTCATTCTTGTAACCTCCCATGTTAGTCGCATAGGCTCGAGAGAGATGGCGATTCAGAGATGCGGAATTGAACTGTGTAAGGACATAGATTTTGGATATGTTGCTGTTGAGACAATTGCTCACAGGAATATCAATAAGCCTATAGTTAGCACCAAGAGGAACAGCTGGTTTGGCTCTCTTTTTGGTAAGAGGATAGAGACGAGTTCCAGCACCACCTCCTAAGATAATCCCCAAAACACTCTGCAAATGTAACATCATAAGAATACTCAAGTGATAATCACAATTCAAAACCACTAATCCACATATACAAAGAAAACTCAATTCCAGTTCAAAATGATAATTACACAATCATACCACTAACCCCGTAAACACTCTGCCATTGTAACAACACCATAAGAACATTAGCACAAAATCAAGTTTCTAGAGTTTACTTAAGTAACAAGATCACTATAATACGCATCCTCTAAGATAATCACAATCCAAAATCACTAATTCCTATACAATAATCAAAATTCAAGTTCAGAGTAATCTCAAGTACATTCCTCAAAGTTGAAACAGTGTTCTTCTTCACTTAAATAATTATAAAACGATACTCACACTACTCGCATCAGGATCCAGACAAGTTTGCGAGTTTTGAGAATCTGAAACGGCTTTAGGAGACACGATCATCGGATTTCTCGCTCGGCCACGAACAAGAGATTCTCGGCGACGGAACAGCCTAGCTCTGAGTGAAGTCTTCTCTTCAGATGAAGCTACAGAATGTGAGAAAGAAAGACTCCTCCTCGTGGGAACAACCTCCGTAGCTAAGACGGTGGAATCGGAACTCGAAGCAGAAGCAGGTAGTTTTAGAACTCCAATCGCAGCCATTGTAGTCTCTCTCTTTCTCTTTGTTTCTGTGAATTGATTTCGCTGTGCGATGAAATTCTCAGTGATCAAATTTCAGAAGTTGAGTGAGAGTTGGACTCTGTTTTGTTGTCTTGTGATTGTGGGAAAGTGAAAAAAGGTCTTTACATGTTCTAATTTTTTATTTAAATTATTTTGCGATGGGGTCTCGGGAACCGTTAGCTTTTCCGCTGATTGCTTACTGTGAAATTACGTAAAAGCCCCTTTGAGTACGTTACGTTTTTTATTTTCTGGCGGGGCAAAAATAGCAAAGGAACTATGGGCCAATATAACTGAACTATGGGCCCATTTTATCATTGAAATCTTCAAGACGACAAATCCTCTGGGCCAATATTGGTCCGGGTCGGGTCTTCACCCACCCGCCAATCAGAGAGACTATAGCACGCCTGGTCGGGTCGGATTCGGTTCTATGTCTTTTCGGATTCAGATTTTAGGAATTAGAAAATTAAAACCCGTTCGAATATTTTTTATTTTTGGATTCGGTTTGGTTCGAATATCTCTGAGTTTGGATCGATTCGGGTATATATATGAAGATCCAAAAATTTTCAAATTCGGTTCGGGTCCGATTGAAGTCCGAATATTTTTATATAATTTATTTTAAAAAATTTTAAACTAATAAGTATTTAATAAAAAAATTCAAAATCAAATTTTAACAAAGATTTTTGAATATTTTTACTTAATTTGATGTTAAATTACTAATATATTAAGATTTATTATTTTAAAATTAAACATTTAAATTTAAATGATAAAATTGTAAATATAAATAATAATTTCTAAAATTATAATTATATTTTGGGTATTGGGTATCTATTCAGTTTTCTATTGGGTTCAAGATCCAGGTTTTTGAGTTTAAAGAGGTAGGACCATTCGAATATTTATGTCTCTTCGATTCGGGTTCAGGTCTTATATATATAGTGCAAATGATTTTGACGAGTTTTGACTTCTGCATTTTGGGTTCTTCTTCCACACTTAACAAAAATGAAGCTCGTGTCATTTCATTCTTGAGCTGAGATTGCAATTAAATTGGAACGGAATAGGTGTTTGATGAAGTTGCAGAACGAAAGTGTATCGATCGAGCTGAAGAAAGGTACTGTTTTCCATGGCTGATCTATCGATTACTTGATTTCTAGGTTTTGTTTCTCAAATTTGTAATCCCCAATGTCGAATTTTGCTTTATACTTAGGATCATGAGCAGTTGCATTGTTTCTTTTATACAAATCCACAGACCTATTCATGTATTAATGTTTCAATGTTTGTGACATTTCTCTGAATTTATGGTGTTTTCAAATTTTTGTTTTCAGGTCTGATGTGAGCTTGAATACACACTTAAAAGACTGTTAAAGTGACTTTGATTACAGAGAATGCTCCAAGTGGTAAGCTGTTTCTACTGGTATGAGTTTTTTGAATATCTTATTCGCTATATCTTCTTGTTCCTTCATTCATTGATCCATCTTGATGATCTTGTTGAAGGCAAGAGAACCCTTGGGATTGTACCAAGTTATGCTTCTTCTTTTTTATGATCTCAATTAATTTATCTTCTTATTCTTTCCTTCAGCGATTCATCTTGATGATCTTGTTGGATGCGGTCGTGGTTGTGGCAGAGACCAATAAACCTCTAAGGTCAGTGACTAAATTTTGTAGAATGCAAAACTAATTTATGCAAGGAAAGAAACACATTGCTGGCCAAAATTCATACATATATTCACTAGTTATTATGTTTTAGAATGTGGAGATAGCAGTAAGTTGATTTGGTGGCCTCAGAGCTTTATTCATATGACTAATACAATAATACTAAACACAATCGACTCTTTTTAGTCTTTTTTTTTCTTTGGTTTCAGAGAAAACATTGGTCATCATGCTCCATCAACCTTTGTCTTTCACATGATTGTGCATTTGGGTTCATGATCATAAACCGGTTCCCCAATATAACCATAGGGATGACATGGGTAGGGAAATGCAGAAGGTACACCATATCCTTGAATCGGAGGGCATGGATAACACAACGGCACGGATTTAGGCTCTGGAGGTTTCTTATCACCTTCTCCTTTCTTACCATCTCCCCCTTTCTTCTCACCTTCTCCTTTCTTATCATCTCCCCCTTTCTTATCACCTTCTCCTTTCTTATCTCCTCCTTTCTGATCACCTCCTCCTTTCTTATCATCTCCCCCTTTCTTATTATTATCTGGCTCTTTCTTTGGTGGTTCAACTTTGCTCACACTAACAAGCTCTGCAAAAGCGACCTTCTTTCTGATTTTTTTGATCAGGGGGATCATGTCAACTTCATCACCGGTGACCTCTATCTGGTTCCTGTGATCACCTTTTATTTCCACTCCGGACACACCTATAAACCATTGCATAAATCATTACACCCAACAAAGGTTAGTTTCCTTGATTCGATGTTTAACAAAGTATGTTAGTTGCTCTACGAAACTACATATCCCTTAGATTAGTCGGGCTTGTTTAGATCACCCTAAAGGTTAGTATTCTCTTTGTGAAAAGGTCTTCTTACCTTTGAACTTAACTGCTTTTGACATTGCCTTTGCTCTGGTTCTGTCATCGGTCATACTCACTCTTATCAGAATCTTTTGCTGCATTTGAGAAATTATATCTTGTAACATTAGTCAAAGAAAGCCATATATATACACACACACAAACCTATTTGCTTGTTCTTCAATTCATAATACTTGCCTTCATCTTCTTGTTTGCTTGAGAATTTGCTAATTCTCGGAATGTTTGCTCTGAATATTTGCGTTGAGCTTCTGGTGACAAATACAGTTCTGAAGAATTATGTTTGATTGTGGTCACTTTCTACTCATCAATTAGTTAGTCATTGTCGATATAGTTTAGATATCGTTTTCAGTTTGTTATGAACAAGCGAATATATCCATAATTCTTCTTTCTTTAAAGCTAGTTGCTAGTTCGTGCTAGCTTCTTCGCAATTCATTGGTTGCAATATATTAAAATAGACAGTTGTACTTTGTTTGGGTCAACTAATGAGAACTCTAGTTGAAATGTGGGAAGAAAGAACAAAATGGTGACGTTCATATAGTAGATTTGTTTAACAATACCAATATTCCGAGTTTTACATATATTACGAGAAGTCATTTTTAAAGTGTTTGTTCTCGTACCAAGATTAATGAGTAAATTTTTAAACTCTGTTGAAGGGGTAATGATCGGTTGATCTTTTAAGTTAACAGGATCGAGGCGGCCCGATGTCTGTTCCCTAAATTCTCTTTAATTTTCCACATGTATTTATTGTATTTATTGCTAAAATTATTAGCTAAATCATCTAAACCAAAAACTTTGACGAGATCCGTTGTAATTTGTGTTTTTTTTTACTGCATAAGAATGGTGTAAAACATATTTTGGATTTATTGTAGAAAACTGTTGTATATCTTACCAACAACACCGACTATTTTCTCATGTATCTTTAACGAAAACTATTTTAATTCATTTTCTTGTCCTGTACGAATAAATAAAGGGTTTTGTAAAAAGAATTACTAATAATTTAACCTCCAAAGCAATTATATTTACCATATCAAAAACAATTGTCTAATATAATCATCTGCTTTCAATATCAAAATTTTATAACTCTAATAAATAATATGTTATGTTGAAGTTTTTGTGACATAAGAGTTCAAATTAATCTAATGTACAGAAAAAAGTATCTTCTGTAAAGTTATTTGGGAAATTGTTATCTTTTTAAGCAAGTGTAGAAACAAAAGTTAGTTAGAACTTGAAAGTCTAATAAGTTTTCATTTATATTCATAATAAAATAAATAACAAACGTTTTAAAACTAATATAGTAAGCAATTATTGGATGATTGGCTTGCTTAAGCCAACAGCTTTCAAATATCATTTTCAATAGAAACAATATTTAATTTTGTACTGTGTGCCATGCATGAATAATATTGTTTATCATGTAAAATAAATACTAAAATTTCAAGTTTTCGGGTTGTGTTCATGTTATAATCATGTTCTTCAATAGTATTTTTTTAATAAAGAAATTGTATCTAAATTTATGATGGAAGGAAAACATCAAGAGTTCTAAACCAACTAAGAATTTTTTCCCCGAATTGGTTCAATGGATTCATAATTCAACAACCCATGAGATCCGACTAATCTAAATCCATTTGACTTGAATCCTATGTCCTTTTTACTTAATTAAAATCATTTTAGACATTTCTAAACCTATTAATTCTTCTGTATTATTTATTTAATTAGATGAACAGAATATTCTTACATTTTGTATCAAGATATTCAATGTTCCATGTGCCTCTTCATCTTTTTTATATATACTTATATTTCTATATGCATGTCTCCCTAACTATGTTCAATCTTTTTGATTATGTGTTAGGTTAGATTTAGATGATTTGATTACTTAAATGATGATGATTTATGTTATTTTTTTTTGTTAGATATACTCTCTCTGTTTCAAAATAGATGATGTGTTCGATTTTTGCACGTAGATTAAAAAATTATTTAATTCTTAATTTTTTGAATTAAAAATACTACTTTAAAGTCTCAAAAGTGCGAACATCGTCCACTTTGATCATGGGTTGTAAAGTAGATGGTAGTTTCTCACGACATTCAAACACACAGTTGAGCTCCTTAGGTGCTTCTTTATTGACAATGTGGTTCAATGCATCAAGGGTTCCAGATCCATAACAAACATGGTTTGCTTTTGCACTTCCATCTTGGCCAAGACTCTTTGAATCCACTTCTCTGCATAGATACAATGCACACAATGGAATAAAACTGGCATCTAAACCACGGAGTACTCTTAAAGCGCTGACCAGATCGGTAGTTGTGTACGCCCAACATAAGATGTGGAATAGCTGGTCTCTTATAGGACCACAAATCGTCTCCCATGATTTGATTTCCAGTAATTGTTCGAAAACCATAAAAACAAATCCAACATAAGTTGAAAATAAGGTATTAAAAAGAGAAAGAGTTCAAGAGTTCAATATGCGTATCGAGTCATCTGTTAACCAGCCCAAAAAGACAACATGTTTGTCATCAAACAGCTTCAAAGAGTCTTTGCGGCGGCTCATGTCTCTTGTAAGTTGAAGCTTCTCCTCCTCCATAAGCAATTTCAATTGCTTAGATTTTATTTTTGACACCATATTCTTTTCTAGGCACTTCAAAATTTTCTTGGGTAGACGTGTTAGATTAGGTCTTTCTGGTGGACGAAACTCCTCGTCATCGGAATTATTGTATATATCCATATCCTTAAAAGAAAAAGAAAAAAGTAACGAATAAACCATAAAACCTCTTGGACATAAGCCTTTTGGACATAAAACAAGCCAAAATTGAACACGAATCTCTCAACAAATGAATGAAAAATCAAATGAAATAGATCAAACTTCACCGGTTTTTTGTGCCACAGAAAATGTTGCTAAAAGAAACACAATGAATCAGAAAATCCCACAGATTAAGATTATGTGTTATGTCAGATTAGATTAAAAAATTATTTAATTCTTAATTTTTTGAATTAAAAATATTACTTTAATTCTAGATAATAATTATTTAACCAATTAAAAATCAATATGTACTTCAAATAATAAAAATAGATAAAGATATAATAAATATTGCATTAAAAGCGGAAAAAATTAAATAATTTGGAACAAATTTTTCCTTTAAAACATCATATATTTTGGAACGGATGAAGTATTATGACTCTAATTTCTAATCTTATTCTAGGTCACAATTCCACCTCATGGCTTGCTTCATCTTAATATTCAATCTGTTAATGAGAAAGACAGAGAACAAGGATGATGAAACTCTTAGAGGTTTTAGAGAACCTAAATAAAGAACTCATTTGATGGATACACATTTTTTGAACTGCAAAATTCCATTTTTATCTATTTTTTGCCAATATTAATTAAAGGTATCAATTTTAGATTCCTTATATATCGTTGTTCCATCAAATTATCTCTCAAAAAAATTTCTTTCTCTCTCTCATTCTCTTGCCAAAACTCAAAAAAATTGATTCAAACAAAATAAAATCTTTCTTAATTCGATTAAACTTTTTCTTTGGGTTGAAATTCTTATGTATAAAGTTACATTTTGTTAAAGAATTTTGCCATCATTGAGCAAAGTGTTTGTCATTATCTTATGATATTAGATTTTCCAATCTTAAAACTCATTGAGGATTTGTTATAAAGATGTTATCCTTTCGAATGCCATCAATTGGAAGCAATCCATCTGCATTTGCTGCAAAACTAACAGACAATCCAAAGACCGTGGCACAACTCAAATCAGCTGCAACTCCTTCACCTCATAGCACTGTCACATGTGGTTACCAAGCTCACGTTGCAGGGTTCTTTAGAAACGTCACCGTTTTATGGTTCAAGAATCTCATGAATCATTCTCTTACCGTCATGGTTTCAAGTTTAGACAATGACATGAGCTATTGTTGTAAGATTGATCTTGTGAAGCCATGGCAGTTTTGGAGCAAAAGAGGGTCAAAGTCTTTTGATGTTGAAGGAAACTTTGTTGAGGTTTTTTGGGATCTCCGGTCTGCAAAATTGTCTGCAAATGGTAGTCCTGAACCGGTTTCAGATTATTATGTGGCAATAGTTTCTGATGAAGAAGTTGTTTTATTGCTGGGTGATTTAAAGCAAAAAGCTTTCAAAAGGAGTAAATCAAGACCAGCTTTGGTTGAAGGATTCATATATTTCAAAAAAGAAAGTATATTTGGGAAGAAAACGTTTTCAACTAGGGCTAGATTCGATGAGCAAAGAAAAGAGCATGAAGTTGTAGTTGAGAGCTCAAACAATGGAGCTATGGAGCCAGAAATGTGGATAAGTGTTGATGGTATTGTGGTTATACATGTGAAGAATCTACAATGGAAATTCAGAGGAAATCAAATGGTATTGATTGATAAAATACCTGTAATGGTTTATTATGATGTTCATGATTGGTTGTTTGCAACTTCAGACACAACTGCAACAGCAAGTTCAGGGTTGTTTTTGTTTAAACCTGTTGCGGTTGGAGCAATGGTAGATATTGAGAGCTTTAGTGATGCAGAAGAAGGAGATAGTGGAGGAGGTAGTCCTTTGAGTCGCTACAATTCAGCATCAAGTGGTTATGGACCATTGCATGACTTTTGTTTGTTTCTTTATGCTTGGAAAATTGAATGAAAGAACTAGTAATATCATAGTGGTTTCAAATTTTAATCTTTTTTTTCGCTTTTTATTTATTTATAAAATTGGAGTAGAAATTTATGGGTAAATTTATAATAAAAGATATAGGATCTTAAACTTTTACTTTAAAATTCATAATTTTTAAAATCTCATATTACATTTGTGATTTGGATTGAATTTTGATCGTAATTACAGTAATATGCCCACACAGATGAGATCGAGTGGTAGAGCGAAAATGTTTGGAACAGAAGTAATATTTTACCAAGTTCGTACTTCTCTCAAAACTACCGTATGACATTTTAGAGATTTTCAGCTAGTTCTATTTGGTCTTCATATATACTCACTTATGAGAGGATAAAAATAGTATTTTACCCGAATTCAAACCATCCAAATTATATAAATAAAAAACACGTTAATATCATGGAAATGGAACTTAACTCTTCTAAATGTTTTTTTTGTCAACACTTAAGTCGATAATACCAAATTTATAACCAACTTCCAAACTTTTAATTATATTATATGGAGAAAAACGTGAATCTTTAAAGTCAAACTTGAATAGAAAAGATTATATATGTGACATTCAACCACTCAACTAAAAATATTTTTGGAGATATGACATTTAATAATAAACTAATTGAAGAGATATGAAATAGGCATGGTCTGACAAATTGACACCAACTAAACTATGGTGTAGATCCTTTCGGACGGTCAACTTGCACATTATGAAAATCTAAGGTTTTGAGAACCCTTTTATAGAAAAGCCTTTTTATTGAAACCCATTATACAAAAGCCTACTAAATATTTTCCCAAATGACATGTTTTTGTGTCTCTATAGATGGTTGGAAGTATTGTTGGGCCTTTTTGATGTTTCCCTTGTTGGTGGTCAAAGGTCTATTCCTTGAACCTTGGTTATTTTAGTCTCATCTTCCCTTTGGGGTGGTTGTGGTAGAATTGTATTGTAAGCTTAGTTCTATTTTAGTTTAGAGAAAATTGTATGGAATGCTCCCTTTATATTATATAAAATGTTTATATTTTAAATTTTTATACGAAATATCTTTTTTTTTTTAAATGTGGTATTTCGTGTAAGAACATAATATAACGAACTATCTATAGTGAACAATAATATTGTCTACCATGGACATATATAATAATTTTACGGTAGATATATATTTGCTGTTTACGATGGACATATATATGTTATACCATAGACATAATATATAGTGATGTTTACAATAGACATTTACACGGTCTACCGTAGACAACGATGTTGCAATGCAATGTCCCAAAAAAGAATCTTCTACAAATTGAAATATGAAATGTGGTATTTTGTGTCAGATACAAAAAAAATGATATTTCAGATAATTAAAAACATAAAAGTGACATTTTGTATAAATTTATCTTTAGTTTTTATTTTCATTTTTGACGGTGTTGCTAGATATGTTGATCTTGGGTTAGCTCAACATTTCAGTTTTCTATTTTTTTGGGAAGTGTTCTATGAGTTTGGTTTTTCTATTTCCCACCGACTTTATTTTGAATTTTCCATATAAATTTATACTATCTATTCTACTTATATATTTGGCATGACCGACTTTTTTTTTGGTGGTGATTGGGATGAAAGACTTTGTGATTATATATACGATACCCGTAAGAAAAGAAAAAACAACCAATAAAAACATTCTTTTAAAATGTTCTATATAATAACATTAGTATTCAATCTATTCAAATTAAAGTTGCAACTTTTTAGACAAAAGAAAAAAATTTCAAAAAAAAAGTTAACCTTTTTTTCTTAGATTCGGTCGCAGAATTTTTCTCAATCTAGTATATATGATGATTTAGTTAATGATTTTGGTATTGAGGTTCGGTCCCTCTCCATTACATATATTCTCTTCGTTTCAATTTAATTAATGTTTTAAGAAAAAAAAATGTTTCAATATAAGTTATGTTCTCATTTATTAATACAAAAATTAACTCATTTTTCTATGTTGTCTTTGTGTCTTTATGATTTTTTGAGTAGAAATTTATGTTTCTAAGCAATTAATTATTCATAAAAAAAGTTAAAATATATATTTTATAAACTTTCTTAATTTGTATATCATTACCTTAAACATTACTTATATTGAAACAGAATAAATAGTAAATTAAAAATGAGATTTACTAGACCATAAAAGAAAAAATTAAAATGTGGATTTTAGGTTTATTGATCGAAATTTGTCATCAAATAATTGGAAATTTTTTTTGGAATATGAACTAAAATTCAACTAATCTTCAAAAATATGACTAGTCTTATTCTAAATTTTCTAATGAAATTTAAAACATGTCTCATATTCGTCTAGTCAAACAGATGCAACTAGTTCTCAAATAGAATCAACTCAACTAATGGTTCAATTTCTACCACCATGCTACTATTACTTTGGTTTCGTCACTTCTACTCGTCAAATTAAAACATATTATAGGTAAGAGTACCGACCTGCGTGTCAGTGTTACAAAATTCACAAATATCTTTTTGTGTGGACGTTTCTTATTTGGCAGATATTATCATTTTAATCTATTAAATACAAAATATCTTCTTCTTTAGGCAAGATATTTGTTAGTGTGCGTATATTAAAAAAAAACAGATATTTTGGTTTTGTAAGGTCAAAGCAAAGACTTGTTGTTATTGGTCATAAAGTAAAGCAAGCTAAAAAGAGACACTTTTGAGAATCCAGAATCGGAATTAAAGGGAACACTTGTACATCTCCACATAGCGAGTATATTACACTTGAGCGCGTGAGATTATACTCTTAAAATATCTGTGGGGTCCTCTAATAATGGGACTTTTTGCACTTTTTGCCCCAATGTCTTTAGTTTTATCAGCTTATGTCACATGCGTACATGTCCCTTTGCGGACACAACCCACCCATTGTCTATCCTTTAGTTTCATCTCTCTTTTACCCTTTTTCTTACACGCAGCTAAGAGTTCTCTGGAATCATCCAGTTTCTAAATCATTGTTGTTTCTGCTTCAGCACGATCTCTCTCAATACGTGAGTTCTTTTGGTTATTCTTGTCTCTGATTCTTCATTTGAATGATGTTTCCTTTGATTCTCCATCTGTTTTTGGTTGATCTCTTAATGGATCTTTGTTTTTGTTTGGAAGATTAGGGTTTTTGTAACTATAGTTACTAAATTTTCTTAATTAATCTTAGAAGATTGAGTTCACTGCTTTGATGATACTTGTTGATCTGAAATTTGAAGTGTTTCTGTGATTTTATTACTTTCTCTGATCTCTCTTTTGATTTTTGGTTTCCAACTGTCTTATACCTATAAATTAGGAATTTTACTAAAGAAAGTGTTCAAAAGATTGAAACTTTATTTACTTCTGGACTTGCTTTTGATACCAAGTATCCAGCTTTTCTCCTGCAATAGTGTCAACAAGTTGTTAGTTTTGATATAAAAGAACTTACCAAAAGGTTTTAATTCTTGTTCAGTGAAAGGATCTTGAGGGTGAAGGTTGAGCCAAGCATTCAGATTGGTTCAGTTTAAAGATGGGTTATATGTGTGATTTCTGTGGTGAACAAAGATCAATGGTGTATTGTCGGTCTGATGCAGCTTGTTTGTGCCTCTCATGTGACCGTAATGTTCATTCTGCTAATGCTTTATCCAAACGTCATTCGAGGAATTTGGTATGTGAGAGGTGCAATGCACAGCCAGCATCTATTCGTTGTAATGATGAGAGGGTTTCTCTATGTCAAAACTGTGACTGGTTAGGCCACAATGACACAACTTCTACTTCTCAACATAAAAGGCAAACCATCAATTGTTATTCTGGTTGCCCCACGAGTTCCGAACTTTCATCAATATGGCCTTTCTGTATGGATTTGGATACTTCTTCTGCGGGAGAATCTGCGTGTGAGCAAGGAATGAGTTTAATGACAATAGATGACGGTACAAGAGAAAAATCAGGTGTCCAAAATGTCAATGTAGATCAGCCTGAAACCAGTTCTGCTGCACAAGGTATGGATCGTTCTAGTGTTCCAGAAAATTCGTCATTGGATAAGGTAATTAACATGATAGTTTTCATATTGTGGTAGAAACTTAAAAGCAGCTGGGATTTATATGTTTTCTTGGTTGCAGGAGCTTGGAGTATGCGAAGATGACTTCTGTGGCAATCTCATTATGGATGAAGTGGATATGGCTCTTGAGAACTATGAAGAACTCTTTGGTACAGCCTTCAACTCTTCAAAAGATCTAATAGAACACGGTGGAATTGGAAGTCTTTTCGAGAAACATCAAACTCCTGAGGTTCTTTCAACATTCTTCTCCTATCAGAAACTAGTATCACGAATGAATAAGATGAACTGAGAATCTTATGCTATTTCTCTGAACAGGGCTCAATCCAAGGAAATGCAGTGCAGCAGCCAGCCATTAGCAATAATGCATCTGCAGATTCGTTCATGAGTGTTAGGACCGAGCCAATAATCTGCTATTCATCAAAGCCAACTCATTCAAATATCTCCTTCTCTGGAGTCACGGGAGAAAGTAATACTGGAGATTTCCAAGATTGTGGAGCGTCATCTATGCAACAGCTTTCGAGAGAGACACAACCATGGTGCCCAAAAACAACACAGGAGATTCATGCTTTGGCACATGCAACAACACGTAACAACGCTGTTTTGCGTTACAAGGAAAAGAAGAAGGCTCGCAAGTAAGTCTTAAACCACCTGAAAATGGAATTTTTGATTCATCATCACAAAGGTTACCATTGCTAATGTTGTTCATATTTTGTATATGATAGGTTTGACAAGCGAGTGAGGTATGTCTCTAGAAAAGAAAGGGCTGATGTAAGACGACGTGTGAAGGGACGGTTTGTTAAGTCAGGTGAAGCTTATGATTACGACCCACTGAGTCCAACAAGAAGCTATTGAGGATGCCACAAACCCCAAAACAATGAAGAACCAACAAAGTGAAGATATTAGACAAAGAGATGTAACTACTGGGCAGTTTTCGGTCTCAATAGCATCATTCTTGCTTAGAAGGCTCATGCTGCTGCCTCTTTTGGCATTAAGTTTATCTTCTTTTGTCATTTGGCTGCTTCAACATGACCTAATAGCAGACCTTACCCATATAAGGAGCACGGTCCTTCAATTTTGTTCTATTGTAGCCAAGGCAAGACAACGAAATGTATGCCTTAATATTTGTATGTAAATCCGCATATGCTTTGCTAAATTGTTTGTACTATTTATCCTGTAAGAGATTAGAGTAACAAAGAGGTCATGCTTCCATATTTACTACTGTATTGGTTAATGATACTGAAGTCTTTTCAAAAGCCGAACACAAGACAACCTTTTTGGTACTTTGATATAACATTATCTGGCTTTTAAGTTCCCTTTGCACTACAAAAAAGATAAAAATAAAACTGACAAAAGCTGAATGATACCACAAAAATTTCAAGTTTGCTTGTCCTGTAACTACTTGTGTAAACTCTTTGAGAAGTACTCAGTCTTCATAACTTTCATCTCCTGACATATTAGCAAAATCATCTCCCTCGTTTGTTTCCTGCATACATATTAGTTTCAAGTTTAAGGCCGGAGAGTGTAAATCAGTATGCAAGCCAGATGATTTCAGAGCAGTAGAAAAGCCTGAAGGGATACCTCTTTTTTGTCCCAATCCTTCAACCTTGGGTTTGCTAACATGTAATTATCACGTAAAGGAGCCCAAGCTGGAACTTCGTCTTCGTTGGAGTGTTGACCCTGCACCATCGATTGAATTTCACTAGTAAGAATATTTTCAATTTATGACTAACAGCTATCATTCTATAGTTGCCAGATCAGACAGAATATTAGTTTACTCAAGATAAAGCATATTCAAGTCAAGAGTGAGAGATATGTCGAGATCAAGGATATCAGGGGAGAGAATGAGAGTTGCCAAACCTTGGCATCTGTTTTAGATGTTTTCCCTAGCTCTGAGAAGAATGCTTCTTTTCTTCGCTTCTTAAGCTCTGAACAAAACAGGTTTAAAAGACAAAAATAAGACAGTGGATACAGAAAAGTTACATACCCAAAGATCAATATCTAAACCTACCTTTAGCATCTCTTGACCTTGAAGGATTCAAACCTTTCTGAGCATGTTGAGCCTTGTTTACCTGTTTGAAAACAACAAAGTTATAATCAAAGAAATCACTCCAGGAGAAATAAAAATAAGCACCTAAAAAAAAAAGACATAGAAACAATCTTACAGCATTAAATAGTTTGACCACTATGATTCCAGGAGTTCATGTACACGAAACTGAGTCAGTACTAAAAGAGAAGAAAACACCAAACAAACTCTTAAGAGAGTAGTGTTAAAATGAAGCAACAATACCTCCTTTAGTAGCAACACCAATAAGAATCTTTTCATGAGAATCCAAATAAGTTTCAGGTTTAACATGTCCTTTCTCAGCAATCTTAAAAGGAAATTGTTACAGTAAGTCATCATCAAAAGCAAGAACAGAAATAAGAATACCAAAAGAATAGTGAATACAGAGCCAAAATCATACCAAATGTTTAGCCTTTTTGGCTTGACCCTTAGCTTGCCGATCAGCATCTTCTTCAGCTAGCTTCTGTGCAATAAGATGCTTATGTGCTGATAAAACTGGACCCTGTTACACCAAACCCAACACTTGTAAAGCTTTTGCCTATCTCAAATTAAAGTTAGGATATTTAGTAAAGTAACACACCAATGTATCATCTCCTTTGGTTTTCTTCATGATAGCTTTAAAAGCTACTTTGAATGCGTTGCATCCATCAGTAGCAAACTTGGTGATTCCAGATTGAATCTCCCCATGATCTTCCCCATCGGAAGCCTCATCGTTATCCGAGCCTTCTTCTTCTTCAATTTCGTCGTAATTTGGTCCCATGTTGGCATCAGTGAAGATCTTCTCACGAATTGTTACTTCTGGTGGTTCCTTCGTTTCATCTTCTTCATCGGAATTGTAATCACGAGCTCTCTTCTGAAATAGCTTTTGATTCTTCATGGTAACTTTAAACCTCTCGGAAGAAGGTAATGTCTTTAATTTCTTGTTCCTCGCCGCTTTTGAACCTTTCTTTACTCCGACTCTTCGCTTCTTACTTCCTCTATCTGACACCGCCATGTGACCTTCTTCTCCGGTAGACATGGTTTCGTCGATGACTTTGATTTTTCACGGCGGCAAGATATGAGATTGTAGGGTTTTGCTTTGTGTTTTTTATCCCTTAAACCTTTAAGCAAAAAATGTTTTCGGATATTCATTTCCGGTTAAATTCGGTTTGATAGTGGAATTTCGGGTGGAGTTTGATATTTGGATTTGGGTATTATTTTAATTTCACTAAAAACAGTTTTTAATTTCAGAAAATTAAAAAATATTGTGAGTTTTTTTTAAAAGTAATTAGGATGATATTAACTAATAGTTTTATCTATTTAATTATTGATAAAATATATATTTTATCTATAGCTTAATTCCAAATCATCTTTAAAATTATTTATTTATATGCAAATGATATGTAATAGAATATAATCGAATTCCGATGTTATATTGTTCCAATTTTATCGAATGTCTCCAAAAAGACAATAAAATCATATAAAATTGCAAGTGATCTTTAGTCTAGTGGTTGATGGTAAGTCTACTAAAAGCAGACGCATTTGCATATCTAGAGATCGAGTTCTACTGTCTATATTATTATGTAAGAATTCGGCTAATGGACCGGTCAGTTGTGACCTAATATTAACAAGAAAAAAATCATATAAAATTTATTGTTCAATACCATCTCTTCTAATGGAAAATGATGAAAAATAATAATCTGATTAACATTTTAACTTCACCCTGTTTTTTTTCATGCCCTTCTGATTTTTTTTTTTTTACATTTCCAAAACAACTTTCATTTTCCAATTTATTGACTTCACTTTATTACAAAACAACCCACATGTTTCCAAGATATTTGCTTAATTTCCACTAAACGAATCACTTATCCCACTCTCCCCAACCAATATGAGTCATAATCACTTATTTTCCAGATAGATTTGTCATTTGTTAAGATTTACAGTGAATTAACAAATATTATATGATCACATAGCCGTCGTGTTGCTCTTCATCGTAGTTATCGTCGCTGCTGATTCACCAACACAGCTCACAACAAAACGTCCTCGTTTATAGGACCCTCTCTCTTTCTCTCTCTCGCCAGTGATATTGTACAATCAATTGTCATTATTCACAACGACTCACTCCTTTAAGCTCCCTCCATTTTTGACTCTCTGGATTAAACAATCAAGGTAAGCGATTTCCATTAGATCTCTGCATTTTTCTCGTGGTTTCAAATGCTTAAATATGGATCTGGCTCTTGATGATGATGGGTCCACGTGTTGACTTTTACTGCATTAACCATTTGGCTTTCGTCGCCATTATTGTAGAATATTAATGGCCCATACAGCAGATTCCGTGAATCCAAGAGGTAACAACAACACTCTTCTCTCTGATCCATGTGGCTATTTGTGAAAAAGTTTTGTTTTGTGTATAAACGGAATTTTGTTGATGAACAGATGTTTGCATCGTTGGTGTTGCACGTACTCCAATGGGTGGCTTTCTTGGATCTCTCTCATCTTTACCTGCCACAAAGCTTGGATCTTTAGCTATCGCAGGTTTAGAATCGTTTAAAACTGATGCCTTTTGTGCTGAAAAATGCCTTTAGGATTATATAATTTGACGTGCAATTGTTGCTTATCTACTGTTTCAGCTGCTCTGAAGAGAGCAAATGTTGATCCATCTCTTGTTCAAGAGGTTGTCTTTGGCAATGTGCTTAGTGCTAATTTGGGTCAAGCTCCTGCTCGTCAGGCTGCTTTAGGTGCAGGAATTCCAAACTCTGTTATCTGTACTACTGTCAATAAGGTTTGTGCATCAGGCATGAAAGGTGAGAAATATGGACTTTTGGACTCTGCTTTTTTTCAGAATTTTGATTTGATTATCTGAACAATGTTTTCCTGGTTTTTGTGTGATATTCAGCGGTAATGTTTGCTGCTCAAAGTATCCAGTTGGGGATCAATGACGTTGTTGTGGCGGGGGGCATGGAAAGTATGTCTAATGCACCAAAATATTTAGCAGAAGCCAGGTAAAATGATGTGTTATTACGCAATGATTTGGTCTTTGTACTCTATGCATCATTGTTTCTAATTCAATTTTGGTATGCAGGAAAGGATCTCGATTTGGTCATGATTCTCTAGTAGATGGAATGCTAAAGGATGGACTTTGGGATGTCTATAATGACTGTGGGATGGGAAGCTGTGCAGAATTATGTGCTGAGAAGCACAACTTCACGAGAGAGCAGCAAGTATGTTGTTCCTTAGCTTTCTCGTATTAAGACTCATGATGCTTGTTGCACATTTTTCTCCTATCAACTAATTATTGGTAGACACTCTGCATAGACCCTCTATATAATCTCCCTGTCTTAGTTCATGTTCTTGAGACCTTGATAATTAAGCTTATTCTCTTTTTGAAACTGTGAAATACATTAACGAGTTTTTTGGTGTCCTGCTGATGAATTTTGTAGGATGACTACGCCGTTCAGAGTTTTGAGCGTGGTATTGCTGCCCAAGAAGCTGGCGCCTTCACATGGGAAATCGTTCCAGTTAGTATATTCTTGTTTTGTTTTGGTTAATGTGATATTCATGGTGAATACAGTAAGTAATAATGGTCGTCCAGGTTGAAGTTTCTGGAGGAAGGGGAAGAGCGTCAGCAATTGTTGACAAGGACGAAGGTCTTGGAAAGGTGATTGATGTCTCCTTTTGGTTATTGATTATGCATTAATTTGGTCTATAGTGAATCCAAATATTTGTTTTTTCTTGTATCTCACTTGCTGCACCTTTGTTTTCCTCTTATTATCACCAATGGCTTATTGAGAATTTTTTCTCATATTGATGTAAAAGGCATTACGCATTGTAAAATGAAACATATGATAACTCTAGAAAATTAGATCTAATTTAGTATGATTTACTCATGTATAGTGTCTTTATATCTCAGTTTGATGCTGCAAAATTGAGGAAACTTCGTCCAAGTTTCAAGGAGAATGGAGGCACTGTTACAGCTGGAAACGCATCTAGCATAAGGTTCTTTTCCTAGATGGCCATATATATATTCTCATCTTTTAGAGAATCCATGCATCTTAAGAAGTAAAATTTTGTTTAGCTTGCAACTTCTTTTTCTCTAAACTAAAAATTGGCTCTCTTTGACAGTGATGGTGCAGCTGCCCTTGTCCTAGTGAGTGGAGAGAAGGCACTTCAGTTAGGACTTCAAGTATTAGCAAAAGTTAAAGGGTACGGTGACGCAGCTCAGGTACTTTACTTATATCTTACCGTCCTTCAAAATATCAGATGTGTGATTCCATTCTTTTAAGTGAAACCCAAACCCTGCAGGAACCAGAGTTTTTCACTACTGCTCCTGCTCTTGCTATACCAAAAGCCATTACACATGCTGGTTTGGAACCTTCTAAAGTTGATTTTTATGAGATCAACGAAGCATTTGCTGTAAGAAAATCTGCCTTCTTCCCCTAAAGAGCAGACTAACAATTGCTATGGCTAATCTTTACTAAATCGACTTCTTATCCGCAGGTTGTAGCACTTGCAAATCAAAAGCTACTTGGGATTACTCCGGTTAGTCTTTTACATCATCAAGTGTCTTAAATCATCATCTTCTCAATTTACTCTAGTGGTTTCACAAACATGGGTTCTGTTCCTGTTTGCCTTAACAGGAGAAAGTGAACGTAAATGGAGGAGCTGTCTCCTTGGGACATCCTCTTGGCTGCAGTGGCGCTCGTATTCTAATCACATTGCTTGGTATACTAAAGACGAGAAACGGCAAGTACGGTGTGGGAGGAGTGTGCAATGGAGGAGGAGGTGCCTCTGCTCTTGTTCTTGAACTCCTTTGACGCATTATGAATCCAGGTTACCTCTCATTCTACGCAGTATCAAAATCGAAAACGTAGAATGCAGGACAGAGAACTGTGTAAAACTCTTGATTTCTTCCCATTTTTCGCTTTTTTCAGGTTGGTAAACTAGACAGACGTATCTATCTTTCTCCAAGTACCAAAAGTCAGTGATATTGCACTTCAAGTTTAATGTTAGTTGGTCCCTGGATAAAGGAGTGATCTTTGATGTTGTTTAGTCTATTTAATCATACGAGCTCGGCTTCCATTTATTACTCGTGACATTTCTAAGTTATGAACTGATTTATCGTATTAATGATTGAGTCACAATACTTCTACCTGGCTAGACTTGAAATATAGAAATAATATGATATCTGATATGTACAAAAGTACATAATGTATATGTATGACAAGAAGTAAGAAAGACATTTTCTGTAAAGGGACCTACTCTCTGCACACTTGAGCGGCATTTCAAGAAAGAAGAGGGAGACTTCAATGAGGCAAACACTGAAGATTTTCTCTATAAAAAAATGTTTCAACTCAAAACTCACTCTGAGACATCTCTTCCAAAGAGTTGGCTGATTGCTTTCCCAGGATCGCTTTGTTTAATAAGAGATTCGCCGACTAGAATCTAACCAAGAGAAAAATGAAATGAACAGTGAAGTAGGATAAGGTGAAGAATCATTAGCAGCCTGAGAAATGTATCTTGAATCAAAAAGTTTGTGAAAGCTTACTGCTTTGACGCCAGCTTCTTGTACGAAGGCGATGTCTTCAGGAGTGAATAGGCCAGATTCTCCAACCACCTACCATGTAAAGAAAGGTTGAGGATAAAAGAACTTCTTGTGGAGTGTGTAAGACCATAAGGGGTAAGAGACGAGAGGGGTGTGAAAACAGCTTACGAGGATGTTTTTTTGACGGATAAGTTCGCCACGTTCTCCTTCAAGTAGCTTCTTTGTGATACCAAGATTTACCTCAAATGTTTCTGAGAAAAAGGGTGATAAGATGGATCAAGAATGACTGTATCTCTAGCTTTAAAGGATGTCTTGTTAGAGTTCTTACCAAGGTTACGGTTATTGATGCCAATGAGCTCAACTCCTTCAATTGCAAGGACACGATCCATCTCCCTTTCATCGTGAACCTAGCGGAGAGAGGTAACCAAGTGAAACATTAGAAAGGGGCAGATGCATTAGTTGAGGCATATATGAACAGAATTTCCGGAGGAAAACTCATACAAACCTCCACAAGTGTAGCCATTCCAAGTATTTTGCAAATCTTAATCATGTATTTGATGTCAAGGTCAGGTAAGATAGAAGCAATTAACAGAACTGCATCTGCGCCTTTGCTTCTACCATAGTATATCTGCCATGCCTCAATAATGAATTCTTTCAATAGTAACGGACACTGCATTTTTTATGACAAGACATCAGAATTTTGCATTTTCATTATTGGATGACAAAGTGTCTGAAGAGGATCATACAGAGAAACCGGAAAAAGGAGAAATCAGGAACCTTTACACCAGCGTCCCTTATAGCTTGCAGGTTCTCATAGCTTCCCTATCAAAAAATATATAGTTCCATTAGAAACAAACTTACCTCATACTTGAAAGAAGGAGAAAAAAATACAAAGATCGAGTTCGTTTTAAAGAATATCTCCTTCAAGGCGTTACCTTGAAGTATTTCTCATCAGTCAAAACACTAAGACATGCTGCTCCACCCTTCTCATAAGCTTGTGCAATTTCAACCTAAGATTTCATCAAGCCCTCAGACATAAATATTTCAATTCCGGAACAAATTCACGTGAACAGGATGGGAAAAAGTGGAAAACTTTCTTACTGGGTTAAAATCTTCTCTCAGGACTCCTTTGCTTGGAGATGCCTTCTTTACCTCAGCTATTAAACCAGGCAACCCGGTTCTTTGATGAGCAGATTTAAGAGCACCAATGAAGTCTCTAGCAGGAGAAACATTTTCCAGAGCCTTCTTCAGTGTGTAAAGAGGCTTTCTCTCTTTTATCTGTCAATATAGCTACCTTCAGAATCAAAGCAACTCGAGTAATAAAAGAAAGCAAAAACATTAGCACACTTCTAATTTTATACCTGACCAAGTTCTTTATCCTTGTGCCATACAATCTCTTCCAATATGTTACGAGGTGTGTTTCCTTCGTTCTGGAGACGAAATTCAAAAGGTCCAACGTAATGCAATGGAGGTCCAGTGGGTGGTCTTCTCCTAATCCTTATACCTTGACTTTCAACTACTTCATTTTGATACATTCCCACTTCTGAATCATTGATCTTAAGATCACTTACTTTACCCTCCAATGCTGAAGAAACACTATCAGAACCTTCAGTGATTCCAGACTAACCAAAACAAAAGCTAACTTAGTTCTCAACATTTACATAGTTTTCTTCAATCATCATAAAAAAGCTAACTTTTTTTTATAATCTGAATTTGGGAACTCCTGAAGCTGAAAGATATTAATGCCAACTCGAATTCTTGAAGATTTGAATCAATTGATCCAACGCTAAGAAGATGGAACTGGAAGAAAAGGAAACCTTTTGAGCACGAAGAGGAGTACATGAAGAGGATTTGGTTAGTCTATTGTGGAAATTAAACGGAGAGAGGCGCCGTTGAATGGTGGAAGAAGGGAAGGGCTGAAGAGAAAGCAGAGCTTCCATTTTTTCGGTGAGTCGTTTCTTCGCTTCGCTGCTCTCGCCGGCAAATGAAATGTGTGGAAGAGAGTTTTGTGCGGCGGATTATCATCAGAACTGGGTCCCATTTTCATCAAAATGACACGTGTGCCTGACCCTTTTGAGGGCATGAGGCGTTTGGGTACTAGGATCTTCTGATTTTGGTTCGGATTAATTTTCTTTTTCTGATTTTATTTATGTAATAATCCCTTTTTAGTTTAGAGAATGAATTTTAGACTAAGAAATTATTTTTTTTCTTTTTGATAAAAATTTATATATAAAATTTTGTCGATTTAGTGATTTTATAAAATTATTATTCGCATTAAGAAAATTTTTGATTGATAGTTGGATGTTTATGATTTTATTTTGAATTTTGGTTAGTAAAATCTAAAACAAAAACGTATTTTTAAAAAAGTAATATAAAAATTGTAGTGGTTATTTTACAAATCTTCAGGTATCGGGTTTGATTTTTCCCGATAAAAAGAAAAAGAGAAATAGGTTTTAAAATATGAAATTTGGTTGTATATCGGATTTTGTCGTTTTATTTATTATTTGAAGAAAAATAGTAAGATTGACAAAGAAAAGTAAAAACAATCCAAAAAATGGTAAAAGTATCCAAATACATTAAAAGATGTATACATTAGTTACCGAATTATTTAATGGATGATCCCACAGTAAAGAAGATAAGTTTCAGATTGTAAAAACCCAATGCATTGTGTAATTGGGGAACTCCGACAAACAACTAGAGATTGAGAGATAACAAACACACAAAGACAAAATAGGAAAATAAAGAGATAAAATATCAAAGGCTGTGAAGAAAATCGATTTGAATGATGTCGACGTAATCGATTATTCACCAAGCCCGGTTTTATAACAAGTGCATTTGCACTGAACCCATGTCCAAAAACTTATTTTTATACCTAAATATTAATAAATGAAAATTTATGTACAAAATTTTAATAGTATAAGGTTCAATTTGTTTCATTTCTGCATTAGGTCTATTTAATTTGTTATAGATAAGATTACACAAGCCAGGTTTTTCCGTTTAGTAAACTCCAGTTTATTTAAGTAAAAACATAACACTGCTTATTGTTTACAACTAACACACTCATACTAATGGATTTGAATCTAGTGCAAGTCATTGCACTGAAACAAATCACTAAGCTATAGCTTATAACATCATTATTGTTAATACAGATAACAACGTCCTTAAGACACATAATTCAGTTTCAGGGTCGGGAACAATAATTTCTGAATTCAAAAGAGATAGGAAAAAGAGGAGCAAAGATAAACATCTGAGGGATACAACCAGTACTGAGACCCGAAAGTGCTTGGCAACAAAGCCGACCAACAGTTCCATATTGTCCTTGTGTTATCGATATGAAAATGTCTGGAAGACAATCATGAATACCTTCTAAAGATGCCCAACAATCTGATGTCAAAGGTTGTTGTATTGGTAATGTTTGAGCTCTAGCCAACACGATGTTGTATGATACAACTTGAAGAAGGAAGAAGAGTTTGTTGATCCACATTTTTGGATAGAGCGAGTTTTTTTCAGTGTTTGGATTTATCTTTGATATATGAATGTAATTATTGTGTTAGGGTTTAAATTTATAGAGGATGAAAATATGATTAAAGTTGTATATTAATTACGGTTTTATTAATGTGAAGAATTAAGGAGGTATTTTTTGGAGTCAATTATGGGATGACCTATTGAGACAACTATAAAAGAGTAATTTATGTATAATATTGTTTACACGAGTTCAGTCACAACTGAGATCTTTAACATTATG
Organism: Lepidium didymum; assembly: GCA_963920545.1. Taxonomy (NCBI): domain Eukaryota; kingdom Viridiplantae; phylum Streptophyta; class Magnoliopsida; order Brassicales; family Brassicaceae; genus Lepidium; species Lepidium didymum. The sequence goes on along the minus strand of OY986981.1, from coordinate 2,285,199 downwards.
GATAAGGAAATCAATTTTGTTGTTTAAAAACACCTGAAAATATATATATATATATTACACAATATTATACATAATGTTATACATAATATATATATATCTAAACAAATTATTCAAATTTATAAAAAAATTTAGATATTATCTAGGTTTGCCATCATTTACAAGAAATCCGCTCAATCTGTTTTACCTTCCACTTATGTCACGTGGAGAGATCAGATACACTGCATCGCACACAACACAGTTTCGATTTCTGAATGTACGCTAGAGACACCTTTTTCTCGAGCTCCGATACACGCCCTGCTAATTGAATCTAGAAAGCAATATCTAATAGAGATATGATACTTTCCACAAACCATATACAAAACATATTTAGGAAAATGTGGAAGACCATATCTTTTTATCCTTCATGGGTTGTGTTTGGGCCTAGGCTAGTGATCCAATCCGTGACATAATCCTCCATATATCGGTATTGTGGAACAATCAAACAATATATAAACTTTAAATAATCACAGCTCGTAAACAATAGTTCATCTAGTATAGTCGTCACAAATGTAAGTAAAAGTATGAAAGTGCCAAAATTAGGCACAAATGTAGGTACCATACATCAATGTGGCCCGAATCATAGACCAGATTCAATTCAATATTGTCCACGTTCATTTCATTTCTCACTTTTTTTCTTTCAGCTTTTGTACTCTTGTTTGTTTTAGACAAAATTTGCATGTGACACTGACCGAAGTGGAGATTCGAAGATAAAGCAGTTCTCGTTGTCCTGAAAAAGGAACGGTCGATTCCTGAAAAAGCTTTCTGCTACCAAAACATTCATGTGATCCACCATTACAAAATATTTCGCAGTTTTACTGTAACACATAGAAATATTTATTTTATTTACTTTTAAGTATATAATGGGTTGACTATATATTTATCATAAATAATAGTTTTCAATATTTCTAAATCAGAAAAATTATGTCCCACAAAGTCTGGGAATGTGCACTCCACAACTGAAACTCATTTTAGAGGTTAGTACTAGCGTGGTCTAATGATTAGCATGGTTTTGGAAGTCTTGGTATTTCTAGGTTCGAATCTCCTTGAACATGCATTTGTGTATCATGATATTCTCAAGGGTTTTCACATTATTTTCTTTAGTTTTCGAATGTAATTGGATTATGTAGTCCGTTGATAGAGAATTAGAGTTAAAAGAAAATCTATTAACATATCCAATTTATTGAATTTGCATTATTCGATTTTCAGGTTTTATAAGTTGTTATAAAAATAAAATCAATTCAGGTTTTAAATAGAGTCTTATATAGTTCAAATTCGGATTTGGATTTAATTTGGTTTAAAGAAAAACTTATAACAAAAGTAAACTTAACTAGCTTATACTATTACAAATTTTATCATATTTAAATGTATTGTTTGCTGTTTATCTAATTAAACATATTGACTTTTAGTGATCGTTGCTTAATCATTTCGGTTAAGCTTAAAATTTAATAATCAATTTTTTTTATGACGTTCATAATACTTTTAAATTCGATTATGATTCAGTTTGAGTTTGATTTGATAAAACATATATGGTCTTTATTCTAGTGTCAGGTAGTAAGTCTACTAAAGACAGATGCATTTGCACAAAAAATATATATTCAGAACAAAAAGTAAAATGTATTCTGTTTGGTATATTCAATTCAATTATTTTTTAACCCGAATTTACCGGAATTTCTAATAACTTGTTAAGATTGGTTAATTGATTATTGTTCTTTTCTATATGTTTTGGCATAACCAGTAAAAAAAATCGTTGTTGGGATAAATTTCCAGTTACGATCAGTTCATCCGAGTTGAGTTGGTAAAACAACACGTTTCTACTTAAAGCATTTTATTGTTAGACACTATCTTTAAAATTCTTCTTCTTATTTAATATTATGTTTGAGCTTATGTGTAAATTTTGTTTATAATTGGACTTTTTTTTTTAACCTTATTCATTGGATTTGGATTAATAAGGTCTGATTCATAGCATAAATACTCAAACTAGAACTGGTGGAATTCGAATTCCTCACCTGGATGACTTTGTTCTTGAATTTATAAAATTACATAAACAATATTTCAGTCGACAAAAAGTTAAATGAAATTAATGTTATGAATAAGACTAAAAGCCTTTAAGGTTTGAGATTTTAAAGAGTTACTTATTTTGGTCAAAGACTTAAAGAGTTAAGGTCTAAAGAAAATGTCAACAAAAAGTATTGCTAATTAAATGGGTTAACATATAAAACCATCAAAATTTGGCCTAAATGTGCTCAATATTAACTCTGCCTAGATTATTCACCAGATTCCACTTCACATTGTCTACATTCATTTGTCTCTTAAGAAAAAAAAAATTATTTTATACTATCTCTTAATCAGAAATCTTAAAGAAACAACTAAAGATTATTTTCTTAAAAATTATAACTTTTTTGACTATTTTTTTCATTATATAGAACATTTTTATCCTTTTTTAAAAAACAATATTTGGTATATTATTTTGTAACAAATTTGACTAATTTTTTTCCTTTATTTAGATCTTATCCTAGACTACTGTAAAGAAGGAAAATGTAAAAATGTAATAAATATTTTTAAAAAATTATAAAACAAAAATGACACTTGTTAGCACATTAAGCTTGCGTAAACAGTAATAATTTTCATATTGTGAAATAAATAGTATTAAATATGGTAACGTATTTCTATTAACTGGAAAAGAATTGAAAGTTTCCTTAATAGAATTTTGTATTTTTCTTTGTGTAGTCCCATTGTACTTCATTTTTGCCTATAAGTACAATAAGCTTCAACAATAACAAGTCACAAACATTTTTTTTCACATTCTCTAAAAAAAGTTTTTTGATAAAGGAAGAAAAATGTGTCCAGTGGAGAACAAATTCGTAAAGGTAATAGATTTCTCCTTCAATCTCTTCATTGTTTTTATCGAATTAGATTTGATTCTGATGATCTTGTATGTTGATTAGGTTGAGCAAAATGGAGTTGGTCCTGGTGCGAGAAGCTCACACGCTATTACTGTTGTGGGAAACAAAGTTTACTCTTTTGGTGGTGAGCTTAAGCCAACGATTCATATTGATAATGATCTCTATGTGTTCGATCTTAAGACTCAACAATGGTCCATAGCTACTGCAACTGGAGAAGCTCCATTCCCTTGTTTTGGTGTTTCAATGGTTACAATTGGTTCAACAATTTACGTTTACGGTGGTCGTGACGCATCTCGGAAATACAATGGTTTATATTCTTATGAAACTGAGACTAATGAGTGGAAATTGTTATCTCCTGTTGATGAAGGACTTCCTGGTCGTAGCTATCATTCAATGGCTTGTGATGATCGTAAAGTTTATGTCTTTGGTGGAGTTACAGCCAAAGGACGTGTGAATACACTTCACGCTTACGATGTTGTTGATCAGAAATGGATTGAGTATCCATCAGCTGGTGAAGCTTGTACAGGAAGAGGAGCACCAGGACTTGTGATTGTGGAAGGAAAGATTTGGGTTTTGTTTGGGTTTGATGGTAATGAATTGAATGATATTCATTGCTTTGATTTGGTTACTGGTCAATGGAAAGCTGTGGAAACTAGTGGAGAAATACCTTCAGGTAGAAGTGTGTTTCCTGCAGTTTCTGTTGGGAAATATGTTGTGATTTATGGTGGAGAAGAAGAGCCTCATGAGCTTATGCATATGGGAGCTGGGAAAATGTCTGCAGAGGTTTATAAGCTTGATACAGAGAGTTTGATTTGGGAGAAGATTGTGGATGGGAATGAAGAAGAGAAGCCGAGTCCACGAGGATGGTGTGCTTTTGCGGTTGGGGTTAAGGATGGTGAGGAAGGATTGATGGTTCATGGTGGGAATAGTCCGAGTAATGAGAGGCTTGATGATTTGGTGTTTTGGAGTTTCTCTAGTCTCGGTGTTAAATGATGAGTTAGTATGTGAACTGTTTAGTATTGTGTTGGTTTATGAAGTTTTGTTGTGGTGGATCTTAAGTGAATTTGTGTCTTTGAGTTAAGGAGTTATGTGGGAATTTGTGCTATCTATTCTAAATGTTTAATCAAGTTTAGTGTTTTGGTAAATTATTGAAATCTTGTTTGTTTGATTTCAAAAGAGAGTAAGATGCAGAACTATTATGTCCACATGAATCAAACGTTTTTACCAACTGGATCGATAAGTTCCGAGTCCAAACCCCTTAAAACCATAAACTAGAAACTCGATACAACAAACACTTTCCAAAACACACATATATTGCAATGCTCTGTTTCGTATCCTAGACTTTTGTTTTTTGTTTGAACACTTTTTGCAGGTATTAAATGGGTTTTAACTTGGTAAGCTGGGCCTAACCTGTTTCCTTAGCAATGCTCTGTTTCGTAAGCTGGGCCCAACTTGTTTCCTTCAGTGTCTTGCATCAAATGGGCTTAGAATTGGTTTTTGGGCCTTTGTGATTTTTCCTTCTTAATCACAAACTTGATTTCTTATACGAGTATTCCCTCCTTGTCTTTATTTTTCAAAGCTGGAACTCAAAGACAAACGCTCAGAGCATTAATTTACAAAAATTGTAATGGTTAATTGCTGCAATCAGATTTTACAGAGATGGATTTAACGTACATAAATATTGTGATCATTTTATGAAAAAATAGACCCTTATTTCTTACGAAAATTACCCTTATTTTCCTTTTTTTTTTTTTATACTTTTACCTAAACAAACAAAAATGCAACACTTACAAATTACATATCGAACCAACTTTGTTAGTCTAGTGTAACTTGAGCTCCTCTCACTCTTGGTTAATAATATATGATATTTTTTGTCAAAATATATAAATAATGTATTACTAAGCCTGAATATGTAAATGTATATATGAAGGTGAAATGGAATTTGGACAAATATGGCAGTCTTTGTTTGTTTATTGGAGGGGATGTTTGTGTTCAACCTTTTTCTTCTTTGTTTTCTTTATAATTGTATTTGAGCTTTTATCTCATTATATCTTTAATCATTACCAAATCCTTATTATTCATATTAATTTCATTATGTATTTAATTACATGCTATATATTTATGTAATCTTATCAAAGATTGGAGGGTCTGTGTGTCATTCTTCTTGTTTTAGTTTTATGAGTTTTACTTTGCAATTGGTCTGACCAAGTTTTTGCCTTGCGCTCTGCGCACAGGTCTCCATCTCTGTAAAAGTTCTTATAATATTGGAGTAAATATATGTATTTATTTATATTAGAAAGTCTAGCTAGCTAGTTGATTTGGATCTATTTTGACATTGGATACCGATTTCAGATATTGAATCTTAGACTTATATATATATACACACATTATAATGTTGATGGCAAAAGTGAAAATGAATATTAAGAATCATGTGTAATAATTTTCATATACAATAGAGTAATCTTTGTATAAATTGACATTTTCTTTGTTTGGATCTATAAGGTTTGATTGATAACACAACTCTTCGAATTTCTAATAATATCATGTGAGCTAATATGATTCTTTTTCAGTGGAGAAGACACTCTCGTGTAAGTTGGTAATTTTTTTTGTAACAATTAGATCGACAAGGTTTGATTCATAGTTTAAAATTCACTCCCTGAAATTCTTATATAATCTATCAACTATAGTGGGAGGATCGAACCTCTGATGACAAAATCATTTGTTAGATCATCGTAACCACCAGATTGAGAAGAACTCGGTATTATAAATTAATTATTTAAACTATATAGAAATGAGGGGGGAAGTGTATTTGGTCAAGTGGTTTATACAACATTTTTTATCTAGAATTCGATTCTATGAGTCACGCAGCCCTTGTGATATTGCTTGAGTTTATGAATTTGTGTTAAAGTTTTTTTACCGTCAATGAATTTGTGTTATATATACATCCGATCTTATCAATCCAATTAATGACAGTAAAAAAATTTTAAACTAGTTTTAGTATAGGAACCAAAAGAAACCTGTAAACACTAGCAATGTTGAGGCAGTTCTGAAAAAACTTATTATACTTAACCTACTATATATATATGATCGAATTTTCTTAGTTACGGTTGATTAAAGCTCGCAATCTCCGTCATCTCTCGTAGCATGGTTGACCTTCCAACAGAGTAAATCTCTCGACAAAGTTTAGAAAAAAACCAAAATCTTTGTTTAGTAATTTTAGGGTTTTGTCTTCATCCTAAATTCTATCTCAAATGAATCAATCTTGCAAAACGAGGAGAGAGACGTTAGTGTTAGTTTTTTATAAGCAACAAACTAATAATATGTTTATAATATTTATAAATTGGAGTCAATACGTAATTATATAAGGTTGACCAATTTGATGCCGCACATGTCATACTTTTGACAAAGTACAAACGCTAGTCGTCGAAAGAGTAAGTGAATTTTTGAAAGAAACTATATGAAAGAACATCAAACATCTCATGTATGATTTGAAGAATTTTCATAATTATCTGTTTGTTATATCCTGTTTCAATTCTACATTTCCATAATTAAGAAACAATAATTTCCAATAATATAGTGAATAGTAGACAGACCAAATGAACCAATTGGTAGTAAAGACTGAATGATTTGTTTTGAATGTATTTATATAACAAAGTTCTACTCGTTTTAATCATTCCAATATTATTTCAATCATATATACTACAAACAAATTGGGTTATTATGACGGAATTTTGTAACTAAAATATTAGTCATTGACGTTATATACAATTTATAAACCAGAAATTTTAATAGCAAATATATTTTTTTAAATTTGTTTGGAGTTCAATGTGATATTTTCTTGATGAATAGCAAAAGAAATTTATAAAACAAATGTGTTTAGATAGGAGAAATGTCATTGGTCAAATGATTAAGTTCGCATATACTCTGTCTTCTCCAGAATTCGACTATAGAGAATCGAGTAATCCTAATATCATATTGTTTGAGGTTTTAGGAAGAGAATTGTGGTTTTGTGCTATCTATTAAATTTTGTCAATCAAATTGTTAGAAAAAAAGTTTAGAAAATCACATAACAAAATATCTTAATTTTCATTTAATCTCCTTGTCAACATTTTATATTTTGTTGTTTTTTTTCTTTTGTTAAAATATTTTGTTGTTGTTATACTAATTTTTGAATCCATTGTATTGGTATAGTACATATTAGGTATTCTAACAAATGTGTGGGGCTAAGGACAACATGAATGTTAGAACGAATTTTGGGTTTGCTTTTTTTTTTTGGCGAAATTCCAATGCCAAAAAGACAACTAAATAGTTACTTAATGACTAAATGTTTGATAGATTTTTTGTTTTTTTGTTAATACTGATCATAATTGGCCGACCCATTAACCAAATTTTTATATAATATAGGCAGTAAAATTTAATTTCTAGATATGCAAATACACCTACTTTAGTAGATTTATCATATGAAACTAGATTAAATATCACATGCAATGCAATGTTTGATAGATTTTTAATGTTGATTTTCTTACAAATTTTCTTTTAAAAGCTTTTCAATAAATTAATTTTTTTTCTTCATTTTTAATATATGGATGACAGTCTTTCTTTTGTCTCTTCATTTGGATGGTACTCTACGGCTATTTTTCGTTGAAAATGATTTATACATACGCGTTTATAATTTTTTTTGTATATATAAATATTTTTATGAGACAAAAAAAATAGCAAAATTATTTATTTTTTTTACTAAATTTAGCTAAATCAACAACTCGCTATTAGTATTTGTTCCCTAAAAAATTTCGTCAAATTCAATTATATTCAATAACTTATCAAAAATAAATTTCTTTAAGTCCAGTTAAATTCATGTAAACTTAAAATATTTCCAGTATCAGTTCATACATAAATATGTCTACTTTAGATAAAAATGAGTAAAGATATAAAATCACTATCCAAACGGGTAAAGATCGGATTATATACAAGTATTTCAAATAACTAATCATAATATTTATGTTGTAAATAATAGTCAAATTTACTAAATATAACAATATATAATCTTACCAAGATTTACTCAAATTATACGTAGAACAAAATTTCTTTTGTTACGTCATGATTATAATTATAATTAGTTATAAGTCTTCCGTAAAAATATAAATATTAAAATAGTTTGTAAATAAAATTACAACGGCCCTGAAACAAGAAAGACGAGAATGTGAAGAAGACATATGGAAGAACTTAAAAAGCAGAAAAAGTAAACACAAAAAACAACAAGAAGTACGAACAACAATGTCTCTTTTACCTCGAGAAAATAAACTGTAATTAATTAAGTATATATCTAACTTTTTTCAAGTGCTTCGAGTAATAAAAATCAATTTTTTATAAAAAAAATCATAAAAAAAGAGAGGAAAAACAACAAGAAAATTGTATTATTGTGTGTCTTGGTATAACATTTTTAGATATGATTTTTTTCTTTAAAATATAGAGTTATAAGTTGACAAAAAATAGAGTTATAATAAGAGAAAGAAAAAAGAAAAATAGGAAGAGCATCGGATTTTGCAGTTCTCTGTGGTGGATTCTTTCCTTTGGACACATGCTCACTTCACCTCGATTCCCATTCACAAGTCACAACTCTTCTCTCTATCTATACCTAAAGATGTTCACATGCGTACGTTATTTATATATGTTTATCTTTTAATATATCCGTTATTTTATTTTAACCATAATTAATTTGTTATAATTTTCTATAAAATGATCTTTACAAAAGTATAATAATTCCAGATATTGTTGTATATATTAACTGATGTTAGAAGCTAGTGATTGATGTTGCTAGACATTATTGTTATACGTGTTAAATATTCAGTTGGAAGTGATCATGTAGCTGAATGCATTTCTCAGGTAAAAAAACAAACCATTTTGGAAAAAGGTTCATTAAATAGTTGGAATTGAATGGTAATACTTTTAGTCTAATGATCCTTTTATAATTTTTGGTTTTAGTTGTTTGGTTTTTTTTCTACAATGGAAGTTAATATGGTGACAAAAAGGTTTACCCGTGACTTCTTTGAGTCTAATTCTAATAGGAAAATCAGTAAAAGTGGAATAACAACTTACCAAAAATACTTTGATAAATAGAATAAAACAAGTCAACGAGAGAGTTTTGACTTATTACCGCACGAAGAAAATATTAAGTCGTTCCAAATCATTTAACCTTTTTGCGTTACGCAATAGTACACACCAATATCTATAAAATTATAGTATGTAGTTTCTATTACACACGTAGCCACATATTCTTAATATTATAGTCAAATTAACATAATGTACAACAAAACTAATTACCAATTTCATCATTGATTAGGTTTGATGTTTCAGTCCCTCCTCTCCCACTTTGGAAATATGATCACTCATCACCAATATATAATTATGTTTCATATCGGATTGTTTTATTTATTTAATAAGAAAAGATATAAGCATTTTACATATGCTCGAAATCTCTTTTTTTTTTCTTTTTTAAATTTTATTGATTGTAGAGTGATACTTATAGCAAGTTGTAAGTCTACTAAAACAAGTGTACTTGCACATCCATAATCAAGTCTCACTGTTTATATTATGTAGGAATTTGACTAATGGGTCGGTTCAATGTTAAAAAAAGGAATGATAATTATATAGAACACTAGTTGGACATATTTAAGGATCCCTTATTCAATTAAGATTTGTATTGATTTTTAATGATTTTAACAAAAATAAAATCTAATAACTCTTATAGATTTTCAGAGTCTTATGTCAAAGATTATTAATGATTTATACAATATTTTATCAAAGTTTCTTATAGAATTTTATCGATTATTTCAATTTTTAAAAATATAGTTTTGTTAACTTTTGTTAACTTTTTCCAAATCTTTTTAGAATATTGTATTTTCAGTTAATATTCGATACCATATTACATTTTTTTTTTGTGATAACACTTGTTTTCTTTTTTATATGGTTTCTCTTTTGGTTTCAGACATATCTCATCATCAACAAAAAATTAAGAATATAGGTACGTTCAATTTCTTCTTCCTTCTCTACATTATTATCTCAAATATTTTGTTAAGTTTTTAAATTGTTACATGTGATTCTTGCTATTGATCTTACTTCTTTGTTTTGATTAAAGTATTTTAATGTATGGTCTAGTTTAGTCTCAATATTGTTTTGCATTGCTATTCAAATTTTTTATTTCATATAAGTTTGACGACATTCTATGATGGGAGATATACAACATAGTAAAGAAAAAAGTCAATATAGTCAATGGACTCTAGATGAAACCAGAATATTGATTGATTTACTTGTAGAGAGAATCAGAAAAAATTGACGTGATTCTAATGGAATTATCATCAAGCTAACCATAGAAGAAAAATTATTACCTATTATCAATCAACGTCTTGGATGCAACAAGAATCATAAACACTATCTCAACAGATTAAAGTTCTTGAAAACTTTATATCAAAGTTACATGGATTTGCAACGTTTTAGTTCGGGATTTGGGTGGGATCTTGAAACAAAAAAATTTATAACTTCTGATGAAGTGTGGAGAATTACTTAAAGTTATGCATTATTTCAATTATTTTATTTTTGTTACTAAATACATTGTTAATAAAGATAACTTAACATGTAATTTTTCGAGTAACTTCTGTTATAAATATGATTTATAAAATATTAATAAATTTTGTTTTATTTTTTAACCATCTTTATACTTACTAATTTTTCGATTAATATTTAACATGAATATCCAAATCATAAACATATGCAACATGATACAATTGAGTATTTTGAAGATCTTCAAATCATATTTGGATGTAATATAACAAAAAGTAATTTTTCTGTTGGAATAGGTGGTAGCACATACCCTTTCAGGAATACGAATGGTAAAAAGATTCAAGTGGAAGAAACTATGGATCAATTTGAGAATAATGAAGAGGTTTTTGAATTATCATCTCAGTACCTATTGTCTCAGTATCTATCATCAACAGAACATGGTACACCATTTACTTCAAATTTTACCACAAGAAATTGTTCTGAAAAACTCCTTCCAAGGAAGAGAACAAAGACTAGAGGCTGCAGTAATTCTGATGAAACGAAGAATGATCACCATGAGTCAATGGTCAAGATTAGTAACAAAATCTTTGATGTGATACAACAAAGAGAAGAAAGACTAGTAATAGAAGCTAAAAACAAGAAGAAACGCTGAAGTAAGAAATTGAGAAAAGGAAAGCTGAAAAGAGAAAACCCAATGTTTAGGATGCCATAAAAGAGATTCCTCAATTAGATGATTATATTCGTTACAAAGTTATTACTATAATTCATTCATTAGGAATGAAAGATGTCTTCACAGATATGTTTTCTGAAGAACGACTTGGTTAGATCAAGAATAATTTTAATACATAATGATTTCATGTTTTGAGATTGATTTGTTTGTCTTCTTATCAGCATTCTACGGTATTAGTTTTTGTTTCCTAATTATTTGACTATTTATTTTATGGTTTTGTTTTTTTCTTTAATCAACTCTTTAGCTTTATGCATAATATGTTCTTGCTTCCATGGATTTTCACGTCAATATATAGGAGTGATAGAAAAAATATTCATATAAAATAAAGTAGAAGTATATTGTGTGTACGTAAAGTAATTGATAGTCAACTTTTTCTGCTAGCTATTATTATTATAATTGTTTCAACAAGACATATATAATACTAAACCAATCTCTTTTCTTTTAAGGTGTTTGACATGGATGCAATTATTCAAAGAGATGAACTATGTGGGGAAGATACGATTGAAAGAGAAGATAACGAGTCAGATTTGGACGTTATGCTTTTACTATTAGAAAATATTGCAACGAATACTTACATTAAACGTCCAATTCGTCGAGTGGTCTCAAAAGTTGGGTATAACTATATTTAAAGTGCTCTTTCAATCAATTCTGAACATTTTCAACAATTATATCATATGAATACAAATGTATTTCATAATTTGTGTGAAGTTCTAAGAATAAAGACATGACTGAAAGATACACGACATATATGGGTCGAAAATTTTTTGACTACATTTTTACTCATAGTTGGCCAAAATTCAAGATATTGCTACACAATGGATACGTTTAAGCGATCAAGTTATTCTACAAGTATTAATTTTCATAAGGCACTTGAAGCATTAACTTTCCTTACACCAAGTTGGATGGTTAAACCTGAAGATAGAGTATCTACGAAGATAAGAGAGAATATAAGTTTTTATCCTTATTTCAAAGTAATTTTTCAATAACTTTAATATTTATCAAGAGTGACTAGCATATAAAAACTTCTATTACTATATATAGGATTGCATTTGAGTAATTGATGGAACACACATTTTGCTATGGTTCCAACATGTGATGCACCTAGTTACCGTAATCATAAAGAGTTTATATCACAAAATGTTCTAGCTGCTTGCAACTTTGATGTACAATTTATGTACGTTTTTAGTAGATGGGAAGATTCAGTGCATGATTCAAAAGTACTTAATGACGCTTTAACAAGAACCACTAGTAGACTACAAGTTCCAAAAGATATTTGTATATGAATTCATAAGTTACTATAATACAGATAGAAAGAAAAGTAATGTTATTTTTTGTTTGTTTATATTATATTTTTTATTTTGTGGATTTGTAAATCGCCGGAAGTTTTTAGTTCCATTTCGAAGTATTGGATATCATCTCCAAGATTTTAGAGGTCAATATCGTGACCCAAAAACTCAAAATGAGTTATTCAATCTCCGTCATGCCTCTTTAAGAAATGCCATTAAAAAAACTTTTGGTATTTTCAAATCTCTTTTTCTAATTTTTAAATCACCACCTTATTCTTTTAAGACTCAAGTGAAACTAGTTATTGCTTGTGCCGAATTACATAATTTTCTTTGTAAGGAATGCTGGTCAGATGAGTTTCCTTCTGAAACAAGCATTAAAGAGAGTAGAGTAAATGAAGAAAACAACTATGAAGAAAATGGTGATATAGAAACTTGAATCCCAACAAAGAGACTATGCTAACAATTGGAGAGATACAATAGCTGCCAATATGTGGTTAAATGCTAGAGGAATTTGAATTTAGATATGACATTTTTTGATATTGCTCTGCATTAGGAGATGAGATTATTGTTGGTTTGTTTTTATTGATATATTTTTTATATGGTTGTATGTACATGAAAATTGTGGTGAGGTGAGAGAGTAAAGCAGAGAAGAGAAAGAACCTTATATAGATGGCGATGGCATTATATTAAAAACACTTTTTGAAAGGTTGTCATCTCTTGATCTCTTTATTTCTCTGCATATTTACCTAACATGGTTGAAAAATGTTCTTATCTTCGTAAATTGCTTTTATCCTATCTTTTCTTTTTGTATATCTTTCCAGTTTTTACATTTGCTTCTAAATTTTGTTATATCAACAATTGCAAGAAGCAAAAAGTCTACATGGATACAAATGCTAAACTGATCGATGCTTTTATTGATTAATTCACAACTGGAAAAATTATCAATACAGACTAAGAACATACATTTGATAAAGACACAGAAAATCCAACTGTAATTTGGGTTTTAGATAAACAACAAGCTATGCATGCGTTATGGGCATGCTTTTATTAAAAAAGATCGTAGCAACAACGACTATTAAAAGAGGGGTAAGCTTTTAGGGAAGCGAACATGCTTTTCATACGTAACCAAATGGCTCCAACCTAATTCCTCCAGCAAACCCAGTTTTAATTCATACAATTTCTTGTTCGTAGTCTCGTTTGTTAGAATAAGCTTAACATTAGTTACTTGATGAGAAAGTTAGATGGTTAGATTAGATAAACTTGAGATATTTAGGAGTTATCTAAAATATAGTTATCCTAATAGGAATAAAAAATTATCTAATCTATATAAGGAGATGTCAAAGTTGTGGCATAACTTGTAAGATTAAAAAGATTGAGAGTTTAAGTTTTGAACTATTTTCCTAAGCTAATAAAGAAGAGTTATTTCTTTATAATATTTGATTTCATCGAATTACTTTTTTCTTAAGTCCAACATCGTTCTCGTTTGGATCAATTCATAAAGTACATGATAATCATTATCAATTAACAAAATCCTTGAACGTTATCGCACGAACAGTTGATAAGCTACTTTAAGAGAGATGAATCAATTGAAGAGAGAGCATGATATTACAATTCAAGAGATGACTGAAGAATACATTAGCGTTAAGAGAAGGTACTTGAATTTAGAAAACAACTATTAACTTGCAGTTGTAGTTCATAGTTTACGTTCGTAGTTCAGCCAAGTCTCGTATGTTTTTGGAATTGTTTTCCTTTTTCTTTATAATTGTTATTTTCTTTGCTAATTTATGTTCTGATTTTGTAAATCTCAGGATAAGATCTATTATTTTGAAAGAGTTTTTGTATGAAATTTTTTTAAAAAATTTATAAAAGAGTAACAATAAACTATAACATACTTATAAAGTCAGTTAATAACAGACAATTTCCATTGACTTTTAAGAATCTTCAATCTAATAACACATGACTTTAAATGATTGCTTACAAAATTTTAAAATGCTAAAACCAGTAACACATGATTTTAATAGAATTTTGAAAAATCAAGATTAAATAATCGTAGACTTTTTAAAATTTTAAAGTCTTTGAAAATTATAGAACCAATAAACCTCCTAAATATCCTTCACTTCAATTTTAACAATCAAATATTTCAAAACTTAATTTTTTTACCTTTGTCCCAAACCAAACCACACATGTAAACCAAAGATTAGGTGAAACCCCGTGAAATACGACGCTTTGTTATGATTTGAGGGAAATTCGAACATATTATTACTATCCCAAGTTCACTCGCCACTGTCATCATGCAAAACTTTTCAAAACTTATTTCACTCTTAACGATATATGTGGACTGTTTTTTTATAATGATTTCAGACTTTTATTTTATATATAGTCCAAATATTAAAATTTCAATTTTTGCCTTTAATATTTTATACTTGTGTTCCATTTTTACTAGACACACTCATATGTATATATGAATTTTCAATTTTTTATTTATTATATTCGACCAATAATTCCATATATATATATATATATAGTTTTTTTGGTAAAAAATCGGAGAGAAAAACCTCCCCAAATTTTATTCAAAAATCCAGAAATTCAACCGTCACCACTACGAATCCTATATGGATGTGTAAGGCCGGCAATATTATCCTCAACTAACAAGAGTACACAAGAAAGAGCAAAATAAAACAAATAAAAACCTAAAGAAAGATTAAAAGTATGATTAGATAAGTTATCTGCAAGACGGTAGCTTTTCTATAAACATGATTAATTTGAACAATTCAGTCATTTACCAAGAATATATATATATATATATATATATAGATAGTTTAGTAGTATATATTTAGTAATTTCATTTATCATTTTATGTAGTTCAAAAATTAAATTCAGAAAATTTGCCAATAAATTTTCAACTTTTGATTTTTTTTACGAGAGTAATAACATATACATATATATATATACATTATTACATGGACTGTTTTTATTATATTCAATCAATAATTGAACCTTCATATACTGTATATATATATAGTTTAGTAGCGGTGCTTGGTAATTTGATTGGTCATAGTCCAAATATATATACATGGATATATAAGACATGTAAAGAAACAAATAGTTATCTGTTCGACCAATAGCTTTTAAAACAAAAAGACAACAAGTAATGATATATACTAAGGTTTTAAAAATGAACAAGAACCACCCAACCAACATTTAATTTTTATTCTTTTACAGATTCAATATAAACACCACTCTCTCTCTTTCTCTGCTTCTTACTTACACACAATTTATACTTATATCTTTATATGTGCCCGTGTGATTTTAACAGCTGTTTCAGTCTCTTCTCTCTTTTAAAAAAACCAATTCTCTCTCTCTTTCTCCTTCACTCTACCATGTCGGAGAAACGAATAAGAATGGTTGAGACAACTAACAACAAAAGACAAAGAGTAACAACACAAGTTAAAGACTTCAATATCAACGACAACCATGACGTTCTCGTAGAAATCCTTCGACGTTTAGACGGACCATCTCTTTGTTCAGCTGCTTGTGTGTGTCGTCTTTGGTCAGCCGTAGCTCGGAACGATTCAATATGGGAAGAACTTTGTTTCCAACAAGTCTCACCACGACCTTCACTTTCACTTCGGTCCGTTGTCTCGGCTCTTGGTGGTTATCGATGTCTTTACTTCCTCTGTATCCGTCCTGTACTTGCTCGTCTTCCTAAGCTCCTTTGGACTCGAGACCAGCTTCAGCTTTCTCTTTCTCTTTATTGTGTTCATTACTATGAGCGTCTTCACGTTGGCGCGTGGCTTGGAGACACTCCACCTTCCTCGCTTATGTTTCTTCGGAAACCGGTTAATGTCGTCTGAACCGGAATCGGACCGGTTATCTTTAATATATTATTCAAGGAATTGTATTCTTTTTTGTGTCAAATTATTTTTTTATTCCGACTTTTACGGTTAAGAAATTTGGATTTCTTTCATTTTCATTACAAGATTTTATTAATAAACGTGATTTTATTTTTTCAATTACTCCGTTTTCTGTTTCTTCATAGATACTGCCAAGGTGTAGCTGTTTGTCTCATCTACTTTTCTTTTTATATATTTTATATCTAATCTTCCCATATCATTAATTTCATTTATTATTATTGTTATAATATATTCTTTTCATGTTACTCTATTAAATTTTAAAAGTAATAGATTGTTGTTTGACAAAAAAAAATTAATAGATTGTCATTAATATTTTTGATTATTCATCATATTATATAGGAAATATGTCTAGTTATGTGATAGTTTAAACTCTAAAGTGCACTTCTATTGTATTTTACACCGGAATTTCTAAAAAGTTGAAAATCTTCGCATGATATTGTTTGAGGGTTAGTCTAGTTTATGGATCAGAAAAAAAATTTCGCTTAGCTAACAAAGATTTTTCATATCATACTATATAATATTAGTTTTACACACACGGTACCATGTTTATAAAAGTTTTTGCTATATACTATATTTTTAGTTTCATATCAACAGAAAAAACAAATAATAGAATAGTGTAATGGTTTACCATCAACACGAGTTTAATAGATGATACTGATTGATAAAATAAGTATATATATATATATAAACACAATACTATAAGAAATATTAATGTAATCGAGCTATATAGATAGAAACTTAACTTTATAACAATGCTAAGATAGAAACGAAAAAAAGATAGAATTTAACGGCGAAATATGGTTATGTTAGTGTAGTGATTGGAACAAGAATCAAACATATATAGTGCATATGTTGAAATAAAACAAGATGAGCCATGAATGAATTGGAGGATCTTTGTATCTGCCTTTGTTATTGTATAGATTCGTTGAAAACTTAAAAAGGACCACAAACATAAAAACATCCAAAACGTTTTGAAAGAGGAGTAACCTTTGTTAAATCTCGACCAAAATATACTAAGGGCCCATTTACAGATAACACTCAGCCCTCTTTTAGACATTCCCACATCTACAATTAATGGCCTATACAATCATTTCTTGTTTATTTCTCTTATATATATCTATAGATAAATTAGTCTTTAGCATTCAGAATACTTTTCGGGTCATGGTTGGTTTTTTTTTTTGAGATAAGGTAGATGGTTCATGTATTGTAGCTCGCGGGTTTAAGAGGAGTCTTTGATCGTTTTACTTAGAAATCAAAGCGCTTCGTTGGATAATTTTGTGTCTTATTTGGCTTAATATGATAGAAGTAATGTTCACGATAAATAATTTCAAAGTTATAAAGATGTTGTCTATGGTAGATGAGTAACCAATGTTCTTATCATTTCTCAACATTTTAGAGTATTTTCAATATTTTCTCAGTATTCTAAATTTTAGAGTTGATTTATTAGTCTGTAATATTTTAGAACTTTCTCGCGATTATACCTATCTAAATTTTGTGTCACTTGATTTGCTTCCAATAAGACACGATTGTTGAAATTAAACATAATAGTTTTGACATTCAATGCATTGGCTATATAGCTCTATAGCTTATACAAACATATTTTATATACAGAGATTATTTTGATTTCTACTATCTACTCTTTGAAAACATGAAAATAAAACAAATAAATAAATACAGATCGTGGATGGTGTAAATGAACTAATTACATTTGTCTTTATCTATTAGTTTCCATGCACATTGGACTCCATAGAGACGAATATGATAATTACATAAACATCATTAAAATTAATAAATCTTTGTAGGATTTTTTACATAATTTTAATCTTCAAAAGGTGTGAAATGTCAAATATACCTTTACACTTCAGTTTCTTCTTTTCTTTCTATTATATTTGTTATCATTAATTTAGTCATGGTTGAGAGTAAGAGTTCTCGAAAGCTTTATACTATAAATTTGTCCTCCGTGAGTGGATTGGAAAGGCATGAGGTGTTGCGGAGGTGGAGTGGAAGACGGCAAGCGCTCAATGATTGCGATGGGGAGGATTCATTGGGAAAATTTTACTCCCTAAAAACTCGAAATCGGCCAAGTTGTTCGGCAAAAGTGTCTTCTTCCACTCTTCTCATTGTTTTGGATCCACTGATATGCAATAGGTTACGACTTCTTTGATTTTTTTTCCGAATTTTATTATGTTCTTGTCAAATTTCAAGTCAATTGAGTCTTGAGATTTATATAATAGTTTTATTAAAAGAATTGGGATTACGGTTCCTGAAGTCTTAAGTTGCTGGAAATTATAGTGCATTTGGGAATTGTTTAGAGCCGTTGAGTAGCTTGTGGATAAATAAGTGATTTTTTTAATTTGTTTTCCGGATTTTCTTTCGATATTGCACCATACTTGTTCTTAGAAAATAGTCAAAACGTATCAGATTCTGCTTTGCAAGTTGATTGAGTCTTAAGATTTAACTAATAGTTGATAAAGAGATCCTATGGTGTATGAGTTAGACCACAAGCTGTCATACGGAATGAAAGTATTTGATATCATTGTCATGTGTAAGGGAAATGATTATAACAAGTTAACAACATATATCACATAATCAATCTAGATCCGATGAAGTTTCATTGTTACTGGTTTGCTTCTTTGATTTTATTGATTCATCATGTTAGAACTGCATGTGATAAGATTAATATTTATCTCAGACACACTTGCCTGATGCAAACTGAAGTTCTAAGGTTTCTTTTTGACATTACGGATAATAGTTGTATTGAAAGAATTCATGAAGATAGATTCAATTGCATAAAGTTAGATCATTTTGATGTCGAATAGATCTAATTCCCGGTGTGTGACTATGTTTATGGATCTCTTATTATGTTGAACAGATTGGGTAGAGAAAGAAGAAGTAAAAGAAGTTAGTCAACCGTGGGAATATTAAAGCATGTTCTTCATTCATGTTTAAGAAATATTGGTACTTTCGTATGATACAACACTTTGTTTAAATTGCATCTTTTGGTGTATCTTACTATGAATCAGTTCTCCTTTGACGTAAAGTATCTATCTATTTTTTTCTGATTGTTTCATCAGAATTCTTTAAACTACAAAAATGGTGACTAAGCGTAAGAGTAAAAGGATTCTAGCTCAACACGCGTCTTCAGAAAAGATAACTAAATCGACGATCCCGACAAGGTCTGAAACTTCTCTTCCTATTGTGTGTCCCACACATAATCCTCTTCTACCTCAACCGGATTCTTCTTTCTCAGCTTTCACAACCTGATTTCAAAGTGTGAAAGAAGAAGAAGTGGAGAAAGAATCTGTGGAAAAACTCGTTGAGTTCATAATTGTTTTTAGGTGTCATATGTGTTTTGGATGAATGGCAGAATTATCCTAAATTTCATTCTTACAGATCAAAAAGTGTTGGATTCCCATTTTGAAATAAACATGTGGGCACAATCCTTATTTTCGTAAAAAGCTCAAATATCATATCCAATAAAGAAGATTTCTGCTGTAGGTTTAGTCTTAGGAGTTTTGACTTTTGACCCATGACATGTTCCAATCAGCCTTTATATATTTCTGTTTTTATTCTCAACACAACTCATTTTTAATCTCGACACTAACATTTAAAAAAAAAAAATTCTAACATTATAAGGGTAAAATTTTGACGTTAATTGTTTTAGGTATTGTACTACTTATTATTATTATATATCAAGTTTTTACATAAAAAACAGATGTTCATATTATAATAAAATCCAAATATATATTTTTAAAAAAATTTCAAACAAATATACAAAATAGTCAAATATTTTTTTATACTTCCATATTGAATTCATGTGTTCATGAAAAAAACCAATTAGAAAATTCCAAAAAATTCTGAATTGTTTTTTTTTTAACATTTCAATTCACATATTTTAAAAATACTATCTATTGACAAATATTTGTTATCAATTGCCAAATGATTATATAATATATTATTTTTATAAAATTTATGTTAGTTTATTTAATATCTTCAAAATTCACACAAAATTGATATTATTTTTGATGTTTTATGTATATACTTAAAATTTAATTATTTAAATATAAAAAATAAAATTTAAAACTAATTAAATTAAAAGGTTTTGTGCCTGCACATGTGCGGGAGGGTAATGTAGTTTTTGTTATTTTGACGGTAAAAATTAAAAAATTAGATTCTGTAGACCTATGTTTATTTTTCTTCTCGACAAAAAAATGTTTAATTTTCTCCCATACTTACGGTCTGTGTAGGACAATAAATTCTAAAGAAAAAAAGAAAAAAAGAAAAAAAGAAAAAAAAAAGACAATAAAGTCAAAAGTCAACATGATAAGGTCACCGGCTAGCTAGGTTGCTTTTACATATGAAATAACCGACATCTGTCATGCCCAAAAATTATTTTCTTTCTTTCAATTTTTTTCTTAAAATAAAAATAAAAATAATCATTCTTCGTCTTTCATTCCGCCTCGATTACAGTTCGCGACGTCTCTCTCGCTCCGGTGAGTTCTTCTCCGTCCTTTGCTTTGCGCTCCGATTGGTTTTCATTCTCGTTAATTTTCTCCTTCTCGGTGGAAAATGAAGAAACTTTCATGATATGAGTTGTTCAAAGTTCATAGCTAGTTTGGAAATATTGATGTTAGAAGAGTCGATTACAGTCACAATTGACTTGGGTAAATATAGCTTCAAGCCTTAATTTAGTTGATACTAATCTATTTAAGCCATGATGTTTAAGATTTTCTTTTTATTTTTGGTTGCTTATTTGACTAATTTGCTGAGATTTCTAGGGATTTTTGACAAATAATTAGGGTTTATTTCTGGGTTGAAGTCAAATTTTTGTTAGTAGCTATGTAGAACTATGATTTTAATCAGTACTTTCAAAATGAGATATTTTTATTACTTTAATGTCCTAAATTCATATTGTCCTATGATTTTAACATTTGTGAGGTTTTCTTTGAATGCAGCCTTTAACTAGTTCGTACTAATCTGGATGGGCACATCATCTGGTTCCAATCATCCTCATCAGATGTTACCTCCACGTCAGCAACTACGTAGTGGAGTGCTAGAAACAGCTCTTTCACTTGTCTCTTCAGATCAGGAGCCTCGGTCTAACTCGGATGTTGTACGTGAGTCTCCAGCCGAGAGTGCGAGTTCTCAAGAAACATGGCCTATAGGGCCAGTTGTTGTGGCAAAGAAGACAGTGAGTCAAAAGACGGAGCCTGATTCTCAGGAACAAACTGTGAATGTGATGCACCACGTGTCTAGTGCAGATAAGGTATCAATTCGGGATATAGCTAGAGAAAGAGTTGAATTAGTTGCTGAGAGAATGCACCGATTACCAGATGAGTTTCTCGATGAGTTAAAAAACGGTCTTAAGTCTATTCTTGAGGGGAATGTAGCGCAGAGTGTAGATGAATTCATGTTCTTGCAGAAGCTTGTTCAGAGTAGATCTGATTTGAACTCTACAACACTTGTTAGAGCCCATCGGGTGCAGCTTGAGATACTTGTAGCAATTAATACTGGAATCCAAGCATTTTTGCACCCAAATATTAGTTTGTCTCAGACATCTCTCATCGAGGTTTTCCTGTATAAGAGATGCAGAAACATAGGCTGTCAAAACCAACTACCAGCAGATGATTGCTACTGTGAAATATGCACCAACAGGAAAGGATTCTGCAACCTTTGTATGTGTGTGATCTGTAACAAATTTGATTTTGCTGTCAATACTTGCCGCTGGATTGGGTGCGACTTGTGTTCCCATTGGACTCATACAGATTGTGCCATTCGGGATGGACAGATATCCACGGGATCCACTCCTAAAAATACATCAGGTCCAGGAGAAATGTTGTTCAAGTGCCGAGCTTGCAATCGCACGTCTGAGCTGCTAGGTTGGGTTAAAGATGTGTTTCAGCACTGTGCACCAAACTGGGATCGGGAATCTTTGATGAAGGAACTCGACTTTGTTAGTAGGATTTTCCGTGTAAGTGAAGATCAACGAGGTAGGAAACTCTTCTGGAAGTGTGAGGAGCTTATCGATAAGATTAAGGGTGGTTTGGCTGAAGCCACTGCTGCTAAATTAATATTAATGTTCTTCCAAGGTAAGTTGCTAATTTGAGCAAATGTATACATTTATTTATTTATAAATAAACATGTTTCTGTCCTTCTAGTGACAACCGTTTTCATTACCATGTCACTAAAGAGATCGAATTAGACTCTGCTAAGAGCTTTGAAAATGGAGAAGGTGGACGTCTGATAGCACCTCAGGATGCATGCAACCGAATTGCCGAAGTTGTACAAGAGACTTTGAGGAAAATGGAAATTGTTGCTGAGGAGAAGATGAGGATGTTCAAAAAGGCACGCATGGCTCTCGAGAATTGTGATAGAGAGCTAGAAGACAAAGCCAAGGAAGTAGCAGAACTGAAAGCAGAGAGGCAGAAGAAGAAGCTTCAGATAGACGAGCTAGAAAGAATTGTGAGGCTGAAGCAAGCAGAAGCAGACATGTTCCAGCTCAAAGCCAACGAAGCAAAACGAGAGGCTGAGAGGTTACAGAGGATAGTGCTAGCGAAAATGGATAAGTCTGAGGAGGAATACGCAAGCAACTATCTGAAACAGAGACTGAGCGAGGCCGAAGCAGAGAAGCAATATCTCTTTGAGAAGATTAAGCTGCAGGAAACTTCAAGAATGGCATCACAGAGCAGTGGTGGTGGAGGAGACCCATCACAGGTAATGATGTACTCAAAGATCCGTGATCTGCTTCAAGGATACAATCTTTCACCCAAGGTAGATCCTCAATCAAATGAACGCAATCCTTTCAGATCGAATCCGTGATGCTTCTTCCTTTATATACGTATGTAGTTTTCATATTTTTAAAGCTCATCAAGTTGTTTTGTAAAACTGTGTTAGTAGGATCTGTCTTCCTCCCGTTAACTCTGGTACTGATATTCTCTAATTTGTACTTTCTCACTATGTTTATATGAAGTTGTTTATCTATGAGCTATCTATCTTTTTAGGAGGAAGTTCTGATACGAACCTGAAAGAACTCATACTGTCGACGAGCTGATTCGTGGCTCATCGAGCGGATTTTTGGCCCGGCCAATCCTTTTAACCAAACACGACTTCCATTCGAACTTGGTCTTTAAAGTGCAAGTAACATAAATTTTGGTAAGCAGAAAATTCTACTGGTCTGCAAAAACACGGAAACACACAATGAAAGCGATCCGAAAATTCTATTGGTCGAAGGTAAACTCATATGGTCTAAAAGTCTCAATCGGTCCAAATTAACTTGTTGGCAACTTTGGATATACACGATGAAACAACTGCATTTTGTTGCAACACCATAAAGTCTCGAACAAAACAATTCACAAACTTTGTTTTGAGGTTGAAAAATGAATATATATGGGAATTATGTATATATACAAGCTTGAATATAGAGTTTTATCCAAAAGAATATATATGAGAATTATGTATTAAAACTCTATTTGAAATTTTTTTATATCATAATATATACTTTATATGTCACGGGAAAAATCTTCTCTTTCATAACATTTGATGAAAAAAAGTGGTTTAGATTGGATAAACTTTAATTATGTCCACATGACTCAAAAAGGCTCTTAGATACCATGCTATTCTTTGATATGAAGTGTATGCATTCTTAATATAAATTATTATTAACACTATCATTGAAAAACATTTATTTGTTATATTTTGTTATATGTGTGTGAGCATGTTGAAAGTTGCTTGGTTTCAGAGAAACCAAAAAGTTTGCATATTCCCTGTTGGGATTTGAACTTGGGGAACATCTTTCATTTTAATTCACATAGGTTTACTCATTGAATTGTACTTTCATCTTTTTAGTATTTAGTAAAGTAAATATTTGAGTATTTACTCTCATAATAAAAATGATGAAATTAACAAGAATGAACATTGGATTTTCTTGTACACACACATTTACATTATTACATACGTGGCACTGGTTCATGGATTCATCTTTATATGGAGTTTATGATTATATGTTTTAAAACACATTATGATTTCTATAGTATTGTTGCTAAACGTGATATCTTCATATTATTGTAATGGTAGCGCTATCAAAATGAAAAGGTAAAAAGAGGGGTTGTTTTGTGGGGTCAGAATGACACAACATTCACTTACACTTACAAAAGAGATTAAAGGTGAATAAAGATGATATTCTATGATTTTGTTTTTTTTTATTTTAGTTTTCTTTTGCTTTGCAAAATCTAATCTCTACTTTCAATTAGGAATCTGATTTCCTCTTTTCAAACAACAGTTTTGAGTTTTTTAAATATTTTGTTTATTACTTTTTTGAGGTTTTAGAAACAAATTTTTTATGAATTACTCTCAGTCTGCTGGTTATGATAATCCAACTAATAACTTAGATATCGGGGTTCGATTTCTCCCACTACACTAGTAGATTAAAAAGGAATATTAGGATGTAAGGTTTATGCTATAGTTGGGTTTTGTTGATCCAATTGCTTGAAAAAAAAACAAATTTTTGTATCAAATTGATTGATGATTATGTGATCAACCTATATAGAAATATTAATATTTTAAAAAAACTAATTTGTTATTAGTTTATGAAAATGATTATACATAGGTAATCATAGCAACACAGAGGTAGTGAAAATATTCAAACATTAGAAGTTGTCAACTTTCTTATATCAAACATTTTAAGCGCTTTTAGAATTTCTTTAGATCTTTTTTTTATCTCTAATTCGTAAATTAGGTATTCAATTTCAAAGCATATTCGCTAATCCGTAATATTAAGGGTTTATTCAAAGCTCTGTCTTTTGTAAATTATATGTCATCTGACTTGCTCCGTTCTCTTAATAAGTAAAATCGAATATGTAATGATAATTAATATAGATATTGCAGAAAATTTATTAATATGTGAATAGAATTTTTAAAACATCATTTTTTATATATATGAGTGTAAAAAATTTCACAAGCTTATAATGTTTAAAGTTCAGGATAGAATGCAAGGCATTTTTTTTTGTTAAAAAATCCAAGGCAGTTTATATTTGACCAGTTTGTGGTTTTTTTAGATTGATTTTATTTCAAATGATTTAGCATGTTTCTGAACTATATATTCTGATATTAAAAGAAACATATAATTAAAAAAGTGAACTTTTTGTATACGGAAAAAATGAAATTAGTTAGTAAATATGCACAGTCCTTTAGCATGAAATCACAACATTTGAAAATTAAGCATTGTAGTCTTCGTTCTACACCAGTCAACATACTTTGACTTTGATTTTCTATGGTGTTTCCTTCTTGTCTTGTACTATCTACTCAAAGCCAACTAGTTCTTCTTCTTTCTTTCTTTCTTTTTTTTCTTCTTTTTTTCCCTTTTAGATGTCTTTTAAAATTCCTATATATATTTTCTTATGGAATTTTATAAAAATTAAATTTATCCATTTAATATTCGGAAAGATAATACCGATGATTAGGATGGTTTTAACTTTTAAGTGCTCTAATCTGCATATGTTATAGATTAATGTTGACTAGAGAAAACTAAATATTTTTTTGGTAGTTTCATATCAAAAATTTTCTACAGATATATATATAATACATAAGTTCATATATTCTTGATTTTAATTTAGAAATTAATGAAACTTAACAATAAGCTAGAATGTCATATCAAATAAAGTGGTTCGTACATACAAAATTTATTACTGGTCCTACAATAATTTTTGGTTCTAAATAGAATGAAAAATATGATTATCTCAAGCTAGAATATGTTATTATTTGAGTTATGAGTTCAAATCGAGTTCAACATAATATTGTTGGAAGTTTGAAGTATTGATCGAGTTTTAAATCTGAAAATTTTAAAAAGGTTTTGAGGAATGAGTTATTGATCCATTTTTATGGATCTAATTTTTAGAAAAAAAATGGAATAAAACCTTAACATTTCTTTTTATATAGATACTTTTGTTTTTTTCCAACTAAGATCAGAGATAATGAAAGTTGAAAAATGGATTGAGACAAAAATTGGATTGGGGACATGTATCTTCGATAATTGGAGGATTAACAATAAATCAAATGCTGTGGTGGTGGGAGCGACATGTTTGAGTGGCATAATCGTAAAACACACTCCGGTTTTAGATTCTATTCTCTGTGATAAGAGTGACTTCTGTTTTGTCTTTCGTGCCATTCCCATGTGCCTTGTCTCCGACAACTTTCTCTCTTTCTCTCTTTCTCTCTCTCAAACTCTCTCAATCTCTGTCTCTTCCTCTGGTTCACATGGAGCTTCTTACTAATTTTAAGGTTTCTCATCTCTGAAATAGTCAGGTGGGTACTACCAAAATTGGATCTTTTCAATTGTACTGATCTTTATTTCCTCAAGTTTCTAACTTTTGTTCTTTGGTCTCTCATAAATATGATCATATCAGGTCGTAAAATCATTGCTTCTCTTGCTACTGTTGGAAAATTCTGTGATTTAGAGCTTATGTTGCTCAGTTAACCCCAAAAAGGTTTGAATTTGCTGCTTTATTGAGTTCGTCATCTCTGCAACAGTAGATTTGATCTATTTATTAGTAATTCTGCAATTAGTCTCATGGAATTGAATTACTAATAGAAGAATTAGAGTCGATCTGAGTTACATAACTGTGTTAGGGCAATTTAGAATTTCTCTAAGATGTGTCAAGTTTGATGTTTTTTTCAATACTTTCAGTTTTGTAGATCAATTAAACCAGAAATGTACAAGCAGCCTAGACAAGAGTTTGAGGCTTACTGTTTTGAGCCTAACTCTGTTGAAAAGCTTAAGTACTTACCAGCTCATAACTCTCGTAAACGGTTTTGTATGCTTGAGCCATCTCCTGAATCTCCTGCTTACATATCAACTGCTACATATGAAGATACATGTGGCTCTTGTGTTACGGATGATTTGAATGATTTTAAACATAAGATTAAAGAAATCGAGACAGTGATGATGGGGCCTGATTCGTTGGATTTAGTTGTTGATTACACTGATTCCTTTGATTCAACGGCTTGTCAAGAGATTAACAGCTGGAGATCAACTCTAGAGGCTATCTCGAGACGGGATCTGAGAGCTGATCTGGTTTCATGTGCAAAAGCTATGTCGGAAAACGATCTTATGATGGCTCATTCTATGATGGAGAAGCTTCGTCAGATGGTCTCGGTTTCTGGTGAGCCTATCCAAAGGTTGGGAGCTTACTTACTAGAAGGACTAGTGGCACAATTAGCTTCATCTGGTAGTTCTATATACAGAGCACTTAACAAGTGCCCTGAACCAGCTAGTACTGACCTTCTCTCTTATATGCACATCCTCTATGAGGTTTGTCCTTACTTCAAGTTTGGATACATGTCAGCAAATGGTGCCATTGCTGAAGCCATGAAGGAAGAAAATCGAGTTCACATTATTGATTTCCAAATCGGTCAAGGGAGTCAATGGGTCACTCTTATCCAGGCTTTTGCAGCTAGGCCTGGTGGGCCTCCTCGAATTCGGATAACCGGTATCGACGATATGACTTCAGCGTATGCTCGTGGAGGTGGCTTAAGTATTGTTGGAAACAGACTTGCGAAGCTTGCTAAGCAGTTCAATGTTCCATTTGAGTTTAACTCGGTATCAGTATCGGTTTCCGAGGTTAAACCTAACAGCCTCGGAGTCCGACCAGGGGAAGCTCTAGCCGTTAACTTTGCCTTTGTACTTCACCATATGCCAGACGAAAGCGTGAGCACCGAGAATCACCGGTACAGTTTATTGTATACAAATTTATCTCAACATAGGATGATTCTTTAGTTTTGTCTCTTGACTTAGTTAAGTATATTTTGCAGGGACCGTTTACTGAGAATGGTGAAGAGCTTATCTCCTAAAGTGGTGACTTTAGTTGAGCAAGAATCAAACACAAACACAGCCGCATTCTTCCCAAGATTCATGGAAACAATGAATTACTATGCCGCAATGTTCGAGTCAATTGATGTAACTCTCCCAAGAGATCACAAACAGAGAATCAATGTGGAGCAGCATTGTTTAGCAAGAGATGTTGTGAACATCATAGCATGTGAAGGAGCTGATCGCGTGGAGCGGCATGAGCTCCTAGGGAAATGGAGGTCACGGTTTGGAATGGCAGGTTTCACACCTTACCCATTAAGCCCTTTGGTGAATTCCACCATTAAAAGTCTGCTCAAAAATTACTCAGACAAATACAGGCTGGAAGAAAGAGATGGAGCTTTGTATCTTGGTTGGATGAATCGAGATTTGGTCGCCTCGTGTGCTTGGCAATGAGACAAAAAGTACATTTTCTAGTGATGAAAATATAAAAATGTTTCTCTACTTGTGTACAATGTGGTCGCTCATTGAATCTTCAAAACATTAGAAGAATCTTATGTATACTATTAGCGAACAAGAGGTGCACAATTTCCCAAAGATCAAAAAGTCAAAGCTTTTTTCTCAAATAACCCTAAACTTAATGACGACATTTTAGACGTGTTGGTCTACTAAATCATGTCTTCTGTTTAGGATCCTTCTTGCAGGAAATATACAATTAGTGTTCTACTTTATCTATTCCCTCTGTTTATTTGTAAGCAAATAGTGAACGTGTAGACAGTTTTCCAGGAATTGGACTCATAACTCATCTTTAGCAATGGTACCAAAACCCTAAGTGACTAACAATGAAACTTATGGCTCTTATAAAACTGATAGTCTCTGGGCTTTATAGAACTCATAGGTTTGGTCTTTCTCTTCTTCTCCCCTGCCCTCTCTGTTTTGGAGTCTTGTCGGTCTCGATCTCGACATCAGGGTAGTGGATCTCCCACTTCTCTGATTGGTTAAAACTTGCTGAGGTAGCCTGCACTCTTTCAGTTGGTTTTACT
Organism: Lepidium didymum; assembly: GCA_963920545.1. NCBI lineage: Eukaryota > Viridiplantae > Streptophyta > Magnoliopsida > Brassicales > Brassicaceae > Lepidium > Lepidium didymum. Next base: position 2,255,927 of record OY986981.1, on the reverse strand, counting down.
CTGGTTTGGAGCTATTGGATCATGTCTGTTGCCCCTGTGTGTGTTGAGCTCTCTCCACTTTGCTTCACTGTGATACTGTTAGGGCTGGTTCTCTCCCTCTTCATTTTGCTATGTGTCTGTTGGCTTTTTCTTTTCTGTTTAAACTTGGTATGGCTGTAGAAGTAGTGTAGAAGAGATCATTCATTGTATCTGGTTGGTCTCGGTTTGAAGGATTTTTGATCTCAAGCTCAAGGGACTGCATGGCTCAGTTTGCTCGATTTGAGTTTGTAGAGATGCATGGGTCTCACTCTCAGGCTCTGTATCTCTACCGTTGTTCTTTGCATAGCAATTGGCTAGCTATCTGGCTCGACCCGAGTCCCAGTCTACTTTGTAAGCTCTTAGCCGCCATTCTCTTCTTCGGGTGAGTGAAGCCTCTATTTTCTCCTCGGACCAGATCCTTTTCAAGCTTTATCTTGACTGCCCTATATTCTTTGTTTTCTTCTTAATCTTGTTTCTTTTCATTGCTCTATATTGTTTATTCTTAGCTATGTTTTCTCCATCATGTATCATAATTCATTTTTGATAAAATACTTAACAAAAAAAATAAATATCGAGAGCCATTTTCTTCTTGATAAATGTTAAACAATTAAATAAAAAATATTTTATTTTACAGTTGGCTACATTAGCTAGCACAAGAAATATAGTGCAACACCATAAAAAAAAACAGAATTACACTATTATAAATTAGATATTAAAACAGTGTTTAGTTGGAAATGACCTTAAATAATCGGTAAAAAAAAGTGGAAGCCATGTTTATAGTTGGCTTCTGAGGTAAGTACTAACTAAAGACTTCTAATAAAACCCACAAATAACCAATCCTCTTCACGACAGGACAAAGTCGTTTGTATTTAAAAATTGAGTTCTCAATCTTCCAAAAATATCGGTGAGAAAAGCTAACGGTGGAGACAAAAGTGGAACGTTCAAAACCTCTCACCTCCCAGAGACTATATAATGGCAGCAAAACAAAAGAGCAAAACATAAAAGCTAAATAAAATATATAATAAATAATAAAAAATAGTCATTATTAGTGTATTACAAAAAATAAAAAAACAAATAATAGTAATCGCTAGTGACTATTAAATCCCAAATAATGGGTCGTGTAACTTTTGGAATATCTGCTTTTTTTGTTTTTTATTTGTTAGGCTTATCAGCAAATGCAAAGGAATTCAAAATTACTTCTTCACCAGGATCTGATATTACCAAGGTAATTAGGTCAAAATTACCCTACAAAAATAATTTTTATTTCTTGTTGTCCAAGCAATATTGAAACCTTTGCGATGTAGGCATTACTACAAGCATTCAATGAGGCATGCCAATGTCCTACAAAGAGGTCTGTCATAATCCCAAAAGGTGAATAAATCTTGGTGAAATCGAAATGACTGGTCCTTGCAAAGCTCCGATTAGGATTGTTTTGCAAGGAACCGTTAGAGCTGACGGAAACAGTATGTCAAAAGAGAAATGAGGGTCGCTTTCCGTAACATTAACGGCTTTAAGTTGAACGGAGGTGGTGTCTTTGACGGTGAAGGAAATGCTGCTTGGAGAGTCAATAACTGCCACAAGACCTTCAACTGCAAGAAACTCCCAATCGTAAGCAAAACATCTTTGATATTTTGATCTCGCGTTCGCCCGGATTATCCTAGATAGCAAAAAAAAGCTCTGTGTTGATTATTTTTGGGTTTGTTGTTGTACAGAGCATACGGTTTGATGCTGTGACCGATGCAAAAATCAGAGACATAACCTCGCTTGATGCAAAGAACTTCCACATTAACGTGATTGGTTCAAAGAACTTCCACATTAACGTGATTGGGGCAAAGAACATGACATTCGAGGACATGAAGATTGTTGCTCCTGCAGAGAGTCCTAATACCGATGGTATTCATTTGGGAAGAAGTGATGGAGTCAGGATCATCAATTCGTTCATTTTCACAGGAGATGATTGTGTTTCTGTTGGAGATGGAATGAAGAACCTTCTTGTTGAAAAAGATACTTGTGGTCCAGGACATGGACTTAGTATTGGAAGTCTTGGAAAATACAACTTCGAGGAAAATGTTAGCGGTATTAGAATCGTGAATTGTACTCTCCAAGAGACTGACAATGGGCTAAGGATCAAGACATGGCCCTCTGCAGCTTGTTCCATAACCGCATCTGATATTCATTTCGAGAATATCATTCTCAAGAACGTTAGCAACCCCATCCTTATTGACCAAGAGTACTGCCCATGGAACCAATGCAACAAGCAGGTACGTTAATACTAATATTAGAGTGTTCATAATGGAATTTAATGGCAAATATTAAGCTCACATGTGCGTGATTTAGTGGTAATAATGTAATTTGGGAAGGTAGTAATTTGCTATCTGGGGTTTGAGTGTCTATGAAAACAACATCATATTCACAAGCGATATGAGGACTGTTTACATGATCCCGGGATTAGTCGAACCTCATAACTCATTGACATGTGGACCCGTTGAACCATTTAAGTAGATAAATATCTGGCTGGTCTGGAGCTCCTAGAATTCATAGTGATCATGGTGTTTCCGTTGAATCGGATTACCTAAGTATTAAAACAAAAAATTTAGTGGCAAATTTTGGTGTTTTGACATTCTAATTTGAACAAACTGATGGATTACAAAAACACATGGGATCATGTATAGAGTCTAGGAGAAGTACTACATTAGTATTGGTTTTGATTCCAAAACGTGATATGTTTTGTTTTGATCGTAGACACATCAACGGTCAAGCTCTCGAACATAAGCTACAAAAACATCAGAGGAACCTCAGGGAACAAAGACGCAGTGAAGCTTTTGTGCAGCAAGTCCCATCCTTGTCAGAACGTGGAGATCGGTAACGTTAACATCAAGTACACCGGAAATGAAGGTCCAGCAGAGTTCCAATGCTCTAACATATCTCCAAAGTTGACAGGAACTCAGGTTCCAAAAGCTTGTAGCAGCCCTGTGACGAAAACACCAAAGTAGAAGCTCAATGTGTATATACTAAGACATAATTCTAAATGTGAACTTTTGTGTATATTGTGAAATTTCCATTGATATTTGTATGATATTACCTATTCTTTGAATTGTTAATAATGAAAAAAATAATTATATATTCCATTCTGGCCGCTCAATATTCCACACGCCAGATAAATGAATCTTTAATTTGTTTTTTTTTTTAACTTAATCATTAATAATTAATTTTGGGTTCATAACTCGATGAAAAGGTATCCTGGAATAATCCAAGAGATCCCATGATTGAGTGGTAGATGAGACGAGTAATTTATTAAAAGTTGGTCCGGACATGATGTACGAGTTTTGGCCTAGAATCTCTTAGTTAAAAAAAAAAAAATTTAATTTTGGGGTTCATACATTTTGGTTCAACCAAATATATAACTGATGGGCTTGTTGACTGAAATTGAGCAGAAAATTAGTGGAATGACCGAATAATCGATAGGGGTAAACAAAATTAGAAGATCACTGGCGTATTTTTTTTTTTTGTACTTATAATGGGTTATATGTTTGCTTTTTATGGTTAGAAAAAATTAAAAGACCATTACAAACCGAATAACTAATCAGCACAATTTTCGAGAGTGATTAAAAGAACATAATATTGTTGTTGTTTAAAATTTTACACTTGTAGACTGCTCTAATTGGTGGATCTAGAATCTCTAGTGTGAAAAGCATTTTATTCAATTTCAATTCCCTTCATAAAGAGAGTACAGTTGCACAAAATCTCTCCATAAATAGAACCTAAGCGTGTGCTCTCCACACTTCACCGATATCTCTACTTCTCATTTCACGACAAAAAAGGAGAAAAAACGAAATAATCTCAAAAGGTCTTAGCTATGGAATCCAACAACGTGAACAACAGCTTGAACCTAGACGTGGAGAAAGATCAAAAACAAGCTTCCGACTACTCTAAACGAGCTCCATGGCTACGAGCCGCTGTACTCGGTGCCAACGACGGCCTTGTGTCCACCGCTTCACTTATGATGGGTGTTGGTGCGGTCAAGCAAGATATTAAAGTCATGATCTTATCCGGTTTGGCCGGTCTAGTGGCCGGAGCTTGTAGCATGGCGATCGGAGAATATGTTTCCGTTTACTCTCAGTACGACATAGAAGTGGCGCAGATGAAAAGAGAAAGCGGAGGAGAGGTAGATAAAGAGAATCTTCCAAGCCCGATGCAAGCGGCTGCAGCATCTGCGTTAGCATTTTCTTTGGGGGCGATTGTGCCTTTAATGACGGCTGCGTTTGTGAAAGATTATAAAGTAAGGATTGGTCGATAGTGGCGGCCGTGACATTAGCCGTAGTGATGTTTGGGTGGTTAGGGGCTGCTTTAGGGAAAGCACCCGTGTTTAAGTCGTTGGCTAGGGTTTTGCTTGGAGGATGGTTAGCTATGGCCGTTACTTTCGGCTTGACCAAACTTATTGGGGCACATAGTCTGTGATTTAGTTACTACTTATGAGTAACAACAGTGACTAAACTTTTTCTCATGTTTTATGCAACGCTTCATGTGTTTTTTGTTATATAATAAAGTTTTGAATGGACTCGTGATTTATTTTATTTAGTGAAAATTTGATAGCAATGCGATCTTGTTGTAAGCTTCAAATGGAATTTTTAACAATAATGACATAAGACCAAAATGAGCGATATTTTCAGTTCGTTTGCCATAGATTGAGGCTACAGAATTAGGTTTATTCTTGGACCGATGGATCATGATGCATCAGCTTGAGTCTAATTCTTATCTTAGTAGTATGGTTTATCTCTTTTAAAGTATGTAATTATGGACTATATATTTAGTGAAAAAAAATGTTAACTTCTTTTATTATATAGTAAACTATTTATGTAAAATATACTTACTTTTGATACATGTTTTATCTTTCACTTTCACCTGCTTTTCTATTAGTTTTCGTACTTCCAAACAAGTTAATTCTACGTAATACCTGGAGTAGCTTATTGGCATACTTTCTCTGTGAAGTGAAGTTTACAGAGCCAATACAACCCGATGTGACTTGGCCAAAAGTGTTCCTCTTTTTACTTGCTGATCTCTTTCCAAGTGAAGTTGGCTTCTTTAGGTTGTTGTGAGACTCGAGGCTTTTCTTCAGAGAAACAAGCTGCTCTTCGAGGTTATGGATTCTGAAGCTAGTTGACTCGTACTCATCCAATGTTGCATCTTTTTGCATTAAGAAGCATAATGGTTTGCTTCTTAGCCCAGCTTCATCATCAGTGCAAGGGCTTGGTCGTGAGGTCAAGGGTCTTGAGCTGGGAACAACACTATCAGAGAAGTCTGCAGAGTTTGTGAGCCTGAATGAGTCAGAACAGTCTTTGAAAGCTTGGTGTGTGTTGAGCTGTTGAACAAAGAGAGCTTGGACAACTATACGTAATGGCATTTGATCGTTTTGAACAAGTTCCAGAGATGTTTCTTGTGATAGTTTTTGGCAATTTAGGTGACTGCAGATTGATAGCTTTTCTTCTTGAGATATGGTCTTATGTACCTAAACAGAATCATGGCGGAATTAAGATACAATGTTGGTAAGTTTTATGAAGTTCAAAGAATAAAAAAGTGAAGTAATACCTGAAGAAATGCATTCACTGCAAGGTAAAGTTTGTTATGACTCTCTCTGAATGACATTGGGACTGTCTCAATCAGCTCAATGAACCTTGTAATATCCATCTCTTGATCATATGGTAAAAGAGAGAGATAACTATCCCACAATTTCCCAACTCTCATGTTTCTTGCGGAGGAAGTAAGATCGGTTTCTGGTTCTGATTCTGATGATACATATGCTGAAAACAGATTTTCCATTGTAAGCAACTCCTGACTGAAACCAACGTGCCCTTTCTCGGTTTCCGGGTATAAGAAGTTTTCGATATGGGAAGTGTGAAGAAGAGACACAATCTGATCTTGTAGCCACAAGACTGTGTCATGCTTCAAAGCATATGTGAGACAAGACAGATAAAACCCTACAGGAACAAACCTATATGTCTTGTGTCTTGTGAGAAGCAGATCTAGAGCTCTTTGTAGAATACCGGTATTAGTTGGATCTTCAGCTATGAAAAATTTGCAGGTGTAAAAGACAATCAATGGACTCACATATCTTTCTTTCATTCCTTGTCTTCTAAGTGACCCAATAACCTGTCTGAAGAATTCAAATGGAAGATCTGTGAGGTCTTTGATCCAAGTATCTTGGTTTATGATTTGCTCTGCAGTTCTATAATCCCAAACTTGATTCACCAAACCTTCAAGCATAACCACTGGCTTTTCTCTTCGTCTTTCCGGATCTAGAATCTCCATACACGCTGTAAAAGCAAGAGATTCTATGCACCGGCTCACAATTAGTAAATCTTCAGACCAAGGCAATAGATCCTGACAGTTCTTCAGTACAACTAATGTGTCATTCCAATTTTGTAAGACAACTTGGTTGAGATAAAGGTCAAATCTTTCGCAGAGGTTACTCGTCGAATGTTGCTCTGTCATTTCGAGAAATTCAGCTGCACATCTAAGTCCCGCAATATTGAAAGGATGTATTAATGTTCGACAGCCATAGATGAACAGCATAATCTTCTCAAAGGTCTCTGCTCCACCAGGAAATTCAGATGGTATATCGATATCCGCTAGTTGATCCTCTCTTTGTTTAAAGTATCCACACTTAGCACACAAGAGACTCTTCCAAAAGATATACATGTGAAAGTCATGCATTAGAACTCACTAGCTCAAAGGAAGAAGGTTGCCACGTATTTATATATTGCCCAAGAGATCATAAACCGATGTAGGATAATCTAACACAAACAAAGTTTTGTTTTAGAGATTGAACATTATTACCTTGTGAAGGTTAAAACTCTTGTTGCAAACTCGAACACATACTGATGCAGGTAGGCCGGTTTCTTTGCTCCTGTGACAGACACAAACACACACACACAAAGGCACATCATATAAAACTAGACAACGTGAATCATTAACACAATACATGCATGGATCAAAGAAGAAATTTTTTGAGGTTCATACCAAGAAAGAACCTTGATTTTCAAAAGGGTACTTGTATTCGGAGAAGAAATTGGACTAGAGGTAACAGATGAACCATCCTTAAGACTGCAAGTTTCCATTTTTGAGTATATGAGAAACTTATTACTTAATGTATATCAAAACTACAAACATTTGGTCTTCCATTTATTCTTCTTTCTCAATTAAGTTTCTAAAGAAGAAACTTGCGTGTTTTGGGGATTGAAGAGTAAGAAAAGGGTTCTAGGATCCACAAAACGAGAGTAAGCTACGGAAAGATTTGAGAAAAACCAAGAAATTGGATTTTGGTTTTATCAAAACATTAAACTATATAAGCCAACTTGTGTGCAAATACACACACACATATGCATTATAGTAGGTGTGGTCAAAGTCAAATGCACACGAATGTTGAGCTCAAAAAAATTTAACTCTCAAAGTTCAAGACGACGTTCCTCGAGTGTTGAGAAAGAGTTGAAAAATGTTGTATTATAACATTTTTATTTGCTTTTTGTTTTCTTTTACTCAAAACTTTCTTCTTTTCTTACACACATTAACTAACTGTTAAAAGACTCCAATTAGTTCTTATTCACTTTGTGATGTTTATATATAATTTTCGATCTAGTTATAGAGTTGGGCCGAAGTCTAATTAATTTATAGAAAAGTAGTACTTACCGCTAGTTTGGTTCAAGGTTTAGAAAAATAGTAGTGACGACTAAGTTTATATTTGTTGGATCAATATTACTGTAACTTACTTCCTGACAATGTCAGAATCAAAACTCAAAACCGACTGGTTATGTCTTGTCTCAAGCTATTTTTACCATCAGAATACCACTATACCATGCCGGTGTGAATTATCACTAAATTTATGTTGGGTTGTTTATAAAAACATATAACGTATTTATTTTTATTTTTTTGCTTGTCAAATTTTTAGTTTTTCTAATAATTTTTATTTTTACAAAAAATTCTAGTTATTTGATTTGAAAATACTTTCCAACAAATAGTTTGCGTTGAGATTGAGTAATTTTACGAATATAGTATATATTTGCAACCATGTGATGGTACATTGCGGAAAAATCGAGAGAAGAAATTCAAGTATTGCTTCAACATGAAGAATTCACTCATAGAAAACGGGGAAGAAGAGGCTGAAATTGAGGGAATACTTATGGGCTATATTTTCCTAGACTCAAATGGTGATGTGGTGCATTATGGTATGAGGAAATTCCAAGGTCGACACTCCGTTGAAGAAGCAGAAGGTACGGTATTGATTTGGACGATACAAACAGCATGGGTTAAAGGTTTTTCGCAGGGAGATAATTTGATCCTCCATCGTTGCATACAATCTCCAAATGCTAATCTCCGTTGCTTCCATATGTGGAAATGATCACAGCCTGGAAATCTCATTTTCAAGCTATAAGCTTCAACCATGTTACAAGAAACCGGAATGTATGTGCGGACCAATTAGCCAGGAAGATTCTAACATATGATTCATCTTGGTTTTTAGCTGATTCATGTCCCTGTTTTTACAATCTGCTATAATAACTGGTATATTACGATATCATTAATAAACCTAGCCCTGGGCAAATGACCGAAATCCTACCCGAACCCGACCCGAAAAAGTAGATTCAGGTCGGGTTCGCGTCTAAACAAATACCCGATCGGATATAGCCATTAGAGTATTTTGGGTTTCGGGTCAGGTTCGGGTAAAATCTTAAACCCGAAAGTAAACCAAAAATAACCAAAGATTTTATGTGTTGGTTTAGGTGTACCATACATTAAGCACATAACCGGACCCGAACCGGATACATAAACACATTTTGGTTTGGGTTTTGAAAATTCCCGAACCGGAAACATAAAACATTTTTGATTTGGGTTTTGAAAATATCCGAACCAGACCCAAAATTTATATATGTTCGGGTATTAATCAGTTTCTCTGTACAGATCCGAACCCGATCCGAACCTGAAATGTACCGATCCGAATCCGACCCAAATTTCCAAAATACTCAATTAGGTTCTCCACGCCTAAATCCGAAAGATCCAACCCGATCGGATCCGGACCAAATACGCAAGCCTAAATAAATCATATAGTTGACGGAAAAAAACAAAATTACTTAAAATAACACGTGACACATACAATTACTTATTTTATATTCTTGACATTTAAACCAGAAAAAAATTATTCTATATTATAATTTGGATAATATACTTGTAACAAAATTACTCTCTCTTTCAATTCTCTGCTTCATTCTTTTTCTTGTCCATTGGGCCTTGATCCAAAATATTAAAGTCCTTATTGGATCATAGTTTATCTGGGTATCATATTGGGCCTTTTAAGAGACCTCATCTCTCTTGTATATGACTCACTCATATTATTAGAGGCGGGACTTCTCTGCCGTCGTTACAACAAACCTCTTCCGCTCTCACTTCTTCTCCGGCAGTTCCGTCTACTCTGTGCCGCCATCTCCGCCGTGACCTGATTCCGATTTTCGCTTTCTGTGTCATTGAGCTACTGCTTTAAGTAAAATCTCAGTACTTCTAACACTTTCTCAGTTTGTAACGGACTTCTCCACCGTCGTTTTACTTTTTGTGTGTTTTTATATTTCCTAAGTCCAGGTCCCAGGTCCTTGCGAAGATGGTAGAACCGAATCAGCTCTCCCACCATCTCGGAACTTTTGTTGACATTACTCGTTCTTCTACTCAACAGGTACTATTGATCTCCTCTTATGGATTCGACTTTATCACAATTTTGATCAATTTCACCAGGTTTAGGTTTGCTTACAGGCTGATAGTTTGAAGCTATTGCTTCTTCCTTGGAGAATGATTCTTTGTCTATTGACCAATTGGTAACAATTTCTTACTCACTTTTCATCTTTCATAGACTTATTTGTGTAGCTAATTTGATTAATGTGTAGGTTAGAGAGATGGAGATGTATTTAACGACTACAGATGATGCTGTTCGAGCCCGAGGTATCTTTCAATTCTCTGGCTTAACTTTTGATGAATGGTACGAATCTCTCTCTCTCTCTGAACGATTTGAGCATTGGCGTTGTTATAGGTATTCTCCTGCTTGGTGAGATCCTCAATCGTTTAAAAGCAAAGCCAATGAACAGTAAAATTGTCCACACTCTTACTGAATTTTTTACGGAAAAGCTGGTAATTTGATACTTCTAGTTTATATATAAATTGTAATCCATTCCAATTTGTTTATTCAGTTTCTTGAAAATAGGAAAAAAAATGATTGTTGTACTTGTATCAGGCGGATTGGAGAGTGGTGCATGGGGCACTTGTTGGTTGATTGGCCTTGATTAAGAGAAAAGACGTAGCTGGTGTGGTCAATGCTATTGATGCACAAGTTATGGCAAAGTCGATGGTACAGAATGTGCAAGTGCAGTCTTTAGCACTGCATGATCGGAAGGTAGTATATTCTGTTATCTGGATAGTGTGTTCAACATCGAATAATTATTTTCCTGATTTACTGTATTGCAATATCTTTCTATAAATGCTTGCAGCTCTCTTTTGAACTTCTGGAGTGCCTTCTACAGCAACACTCTGAAGCTATTGTGACTTTGGTATGTTAATGCTTTCAACTAGCTGATACGTAGTTTAGAATTGAAAATTCAATCTATATTGTATGAGGAATCTTTTTTTTTCAAATCTATTTACCTCAGCTAGGTGGGAAAACAAATAATTATCTAAATATGCAAATATGTAATTTATGGTCTCAGCTCGTCAAAAGCTTTGTGTTCAGGTTATTCTAGCTCTCTTATTTTGATTCGTAACATCAAAACAAAATGTGTACAATGCCATCTTAGTTTTCTGTTTTTGTTTCTTCCTTGTTTAGATCTACGCTGGAACTTCCCTCATTTTCTTGTAATCCTATTGACTTAAACAACCATTTCCTAGGGTAATCTACTAGTTTATGCTACATGTGAAGCCCTCGATGGAGAAAAAGACCCTCAATGCTTAATGGTAGCTTTTCATCTAGTGGAGCTTTTGGCTCAATCGTTCCGTAGTTCATCTGGTCCAGTTGCTACTAATGCATGTGAGTTCAAAGCCCATCCTTTTTATGATGTGATCAATAGATGGTTTTCCCTTTCTTACATTAAACTGTTTAGCGTGCTTTTTATTGGTTTTTAGACAAAAGGTGACGAAACAAATATTGCAAGGGAGGACCTCTCAAGGGGACTGTTGGTGAGTATTTTGTCAATATTTGTGATTCGTATAAAATTCTTGCCATCTTACTGTGGCATAGTATCTTACAATGTCAAGGTAAAATATCATGTTGATCATTCTGGCTAAGAGTGCTTTCTTTTTATTATTAAAATTATTTATACCATTAGAAAAGGGTTTGAAGATATAACAGAGAAAAGTACTTTGCATTTTATGTCCATTCTCTGTAAACCGTAAGGCAAAGTAAGTTGACTGTCTTCATTTTTTTTTTCTTCTTTGACAAGCTTGCCCTACCCATCTGATTTTTATGTCTCTTTTCTTTGAGGTTACAGATGCCTTGATATTCAGTTAATCGTAATCTTAAAAATCTAATTCCCTTACTAAACTATGCTGGTTTGAAGATGGAGATATAGATTTTAGTTCTCTGCATCGACTTTCACGCAAAACCTTGCAGTTTCAACTATTAAGCATATATGAAACTTATTAGGTTACAAGTGGAGAAATTATGTAGACTTGACTTTGTATATAAATGTCTAAACGTTAGGTTAAATTCACTGATGTACTTCATTTGATTTTTCAGCTGGCATTCTCTGCAACACCTTTTTTTGAACCGTATGCTATGCCATTGCTTCTTGAAAAGCTTTCTTCATCTCTACCAGTTGCAAAGGTTCACCTAAAATGAAGTTTTCTGCTCTAATACATCTAGCTTATGTGCCATTTAGGATGGTGGACAAGTGTAGTTATTTTTGTTCCACTCAAATCTGTCTAGGTCGATTCTTTAAAATTTCTGAAGGATTGCGCTATGAAATATGGAGTAGCCAGAATGACGAAGCACTATGGAGGTCTGTGGTCTGCTTTAAAAGATGCATTTTATTCTTCCACTGAGCCACATTTATCCTTTGCTCTAGAATCCCTCACTAGTCCAGGGTATGAAATGAGTGAGGTCAACAAGGAAGCTGTTAATCTTCTTCAGAGGCTTGTTAAGCAAGATATCTCGTTTTTAGGTTTTGTTGTCGATGATATACATATAAACGCAGTCTTTGATACCATCTCTAGATATACTCAGTACGAAGACATGCCTGACACAAGCAAAGTGGAGGTTATCCTTATTAGTCAGATACTGTCTGCATCTGCCAAAGCTTCGGTTCAGTCATGTAATACAATCTTTCAAACCTTTTTTTTCCGCCTTATGAATACTCTAGGGATTGTAAAGAAAACATCAACTGGCGATGGTGTTCATAACGAAAATTCTACAGTCTCTGCCAGAATCTACCATGGAGATCTTCATCTTTGCATTGAACTTCTTATAGCATCAAAAGATCTTATCATGGGTTTCGAGAAATGTTCTCTATGGTGTGTACAGGAATCATGGTGCTCTATGGTGAAAAACTTCTCCGTTCCATTGATCTAGGTGTTCACGTCTGCAGTACGAAGCTCTAATGATGGATGTGTTACGCATGTATATCTTGGAGGTGAATGCTTGTACTTACTTAACTGATATGTTCCGTTGTAATGTTCTTGCCTGAACTTTATTTTAATACTTAACTTGTGCTATGAATTTTTGTTTCCTTCTTCATGCAGCTGTTATAACGGCTTTTTCTTTTCATATGTGAAATATCACAGCTAAGGGTTTGCTGACTATGGCTACGTTCTGGGGCAGCTCATCTCCTGTATCAAGTTCCGAATTCGAGAATATTTTGATGACCTTCACATCAGTCATCACAGCTAAGAGTGGCAAAACGGTGGCGTGGGAACTGTCACTGAGAGCACTGGTCTGCATCGGCTCATTTATTGATCAGTATCATGAAAATGACATGGCTATGAGCTACATGGGTATAGTTGTTGATAATTTGATCTCACTGGCTTGCTCTAGACATTGTGGTCTTCCATACCCAATTATATTAGAAGCAAGTTCAGAAGTTTGCTCCACTGGGCCAAAGTATGCGGAGAAATTGATCCAAGGATTTGAAGAAGCCTTGTGTTCCAGTTTGTCCGATTTCTGTGTAAGTTCCACTATGACTCTAGATCGTAAAGTTTTCAATGATGTCTGAGCTAACAGTTTCCATCACCAGCTCGTTGTAACGAGCTTGTTACCTTAGCCAACAGGTTTCTTTATTTAACAAGCAAGGGACCAAGAGTTTCAATGTATCTAACTATTATTTGGAAAACACTTTTCAGGTCAATGGAAACTTCAAGTCAATTGACGATTGTTCTCAGCTCTTGGAGTGTTTGACCAATAAATTACTTCCACGGTACTCAAAATTTTCTTAAATTTCCTATATTTTGTAGATAAAATTGCTTTTCCGGTGTGCGTATTTGGACTCTTAGTGGATTGTAAATAGCCAACTATCTTGGGTGATACAACTTGTCAATAGTCTTACTTGTTTTGTTTCCATGTGAATCACTACTGTACTCCTGTAGAGTATGTAGGTTTTCAATATGTTGTATCCTCCTTCGTTAACACCTTCTAAGTCTATAGAATCTGTCAAGATTTTGTAATAGACATATAAACATCTCTATAAACAACTATAGATGCCACAGTAACCTATTAGAGAGTGTTTATAATAGATATATATAAAAGAGAGAGAAACCAACAAGTATGACAATAAGGTGAATGTCTTTTCTTTGTTATTTTACAAAGTAGATATTATAACTAATGGTTTACAAAGATGTGATTTTGACCTCTTCAAGTCTCTTCTATTCATTTTCGAATGTTATTATCCTTTAGAAGATGAAAACCTCAAAACACTTGTTGTGCATCCATGTGTATGGTCTTCACTATTATTCATCTCATTAAAGAATCTTTTTCTCTATACCTTTTTTCTGCCACGACCAATTTTCTTTGTTCCTCCTTTGCATGACAAATAATATCAATTCTTTTGACTTGTGGATCTCAAATAGTGTTGCCGAGATAGATGGTCTCACGAAACTCTTGGTGCATTTTTCTATCAGTATATGGAATCAAATTGAGTCCTGCGGAGTTTTCAGTTGTGATTTTAATGGTAGGGTAAGTGCTCAAATAAACTTTAAATTCTGTTTCTCCTGAAAGTAGATTTCATTTATCTATTGTTGATGGAAATATGATTTTACGGCATGAATTTATTTGCTCTTCTACTACAGGAGTTTATTGAGGTAGCAGCGACAACAATGGGGCAAATTGTAGGAATTTCTTCCGTAGATTCACAGATCAATATAATCCAAAGAGCTTGGAGTGTAGTCTCGTCAAGCACACTTCCAGCTATGGAGTCTATTCCGTTGACCTTTGCTGCATTAGATGGCCTACAATGTGACCTGTCCACTCGGGATGAATTGATACTTTCACTATATGCATCAGTTATCATAGCTGCATCTCCCATAGTATCTATTCCAGACGCAAAGTCACTTATACATCTGTTTTTGGTATCACTTCTTAAGGGTTATGTCCCAGCGGCTCAAGCTTTGGGTTCAATGGTTAACAAATTGGGCTCTGGTTCTCGTGGAAGAAATATCTCAAGCGATTGTTCCTTGGAAGAAGCATGTGGTATAATATTTCAAATAGATTATACATTAGAGAAAAAGATTTCTTCTAATGGATCTAGTAAAAATGTATGCGGAAGTGAAACAACCTTGGCAAAGATATGTTTGGGTTTGTGTGGCTCCCTGGACCTTCAAACCCATGCTATCACAGGACTGTCATGGATAGGGAAAGGTTTACTCATTCGGGGTGATAAAAGAATTAATGATATAGCTCTGGTACTAGTGGAGTGCTTAAAATCCACTAACTGTTCTGGGAATGCTCAGCATCCTTCTGCTATGAAACATCCAGCAGATGCATTCTTCATACTAATGTCTGATTCTGGAGTGTGCCTCAACAGAAAATTTCATGCAGTTATATGACCACTTTATAAGCAGCGATTTTTGTCCATAACAGTTCCCATTTTAGAGTCGTTAATCATGAATTCCAAGACTCCACTATCAAGGTATGCATACTTGTAGCCATCTCTATTATTACTCCTCTATATGGTGTAGATTGAATTATCGTGTACTCAACTTGCGTGGAACATACAGTTGTCTGATTGCTTTTACTTCATAGAAAAAAGTTTGGTCATTAGCAACTTCGATGCTCTTCTGTTGTACTCTTGCCCTCACCGTACAGGTCTTCAATGGAGTTTGTCTAGAAGGAATGCAACTTCACCCAGAAAAACCTTTTCAGTGTCTTTTTTTTGGAACAATAAGAATACACCTTAAAGATTGTTAGTTTAATGTCTGTTTGGTGTAGCTAGCACATAAAATGATAAAAAATTTGGGCTTCTTTATTGTTAAACCAAATACGAATGTTACCATTTGTTGTGAAAACCAATTCTAGATTCCCAGCTGACCGGTTTTGTCATGTTTTCAGAACAATGTTGCATATAGCTTTTGCGCATGTTATATCCAATGTTCCAGTAACGGTCATATTGGACAATACTAAAAAGGTGGGCCTCAATTATAGACTTTGAATTTTGTACCGTTATAAACAGTTTCTTGATGGACCTTCATCTTTTGCAGTTACACCCGATGATACTGGAAGGCTTGTCTGTCTTAAGTACAGACTCTGCGGAAAAAGAAACTCTTTTCAGTTTGTTACTGGTTTTATCTGGAACCCTTACTGATACTAAAGGTAAAGAAAAGTTAGACGCTGGAATGTGAAAGCATATTGCATTATAAAAAATCGTGCTTCATATTCTCGAAGATCAACTATTGATTGTAGGATTTTAATTCACTTGATATTTAAGAATTGATCATATGGTAATGATTTGGTTATGTTCAGATGGTTGAGTCAGTTCAGTGGTTGTGAAATATGTTTTTTTTGTTGTCTACTAACTTTTCACTGTCTGCAGGAAAACAATCTGCAAGTGATAATGCACATATAATCATCGAATGTTTGGTCAAGCTAACATCATATCCACATCTAATGGTGACAAATACATATTCTCTGCAGTAGCATCTTATGTTTCCTAGAATTGATTCGGATCATCGATTGATATTTTTCCAATGTTAAATGGTATGTAGGTTGTTAGGGAGACATCGATTCAGTGTCTTGTTGCAATGTTGGAATTGCCGCATAGAAGGATTTATCCTTTCAGAAGACAGGTAAAGTTAAAATATCTAAATCCACAAAGTTTTGATCTGTTAAGAGTAAGAAATGCAGTCACAGTACTTTGAAATTTCACACTAAAGGTTTTACAAGCAATAACTAAGACACTCGATGATCGAAAACGGCAAGTTCGAGAAGAAGTGATTCGATGCAGACAAGCTTGGTTAGTCACATGAAATTTGGATCAGTACTCTTTCTATGACTCATAAATGTGGTTTTCAGTCAAATGATTCTGATCATTTGTCAAAATCAGGGCGTCAATTACATCCTCAAGTATTTGAATCTGAAGTTGAATTCAGAGATTAACGAAGCCAAATGTTGCCATCCTCCAAGCTTTGCAGTATTTCACTTCATCCTTAAAACTCCTTATTGAGACAGATACATTTATGTGTCATTTGTGATACTAACACCAGAAGAGTTGAGTCTTAAGGCTCTGACGAGAGGTTATTGGTTAGTGAGTTCCTATTTAGAAAAAGTGTTATTGGAACATTGATTTTAAAATTCTTTTCTTTAACATCAAATTTTTGCATTATTGGTCTAATGTTTACTCAAAATATTAAATACCAATTGGACCCCAATGTTATCGATTAATGAGTTTTAGTTGGATTGTAGTAATGAATTTTTCTTTGTAAAATGTACTAGAACTATATATTGTTCATGTGTTTTATATATTATATAAGTAAAAGTTTCTCATTCTTAATAGTTTTTGTGTATGTTATTGCATAAAAACAATTTTGTTAGACAATATATTTTAATTTTGAGTTGAATAAGTCTTAGTATTTTGTTTGATTTATAATATATACTTGCTTACTTTAAACATCGATTTTTTGAGTAATAATTATCTTCTTACTTTTTTTTTACCAAAGCTTTTTTATATTATAATCAATATAATTGCTTTTTTTGTATTTCGTAGTAAAAAAATGTAGTTAAAATGAAAATTTGGAGGAAAATAAGATATTAAATTTTACAAATTATTATTATAAAAATATTTGTTAAATGATTTCTTAGGAAAAATAGGGAATGTAGAAATATGTAGATTAAGAAGTTATGAAAATAAGAGTGGAGTCGATCGTGTATAGATTTTTGAGTCATAGCCAACTTTTACAGTTTTTATTTCGATTAATTGGTTAATATTCTATTTAAAATAAAAATATATGAAGAAAATATGAAGATTTTAGTGATCGTGGGTTTTATGTGGTTTTTTTAAATAATATTTTTTTATCGAATATTTGAAAAGGCTTCATAGGATGGAAGATTTTTTATGATGAATCTAAAATTTAAGGGTTAAAATTAAAAATTAAAAATTAAAAAAATATGTTTTGTAATTGTTTACTAATAGAGGTTGTTAAAAAAGACCTCCATTTTAATAAATAGAGATGTTACTTAACATTAGAGATTAACATTAGCAAGAGAACCAAAAAGAGAAATTTTAATTTAGTTTGAACTTAAAGTTTATAAAAGTTTTAAATGCACCCACACGATTTATACAGTTAAGTCTATCTATTCAATAAAGAAAGAGACACACTGCCATTGGATGATATTGGAAGTTGAATAAGAAAATGATTGTGCTGTCATTGGATGTTGAAACTTTTTGAAGAAAAAAAATTATTTAAGAAAGAAAAAATTATCTAACTCTTAGTTGTTTTAATTTAATTTTAGTTGCTAATTATTATTACATGCTCAAATTTTTTATTTTTTTTAAAAAAACTATTATTACATATAATCACAAAAAGAAAATCATAAAAGAAAATAAGAATGTTGAACGAGAAAATAAAAGAAAAATATAAAAGTAAAATAGAGAAATAAGGTTTAAAGTCTGTTAGTTAAAACTATTTTAGTGTAAAATATGAAATAGATGATAAACATTCTTAACTACTACTACTACAGAACTCATAAAAAAACCATTGTTTGTATCTAAGTTAGAGTTTTATGATGTATTTGTCTTTAGTTGTGGTATTAAGACAATGACAAATACCACTATCCACAATAGTGCATATACTACTATGTTGTGTTGTTTATTGAACCGACTTTTTATATATATTGTTAGTGTGGGAAGTCAAAAGATGAAGAACTAATTTCTTTAACTCGAGGCTATGATTGTGAAATGGGAGTTATCATTTTCGACAAAGTGTTTTGCTGATATATTCAAATCATGAGTGTAGTTTTGGATGGGAAAAAACAAATATGAGTTGCAACTATTTGGTAGCACTTTCGTATAAGAATTTTGAAGGAAAATAAATATAATTAATACTGTACATGTTGTGCACATTGACAATAATTTCAGTTTTTCTACCTCACATATATACTACTCCATTATAGTTACATGCAGAAGTGATAATTAGAAAAACTGGTTGATATAGAAAGTCGGAATACTATTACCGACTAGGATTATTGATGATTTTTTTACTACAATATTTTTACTTTGTCAATATCATTTTTGACCATTTGTTTTGGTCAATGATTTCCCACCACTCAAATTTATCTAAAATTAGTCAAAATAACTGTTTTTAACCAATTTATGATTGTTAGCATGGTCAAAATTAAGTTGTTTTCTGGTAGTAAGTTAAAATATATTATTTCATTCTCCACGTGGCTATTGTGTTAATTTCATGGTTTAATATCTATAAAGTTCATAACTCTTTTATTATCTTAATAAAGTTAGAACTTCTGGAATCATGGAGGCTGTCCACCTTTTCACTAATTTTTTGAGATAGACTTTTGTATTTTTAATACTTGCAAAGTTGTAATTGTAGTATTTTTTATCTCGTGACATATCTGGTATAAATACATTTTAAGATACGTTAATTATTTTATATTTATCATCTCCTAAATTCTATTTTAAATAATATTAACTAGAAATTTAATTTAAAGCTTATAATCCATCAAAAAATGAAAAAAAAATACATATCAGAAACAAATCAAAAAGGAAAAATAACAGAAATTTGTCAGACTGGCAGAATCGAAAACAAGTTTTAGATAAGAGATTAAACTGATTTAGATTATTATTAGGTTTTTCTTATCATTATTACAATAATCCAAACAAGGTCGTTTACATGATGGCCATAGTATAAAAGATATATACTCTTTTAACGTATTGAAACACAATCAATATCTCATTCCTCTCATTGAACACAATTTCTAATCAAAAAATTCAAAATGAGTGACCATGAAGCAAAACATAAAGCGGCGGCTGCAGATATAGTCGAGCCGTCGCGGCTGAGAAAAATGATAGCAGTGGCTTCTATTGCCGCCGGTATACAATTTGGATGGGCACTACAACTATCTTTGTTGACTCCTTATGTACAACTTCTAGGAATCCCACACAAATGGGCTTCACTCATATGGCTATGTGGTCCAGTTTCTGGCATGTTAGTTCAACCAACCGTTGGTTACTACAGCGACCGATGCACCTCAAGGTTTGGTCGTCGTCGTCCTTTCATTGCCGTAGGTGCTGCTCTTGTTGCTCTTTCTGTTTTTCTAATTGGATACGCAGCTGATCTCGGCCATAGTTTAGGAGATGAACTCGACAAATCTATGAAAACACGAGCTGTTTATATATTCACTCTCGGTTTTTGGATCCTTGATGTTGCTAACAACACTCTTCAAGGACCTTGTCGAGCTTTCCTCGGAGATTTAGCTGCGGGAGACGCTAAGAAAACAAGAACCGCAAACGCGTTTTTCTCTTTCTTTATGGCGGTTGGAAACGTTTTAGGTTATGCGGCTGGATCATACACTAACCTTCACAAAATATTTTCTTTCTCAATGACTAAAGCTTGTGACATCTATTGTGCGAATCTCAAGAGCTGTTTCTTCCTCTCCATTACTCTTCTCCTTACTGTCACCATTATATCACTTTGGTACGTCGAGGACAAACAATGGTCGCCTGAAAAAGAAACCTCAGAAGATGGTTTGTTGTTGGTCGAGATCCTTGGAGCTTTTAAAGTAATGAAACGTCCAATGTGGATGCTACTAATCGTCACAGCGTTAAACTGGATTGCTTGGTTTCCTTTTCTTTTATTCGATACAGATTGGATGGGTCGTGAAGTGTATGGTGGAAGTTCAGAAGGAGATGATAAAATGAAGAAACTATATAACCAAGGAGTTCATGTTGGTGCTTTGGGATTGATGATTAACTCAATTGTTCTTGGATTTGTGTCGCTTGGTATTGAGTGGATTAGTCGCAAGATGGGAGGAGCTAAAAGGCTTTGGGGAGTTGTGAATTTCATCCTTGCTGTATGTTTGGCAATGACTGTTTTGGTTACTAAGCAAGCAGAAGCTCATCGGAGAACCGTCGGTGATTTGGTTGCTCCGACCGATAACGTTAAAGCTGGTGCATTAACTCTCTTTGCATTTCTTGGAATTCCTCTTGCTGTAAGTCCAGCTTGTCTTTTGTTTTTCTTACAGTTTGATCGCCTGATTGATCCCTAATTTTTCTTTTAATCTTTTCAATTATGGTGGTGAGGAATCAAAATGTCATAGGCATTACTTGAATCATCTAAAAACACTAGACAAAATAAAGTTTTTTAATTTAGCTTGTCTTTATTTTATCTCTTTACTATTATTATCCCACTCTAATTTTGGGGAAATTCTTATAAATACATTTAGAAAACTAACTTTTTTTAATAAAAATTAAGAAAACTAACTTTATACATATATTTTTAAAACGCTATTAGTATATAAAATTTTTTTAGCTAATTGATTTGTTGAATCTCACTTTTTAATTATTATTTTTTTGTAGATTACTTTCAGTATTCCTTTCGCACTAGTTTCCATAATCTCAAACAATTCGGGTGCCGGTCAAGGTATTTAATTTTTTAACCAATTGTTGTTATGATTAAGATTAAATTTTTTTCATTTTTAGCATAAATATATAAAGTATTGAATTAATGATAATGTTTTTTAAAATGTTAACTATGCAGGACTTTCTTTAGGAGTTTTAAATTTAGCAATTGTGATACCACAAATGATAATATCACTTGGAGCTGGTTCTTTTGATGCATTATTTGGAGGTGGAAATCTTCCTGGATTTGTGCTCGGAGCAATTGCAGCAGCAGTTAGCAGCATTTTGGCATTCACTGTTTTACCTTAATCTCTTCTTTTTATTATATATATGCACATGTAAAATGTGACATGTTGCATGTTTATAGTCACATAAATAAGATACAATACCATTATACCTAAATCACCATGATCTCCACAAACTCAGCCTCTGTCATGAGTACCACTAGTACTAGTTCTAAATCATACTACAGTTTCTTAGGAACACAATGAGATATCGTTTTTTAAGGAATTTTAGAACCTTTTATATATGAGTCTACTTGAATCCTAACTGAGTAGATCCCCTTTTGTGTGTAATGTAGAGCTGGTCCATTAAGAGCCCATTAGTTTAAGATTGGACCAAGATTAACAGATATAGAAAACCTTTCCTATCAGGTTTTGTGGATAGAGAAATGGGTTTCTGATTACAAGAAGGCAAATTGGCTGAAGAGTTTGAATACTTCAGAAAAGAAAAGGCAGAGCTTTAGAAATGTTTATATAATGGACTAATCCATTAGATTAGATTTTATATTGTCAAACAATCATTGGTTTACAAGATAACATAAGATATTTAAAACTGGATTGGTCCATTGTGGCCTGCATATGTAATGGGTTTAGTCTTACAAGTACATCTTCATTCACAAGAAGAAAGTCTTAACTATATAAAACTTGTTAATTACTATAACATCGTAATTTTAAATAACACCACAAAGTAAATAATAATCAATTTGTTCTTAACTCTTAACAAAATTATAATATCTATCAAAAACCCGTTTAAAATGATTCCATTTTAAAGCCGTAAATTTTTTGCTATTTTTGATTGTTAGTAATCCGTTGAAAATCTGTCGGAAAAAATATTCTAAAATATATATTTCCAACGATCTAGAACAGATGTTGTGAATTAACTAAAGTGTAAATTTTTATTCTCCCACATGGTTTTTGGGTTAACTTGATGGTTTAATATATCAAGTTCATAACCCTTTAAGTATCTTAATAAACTTAGAATTTGATCGAATCATGGTTGAACCATTAAACAAAAATTTCACTTCTCCTCTCTTTCTTAATGAATTATTCAGTTGACAAAAAAAAAAAGAAAAATTTCATTTCCATGTATCACAAATCAAATCTAAATTTTAATGTTTTTCTTTGATATCTAGAAAAACTTTTATATTTTAAATACCTCTAGTTATAGTATATTTTTATCTCGTGGCCGGTCTAGTTTAAATTCATTTTAAGTTACGGTAATAGGTTTATATTTATTATCTTGTAATATTAACTGGAAAATGAATATAAAGCTCATAATCAACCAAGAAATGATAAAGAAATACGTCTCAGAAACAAATAAAAAACTCATAATTCCGATTTTCTTTATTTTAAACAAACATCTATCAGAAATTTGTAAAATAAGGATTCCATTTATTTCTTTCAAAAATTTGGTCGCAAGTTTTTGAAATTTGACGAGAAGTAACTTAGATAAAAAAAATTTAAATGCATACATTTGGTTAGTAATTGTTCATATTTTATTAACTTATTTGACCAAACTATTTGACAGTAACATTTGATCGCAAAATTACGATGATGAAATATTTGAAAATATAATCCTCGCATAACTCTCAGAATTTTCTGACTAGTTTCTTATTGAAGTGAATTAGCGGTCAAAAAATGATAAGTTTTTGATAAAATTTTGACATTTTTTTCCTGGTCAAAATATTTTACTATTTATTGACCAATTATTTATTTCATTAGAAATTGATAGACTTTTGAATGTAAATAATTTTACCAAACTTTTTGTCACAATTTGTACTGATTTCAGTGAAGATAACTTTGTTGGTTAGATTCAAGACCTTATTAAAAACAATCAAATTTTAGTGTGTATGCAAAAGCTAAAAGCTTTAGGTATGTGGTCACTGCTACTTGCTTGGAATTTCCATTTATTTAATAGAGTCAGTGAAGACCTTTGTTCAACCAAGTTTTTAGTCGAGATGTGTGGAAAAAACAAATGTGAGTTGGAAACTATTAGAGATTTATGCATGTTTTTTGAATTCTCATTCTTTTCATAGGCTTGACTTTTTTGTTTGTTGTAGCACTTTCAAATAAGTATGGTGAAGGAAAATAAATATAATTAGTTATGTACATATTACGCACACAGAATTAATTATATTTTGATTAGCTAAGTACAAGTTTGTTTGTAGCTCTATACGTCCATATAGAATCTTTCTTCCTTGTTTGGAAATTTGGTTGGGAATTTATTTTCCTTTATATTATGATCATCACATTGTTTATAAATCTTTGGCTATGTTTAGTTTATTGGAAATAGGTAGATATGTATGATGCAACTGCATTCATATAGTTTTGCTTTTCTCAGCAACTTATTATATTAACCTTTAACAAAAGATTTCATTTTGTTTTATTTATAACACAAGCAACATAATTCTCTTGAAAATTATTGTAAATGTTGTTTACTTTTGTGGTTCTGGAAATTAATATAAATCTTATAATCCATCAAGAAAAGAAATGAAGAGAAAAAAGAAAAAATACATCTCGAAAAAAAAAAATATATATATAACAGAAATTCGTTTAGATTGTAAGAATCTAAAACAAGTAATATATAAATAAGAAATAAAACTGATTTCGTTTTTCTTATATTAGGTTTCTTTTTGAATAGCGGTAAAAAGTAATCGACTTATTCTTAACTCTTAAAAAAATTATAATATCTGTCAAAAACTCGTTTATAATGATTCTATCTTAATTCCATCAGAATCTTGCTATTTTTCACTGTTCGTAATCTCTTAAAAATCCGTCAGAACGAATATTTTGAAAAAAGTTTCAATATATCTACAATAGACATTTATTATCCATCAGAAATCTCACGTTTGGAAAAAATTTCCAACAAAATTCTCTGTTGAAAATCAATTATCTTCTAGGTAATATAAAAGATTTTTTTTGTTGAAAGGCTTAGAGGTAATATAAAAGATTTTCATCCAAAACTTGTGGGTTTTTACATCATAAATTCATATAGAGACCATATTTTAAACTTTAACATAAGTTAGGTAACCAAAAAAAGAGGTTAACGAAGGTTTATATATTCCGAAGTCACAAACGTTTCCAAAAAATTTAGAAAAGGATTTTTTTTAACGTTAGTGTGTTCGAGTTTCTTTTAAAGGATTCGAAATCGACATATCACCAATCACAATTGTTAAATTTTCGAGAATTATAGTACATGTATATTATCTATATCTACAAACCAATATAATTAAAAATGTTGAGCACCGACAAAAAAGAAGTGTAACAATATAATGACATTCCCGATAGAAATATGTACATAGTGCTGTTGCAATCAATCAGCTGCGATTAATCGGTATGTTTCCTTTTTCCAGTGACTTGTAGGAGTCGCTGCGACTGATCGTTAAGATTCGTCGCAAAAAAATTCAACGACTGAAATTAGTAATCGTTGGTTGCTTGCGATCATTACACCTAGTTGCTGGCTCAATGATTGTCAAAAAATAGTCATTGATCGCAATCGCTAACGGCTGCCAAGGAATATAGCCAAATTCAAAAAAGTAAATATAAAACATTACTTCCGTTAAAGAATTATTAAAAAAAAGTCTTCATACAAAAACTTCAATTTCAGAATTCTTAATATTTTACACATACAAACATATAGCTTTGGTGGAACGGTAGCTCACGAATATAGAATTGGATGAAAAATCGTTTTCATTTAAAATTCGATGTAAAATATTAGTTAAATACAGACTGTAAATCATGCACGTAAGAAACCAAATTAACACTAAATGACAGTTTAGGAATATATGTTGGTCATGGATATATATATAAACAAAGTAAAGATTCACCTAAACAAACTCATAAAGTAATGCTGTTTTCCTAAAAAGTTAAAAGTCTGAAAACTTAGTGAATTTAAGCATGTTAAGTTCTTACTATACATAACATGTAAAAACTATAATCTAATCTTGTAATAAATACAAATTTCGTTATTAACTTGAAATTGTCTTGAAAGTGTCATCTCACCGAAAAATGTAGTTAAATATTTGTTGAAGAATGTGAACGTGAACCCATAAGTCAAAATAAGACCAAGAAATGTGTCATTTACATGCATGTTGTCTCGCAACTCAGTTAATTCGGTTCAACAGATACAATAAGTTCTGAAGCAAATCATGCAGATTTTGTTTCTTAATTAGCTGATTCTCATGTTAACGAGTTATATAAAATCCGATTACACTCGGAAACTATAGAAAACCCTTAAAAATAGTGCACATGGTGTCCAAATAATTTTAAACCTAGCTTATGTGGGCTACAAAAATGTTGTTTGCCAACCAATAACGTATTTTGTAAATTTGTAATTATATACATCCGAAATTAACTAATTTGAGAATGACGTCTCTTTAGGTCTATAAATATACTACGTATAAGCCTCTCTTATAACGATCAGTAAGACAAATTAATCTTCTATTTAAAAGCCTCTCAAAATGTCGCACTCGTTCTTTATATTCTTCTTAATCGCTATATTCCTCCACAACAATTACATTGCCGCTCAGTATTACACATTCACGGTAAGTAATTAGATTAATTGAGTAATTAATTAAAAATCTTGAATCGATGAAAACAATTTGGAAATTTATACTAATTGCAGATTAAGGAAGTTCCATATACAAAACTATGTAGCACAAAGAAGATTTTGACTGTAAATGGTCAATTTCCTGGACCAATTTTAAAGGTTCACAAAGGAGACACCATTTATGTCAAAGTTCGTAACGAAGCTAGTGAAAACATTACATTGCATTGGTAATAATCTAAAAAAACCTAATTGTTACTTAAATACTTTATATTCTCTTTGCAATTTCACATTAATTGTCGTTTTATAATTTGATTATTTGTTTAAAAGGCATGGAGTAGAGCAACGGAGAAACCCATGGTCAGATGGACCTGCATACATAACACAATGTCCGATTCAATCTGGTTCGGAATTTACTTATAAAGTTATATTTTCCATTGAAGAAGCAACTGTTTGGTGGCATGCACATAGCTCTTGGACTCGTGCCACTGTACATGGCCTCATTTTCGTTTATCCTTTGCCAATGCAATCTCTTCCCTTTCCACACTCTGACTATGAAGTCCCCTTAGTTTTGGGTACGTAGACAAAAATATTTCTATTTTTATTTTTCTTTCTTTTTCGATTAGTTAAGAGATTTGAACGAATTCCCGATTATCCGCGGATGGAGGCCCAACCACCCATAATCCACTTAAAACCCGGAGTTACCATGTGAATGTCCCGGTGGCCAAAAACCCAGGTGACGGAGGTCTATATAGACACTCTTTTACCAACTGGACCGACACGAGTTGGTTATATTATTGTATATTTATAAACAAAGTTGATTTTTTTTTTCTTGAAATTGATTTAATAAAGTTGAAATTCAGGAGAGTGGTGGAAGAAGGATGTGAGAGAGGTGGTTGAGGAGTTCATTAGGACCGGAGGACCTCCTAATGTGTCTGATGCTTTGACTATCAATGGACATCCTGGTTTTTTGTATCCTTGCTCTAAATCAGGTTTCATTTTTTTTTTTTTTAAATCTTTGATTAGAATGAAATAATTAAATTTGTTTCCTAGTTTTCTAATAAAAGTAATGAGACCTAAGTCAAATAAAAGAAATACTTACAATAGAGAAATTAATTTTTTTATAATAGAAATATAATATAATTTTAAAATAGCATATACATATATAATCAAAAAAATTTGTTTTTACTAAAATATAATATTTCTTTTTTTGGTTTTTCTATAAAACATTTTTTTTTGTCAAACATAATATAATATAGCTACTAAACTAAATAATTTAAGATGAATAAATGTAATGATCATTTTATAAAAATAAAGAATAAATGTAACAATATGTTATAAATAATTTTAAGATGAATATATGTATTTCATTAGTTGTTACTCGTTTGGAATCATATTTTTAAGAAAAAACATTTAAAGGTTATTAAATAACTTCTGTTATTTTTCATATCTTACAGATACATTCGAGCTAGTGGTAGAGAAAGGCAAAACCTATCGCATTCGGATGGTAAACGCAGCAATGAATCTAATTCTCTTTTTCGCAATCGCAAACCACAATTTAACCGTAGTTGCTTCCGATGGACACAACACCAAACCTGTAAACGCTACTTATATCACCATATCACCAGGCGAAACGCTAGACGCGTTATTACACGCCGACCAAAACGCAGAACACATTCATTACATGGCTGCAAGAGCTTACTCAACTATTGACGATTTCAACAACTCCACTACTGTCGGAATCTTACGTTACAAGGACGTTGAATCTTCATCGAATTCGGAATCTTATCCAAACCTTCCTTATTACAATGATACATCAGCAGCTTTTGGATTCTTTAAAAAGATTAGAAGCTTAAGATCTGGACTAGTTTCTACCAAAATTACTCGTAGAATTATTTCGACGATTTCGATAAATCTTCTACCGTGTCCTTTAAACTCTTGTGAAGGTCCAAATGGGTCAAGATTAGCTGCAAGTATGAACAACATTTCATTTGTCACACCAAACCATGTGGATATACTTAAAGCTTATTATTTTCACATTAATGGCGTGTATGGAACGCGGTTTCCTTCGTTTCCACCGCTCATTTTCAACTTTACAGCGGAGGATCAACCGCTGTATTTGCAAACACCGAGATTAGCGACTGAGGTAAAGGTGTTTGAGTTTGGTGAAGTGGTTGAGATGATTATTCAAGGGACGAGTTTAGGTGGAGGTGGACTTGATCATCCTATGCATCTCCATGGATATAGCTTCCATGTGGTTGGAGTTGGGTTTGGGAACTTTAACTTAAGTGAAAATCCGTTGTTAAAGTATAATCTGGACGATCCTCCATACAAAAATACAGCGACTGTGCCTATAAATGGTTGGATCGCTATCAGATTCGTAGCTAATAATCCTGGTACGTATCTTACATAAACTATATATATATTCTATAAGAAAACAAAAGCATTCTAATGGACTACATGAAAATTTCAATCTATAAACATTCTAATATATATATACTAGAAGAAAACAAGAAAATTTTGACAGAATTTCTATATTGAAGAAAGTTAATTATGAATTAAAAACATCTTATTATTGCATTTGTAGGGGTTTGGTTCATGCACTGTCACTTGGATAGACATCAAACATGGGGTATGAATGTTGTGTTTATAGTTAAGAATGGAATATGGCCAAATCAACATATTCTACCTCCACCTAATGATTTGCCTCCTTGTTATTAGCAATCTATTGTTACCAATATATAGTTTCATATACTCCAATTGCTGATTTAATTGTTACCAATTTGAGTATATGTATATCATTGTCATACTGTATTTATATTGATGTAATAAACTAGATTTATCACATGTAATCCTAATTTTTATGCAATAAACATATACAAATGTAGATTTTGTTAGAGCATACATTAATGATTAATATCAGCGACCAGCTTCAATGTCCAACCTTGCTACTCTCCTTATGCTGTCATAACCACTGCTACTAGTGTCGCCTTGTGTAGTTACGCTGCTACTACCAAGCAAGTTCTCAATCTCCTCTGGATATTGATCCGACCACTTGTGTTTAGTTTTGTTGACTCTCAAGGCCTCTAGCTCTGCAGCTACTTCTTTCATCCTTGGTCTTTCCTCTCCGTTCACTCTTATACAATCAATAGCAACTTTGGAAGCTACATGGATCTCCTTCTGATTATACTCGTTCATCACTTGGCCGTCAATAATCTCATGCAACATATTCTCTTTAGCAGCAGAAGTAAAGTAACTCACCAGATGTTTTGAATTATGAGGTCGTTCAAAGCACATTGCTTGTTGACCTGTGAGCAGTTCCATGAGGACTACACCGAAACTATAAACATCGCTCTTCTCGTTCAAAAGCCTTGTGCTGTAGTATTCTAGGTCTAAATAGCCAAGAGTGCCTTGCACTATAGTTGTGAGTTGCTCCTTATCTATTGGTATCTGCCGTGAAGCACCAAAATCAGCTACTTTTGCAGTTAAGTTTTCATCCAGAAGAATATTAGCAGTCTTGACATCGCGGTGGATGATTGGAATAGAAGCAGAAGAGTGAAGGTATCACTACTAAAACAAACTTGTTCTTGCTCTTCACACCGGATGTTGCATACCGAGACAAAATCCGCATGATCTTCACTATTTCTCTGGCAAATAGAAATTAGAGAAGAGAAATAGAAGGAAGAAACCATCGGAAAATTGACCGGTAAAACGTACCGGAGAGGAACTCTCTTCGCGAAGAGAGAGAAAGACGTCCTTTTTCTTTGTTTTATAATCTTTTTAATATAAGTGAACTACCAATCTATCCATTATTGTTCCTAAGATTCTAAGAAAGTAATATCATGTGACAAAATCCCTGACCTATAAAGATTTGGTTAAATTTATGGCTAGAAATTTTTTGGCACCATACAAAGAGACTTAAAAAGTCTTGTAGATGTAATATCTATCAACAAATGTTGATGCAGGAAATCAACAATAAATTGATTTTGATCTTTAGTATCGAACTAATTTTTGACGAAGAATATTTGATTTTATTGATTTGTGATAAATTATGGGCTCAAAATCATTATTGTATTGGCCGTTAGAATATATATTGTTTTTTCTTATTAGTAATTAGTCAAGTACAAACTCCTTGACACTGTTTTATATAATACAATACTTGTTTCTTTATATTATATGGTACTATCTTATTGTAAATAAAAAGAGTTCGCTAGAATAAAAGGTTTGTATCAGTCATTTATTGTAAAACTTGCAACACAAGAAAGTTTTAAAGTCAAAGAAGACTGTCTGTGCGAGAGGGCAATCTCTTAAAGAAGTTACTTGGCAGAGAAGGTAACTTGCTTCGAAACTTAGGGTGCCTCAGATAGTAGAGCCCACCAGCCAGTGTTATTGCTTTGAATGGCATTGTGTAAAGAAACACTGAAGCAAACAAGCAGAACAAAATGAAGAGGCCTGTAGCTCTAGGGTCTCTCCAACTCATTAGTGCCTGAATTCTCTCTCCTTGAGCTGCTATGTCTCCAACAACAGTTTGGATCCTACCTGCAACACTTCTGAGCCGGTCATACCTTAGCCTCACCAAATCTGGTGACCGGGAAGTTGGGAATGTGTCAAACTCTTCATCAAGCTCATCAGGGCCAATGGCTTCAGCCCATGAAAGCTTCATATCCATGTGAGGAGGGTGTCTCGGCCTAGACTTGAAGTTCCACAATCCAATGAAGAACATGTAGAGAAACATGGTGGGCAAAATCAGTTCAGGGTACATGACTAAAATGAAGAACAAGACATGGACCAGAACTGAAGTGACTGGATATCTCCAGTTACAAACATCCTCAAGCCATTTCCCGACTGTGAAATAGCTCGAGAGAAGCGACATAATGCGGAAAAAGTTAGCTTTGCTTCTTCTCATGCTCCATAGGTGAGAGTCTACATCCAACATGTACTCGACCACCTCTTTTCTAAGTGGTGGTTCAGCTCGGCCAAGGCGAGTTGCAACGATGTTCATGGCTTGGTATCTTAAGCCATCTACTTGGTTGACAGTGAAAGGGAAAAGATAGTGCATTTTGGGTAGAAGTGGGTAACTGTAATTGTAGATCATATTGACTAACGAGAGAGTCGTAAAACGGACAGAAATCTGGAGGTCGCCTGTTTTTTTGAGGCCGTGAGGTTGAAGAACGAGAAGAGGAAATGAATGTGTGTAGACCTTGTGAGCCTCTAGTGTAGACAGCCTTATTCGAACCTATTTCAAGTATTTCAAACCCACAAAGTTAGAAGAGATATATTAAGCATCTCTATTTTTGAGAACTTGAATTATGGGTTAGGTCTTATCAATCTAATTGTCATTTATTTACCTTTCCGATTCTTGCATCTCTAGAAACGGCAGTTCCGGATTGTGTTGAACCCAAATGAGAGTTGTCGAATACTCCAAGAGTAATGACAGTACAAGGATCAAAGACTTCCCATGTGTACTGCTCGTTCCATCTCGGACTCAGTGAATCAAGAATGGTTCTGCTTCTCACCCATTTTTGGCCGTACTTAGCCACACAATACGCGTCTGTACTTCCTCTACCATCTTTCAACTTCATCGGCACCAACCCTTTTGCTCCGAGAATCCCAATTTCTAACATTCCAACAGGCTGTTTCCACAGTTGTCTAGCCGTCGGTCTTGTGTCGCTAATGTACATTGTTGACTCATCCATCACATGGTAGCCTCCTTCAAGACAGATTCGTAAGTGAATACGGCTAGAGAACTTATGTTCCTTCCTTCTTGAGTCTGGCTCAAGAATTCCGGTACCATATTTATCAAGATTGAACCAGCGGGAATGGACTGGACGGTGGTCTAACCGCTTCTCGAACACGTTCATTGGCAAGCTGATCTTGCCAATCACTTCATCTTTTGACGTGTGAACACGATCTTCTACGGAGATCACTAGCTGCTCTTCAAATGGTTCAGCAACCACAAAGACAAGATCTTCATTCCAGAGTGGATTTGTGGTCTTCATGGGACAGATACTGGTCTTAAGGGTTTGCATTCCGACATTAGCTTTGACGAAAACATCAGGTAGTCGGTTTTTGTCACTTGGGATCATGTCTTGAGCTTCGATAACATTGACTCTTAAGTACCATAGCTTAGGAGACACGTATACTTTGGATCTGATGTTGAACACACCTTCTCCATGAACAGAAGAAGAATCAGCATGCCATGATTCAGAAAAAGCTTCATCAGCTTGAGTTCCCATCCAAACAGCAAGCATTATCTCTCCTCGTACTAACCTGCCATCTCCTCTCCAATCTTCTAATCGGTACCACTGTGGAGCCAAAGGACTATTTGGTGGAACTCTTGTTGGGATCTCGTTCAAATCAAACACTACCTTTCCCAGAAAATCATCTCGACCTAGTGTTTCCTTGTCCTTCACGAAAACTTCAAGAACCGATGATTGAATCCGTTCTTTGGTAAAAGCAAAAACTTGGTTCCATTCAGGAAGATTGGTCTTCCTATCAATATGCTTTGTTCTTCCCTTGTAGTTCCCAAGCTTTACTTCCACATAAGGATCACATCCGCCAGTGATTGAACCAGATGGAAGCTCTTTTGCTCTAACCACTCGAACATAAAGATAAAACATCTGTTCCACAAGATCATATGTTCCCGTGAATCTCTCTCCAACATTTGGGTTTGGCCATTTCTCTCCAAGATCCAGGTTCATGTCTTTCACCTTAAAGTCATCTGGATCAGTGTCACCAAATGATTGCAGGTGGTTGGTATTGTGAGGGCGAAGCTGGTTAGCTCCACGAGGCTGAGGCTGTGGTTTGTTTGTTTCACGCTGGTTTTCACGAGACCTAAGGCGAATGGAATGCATTGGTGCAGGCCGAGTAGAAACTTCTTGTCTATGTAATTCCTGAACTGGTTCTTCAACTTCTTCTATCTTGTTGCCTACCATAAACTGGCTGCCAGACTCAACAAGATCTTCTTGCTCTGCTGATGCAAAACTGTTGAGAGAATCTTCTGTTTCAGAATCAGCACTATCTTCTTCTATTTCAGAAACAGAGGCTTGTGTTGAGCTAGTGTAAGGTTTAGAAGGAAAAGAAGGATGAAGGTTTTGGTCTTGCTCGGCTGATATAATGTAGAATTTGAGGCCAATCTCACCTTTAACAGAAGAGAGAAGCCATTTCTTCTCCAACGAAAAGCGCTGATATACTTGATCTCCTTTGTAAACAATGTTAGAGAAAGAGATTTTAGCTCTACCGAGGAAACTTCGGCCGGGAACTGGTCTTCTTTCGTGGTAAACAGAGACTTCAATGTGTTGATTGTGATGGTTTAAAACTGTTTGGTCGTAATCAAAGAAGAGTTTCTGGTTCCAAACAGGATTAAGGTTTTTGGGTACGGTTCTTGTTTTGCTCAACTGGTTAAGAAAATCAACTTCTACAAAAGGACTTGCTGAGCCTTGACCATCTCTGGGCATAAGATCATAAGCATCAACCACGTGCACGACCAATTTGGCGGTGTTTCTCATGATGGGTTTAAGGTTTCTTGAGGTCCAAGGGAGATTTAAAAGGGAAGGAATATAAAAGAGAGAAACCCAATTGGAGAAGAAAGGTATTTATTCTGATTAAACTATTACAGAAGAAGCTTGTTTATGTGTTGAAGTAAAGAATGGGATGATGAAGAAGCTGCTTTTGTCTCTCATTAAGCTAAAAGCTTTTGTAGAATGCAATATAATTTTCGTTGTATGAGGAGGATGAATTCGGAGGAAAAGTATAAAATTTGCAGATGAAAAGTGTTTTTTGGAACTCTGCAATGATTTCAAGTAGAGGAATTGCAGGGGGAAAAAGTGGCTTTATTTATGTTTCTATGCAAAGCTCAAAGCAAACAATCCTTATGCATAATAGTAATGTAGATTCTAACAATATTTTCTTATTATTGTAACATGGTTCGAACTTTATTTAAAATATATTAGTTTCGTACCTATGCTATTTGCAGCAAGATCAGAATTCGGTTGAAGGGATTTAGATGAGCAAAGAATTCAAACATCAGACTATTTCAATTACTCAGATAGACAAACCCATTTGACGTAGGAAGGTCAAGCTGCTAGTTAGATGCAAAAATGTGATCATTTTAACTCTCAGACACTTTGCAATTGTGTAATGACTTAATTTGGTTCCACTGTAACAAAAATTGTAGCTGACTACTAATACAACCGTTTATGTTCTTCAACTACAGAACAGTCAGAATCGTATCCTGATATCAGATTATTGTCTGACTCTTCTTCTTCTTCTGACCAAACTCGATAACTAATCTTCATGTTGTTCGTCATCAGATCAGTTTCAACTGATCTCGGATACAGTCCCCGACTTCTATCAAGAAAGCCTTCATTCATCATCTTTGCAAATCTTTCCCTAATTTCAATGAGAGGATGCTTTTCAAGGAGATGTCGCTTATCATATGCTTCTCTAAGGATCACTGTCTGTGTATCACATTTCTTAGAAATGTAGAAAATGCCTGGGTGGCGCTCAAATACTTTAGTGAACTTCTGAGGAAGTGCAAACGGTTTACGAAGATTGCTCACGTTTTTCCTCTCCATCTTTTTCCCAATTGTTAGATGAAGAAGTTCATGAAACACTCCAACATTTCTCTTCTCTGACAAATCAGTTCTTGGATCCAAATGAGATGCATCAACATAAGGTGATGTGTACGGGAGTCTCTGCCATTCTTGAAGCCACTCCATGCTCTTCCTCTTCAGTCCAAAACCCCTTGTAAATTTAACCGGGAAAGCTATATGATCATTCTTTCTCAGGTCTTGTTTCAGCTGCAGTTGGGAAACAGCGAGGCCTTCGTCCCACTGTATCAATCTCAAACCAATAAGATCACTGGACAACTTCACCAAATCGAACAAATTCGAGTGATTACAAATCAATGAATCTTGATAATCATATGGCAAACCCAAATCCCATCTGAGATGATCAATGGAGTGTAGAGGAAGTGTTCTTTCACAAGTAAGCATAAGAAGTTTGCACAACCTCTCAAGAACATCGTCAACATTAACCCTTAAAACATCAGCTTCTTCACTATAAAGATCCATTGCCTCAGGCGTTAAACCGAAGCTAGGAACACGAGTACCTGCACTATCCCAATAACAATGCTCTACAAAAATGTTTGGGTATCTCCGGATAAAAGCAGTAAGCTTAAGATCTTGAGGCAAACTGAGCTGACCTCGGTGAGGCAATAGCTTGAAGATTGGTAGTTTTGAATCAGGAGCAGACGATATAACAGAGACGAGATTGCAAACTGCTTTAAGATGCTTTTCACGAACCACAACATCATCAAGTTCCTTATCTTTAACCCATTTCAACTTTACATTAACTAAACCACAGCTCTGCTGAAAAAAATTAAACCTTTCTCTGCATTTACACAAACTAGTAGACAAACTAACCCTACCCTGTAGCAACCACCACATTGTAAAGAAGCCCTAATATCGATTACGACCAAAATAACCCAGTTACTGAGAAATCAAAAGCAAAGATATTCGTAAATTTTCATCTTTTTTGTATAAAAGAAAGATCTTTGTGAGGTATTGTGGAAATACTAGGAAGATGAACAGCTTAAATTAGATGATTTAGAAAAATAATATCAATTCTACATCATCAAATCATGTCGATTGAATGAATTTGAGATGTACCTGCAATTATGAGGTCGGCATAATTTGCCGGTCGGTTTTCGGTCAGACAAACGCGGGGACGACGGCGAGTTATGTAAGTTTCGGCGTTTTTCTTAATGGGCCGGTGGGCCCAATTAATACATAATATGGGGTCGGGTCAGCTCGATTTCGGGTCGGGTCGGGTTGAGCGGGTTGTAAAGAAAAGGTCAAACCCGGAATTGTGTGGCGAACAACAGAAATGGTTTCTTCTACACAGTTCTGAAGCAACAAAACAGGGTTTTTGCTAGGGTTTTAAGTCCCGCTGATCTGCCTAAAGCCCTTTGACTTAAACCTCCATAGAAGGTAAATATCGAAGCTTTCAAGCTTTGAGGAAATATGGTCCCTTCCAATGGCGCAAAAGTTCTTCACTTGTTGACTCGTCGATGTCTCTCTTCATCGCTTTTACAAGATTTAAGCAATCAGGTTAATTCCAAATTCAGGCTGTCACTCTCACTGTTTATCACTCTCTCTGTCAGTTTCATATTTGATTAACTTGCTAATTTTCTGTGTCTATGGTAAATCTGCAGAGACTCAAGGGAGTATGTATTGGGACTTATAGGAGATTGAATACAGGTGTTGGCAATCCTACCAAAGTTCTTGGAGATTATGCTTCAAAATCTGGTAATGTTTTGTTAAGAAAATGTAATTGTTTATGGGTTATTTAGTATAATTGAAGGTTTAACATTGTGTTCTTCTAATGTAGGGCATGGTCAGAAATGGATCAACTTTGGCGCTTTTAATTCTTATTTTGGTTCAACAAGATCTTTTCATGGAACAGGTGATATTTGGAGTTTCCTTAATTCTAACACTTGTTAGATTTTTTAAAATAATTGAGTCCCACTTTTTGATACTTTTTCGGATTTTGAATACTAGGTTCTTCATTTATGTCCGCTAAAGATTACTACGAGCTTCTTGGAGTGAGTAAGAATGCCCCAGAAAGTGAAATTAAGAAGGCTTATTATGGGGTAAGAACAATATGGTTCAGTACTTGCATTTTTTAGTTGTTTGTGAATGGGATCAAATATGTTCATTTGATGAGCTTCTTTTTTCACATTGATTGATGCTATTGTTTGTATCTTTTTTCAGCTTGCTAAGAAACTCCATCCTGATATGAATAAAGATGACCCAGAAGCTGAAAAGAAGTTTCAGGAAGTCTCAAAAGCATATGAAGTGAGTTTGACTTGTTAAAAGAAATCATTTAGTATGACCTTTTTGGAATCTTGTATTGAAGGGAATTGTGATTTATGGATCAGATTTTGAAAGATAAGGAGAGGCGTGATCTTTATGACCAGGTGAATAGGCTACATAATATTTAGATTCTGTTATTGCAAATTGGCTTGGATTGATGTGATCTAAGTTTTTTTTCATGTCTGCAGGTTGGGCATGAAGCATTTGAGCAAAATGCTAGTGGTGGGTTTCCAAATGATCAAGGCTTTGGTGGTGAAGGGTTTAACCCATTTGATATCTTTGGGAACTTCAATGGCGATGTAATACTTTTCTTTCTTGGTTCACATCTAATATGTTCCAAATCAAAAGAATGTAGTCTACTATTTAGATAGCCTCCAGTTTGTATTCGTTAATTTTTTGATAAAGATAGCCAAGTCATATTTCCTTTTAAATAGAACTGGCTAACTTATCGACATCCATGGGTCACACGCTAATTCTTTCAAAAATCAGATCTTCAACATGTTTAGGCAAGATATCGGAGGTCATGATGTCAAGGTAAGTACTATCTACTTGTTTTTTCAGAGATCATTTTTGTGTTCTGGGATTAATTGGTTTCTCTTTTCTTTCCTTATTTACTGTTGTAAGGTTTTGCTTGATCTTTCTTTCATGGAAGCTGTTCAAGGATGCTCCAAAACTGTGAATTTTCAAACCGAGGTGGCTTGTAATACTTGTGGTATGTGTACATTATTACAATCAAATTGCGTTATTCTCTCACTTCAAGTTACTTATCATTGTTTCCTTTCTTCCTTTCACATTTAGGTGGACAAGGTGTTCCTCCTGGTACCAAACGTGAAAAATGCAAAGCCTGTGATGGCACTGGGATGGTCGGTATCATGTTACAAAACCCCAGTTTGAACACTAAAATTGTAATTTTTGTTTTTGGTTATGGTTTTCAAGTGCTCCACTTACATTTTTCAGACAATGATGAGAAGGGGTATATTAAGCATCCAAAGAACTTGTCAGAAGTGTGGTGGAGCTGGTCAAACGTTCTCGGTATGTCATATATATTGATTATTGTATTTCTTCTATAATATATATGTCTACATATACATGAAGAGAGGCACCATCTTTGTGTTAGATTCATTCCAAAAGTTTGGTCTTTAAGTAGATTTCTATTACTATTGGATTGCTCATCAATTTCTTGTGTTGGTATTACTAGAGTATTTGCAAATCCTGTAGAGGGGCTAGAGTGGTTCGAGGACAGAAGTCAGTAAAAGTCAATATCGATCCAGGTAATTTATATTTGCATCAAAAAATTGTGTAGTTTTCATCTATTCGATCTCCTCAATTGTTCACAATGCTTTTATCTTTTAGGGGTTGATAATGGTGAAATATTAAAGGTGGCAAGGGTAGGCGGGGCTGATCCTGAGGGCGACCAACCTGGTGATCTTTTTGTTACTATCAAGGTGACCCTACTGAAGTCAACTGTCTATTGGAAAATCATAGTTAATCATTTAAATGCGTTCTCAATAACTTGGCCGTATTCCTTTTTAGGTTCGTGAAGATCCTGTGTTCCGCAGAGAAGGATCAGACATTCATGTAGATGCGGTTCTCAGTGTAACCCAGGTGAAATAATATCGTCTTTTCAATCTGATCTCGAAAATTTAAATAGTGATTTTGCATTCAGCATTTCTTTTAGAGTTGTAGTGCTGTATCCGTTAGCTCTGTAACCATTTTTTTGTATTGTTCCTGATAACTGAGTATATTTTTCATATTTTACCAGGCCATTCTTGGTGGAACCATCCAAGTTCCAACCCTCACCGGTGATGTAGTCGTGAAGGTTTGTGAAATTTTTACACATATTTATATGCGTTAAGATTATACTCGTAGTTTGATCAACTTCCAAACTTGCTTGCCGGCTATTTGAACATTTTCTACAGTATGAAGTACCATTTGCCAGCCAATGAATCATAAATGCTTAGATTCTGAACTTCAGATTATCTTATTCTTTGATGAAAAAGACGATCATGTTTGCCAACTAACGGATAGTTTAACTACACTTTCGATCTTCTGTTCCCATTTGTTGTAGTTTAGGACTCGTTTTGGAACTTCTCCAGCAATCTAACTTGAGTACTCTTCTGTTATAGGTTCGTCCTGGAACCCAACCTGGTCATAAAGTAGTGCTTAGAAATAAAGGTGAGTTCTTTTGCTTGTGTTGATAAATTCAGTTGTATAATTACTAAGAGATGAGTGAAACTTTAAAGTATGATCTTCTGAAGTTGAGCTAATTAGTCTCACTTGAAACAAAAAAGTTCCTAGTATCCATAAGGAAGCTGGTGACCTATTGAGAAACCAAGAGTTAAGTAGAAAATCCTGTTTGTTTACTTTATGAATCACATGATTTTGTACACAATACCAAACAGGTATAAGAGCAAGAAAGTCTACTAGATTTGGGGATCAATATGTGCATTTCAATGTCAGCATACCTGCGTAAGTCTCATAAATCCCCAACTAAACTGTGTCTGGTAATGGATATAACTGCATTGCATTCTCTTATGTTTGTCTATGTTCTTTGGCAGAAACATAACACCGAGACAGCGAGAACTGCTTGAGGAATTCAGCAAAGCAGAACAAGGTGAGTATGAACAGCGCACGGCTTCTGGATCTTCCCAATGAAAACTGCAAAATACTATTAAGCCAAGAAAGCTATTTTTGTGGCTGTAACAGAAAACCATCGATTGTCCTTAATAGATGATATTGCATTAGGATTAGTGAGAGTATTGTTTGGGTTTTATATTATACTAAAATCTACAATGCTAGAAGATAAATAGAAGGAAATGCGTGGGCTGTTATTTGCCAGCTTTTGCTTCATAATCGTGTTTCCAGGTTTATAGATGTATAAGATGTGTTCCTTACTATTCGAACACCTCTCTAATATCGTTTTTGAATCAAGAAGATTATACGAATAAAAAGCTTTTCTATCATCTATCATGAATTGAAACATATCTATTAAAATAAAAAATTTAAAATGTAACTAAAATCTCACGAATTCTATTTCCCTTAGTTGGAAGACTTGAAATGGATTGGAACCAACCTAGATCTGACTCAAAGTACCACATGCCCAAAACTAATTTTACACTTAAATAATGTCTTACTCCAAAAATAAAAAAGTAGTATTTGATTCTTGTCCCAAAAATGAATCAAACAGTGTAAAAAAATTGCTATGATTGAATTGATATCAAAAGTTCGATATTTCCCAATATACATTGGATCTTGTCGATTTAGTCATTCAAAAATAAATGTAAAAGGTGAAAGTAACTAGAAAATCAAAACCTCAACATTTGGATAATATATATTAGTCGTGAATCAAAGTTAGTTAATATATATACTATGATTGAATTGAATTTATATTGAGTA
The DNA here is from genome assembly GCA_963920545.1 of Lepidium didymum. Lineage (NCBI taxonomy): Eukaryota > Viridiplantae > Streptophyta > Magnoliopsida > Brassicales > Brassicaceae > Lepidium > Lepidium didymum. The sequence continues at coordinate 2,215,735 of OY986981.1, read as the reverse complement.
TTTTGGGATTAAGAAATCTTATATTTATACGAAAAATAGTATGGCTTTACTTCCATTTTTGGTGTGCATAATACGTGTGGAATTAGCCCATTATCCGAAAACTATATATCTTCTTTTTGGTGCAACCTCGACAACAATATATTCGGTGCTTGAGATATTAGACGTACACGCCTAGTCTTCCTTGAATTCCTTCCTTTATATTTTTTCTCAATAAAATATTTATGCTTGAAAGAAAAAAAAATACCACCGAGGACACAGATAGTTCAGTAATAATAATTACTTTATAAATTTTGGGCATGGAGTTCTATCTTTCACCGATATAAGTTGAAGAAAAAAAAGATTTTAGGATGTGCGTTTTGCTATAAATCAGATTTTGTCGATCGAATTGTTGAAAAAAAAAAAAAATAGACTAAGAGAAAGAATACCAATTTCTCCGAGGTAATTGACCCTTGATTATTCAATGCATATGTAATCGCGAATAAAAAGGCATTAAATCTTACTCCATCTCCCGCCATATATCTACACTAGAATACAGAAACCAAAAGCAAACACAAAGGCAAAACATTGTTACTTTTGTCGGTCGAATCTTTATGGAGTTACCAGTTGTAGATCTGTCTCGTTACTTAGAATCCTCCGGTGATCAATTGGGAACTGATCTTCTCGACTTGTGCCGAGAAGTTAGTCGGATCCTTAAGGAAACCGGAGCTCTCCTCGTCAAAGATCCACGATGTAGCGCTCAAGACAACGATCGATTCATTGATATGATGGAGACTTATTTCCAAAAGCCCGATGATTTCAAACGCTTGCAACAAAGACCTAATCTTCATTATCAGGTTCCTTTTAGTTCTCTTCCGATCTTTTTATTCTTCTAATCGAATCTTTGATTGTGATTCAATTTAATCGCATTTTCGTTTTTTGTTTTCGGAAATTTCTGTAATTTTCAAATTTTCTGGAAATTGTATTTACCCCGAGTAAATCTTCAACTACGGATAATTAGGGTTCTAATAAAGCCAAAATCAATCTGGATTAAGCAAAATTAGGGCAAGTCTTATCAATATTATTATTGCTCAATGCTGTTGTAAATGACTATTTCTCAGTTCTGTTGTGTTGGTTAGTAAAAACTGTATCTTGTTAAAGGTGCACTAGTTTTCACAGCTATGTGGATATATGGTGGATTAAGCCAAAGTCAATCTTCAGCTATGGATTAAGCCAAAGCCATTATCAATCTGTATTAAGCTAAATTGGGGCAGATTCTTAAGTCTTATAAAGATTATTGTTGCTCTATGCAGTTGTAGATGACTACCTCTCAGTGTAATTGTGTTGGATTGCACAGCTATGTCGATAAATTGTGTCGGAGTACTATAAATAAATTTTTCATCTTGTTAAGTCTACATCGATTTTCACAGCTATGTCGATAAGTGGATTAAAATTGGGTGTATGGTGGATTTAACAGGTTGGTGTGACACCAGAAGGAGTTGAAGTTCCAAGAAGCTTGGTTGATGAAGAGATGCAAGAAAAATTCAAGGCAATGCCTAATGAATACAAACCACACATTCCTAAAGGACCAGATCATAAGTGGAGATACATGTGGAGAGTAGGTCCTCGGCCATCGAGTACACGCTTTAAGGTATGATCTCAATCAATCACTAGATTCGTGTAACATATATATGTTTAGTAAAAACAAAAGTTGTATATAATAGACTGGTTACATGCTTTAGGAGCTCAACTCTGAGCCTGTTATACCCAAAGGTTTTCCAGAATGGAAAGAGATAATGGATTCATGGGGTCACAAGATGATATCAGCTGTGGAGGTGAGGCACTGCTTTAGATATGGAATCTGATACTCGTTGAGTTTATAACTATGAGGTGTTGATTTCTGTTTTTTTATTTAAACTTGTCAGATTGTTGCTGAAATGGCAGCAATCGGGTTTGGTTTGCCCAAGGATGCATTTACGTCACTTATGAAGCAGGTAAAACTCTTAGCTCTTCTATTTTTTGCTTGTGGTGTGTTAGATTTTTCTGAAAACCAAAAGGAAATCGATTTTAACAGTCCTAATATTAGCTTAAGTTTTAGATGAATGGTTAAGAGGAAACAAGGTCATACATACATGGATTGTGAATATTTAACTCTTATCAGTGTCGTTCTTGTGAATGTTAGGGTCCTCATCTTCTTGCTCCAACGGGAAGTGATCTTAGCTGTTACGACAAGGAGGGCACAATATTTGCAGGATATCATTATGACCTGAATTTTCTAACAATTCATGGACGAAGTAGATTCCCTGGTTTATATATTTGGTTAAGGAATGGGGAAAAGGTTGCGGTTAAAGTTCCTGTAGGTTGCCTCTTAATTCAAACGGGAAAACAGGTATGGAAATGTTATTGCATTATGTTTACTTGAAGCATCCATGAATGTCTTGAATTATGTAAACTAAAATTTGAATGCTCATGTGTCCAGATAGAATGGTTAACTGCTGGTGAATGCATTGCTGGAATGCATGAAGTTGTTGTCACAAGCAAGACTATAGATGCAATCAAATTAGCAAAAGAACAAAACCGAAGCTTATGGAGAGTTTCCTCAACTGTAAGTCTTAAAATCAATTTCCTTATAAGTTTACCACCAAACTCAAAACTCTTTGTTCATTGTATTTACCCATCTTTGCAGTTGTTTTCCCACATTGCCTCTGATGCGGAGCTGAAACCTTTGGGACATTTCGCAGAATCATCACTAGCAAGTAACTATCCGGCTATACCCGCAGGAGAGTATGTTGAACAAGAGCTCTCTGTCATCAATCTAAAAGGAAAAAAGGGATTTTCATAACTGTGTTCAGCCAACGTTTTTGGATTCATGCTGATTCTAAAGGTTTGACAAAGCTTTTATCTTTTGTTGAAGCAGTTTATTTTTACATTCTAAACAATTTTTTTTGATATATGTAAACAATATTTAGCTTCAATTGTAATAAAACACATCTTAGTTAAGTATACATTGTTCAACTCTATACCTTCAACACCTTACATACAAAGTAAACAAATTATTTATGCTGTCAAAGAGAAAATGAACTGAGAAAAGATAAGTAAAGTAATTCTATGATGTTACACAACAACTCTTTGCTTTAGTTGCAGTCTCTTCTCCAGAAACAACAATCTTAGTTCCTTGCAAAAGAGAAGAGTCTCCACCAGATTCTCCCTCATTAGCAACAAGATTCTTTTTACTCACTATTCGATAAATCTCTGTCAAAACCGTGAGAAACGATGGCTCAACATTACTTGAATCCAAAGCTGATGTCTCCATGAAGAAAAGATTTTCTCTTTGAGCAAATTCTTTAGCATCTTCAGTTGGTACAGCTCGAAGTGTTCCAAGATCAGTCTTGTTTCCTATAAGCATAATCACAATGTTTTTGTCTGCGTGTCCTCTCAATTCTTCTAACCATCTCGTTCCATGATCAAAAGATTGTCGTTTCGTTATGTCGTAAACAAGCATTGCTCCTACTGCTCCTCTGTAATACGCACTCGTTACAGCTCGATACCTAAACAGAAATCTCACACAATCTCAGAAAATTACAGATTCAATATGAAAAAAAGTTGATTCTTTTAGGTGTTAAGCTTGTGATTCCAGTTGCAGAGACTACCAAATCAAACAACAAAAACAGATCTTTGAACAAGGATTAATGATCTTTTGAGCTGAAATTAAAAGATTATACCTTTCTTGACCAGCAGTGTCCCATATTTGAGCTTTGACAATTTTATGATCGATTTCAAGTGTTCTTGTTTGAAACTCAACACCGATCGTTGCTTTAGATTCGATACTGAACTCGTTTCTAGAAAACCTAGCGAGAAGCTGAGATTTTCCAACAGCAGAATCACCGATCAACACAACTTTGAATACATAATCTATCTTCTGATTGAAATTGTTCTGAAACTTCGACATCTTCTTTGAAAAATCAGAGCTTTTTAGCTCAAAAGAAGAGATTAAGCTTTGAATTTAGACGGAGACTCGAGATCCAAGTTTAGGGTCAGCAAGTTTGAGAGAATTGCCGGAGAAGAAAAGATTTGACCGATGTGAAAGACGAAAGTGGGTGGCGACTTCTGAGCATCGGAAGACGTGAAGGGAAGAAACAAGGAGAGAACTCTGAAGAAGTGGGTCCCGCTTTTGTATTTCTTTTTATTTTTATCACGGATTCAACCACAAGTTTACTGAAAAAATCACTTTAATCTTCTATAGCTACTACCTCTATCTTATATATTATTAGAGAGTATTTATAAAATAATCTATTAATATCTGTATTCGTTTTATTCAGAATTAGTCATTCAAAACTTATATGGCAACACCACGTTTAAATTTTATGTAACTAATTACTAAATTTTCTTAATATTAAAATTTAATTTATTTTTAGATTTAAATAATTTTTTTATAATGTAAATAATTACATAAAATACATACAAAATTATAAAATTTTACATTTATATAATATGAATTCGTAATTAATTAATTTATTATTATTATGACTTAATTTATTATTAGTTAAGAAAATATTTATTGATTTAATATTATTTTAAAATTTTGTGAGATAAAAATAATTACAAATCTTTTATACTTATCATAATCTTTAATAGATCATATTTTTATTAAACATTATATCCTCTTTTTTTAACATAAATCAAACATAATTAATTTTCAATACATCATAAACACTTTATAAAAAATCTCTTGAGAGAGTGTGTTGTTTATTATTGAATTTGGTGTTAATTGTTTTATATATTATACTACTTATTGTTATTATATATCAAGTTTTTACATTGAAAACAAATTTTCATATTATAATAAAACCAAAATATATTTATATTTGTAAAAAGATTCTTCAAACATATATACAAAATAGTCAAATATTTGTTTATACTTCCACATTGAATCATATGTTCATGAAAAAATCAATTGGAAAATTCTCAAAAGTTCTAAATTGTTTTTTTTTTGTGTTTTTGAAACGTTTCAATTCACATATTTTAAAAAATATTATCTATGTGAAGTGTTTGTTATCGATTACCAAAATATTATATGAATTATTTTTCAGCTAATAGAAAAATTGATTTAATAATATGTGAAATATGATTTGTCAAATGTTAAGTCAGTAAAAATAATTATATAATATATTATTTTTATAAAATTTATGTTATTTTTATATCTCTACAAAACTTGCACAAAATTGATATTATATATTAGTGTTTTATGTATATTTTTAAAATTAAATTATTTAAATATAAAAAATAAAATTTAAAGCTAATTACATTAAAAAGTTTTATGCACGCACACATATGCGAGAGAGTCATCTAGTTTTATTTTATATGAGGTTTTTTTTTTTAAAAAATTTCATATTAATTTTAGAGAAAATTAAAGAAAATACCATTTTAAGTTTTAAATTGTAAAAAATATCCTCTTTTCAAAAAGTTATGCGAAATGCACTTTTTTAGGAAAATAGGTATTCGAAATGAAAACATAAAACACAATTCCGTCCACGGTAGACAATTATATGGTTACAGTGAACATATATAGTAAATTTACGTTTGTAATAGACAAAAACAAATATACTTGTACACGACATACATAAATACTACATTATGTCCACAATGGACAACAATATTACATAATTGTCCACCATGGACACAATTTACACTAAAAAAGTAGTATTTTTCATAATTTAAAATTCAAAAGATGCATTTCGTAGAAGACAAAAAAAATATTTTCTGTAATTTAAAACTTTAAAAGTACATTTCTTACGACATTCCTTTAATTTTACATATTTTATGAAAAATTAAAGATATTTTATTTGTTGCTACTATTAATACTTTGTATATGATTGATGGTATTCTATTAATTTAAAACATAAAATAATTTAATTGATAAAAAGTTTAAGTTTTAAATTCGTGTGTTTTTTTTAACAAATGTGGTAATAACTAAAACACAGATTTACCAAATCAAACAACAAAAACAAATTTTTATACTCAAAATCACCAATAATCTCGACCATGCATTTTGGCAAGTTTCTATCTCTATGAGCCAAACTTGAAATGCTAAGACTGAATACTTTGGATCCTCTCGTTCTTGATGGGAGGTTAATGATCAACCAATCCACCTTACAAATATTTTAGAAAGTATTTTACAAATATTGAATTACATAATAGAATATATTTTTCAACATAATAAAATATCTTTATATGAAAAAGTTAAAAAATATTATATCACTTCAATACAATGTAAATTTGTTTCATTGAAAATTTTAAATTACAAAATAATAAAAATTAAAGATTTAAAATTTTCAACAAAATTGATGTTTTAAAAATATATATATATATATATTTTTGACATTTTTTCTCAAAAAAAAATAAAAAATTTCCGAACAACAACAAACCTAAAAACCGTAAGTACTAGACAAATCACGACCACGAACCCGTGTCACCCATCTGTTCTGTGAGCTCTTCACCTACAATCGTCTTTCCGTTCGCTTCCACTGTCGTCTTCTTCGTCGTCACCACTACCGTGAGTCCTCTTTCGATGCTTTAGAATCTAGTCCTCTTCTTCTCGGTTCCTCTTCTTGAGAACAAAAGACATTGTAGTTAGACTTACCGATACAGTTATGCTTAATTAGTGATGGATTCTGTGAATTCTCTCCTGTAATAGGATTTTTCATACTTCTATATACTTGTTTGATCAGTGGTGTTCTTGAGGGTTTTGCTGTTATCATAAGAATTCGAAATCTTAGATCCAAAATTCCCCCTTTAAGGTCTGAAACTGATGTTTATAGTTTGATCATCTGGAATTTTGTTTTTTAAATTCTGATTTTGTGACTAATTTGAGTTAGAAAAAACTGTTAAGTGGTTTGTATGAATTTGTGTAATGTTCTGATACAAATGCTTTTTTTTTTTATCATTCCATAAGAATGAACGTGAGACTCAGTTTGAGGAGGATAATGTAATGTGGCCTCTTAAAGGTCATATACATGTGTGAGAGATTAAAAAGGCAATTGTTGTTTCAGAATATTGGTCTTCTACTGTTTCAAACCATACGGTTTCAACAAAACTCATTGTACTTCGTTGTGAAGCTAATGTTTTACGATCTTTGTGTAGCTCATTATCTGGACCTAATATATTTGGTGATACGAAGCCATGACAGTTTCAGACGCTTATGATCCTCCTCTGTTTAGGTATGTGCCCAAGCTTTCTTTTTGCTTTTCCCTTTTTGATAAGCATATTCATCTACAGTGAATGATCTTAAAGCTACTGTCTTTTTGTATACATATTCAGTATAGCCCCAATGATGGGATGGACAGACAATCACTACAGAACTCTTGCACGTCTTATAACAAAAAAGGCATGGCTTTATACGGAAATGTTAGCAGCTGAAACTATTGTATATCAAGAAGAAAACCTGGTAACCAATGAATGAATGGTTTCTCCTTTTCTTTTCTTTTCTTTTCCCTTTTCACTTAAACTCTGCAGATACGTCTCGAGTTTATGATGCATTGAGTTACGTATTTACTCTTGTAATGCTCAGGACAGCTTTTTGGCATACTCTCCGAACCAGCATCCCATTGTTCTTCAGATTGGTGGAAGAAATTTAGACAATTTGGCAAAAGCAACCAGACTTGCTAATGCTTACGGCTATGATGAAATTAATTTCAAGTATGAGCTCAGCTTCTAAAGTTTTCTTTTCATTGACTTATTATAACACCTGGTGACATTTTCCTCGTATTATGTTTTTTTGTTCTGACATACCTGTTCATACTGTAGCTGTGGATGTCCAAGTCCAAAAGTAAGCGGACGAGGTTGTTTTGGTGCTCGTCATATGCTTAACCCAAAGTTTGTTGGTGAGGCTATGGCTGTCATTGCTGCCAATACCGATGCATCTGTTACTGTTAAATGTCGAATAGGTGTTGATGATCATGATTCATATAATGAGCTTTGTAAGTTTTTCCTTACAAATCCTTTTAAGTTACTTGTATTATGTATACTAAAGGAAGATTGATGACAATTCTTGTGTTTATATTTTATTAACGAAAATTAACAACTTTTGAAGAGGTCATTGTGTCTTGAGTGATATTAAGTTTTTGCCTTCTATCTGACCATTTCAATTTTTTATTTTTCTTCAGGTGATTTCATATATATAGTTTCGTCATTATCTCCTACTAAGCATTTCATCATACATTCACGAAAGGCATTACTGTCTGGACTTAGCCCATCAGATAACCGTCAAATTCCGCCCTTAAAGTGAGTGAACAATGACTTCCATTGTTCTTATTGTCTTCTACTTGGAAGATATGATTCTGTACGACAACTTATTTCGCAGTATTTTCACATTTTCATCTGCAATTTCTGCTTCTCAAATGCAGATACGAGTTTTTTTTTGCCCTTTTGCGTGATTTTCCAGACTTGAAGTTCACAATAAATGGAGGCATAAACTCTGTGGTTGAGGTGAGCTTTCTAAAATTTCATCTTTGTTTTCATTTTAGTGTTGCAACTTGTGTTTGAAAGACCAAATCTACGCTTCTTACATTGAATTGTAGGCAGATGCGGCATTAAAGTCTGGAGCTCATGGCGTTATGCTTGGGCGAGCTGTGTACTACAAGTATGTAAAGCCTTTTGCTGTATATGTTAATTTCCTGTTAATATTATACACGAATTTGCTCTCTTAACTGTTTTAACTTAAACCTCTGTTGGCTATGTAACAGTCCGTGGCACACTTTGGGACACGTCGATACTGTAATTTATGGATCTCCAAGCAGTGGAATTACAAGACGACAGGTTTGAAAAAGGTTTATATGTTCTGACACAAAATCCTTGAGAGTTGTAGTTGGCATCTGATTTGAAGTATGTGATGTGTTTTGTTGTCTCTATCTGATCTTTAGGTTCTTGAAAAATATCAAGTATATGGGGAGTCGGTTCTCGGGAAATATGGAAAAGGCCGACCAAATCTTCGTGATATCGTGAGGGTAATGGTGTTTCCAAGTCTCTGTTTATTAAGTTATTATTGAGTGAAACAAGCTTTAAAACAGGACAAATATCTTGCTGCAGCCGTTGATCAATCTGTTCCATTCAGAATCTGGGAATGGCCAATGGAAACGTAGAACCGATGCTGCTCTCCTGCATTGCACCGTTAGTGAATTCATTGACACTCTTCTTTTATATTTGCTACCAAAAACTTATCACTCTTTTAACTCACCTCTTATGTTACTACAGACCTTGAAATCATTCTTGGACGAAGTATTACCAGCAATACCCGACTTTGTCCTTGATTCGTCTGTTGTCAAAGAAGCGACTGGGCGCGAAGATCTCTTTGCGGATGTACGACGTTTGTTACCTCCTCCTTACGAAAGACAACCATCCAAAGCGTTGATAAGTCTACCAAATAACCCTGTAAATTCTGATGAGGAATGACAAATCTCATTTTCCTCAGCCATACAGAGAAAAACATACTGATTGAAACATTAAAGCTGTGAAGATAAAGATTCTGACTTTGTGCTGCTATGAAGATGGTATGTTACTTTGAATCTATTTTGATCACTTCATTTAGAAGAGAAAGAAAAGAAAACGTAGAACAAGTTAAACACAAGATATATACGTTTGGATTCAAAGTAGTGTTCAAACTTTTACTTTCTTCTTGAACAATGAACATATCTTATGTGTCTCATTGATATTTCTTATTACGCATTTGATAGTCTATTCAGGATACGTCAGATTACTCTGGAGTTTATGCTAAAATCTGGTCTTGTGAATCTATCATTATTGAGTATGTTATGGTAATAGTCTCCATTATGTCACAATCATCTGTTTGTGAAACTTCCAAAAGTATTACAATATCTTCTGGAAATACACAAAATTCGTGGTAGAATTACATCAGAGAAAACTAAAGTCGGAGGAAAACAAAATATACGAGAAATATTGCCTAGGAGCCATGAAAAAACACCCGGACTAGACCTATAGAAAACTAAGGGCAAAGACTGAAAAAATATAACCCCAGACTGGTAGAACTAAGCTACCACGAGATAAAGACAAGGCCACAACGGATGGCGAAACCTGTCTAATAAGACCACCTCTTTAATGAAAAATTATGCTTCTATTCCGGCAAAACTAGATCTCACAAATTTCATGGAAATGACGAGGTCGAAAATAAAATTGATTAACACCTCAATAAAATACCAAAAAAACTAGATTTCGATCAAGTTTTGAAAATGCAAGCAAGGAACGTAGCAACCTCAAGAAGAAAACGGAACTCGAACGAGAACCACATCGGAGCGAACCGGTGAAAGCAAATAAACAGAGGTCTAATAAAATAGTTTGAACCAAACCAGAGTTGAGACGGACTAAAAACCAGGACCGGCAAAAGATTGTTTTTATTCGCTGATTTGGTATATTATAGATTAGAAAATTTCATTCATTTCAATTTTAGATCCAAAATCTTTCCCTTAACATAAACCCAAAATCTTCCCAGAATCATTTCTAGAAAGATGGATGTGAGCAATCACGATGGCGTTATCAATTCTACGACGAGCTGGAGACTCGCCGCCGGTTCTCTCACAGACTCAATCTCCTTTGAGTCATCCTTCACCACAGAACAGGAATCTGACGACGAAATTTGCCCCGCCGCCGTCGATCATGCGGCCAAGTCCCCTGTTCTTCTACTCCCTCCCCTTCCTAACGGCGAGCCTTGTGAAATTACTAGTATGCTACTTGATCTTCCCCTCCTAATCAACTTCTTTTTGAAATCGAATTTGTCTTCGTTTCTTCTCCGTAATTCTGCAAACTCCGATCTTCGTTATAATCCACAAATTGTTAGGTTGAAATAGATAGTGTAATACGATGAATTTGGTGGGAATTTCATGTGGTGATGTGAGTGTTTTGTAAAATGTGTTTTTGGTTGCAGTTACATTTGCACAAGAACATGAATTAAGGCAAGTCTATATCCGAAGTACGGCACGGGTTTATGAAGTATATTACACGAAAAGGGGGCGACATGACAAAGAATATTTGTGTACAGTGCGATGTGGTATTGCTATGAGAGGAGAAGAAGTGCTTCAGATCCCTCTCACTGTGTCAGCTGATTCTAAGAAAGGAGTGGAACCAGTAGAGGATTCGAGTGAGAGGAAGGTAAAAGATAATGGCAATGGACGGACGAATGAAGATGACTGGGTTGAAGTGAAAGCTGGTGATGGTTCTCTGTTGAATAGTGAAAAAGATCTGCTTTCAATGCCAGAATTAGGAAAACAGGTAAAGGGTTTTTTGAGGAATTCAACTTTAGGAACCTTTTGTTTTCGTTTTGGAGTAAAATTACTTTGCAGCAGATGTAAGGAACTGATGAGATTTAGAGACATATTTGTTGTTCTCTTCGTTGCCTTCTTGTTAATCTTTTATTTTTGCCCTTAGTAATGGTTGATATTAATGGGGAAATGCTTTTCAGGATTTTTTCGAAGCTACTGCTGAGATCGATGATGCAGACCCTTGTGTTTCGATTACACTCCGTCTTCTCTCCCTTCAGGATAAAGGATGTGCACTTGTTGATGAAGTTTATGTGTTTGCTGATCCTGTTGATCCAAGTGAGACAGTACAGGAAGAAACCAGTGGAATGGGGAATTCATCAAGTAGTTCACTGATGGCTATGTTTATGCCTGCTCTTATGCAGCTATCTCGAGGGAAAGATGTGAGAAAAGAACGGGATAGAGAAGTTTTCGAGAAGTCCAAGAGCACGAATCTAGGAACTTTAGGAAACTCAAATGATTCAAGTAAGATCGTGAATGAAATTCAGTCTGAGACACGTCTCAATAAAGCTGATCTCGCTGGAGTGAGCTCACCAGATTTAGTTGATACTGTAGCAAAGCAAATATCTGGAGCAGAAATAACGCCTTCTGTTTCTTGCAATAATGTGGAGGCTATTCTGGATCAGCTTGTTAACAAGGTAAGCAGGATAGAAACTATCTTGACACGATTTGAAGATCAGATGTTGAAACCTATTAATAGTATTGATGCAAGGCTCCAGATAGTAGAGAAGAAACTCGAACAGCTAGGCAAGAAGCCATTTGAATCTGAAGTGGTTTCTGAAACTAAATTACCCAATCCAGATTCCCTGGGAAGTGATACAGATAAAACTCCTGACACTGATGAGTTGGATGGACTGACTAAAATCACAAATGATCCACAACTGGCGTCCTGTACTAAAGTAGTTGTCCCCGAATCCTCCAGTATAATAACCAGTGAAGATTGTGCTGCTGTACTGCCGCAGAAAAAGCTTGATAATAATCTTACAAAGTCCAAAGAATTGGAGAGTGGAAATGACTCAATCTCAGGAAATGAGACGGTTTCTGCTGAACCTGAAAGCAGTAATGAGGAAATTGGTCATTCTCTTGAGAAGGGATCTTTTGAAGAGAAACCAAAACGTTCGGTATCTGTAAATGATGCTTTAGCATCTGCACTTGCTGGACTATTGTCTTCACATTCAATCACAGACAGAAAATACAGCCAAGCCCTCATCGTTACAGCCCCTGAGTTTTCAAGTGAAGATGACATTGAGATAGAAGAGAAACCTCAGACTAGTCCCCATCTAGACAAAAGCCAAGTTGCAGAAGAGGAGTTAGGAAACACATACTCTGCCTCGGGGATCCCAACTTCTTCACATGAAGAGTCTGAAATTACTCCATGTACTGAAACCAATTCGCAGAAACTGATTTACAGAGTTTCTGAAAAACTGGATGATAGTTTTGGAGGAGATAACGATGCTGAAACAGTAGTTAGCATCAGTAACAATGATTTAGATGAAGAGGAGGACTGTAGGGATGAGCCAAAATCTACTGATTCCTTGGTTCACGAGCTCGACGATTCAAATGCAACCACTGAATGTGGAAGTTCTGAGTCTAAAACTGCCAAAGAAGAGCATGGAATGGATGATGTTTTAAAGAACGTTTTAGGTTTCCAACCTACGACATCTTCGGTTGATTTCCTAGCTCCTATCCTTGATGTTAAATTTAAGTTAGAGAATAAAGTCTCAGACAGTGAGTGTTTCCTTGAAGCACTGTTCACAGGAGAATCTAAGGCTGTAGATTGCAACAACGAAGCTTTTAATGAAAACTTTGTCTCAGTAGAAGATGAAGAACTCGGAAGTCCACCAACAGATACACTTTCATCTTTAACGATGAATCACTATGAGACTAATGAGATGCATCTACAATTCAATGCTGAAATCTCAGAAGTAAGTTTGATATAAATCAGAAACTAAATGCCACATCGTAATTTTGTTTTTACTTATAAATGCAATTACACTTAACCTTTTTAGTACATTTTTTCGTCTGATTAAATAAAAAGGATAGATTACATAAACACGATTCAAAGTAAATCAGAAGGAAATAAAGCTGGCGGGAAACATTAAACTTTCCAGAAACCAAAAACGAAGTCGACAAAAATTGATATTCAAATAAAAGATAACAGAAAACGCTTAATCGAGATCTAAAAGGAAAACAAAGTCGCCTAACAGTTTCACCAACCAACATAGATCAAATGGTTAAAAATACAATGTAAACACACGAAATCACTATGTTTTAGCAGCATTCCTTAATCTTAGATAACTCAATTGGTTTTATGCAGATTTGGATTACTAAGACATGAAACTATTCCAAGTATCCTCTAATCTAAATTTGAAATCAAAACCAATAATTGAAAAACGACAACGCGAAGTATAATAATTGTTTGCTTTTGTCTGTTGACGTCGACAATATAAAGCTCAAAAAAATCTAGTAATCTAGAAAAATAAAGCTAAATTAAGAGAATCTTATAAAGTTAAAGATTATGGTCGATAAATTTCGCGGCGCCTTGAAATGTGAGACCAAGTGCATCAACACTTTCCAATTATACAAAACCATCAAATGCTTTTGTTTTTTTTTTTCTTTTTGGTAAATTCATCTTTCTCTATTTTTATAAAAAGTTAATAAAAATATCAAAAAAATAAATTTTAAAGCAGTTTCAAGAGAAGTACAATGAATTTACGTTGCAGCTGGATCTCGTAAGTTGTCTGTAACTTTACTGAAGCATCTTCGTGATTGTAAGCTTTTTAGAAATAAATAATTAAATTTTGAATTGTTTTTGATGAAGCTTCGTTCTTGGTAACAAAACTGATACTTTTGTTTCGATAATTTAGTGGTACAGTTGTTTTCTTAAGTAAAAAGCTAGCTACATTTTAATAACAATAAGAGCCTATATAAAAGATTTAGTGGAAAATGATTTTGACACACCTAGTGAGTGACGTACATCAATTACAAATTATGTAATTCAAATTGTTCCAATTACTCTTTTTCAATATTTAAATAAGAAAACGCTTGATTCGTAGTCTAAATTACACGAGTTTCAAATTTAAATTATAGTAAAAAAATTGTAGAAAAAAACTTAACTACTTGATCAATCACATAATATTGAGGTGCTAATCCATTCGCGGACTATAACTCTTAAAAAATACCGCCAAAACCTAAACCTTTACAGATTTCCTTTATAACAACGCAATCCTAACTAGTCTATTCATCCTATAACTTTTGGAAAATGTTCTTAAAACTCGAACTCTTAAAGATTTCCTTAAAAACAACATGAATCTTAATTCATTCACCGATTACAATTTTTGGAAAATGCTCCCAAAATCTGAACCATTCGGATTAAACCATTTGTCTGACTATAACTATTGGAGAATGCTCCCACAAGAACTAAATGTGCACGCAATATTAGGATCACATACATCATTAGTTCATATTTTGACGTATACCTAACAAATAATTTCAATCGAAAGATAATAAACATTGTTATTAGCTTTGAATAGGCCTAATACTTACATATACAATACAATAATACAAAGAACATACCTAACTCATCGGCAAAGAAACCCGTTTAGGCCATATTTAAAGTAAAAGAAGTATCAAATGTATACGTTGGTGAAATGTAGGCACGATGCAATTTGAGTAAAGAGAACGTGCATAAAGGTTTTAGACAGAAAAAGAAAGTGATCCACTACATCAAATGGCTTAGTTCCACGTGGCGAGCTGTGAGTAGATTGCTGCGCTCTTAAGTAAAACCATTTAGACATTAACAATACGAATACGACAATACTCACAAAGCCATGACTTGTACACTCCTATATAAACCCTTAAGCTCTCTTACCTCCAATGTTCCTTTCCATGCTCATTAAGCAACACATTCACTACAGAAGAAACACCACTATTGATCAAAAGATGAAGAAAGCTACGACATTGATGAAACAAATCGTTGCTTTGTTGAGTTCTGTAGCAAAGGCTAAATCTATAGCCATAAAGAACAAAACAAATGACTTCAAAACACGACTTCTCATGTTGTCTCTTGTGAAACATAAGAAGCTAGGGTTTCGTTCAATATCCAACAAGATCCATAACCTTCTAGGTCATGCAGAACAAGACCAAGACTATGAGCAGGAACAAGACAAGAGCAAAGCTATAATCCTTTACAACAATTCTGCATCAACAATGGTTAATGATGAAGATTATGATGTTCATGAGGAGGACAATGACAAGTATCCAGATCTGAGACACACTTTGTTCGAAGGAGAAGAGGATTTTGGAGAGTTGGAGGAAGGTGAAGGAAGTTCTGTGATAGATATGGTGAGGAACTCGAAGGAAGAAGAAGGAGAGAGTTTCAAGCTAGAAGATGAGATTGATCATGTTGCAGATCTCTTCATCTCAAGGTTTCATAAGCAAATGAAGCTTCAGAAACTCTTGTCATTCAAAAGGTATCAGGAAATGTTAGCACGAGGCACTTAGATCCATATATTATATAAACATCATGGTGCATGATATATAGATATATATGAAGAATAGATTCATGTGTTGTGGATCATAAATCCTTATTTTATAGAATCAAGATATTATGATCTCTTAAATGTATTTTTATTTATCATGTTGGGTTGAAGGAATGATCTGTTTTGCAGTCTATTAATTTGTAAGATCTGTAATATGTTACAACTTACAATGCTGAGCATTTTTGTTGCTTTGAAATTCTTTATTTATCAACTCAAAATCATGTGTTATTCTGCCGAAATCTAATGGGTATAGAAGTAGAACCGTTAAAAATCCGTAAGAAATAATATATATATTTTGATAATTTATGATGGTTTGAAATCCTTGGAAATAAAATATTCACCAGAAATTGAATTGGAGAGAGAGTTAAAATATAATTTAAATCAACTTTTATTTTTTTAAAAAATAATATAAATCCAGAAAATGTCAAAATTCTTATCAGTCTAATCCAACTAATAATTTTGACATAAGGAGTTAGACATCTCCGACAAAATTCATTATCAAGTGCAAAATTTCTAAGTTTGAGAGAGATGACAAACTTCACAAATCGAGAGTTTCTATTTTGATTATTTTTTTAGTTTTATGGACGCTAATGATTATAATATTTAGAGTTCGATTTTTCCTCTCTATAAATTGGTAGATTAAATCAAACATTTAAGGATTAGACTAAGTTATGGATCGGGGTTGTCGATTTAATTGTTAAAAAAAAAATAGTTTATGGACGCTGTGCTGTTTTTTTGTTCTTTTGCAGTGAGAGGGAAAGACTTTGTCGTTTAACCCAAAATTCGTGCTGTTTTAAGTTAACTAAAACGGGGCGTTTAAGAATTTGACGATACCGTAGACGAAAGAGATTTTTTGCTAACGAAGCAATCTTCAGGGATTTAAAATCGATTAGGATAACTGAAGATTTAAATCTTATCCCGCACTAGTTGAGGAATTTTATACTAACTTCCCAAATCGATATATATATATATATATATAATCTATCCACAAACGTTGCCGTGAGTGAAGTCATTGAGATGCCGACGAAATTAGCAATGTATGAAGCAATTAAAGGCAACGATGATGATGATCAATGGCGAGAGAAGAAAGACATTGAGTCTTCTCTTCAGATTTCATCTTCTTCTTCGCTTCCTCCTTCAGACAAGGAACGATTAGTTTCTCTTGATGTCTTCCGTGGCCTTACTGTCGCTGTGCGTAAAAACAAAATCGATTTTATTACATATGTAAGATTTGTGTTTCAGAGTTTGATTTTTCCTGTGTTTTTGTTTTGTCTGTAAAAGTTAATGATTCTAGTGGATGATGTTGGAGGGATTATACCAGCAATTAATCATTCACCTTGGGATGGTATCACAATTGCGGATTTTGTAATGCCTTTTTTCTTATTCATCGTTGGTGTCTCTCTTGCCTTTGCTTATAAGGTAATGTATCATTTAATTTGGTCTCGAACTATCAATCTTCTATTGAACAAACACTAATTGACTTACATTTTTTGCTGTATAGAACTTGTCTTGTAGATTTGCTGCAACAAGAAAAGCTTTTGTTCGATCATTGAAACTCTTATTACTTGGTCTTTTTCTCCAAGGTTTGGTTCTACTTTAACTGAAAAGGTATTGATGATGAATAATACATTCATTTATGATTGTTTTTGACTTTTCAGGAGGATTTATTCATGGTCTCAATAGCTTCACTTATGGAATAGATGTAGAAAAAATTAGACTCATGGGCATATTACAGGTATATATATCAAACTTTAGAGAAAATTATGACTTCTTTACATATTCTTTTGTAAGGTAATAGTATTTTTTTGTATTCAGAGAATAGCAATAGCTTACTTAGTTACTGGAATGTGCGAGATTTGGTTAAAGGGAAACCATAATGTCAGCTCAGAGCTATCTATGATCAGAAAATACAGATTTCACTGGTAAGTCTTGATATTGGATTTGTGTACCAGATGATAGTAATGCACCTGTGTTTGAATGTATGACGATGATTTGACAGGGTAGTGGCATCTGTTCTTACAACAATATATTTGTCCTTGCTATACGGCTTATATGTACCGGACTGGGAATATCAGATTTCAGCAGAAGGCCAAGGATCAACATCGACAACGTTTTTGGTTAGATAGTTTTTCTTCTTTCCATCTCCCTTTCTTGCATTTTCTGTATTGATTCTTGAATTGATGATGCTCAAAAATTATTAAGAATCTGTAGGTGAAATGCGGGGTACGAGGACTCACGGGACCAGGCTGCAATGCAGTTGGAATGCTTGATCGTTTGGCTCTGGGAATCGACCATT
Organism: Lepidium didymum; assembly: GCA_963920545.1. Classification (NCBI taxonomy): domain Eukaryota; kingdom Viridiplantae; phylum Streptophyta; class Magnoliopsida; order Brassicales; family Brassicaceae; genus Lepidium; species Lepidium didymum. Next base: position 2,197,598 of record OY986981.1, on the reverse strand, counting down.
TGTACAGGAAACCTGTTTATGCACGAACCAAGGTTCAAGATTTAATTCATGTCTTGTTTTTCACGACATTTGTTTTATGTCCATTTCTTTTGATCTCTTATATCTTCTCAGCAATGTAGTATCGATTCTCCAAAAAATGGGCCATTACCTCCAGATGCTCCTTCTTGGTGTCAAGCGCCTTTTGATCCTGAAGGCCTCCTAAGGTCTCTGCTTCTATACTCTCTAAAACAATGTTTTATTAGCAATTTGAGAGTCATCATAGGTCACTGAATAACTTGCTTGCAATTTTTTTTTCTTTTAGCTCGTTGATGGCCACCGTTACTTGCCTGGTGGGTCTGCACTACGGCCATATTATTATCCACTTTAAGGTAAATAAATTCTTATTCTTGGGAAATCAATCAGATTTGAAGAAGTTCAGCTGCTCAAGTCTTAGTGATTTGTAGTCTTAGTGATTTGTCTCTTCTATGTAGCAGCGGTAGAGCTGTTGTGAATCTATTATAAAGCAGTTAGTCATGGTTAAATGTCTCTCCTTAATATAGTCTCTCAGGGAATTGGAATAAGAATGGCAGTTTCATAGGATTTGTTCTCGTTCATAGCATTTTCTCTGTTATTGACTTCTCACAGGACCACAAAAAGCGACTGAATCAATGGATTTTACGTTCTTTTTGTCTTCTGATGTTAGGCCTCACACTGGATCTCTTTGGTATTGTCCTCAACTCTTATACCTCCCCTTTTGCATAAGTACTGACATGTCACAATTTTGAGTAGAATCACAGTTTTCCATCGAAACAACATTCATTTTTTATCGGTTGTTTTCAGGAATGCATTTAAATAAACCTCTATACACATTGAGTTACATGTGTGTCACTGCAGGCGCTTCTGGTTTCTTGTTCTCCGTTATATATTTGATGGTTTTGTCTCGAATCTCTTATTGCATATACTGTTAAACCACAGAAGCATCGCATCATAGAGTGTTAAATCTCTTCTCTTGTTTTCCATAGGTAGATGTTTATGGATACAAACGAGCAAGTGGTGTATTCGAGTGGATGGGAATACACGCCTTACCAATCTATATTCTCATTGCTTGTAATGTTGTGTTTCTAATCATTCATGGATTCTACTGGAAGAAGCCTGCTAACAATCTTGTAAGTTTTACTTAGTTTTTCTTCGATTGTTTTATCATTGTTGAGACTTTTTTCAAAATGTTTTGTTTTGTTTTGTTTGCAGCTTCATTTAATCGGAATCGGTAAGTAATGAAGTGAAAGGAGAAGAAACCATTAAGCAAGGCTTCGATTGGTAACTACGGTTTTGACACTTCGAGTTACATCAAGCAACTAAAAAAAACTTGACTGTTTAACAAAAGCCATCTTTATCTACCTCCCATATTCATTAATGTTGTTCAATCTATTCAATTTTTCTGTAAACCGAAAAATCACCATTATTCTTATTCTTTTTTTGTAATTTTTCTAACTTCATAAATTATATCAACTTCATAAAGAGATCAAGACTTATCTAATCTTGACATTTTCACAGATTATGTCAAAAAAAAGTAAACATTATTGCTGCCGAAAAATGTAGAAGCAGTTTAAAGGTTGATACAAAATCAAAATTATCTTTACTTATACAAATAAAGATGCGAATACAAATACAAAATATTGTTATAGTAACTTTATAATTACAAACTATACTTCTCTATATTATACTTACTTTGACCATTAAATATTGAAAAAGTTATCATAAAAGAAAATGAAACGGTAGGTGAAAAGAAGAAACGAAAACGACAACTCATATGATTTTTTCATAAAATGAAAAGAATTTAAAAAATAAATATTTATCTGTAGATTCTTTCTCTATTATTCTTACTAATATATAATCTAGAAGTTCTCTTTGTGGAAGTCAAACTTGGTGGTTGTCTTTCGAGAGAAGTCCAAAGCCAAATTTTTAAGTTCCTTAGTCAGTCCTGGTGCTCCACAATAGAAGACTCCTGCAATCCAAATTCATATTAATATAAATAATTAACAATAAGCAGTCAAAAAAATAAACAGTTAAGATTGATTACCTATTCGTTTGCCAGGGTACTGGACTGCGATCTTCTTGTAGACTTGTCTCCAATTAGGTTTAGCAAAGTGAGACTTAACACGTGTCCCAGACACAACATCAACACCATTTTTAGCATGTTGTAGTGACTGAAGCATAGCAATGAGAGCAACTCTAGCATCACCTTCTTCATACACACTTGTACAATAATTATGAAGCTCAATAACACCGTCTTCATCCATTTCTGAAACCTCATCCATTATCCCTTTAAACCATTCAAACGATCCTTGTTCCCTAGTAACCCAATAGAAGTAAGCCTTTGTTGTCTTAAACCCTTTATTGTGTCCATTACTGTTGTTTTCAATGTCACTATCACTATCTGGAGATTTCATGTTGTTGATAATGTCCTTGACGATACTGATCATAGGTGTAGCTCCAATACCTAAACCCACAAGTAGAACAACGTCGTACTTCTTGTAGTCTTGTGCGGGTGCACCATATGGACCATCGATGAGGATCTTTGGGAATGGAAGGTTTCCATCTCCACCGTCTGCTCTTAGCAGACCACTTTTACCGGCTGTAGGAGGTTTACAGACTTCAGAGAAGACGGTTCTTAACTTACGTGTCCAGTCACCAAGTGTTCTGATGTGTACACTTAAATAATCATCTCCTGGAGCTGATGTGATTGAGAAAGGATGCCATTCGAATGGAGAAACAGCTCGACAATTCACGAACATGTATTGTCCACTTTTGTATTTGAACCCTTGTGGCTTTGTCATGTGTAGAGCCAACACGTTCCCTGGATAAACAGCCACCTTGAGGATCTTAACCGGTTTGATGCTTGATCTGAAAGCACGGATCAGTCTCTCAGTTCCATATAGAAGGATTGGTACAGCGAGATACATCCATGTCTACAAGAATCAACACAAACACAACAAGTGTTAATTAATTTATTAACCTTTGAAGAATCGGCGGTCACCTAGAAGCCTGAACTTCTCGGTTTACCAAAAAAAAATTGAAGAAAAAGAAAAAGATAATGGTTTAGAGAACATACCGTTTTCTGATACCAAATCTTTGTGAGGTAAAGCTTGATACCATGGACAATGAGAAGAGCATAAACAATGATGAAGAGATGATGAGAGTACCAAAAGGCATTGAAACCAGTAAGCTTCTTAAGAAACTTAGGTAAGTTAAGTTTGTTACGACGAAACCAAGGTGTAGCAAGTGTAAAAGCTATAGCCATTAACACAACCATCACAACACCAGTCCAACCTTCTACTCCTTTCACAAACCACCAATAGCTCGTTGGTTGTTCTCCAAAGTATGGAATCATTGGTTTATATGTGTCCTCATCCGCAGCGAGTAATCGAGGGAAATCACAAGCTAAATGAGAAATCACATGAAGCAAAACTCCAACTACAATCCCACTTGCAATAACCTTATGGAAGTTGAGATTATCATCAAATGGAACAACAGTACCTAGCTTGGTTTTGTTCCTAAGCCAAGTGATGGTATTGCGACAAACCGGAAGCAATATAAGAGCCATGTTGAACTTAAGTGTCTCTGCGCCACCTTTGGCTACACAAACACAATAACCCATCACATCATAAGCTGCTTTGTTTCGGTATTGAATGAATTTGTAGGTGAAGAGACCAGCACAAATGCCTAGCCATAGCATCATGATCCATAGTCTCTGCCAATTGTCAAGTATAAAGTATTTGACTTTCTCTGACCATCTCACCAATGGGTTGCTTTCTTTAGCTGGTTTTAGCTTCTGACTTAGCATCTGACTAAATATCCTACTATCTCCGATTCGAACCGACTGGTTTGGAGCTTGTAGAAGCAGCATCTCCAGGTTTTCAATCTGTTACATCAATGTCCATTTTCATATTATTCACTATAATCCAACATTAATGCTTCAATTGATACTAGTGATTGAAATAAGCAAAAGTATAGATAATTTCCAATGAATTTGATTCTAATTTTGTTTGTAAAAAAAAATCTTTAGAAACATGTTTTACTGAATTACTTAATTATAAATATGTAAAATTTATACTTATTAAGTTATTAATAATTCAATTATAAAGTTTTACTGTATAATAGAAAAAAGTTCCACCCTATTAAACACCTATTTTTGACTCATTGGTCGAATATAAAGTTAGTCCAATAAGTTGGAAAAAAAATATACAACTTGGCTCAATAGAATTATAATTCTTTTTGGTTATTTCTACTATCTTAAGGAGACTAAATTGAAAATTTAAACCATTAGTGGTATAGTGGGTGAAAGTGGACCATACATACCATAATATAACCAGCATTATCTGGATCCAACTCTTCCATTATCAACGCTGCATATTCTTTAGCTTGCTTTTGAATATTAGATAGCTTATTTGCTGATGCACTTAAACCAATAATCTGCAATTAAAATTACCACAAAAACATAATTAGAAATTAATAAAGACAAAACTATAAGCTAGTCTTATCTTTTAACTACTACTGTCGTGTTCACATGCACTTAATCTATTGATGATGTTAACAGTAAACGTCAGAAGATAACAGTCTTTGGGATTTACGCGTGGATAAATTTGTCAAAATAATCAACTTATAATATTATTTTTGGTCGAATTAAATCAACTTATAATATTATTTTTGGTCGAATTAAATCAACTTAGAAAAAAGAAAAGATAAAAAATAATAAAATATCAAAAGAAGATATTAATTGAATGGTTGTAGGGTTCTTACCTCAGCCACTTCTTCTTCTGTTACACGTCCATCTTCGTCTTTGTCGACCCTGACCAAACAATGACATCATTTATTAGTTACAATTTCACCAAATGATTAAACTAATTAATTTTGGTCATTAACTCTCCTGATGACCGTTTAATAAAGTAAATATTCAATGTTTAACGACCATAGTAGGTGAATATTAATTATGGGTTTGGTGAAGATAAAGATAATTAAAGCTTACATGTCAAAAAAGACTTGAAGTTTTGCATCAAAGCTTTCATCGGAAATCTGTTCCCAGAAAATCCTAAGTTGTTCTTTAGTGATTTTATCGCCGGAGATATTATTCCGGCGAGCTAATGCTCTAAATAGTTGATCCGCAAAGTCTTTAGATTCCTTGTTCATTCCTAAAACAAAACAAATAAATAAATTAATGAAAAAACAAATAAATTAAAACATGAGGATTTTTTAGGTTTCGTGTGGATTACCCTCGATACCGTAAAAGTAAAGAAGAAGTAATTGAATTTACCTAAGCATTCCCAAAACTTGGATGAAAGTAAAAGACCATCTGAGTCACCGGAAAGTTTATCGAACCGTTGGTCAACGGCAGGCCAAGCGGCGGTTTTAGTAGCAATGAACTTAAGACCTTTAAGGGCATGAATGGCTGCAGAGCTAGTGCGGTCAAATCGCCGAATAGCCGGTGCAGGTCGTCTAGAGAAAACACGTCTAAGCTCACGTGAAGCGTTCTTAATTCGTGAGGAAGTACTACGGAAGAAGTTAAGAGAAGTTGAGTTATTGAGACTACTCTCAAGCGTCTTCTTTGTCAAAAGAGTCATTTCAGGATCTTCCGGGTGGTTAGTTCCACTTCCGGCTGCTTGTTGGACACTATGGACGGCCACTGAGTCGTCCCTAATGTCCAACGTGATTTCCACATAGTCATCATCGTCATCACGGCCGCGACCTAACGGACCGCTATTGCTTCTTTTGGGAAGATCATCAGCAAATCTAGCGTTTTTCTTGGACGCACGTTTAGGACCGCGACCTAGCGGACCGCTAAAGGCGCTACGGTCGCTAGCTATGGATTCGGTGTCGGAATTTGTGTCGGAATGAGCTCCTTTTAGAATTCCAAGTTCATGGTCTGTACCTGAATTCCCTCGTCTCATTTTTCTTCCAAGTAAAAATCAAAAAAAATTCTCAATCGATTTTGGAGAAGAAATTAAACGTGAGAGATATATGGAAAAAGAAACAAGACACGTGAAAAGTTTGTTATGAATTTCAACAAAGAGAGAAAAATATCTGATTTTTAAAAAAGGTGTTTTGATTATAAGATTATGGAAGAAATTTTGGTAAAATATTTATAAGGGAGAGATGAAATTGAATGGCATCCAAATTGCAGTTTCTTCTGTAGATGAATCAAGGAAGGTAATGGGAAACTATGGGTGGAACCATCTGGTCTGGTCAAATTATTTGCTGACCATTTATTTTGACTTTTTTTTTTCTTCATTGTTTCTCTATTTTCATACATTTCAACACCAAATCATTCATACTTTTTTCTTCGAATATATATAAATATAAGAACCGCGTGTCAATTTTCAAGGATTAAAAGTGCGACTAAATTTTTGGAAAATTTACATAAGTTGTAACTATAATTATTCATGTTATTTAGCAATCATACAAAATGGTAATATAGTGACAAATTCTAAAGCATCTAAATTTTTCCAAAAGTCAAATTTATAAATTGTACCTATGGAACACGTGTTAATGGAACTACAAAACGCATGTTGCTTCCAATGTTTGTTTGTAATCTGTTTTCATCACCTAGTCTTCTAGCCGGACTACTTTTATAATGGATTCATGAAGAGTTCCATGTTAGGTCTTGTATCTTTTTGAAGTATATTTTTATCATATGAAAGACTCAATTAGAAAATAGCAATGTAACTTACGTATAGAAACTTTTAAACAATTTAGATTGAGAAGATCTAAGTTATAGTCAAACCCTCCTCATAAAAAATCTTTAAAAATATTATATATGACAAATACAATTTATTGGAATAGCACTCGGATAGAAAAAATAGTATAAGTAATATTTGACCATTTGATCGTAAAAGAACTTCCTGTGAATAAATTTTAGTTTTTTTTCTTTTCTTTTTGACCATATGATAGCATATGCCTTAGAAAAAAGAAAGATTTGTAAAATATAAAAAAATTATACGCAAAAAGTAATGTAAACATGACCAGAATGTGATGGATATTATTAACTTTTTTGGTTCTAGTGTGTTAAGTTTCATACCAGAGTTAAAATACAACTTCTATGCAAAGGAAAAGCAAAAATTGAACCCAAAAAGGAGACGGAGACAAGCACATTGGTTTGACTTTGGGTAACTTTAAGACACATTTGTTTGTTTATAAACAACAAATATGCTCATTCCAGATGGAAAAAAAAACCCATATGGAATAGCCTTAGGGTAGTGGTACTTTCATACAAATCACTTAAAAAATTTTAGGTTAAAGTCTTTTGAAATAGAAAGTATATAAAAACTAATTTTCTAGTTTAGTTATGAGAGTTGAATAGATGGATAAAAACTTAGATTTTAGGATGTAAACCTGCAGAAGTTCGGCTTCAATTTCTGTTTAAAATTTATATCACTGTATTTGGATTAGCCGGCTATATACTTGTTTGAATGATACAATGTTTTCACTAATATGGTATTGAAGATTTTGATCTTTCTAAATATAGATGTTTAACATGATATTTAGTATCCAATAAGCTTTTGTATCTTTGAAATTTGTAGGATTTATCCGAATTACGCTCAATACAAAGAAAAAATAACTATGGTACGAGGTATAAGCGATTGGAGTAAAGCGCAAGTATGATAGGAGACCAATACGTAAAAAGGACATCAACATATGTTTAGTTTGACAATGACCAACAAGACTTGCTTCGGACGCACAAAGGGAAAAGTTCAATTGTTATCAAGTCTTTAATTTGGATGACAAATCGTATCGAGCTTGTATTTGGTACAATCTTTGTTTATTTTATTTGTTTGGTCTTACTTTGTTTATTATACGCCTGTAAGGAAAATTTGTTGACTTTTTGTTTTTGAATATCTTCAAACATGTTAAGATTCAAATATTTTCATAAACATTATACCGTTAAACAACACCACAATTAATACTTTATCTTATTATCAAGACAAGTTAAACATCTAGTAATATTTACCTAAACTGCCGAATTGTCTAATGTTTATTTTTGTTAATCATATGAGTTTTATTATATGTAAATTCTCAAAATAATTGTAACAAACAATAGATTTTTGCAGGTGGCATAAATAGAAAAAAAAAGGCTCGTAGTTTAATTTGACGCAGCCCCAAGAAAAGTCAGTATGAGGCACTTCTCAAATAATTTATCAAAATCAAATGAAAAACGATAAAGCAAAGATGAGTGACGACAAAAAACATGAGATATCAAATAATTGAGAGCATATAGTGCAAATATAGAGATGTTGTTGTTTTCTTTGTCTGTCCCTTTTTAAATAGAAGCCGATGAGATATTAAGATGGCTCAGAAACATAAATCCAAAACTGTTGTTGGTTTTGGTATATAAATCTTTGACTTATGTCCTCTTCTATGTTTTTTTTTCTCTTTTCCAATTTTTAAGAAAACCGCTGATTCTGATTAACACGTAAGAATTCTACGATTGAATTTTGAATACTAAAGATCAACATATTATTTCTTTTTTACCATAATTCTTTCGGGAAATAGAGAATCTATGAGAATATTTCTAACTAAATGGAAATGAGTAGCATTTCGTAATTGTGAAGGAATTGATCCATGTCATATTATGGTTACAAAGGCAATTAAATTGATCGTAACATTAAATTATTTAAATAAATATACATGACTATAAATTTATGTCGAAGAATAATAACGCATGTTTAAATTTTTTTAATAATACATATTTCTTTTTAAGAAAATGTTATCAAAGACGAACAAATATTTTTTTTTGTCAACATTAAACAATAATTGGCCGGTTCATTAGCCAAATTTTCATATAGTATAAACAATAAAATTTGATCCCTATATAAAATAATACATGTTTTTAATGGATTTATTAACTACTTGACAAAAATAACTTTACCGAAAACAAATGTTTTAAGTGAATATTTTTTAACTTTAAAGTGTATTTTCTGTTAATTTATTGAATACTATGAAATTTATAATTTTGAGACTATATCTTTATAGTCAAATATGTCATCATTAGCGATTTTTTTTTGTTAAAAATCATCATTAGCGAATTATAAAAATCATTAATATATGTCACGATATAATATTGTGACCTTTCCACTAGCTAATGTCACACGTAATTAAACCTTCCACTAAGTCGATAAATTTTAACACGAGTGTTAAAAATTTGCGTGAATAGTTTTTGTTGTTCGTCTCACACACCTAACATGTGTTTTATTAATCTTGGATAATGTATTATGAATTTATACTAGATGTAGTGGGTTGCATAATTACCTATCAACTCAAATAATGTAATGGTTATAAAACTCATATAATAACAAAAAAAGGGTATAAATTTTATTTTGGTGGGTTAAACTTTCAGAATTCTATTTAATTGTACAGATGTCAATTGTTTTTTATGCGTAGACAACGATAAGCCTTTTGTATTTTTCTTAAATTAGCCTTATGTTGTGGACTCTCGAAATCTATATATTATGGATATCTAGTCTTATAATGATAGTAGATTTATTTTATTTGTAGTGGTTTTATTTTAAGTTTTTTTTCTTTTTTGGTTTTATTTTTGAGAAAGAGACAAAATTAATTGCGTTTTCGTTTTGGCTAACGTTAAACAACAACTAACTAACTCAATCATTCTACAAATAAAATATTTCATCGCCCACAGAATTATGAAAAGAGTATAATGAGCTTTTAGATTATTTTATTGAAATGTGAAATTTATTGATCAACAAAACTATATTTACAAAAACGTTTGTAAAAAATTAATTCAATAACGATTTTGTGACGACGAGGAAATACAATGACCTGAGTAATATATGCTCATTTATAATGTTTGAAAAAAAAATATGCGAAAAAATCTATATTGTTATCATTTATTTGTATGATATGTTAATTTTGTTTTTTTAATAATAATTAGTTATATGCAAAAATTTTGGAAAGATTTTTTCATAATTGAATAAAGTAGATTTGGATAATCTATAGACACTTTGGGTTATTTTATTTGCTTATAAGAAATTTTCAATGGCATTTAATGTATTACATTTATAAAAAAGTTACATTCTCAATTAATATGTAAGATAGTTCTATCCAATATACCACTCATTAAATCGCTCAGTGTCATAATTAGTTTTGTTTTATCTTGTTATAAATAAAAATCTTATAGATTTAGATAATGAGTGAATTAGAAATCAAGTTTAGGTTGTAATGTTAGATTAATTATTCGTACTTTTAATCACAAAACATATTTTTTAGCTCATATTGTTAGAAGCATAGCTAAAGATCATGTTTTCGTGAATAATATACTTTCAAACGGGCTTTCGACACTTATTAAATTTGGTAAGGTTAAAAATAAAATCTATTTTGTAAAGTTACAGTATGAAATGAGATTTTTATTTTCTTAAAATAAATTTTGGATTGACATTTTTTCCGCAAAAGAGGGAATATTTAATTATAAAAGCAATAATCAAAGTTGAATGAGAAAGTAGTTGGTGTGGTCAATGCAAAGTGGATTATTTTGATATTATTGTCTTATTGACTTTGGTCATCTTTTCTAACATTAATGCTCTTAACTTCTAGAAGCTTTACGTTTCTAATTACCTAATAAACTAACGAGAAGATAGAATTTAAACGAAAAACTATAAAAAGAACTTTTATAATTACGAAAAGAAAAGAAAGAAAATCTGAATCTTTTCATTTCATTGAAATGTAAAAGAATTTGTTACAAAAAAGATAATACACTTTTCTTTATACAAATAGAAAAGCGCAACGGTTTAAAGAAAGAAGAAACCGGTTTAGCTATAACCGACTCTAATTATAAACCAAAAACAGAAAACCAGTTTTAATCTAATACCCTCAGTCAAGTAGATGAAAGCAATACCATCTTGCAAACAAGAGAGTTAGTGAATATATCAGCAATGTTGAACTCTGATCTCATGTGCAATGGCTTGATTAAGCCATCAAGAACTTTCTCTCGGATCTTGTGGCAGTCTAACTCAATGTTTTGAGTTAATGCGTTCATGAAAGACGGGATTGTCTGCCAACAATTTTGTATCGTTGTCTGCCTCTGTGGCAGTCTATGCCTTGACAATTTTGTAGGTGGGAGAATCCATTGATTGGATTGACTTCTACAAGTGACCCCTATGCCAATGTCAAAGACTCTTCCATTGGTTTTGATTCAGAAGTTGTCAAGTCATTAAACAACTTATTAAGGGTTAGCAACTATCGTTTAGCTTAGGCTGCAGATCAAATCTTCTCAATCGATAGCAGGGTATGAACTTGTATCCTCTCGTGTTTGGCTAGGAGTATGTAGGCCTAGGAGTATGGTGTAAACTCGCATTCTTTCACATCCTGTGAAAACCTGTTTGGAGCTTAAAGTTGACTGAAGTAGTGGGGGTAGTACGTAAATCCATCTCCCACATGGACCTCACACAAAGCATGCTATTGTTTATATCCATCTTCATCCTATGATATAACACTCCCTGATGTTAATTTTCTCCTTGTGATTTCAATTATATGGCATTGTTAAATTATTTCCATGATTTTAATTTCAAGGATTACAAAAAAAGGGAAATCAACTCAAACGCAAACCGCAATATGACACCATGAAGTTACGACATCAGTGAAAGGAATTCTGAATGAGTGTTTCCTGTTATATCTTATTCGGAATCATGTAGATAAAACAATACAAAACAAAAACAACCTTAGGCTTTTGTAGCTCCGGATTTCACAAGATCTTCAAGCGCTTTCAGAATCTGCGACTCGCTTAGACCATCTAAGTTTACAGACCTCTCCACACCCATATCTGCACAAGGGTTTCCAAACGAAGCAAAAATTAAAACAATATAAATACATAAAACGTTCATAAATTCTAGTTTCCAAATTGAATCGAAGTTGCATAAAACAAGTAACACCAAAAAGTAAAATCATATTTCCAACTGGTATGTTTCCTTCTTTCGTCTAATTCCACCAATAATGAAGACTTGTGTCTTAAAGCAGACATATCACCCAAATGGAGCCTCTGTTCTCATAATATAACTATTTTTCTAAAAATGCCACATGCATTAGCATAAGATGTCTATATGAAGGACAAGAGGCATTTCCTAAACACAGAAAGAAAAAGAAAGAACAATAGTAGTTAAAATGTAACTATTTCTGATAAGAACATAACAAAACAGTAACAATGACCGATTGGGAAGCAAAGCTTCCAATCTTGACCCTCTTAACAACGACACAACCTCCAATTATTCACTCACTAACTTCTTCAATACCTAACAAACTATTCTTCTTTACCTTTTATACTACGAACACCCAGTCAACAACAATTCAACAAAGTAAGAACCAATCAACACGTATAGAAATTCCACCTCAACTCCCACTAATCAACGTGACTATATTTCTTCCCTTCCTCACAAACACTTGTTACGGTTTATCAATCTCCTAAACATGCCACTTGCATTAGCATAGATCTCTATATGAAGGAGAAGATAGACATCTCCTAAACGCAGAAAGAAAAGGAAAAACAGAAGTAGTAGGCAATCTGTTGACAAAAAAAAAGATAGTAGCCAATCACATAAACCACAAAATTTGAGCGCCATTCATATCAAATTCACAACAAGGAACTAGAACAAACTTCAACTTAAAAATCACGAGCCAATATGCATAGTAATTACAGTATAATACATTTTTATCAATGGCCTCAGCTCTATGGTTATGTTAGGCATATAAAATGCAAAATATTAACACAAAATGTTATAACGATTCTTCTCATTAGAATGACGAAACCACATCTGTAACTACCAAAGAACATAATCATGTCAGATGTTTACAGAAATTAAGCTCAGATTTTCACAATAATCACAAAATCACTTTACATTGAACAATTTCAAGTGTCAATATTTTTCCCTTGTAGTAGCCTAAACCATAAAATGCTTTTAATTTACGGGTCAGGTCAAATCAAAACCCCATTCATGAGAAGAGATGAGGAGATTAAGTGATTACCATATCTTGCCCACATCTGAGGCTGAATCCCAGTACATTCACGGATCAGGATTGGGAATTTAGGATTTAGTGACTTCAAATCCTTATAATTTTTTTCCAGAAACGTTCTGTAACAAAACAAAAATCCCCCCCCCCCAAAATTAAAAAGAAATAACCTAAAGAAAAAAATTGACACATTGAAATCGCCGATCTCAGAAAATCGATTTGACCAAATGAAACCTGGCGGGGGCACTAGCCGGAGAAGATTGACAAAGAAGAATCCTAAGCTCTTTCATAGACTTCGCTATATTTCCTCTCCATGCCATATCTTCTTCTTCCTCTGAACTCTACAGATTCGCAACGAAGAACTGAAGACGAGACGAAATGTTTGTGTGCAAAGAACTTGGCGTGGTTCAAGTGGATAATGGATCTATTAAAAACTATTGGGCTTCAGCCTTATATTTAAGCTAAGGCCCATTATATATGTGTAAGCAAGGGCCTATTATATGTGTAAGTAAAGGCCCATTATATGTGTAAGCAAACTAGGTTACGACTTACGACTGTGAAATGACAGAAAAAGAAATCATTATATATATTCTTTCTCTGCCACAAATTAATTGGCTTTATATATATATATATATATACAGAATAAATAAAAAGGTTGCACAGAGATCGAGTCTTTAGTCTAGCGGCGGTAAGTCCACATCAAACATACCCACTAGCATAATCAGATATAGAGTCTCACCATTTACCCTTGCCAAATGTTGACAAAGAAAAAAAAACAAAAATAAATAAACCAAAAGGTTGATATAAATATCTCTCTCTGACGGAAAGAAATAAAAATAAATATCTCTTCTAGGCTTCGGCGTTCTTCCTTCGCGTAGCTTCTTCTTCAGGTGTTTTTTGATCGTTAGATTCTTTTTTTATGGTTTGATTTTGTTGTTCTTATCATTTCCAAATTGTTTGTTTGATTAGTTTTTCGATCGATCGATTGTGTGATCTGATTGTTTGCGTGTGTTCATCGTTTTTATTTCTTCTGGAATCTCGGATTTTAATTGGTATTTGTCTATCGGGTTCTGTTCGTTTTGATTCCTCTAGTTGAATAGATTATATCAGTTTTTTTATTTTCTGGTGTATTTGTGTGTGATCTGGTTTTTTCTTATTTAGGATATACGTTGCTTTGTTCGATCATCTTAAAATGTTGTTTTTTTCTGTTCAATTATACAATGATTAGATTTTTTATTCATTAAAGATAAAAATTTAAGAGATTGGTTTTTGAAAGGTAGATCCATCAGATATACATATTATTGCCTTGATCCTTGAAAATATTGTGTAAATTAGTGCTAATTAATCTATTACGATTTCATTATTGGTGAACGCATGCTACAAATTTTATTAGATTTATCGTGCCTTTTGTGGCTGATTATATGGTTAACCAAGCGATAACTATGGTATAATTAAATTTATTGCATGCAAAAAGAAAGTTTCTATAATTTTTTTGGTAATGAGTTTTTTGCGTTCGTCAAGTGTTTGGTTTTCAATTTGATATATAGTTTGGTGATGGTTGATGGAATATACTATTTCCTAAATCTGTTAATTTTACATGATTTGTGTATTAACTAGCTTTTGTTCTGTGGGTTCTCCGTTGTTGCAGGTTATTGTTCTATTGTTAAAATGGGAGACAAAAACGACGAGGACAAGAACATTGAGATATGGAAGATTAAGAAGCTGATCAAATCCCTTGAAGCTGCTAGGGGAAATGGAACTAGCATGATCTCACTCATCATGCCTCCTCGTGATCAGGTCTCTCGTGTTACCAAGATGTTGGGGGATGAGTATGGAACTGCGTCAAACATCAAGAGCAGAGTCAATCGCCAATCTGTTTTGGGGGCCATAACTTCTGCTCAGCAAAGGTTGAAACTTTACAATAGGGTCCCTCCCAATGGTCTTGTGCTCTATACCGGCACCATTGTCAACGAAGAAGGCAAGGAAAAGAAGGTTACTATTGACTTTGAACCTTTCAAGCCGATAAACAATACTCTCTACCTCTGTGACAACAAGTTTCATACCGAAGCTCTGAATGAATTGCTGGAGTCAGATGATAAGTTTGGTTTTATTGTAATGGATGGAAACGGGACTCTCTTTGGAACTCTGAGTGGTAATACCCGTGAGGTTCTTCACAAGTTCTCTGTTGATCTTCCAAAGAAACATGGAAGAGGAGGACAATCTGCTCTTCGGTTTGCTCGTCTCCGTATGGAGAAGCGTCACAATTATGTGAGAAAAACCGCTGAGCTTGCTACACAGTTCTACATCAATCCTGCAACAAGTCAGCCTAATGTTTCAGGGCTGATACTTGCTGGTTCAGCTGATTTCAAGACTGAACTGAGTCAGTCAGATATGTTTGATCTCCGTCTGGCGGCGAAGATACTGAATGTGGTGGATGTATCGTATGGAGGAGAAAATGGTTTCAATCAGGCTATTGAGCTGTCAGCTGAAATTCTGGCGAATGTGAAGTTCATCCAAGAGAAGCGTTTGATAGGGAAGTACTTTGAGGAAATAAGCCAGGACACGGGCAAGTATGTGTTTGGAGTAGAAGATACATTGAATGCTTTGGATTCAGGTGCTGTCGAGACACTGATTGTATGGGAGAATCTTGATATCAATCGATATGTGATGAAGAACACTACGACCGGTGAAACTGTGATCAAACACTTGAACAAGGACCAGGAAGCCAACACGGAGAATTTTAAAGTCGGCGATGTGGTCTTGGATGTGGAGGACAAGATGTCGTTACTCGAGTGGCTAGCTAATGAGTATAGGCGTTTTGGTTGTGCACTAGAGTTTGTAACCAACAAATCACAAGAAGGGTCTCAGTTTTGCAGAGGCTTTGGAGGAATTGGAGGGATACTTCGTTACCAACTTGACCTGACTGCCTTTGATCCCGAGGACGGAGAAGTTTATGATGATGATTCTGAATAGCAGTCAATCCAATCCTCACCATCGCTGGTGCGGGAAGATGGCCCACCGCCATGCCTGTACCAGCCTGCGCGGGCTATCGGAGTAGCGCAGATGATAAAAAGTAATTGAAGATGCATCTTTATTCAAAGGTAAAGGATTTCTTAAGACCTTGTTTTGTTGCCGGAATATCTTTTAACTCTCTATTGTTATTAATCAAAACAGGTGGAGAATGAAGAAACAGGTGGATGATGATAAAGTCTTGGCTATATGGAAAACGTTCGTGCTTGTCTGCGACACTTGCGGAGTTTTCTTTTCTAAAAATTTCTGTTCTGTAGTAATTTAATACTCTCTTTGAGAGGAGACGCCTAGTGATTTGGGTTTTGTATTTCTCTACATTGTATTGCGACTTTGGTTTGGATTGTTGAATAAGTTGTAACTTTGTTGCTTTAAAGCTTTTACCTTTTCACTACCGATTCTAGTCTGTTTTAGTTCTTCCGGTTTCCGGGATTATATTGTCTTTCCTCCGGCTTTGTTTATGTTTTATCATGTAGTATTCGATCTCGTTGTACTAATTTTATCATCAGATAAGGAAGAAAAACAAGAAATATTGTTATTTGGAAATTATTCTACCATTTTCTTAGTCATTTGAATTTTAAATTATTCTGCTAATTTTTACATAAAAAAATTGGAAAAAATCTTGATTAAATCTCGAGCCATGTCCAAAATAAACTTTCAATTTATAGTTGATTTCAAATTAAACTTCCAATTGTACGGTGACTACTCTGTTTTATCTCGTCGTTAATCAATTAACGAGAATGCTTAATCCCGTTTATTATCGTTAACATAGTTCCATTTAATAAAACGCATTGTATCATTGTCGTTAACATAGAATATCGTGCACAAGGTTAAGCATTTCTGTTAATTGTTTTAGCGACGGAGTAAAACAGTGTAGTCAACATAAAATTGAAGGTTTAATTTGAAAGTCAACTATAAATTTGATGTTTATTTTGGACTCGAGTGAATTGGTTGTTTAATTTACCTCTTTTGGCAGACATCATTCTCAAAGGCCCGATCTTCCTTTCCGGTGGTCGGTTTTTCTCACCGCCGCCGGAAAAGGGACCCCCGTGTCACGAGCATCCTTCTCCGACCAGTTTCACTTGAAGACTCAAGCCCACGCTCACGGATCTGGTTCTCCTACCTTCGAGTCCAATGTTGTGATTATCCGACGGTGGCTTTGACGAATTGCAGGTTTCTTGGCCTCCTCCAATCTTCGCTTGAAGACGGTGGTTTTAGATGCGAGCTGGGTCTCCTCTGCCTTGTTTTCGCCGTCACGTCGTTGGGTTGTCTGCCAGTGCTCCTCCGGCTCCTCTAGGTCAGTTCCTGCTGTTTTTCTCCAACCTCCTTGGTGCTCTCTACCTTAATCTAGCTAGAAGACAACTTGGTTTAGGTTAAGTGTGTTTGGATTAGGTTGGTGTTGGATAGGTAGTGTTCCTAGTTTGGCATTGCTCGAGGTAGGCCATGGTTTATGTGTGTTGGCTCTTCAAATTGGGATTGTGTTGGTCGCCTCTGTTTCTTCCCGGTTTTAGTCTTCATAAGGCAAGGTCAATAGTACTCTTACTAGCCTTTGCGATGGATCTACTGGTCTTAGCTTCAATCTTAGCTCTTCTCGGCTTCTCCCGGTGTACTCGTTGGTACTTCTCCCGCTGTCATCGTCGGCTTTTCGCCCGTCGTCATTGTCGGCACTCTCGTCGGCACTCTCGTCGGCACTCCTCTCGGCGCTCTCGTCGGCACTTCTCCCGGGTTAACCGACTCTTTCCATTTCTCTTCGGATCTTTAAGTTTCAATTCTCCCCTGCTCTTTGCTAACTTTTGGAGGAGTAAATCTCTGCCTTGTGAGAGTTGTTTGAGTTAGTATTCACATATGTTTTTCAACGCTGGAATTTATTTAGATTCAACCATTATAAAAGAAATTGTAGTGGAACTTATCTGATCTACCGTTAATTGGATGACCATAAAGAGTGCTCTCCGGCCATTGTTACGGTAAAGCGACATTGATGGTGTACCGGAGTTCTGCTTGACGGAACTCATCCTGGGCAACACGAAAGAGTCATTATGCAAATTCGAGCATGTTTAACATCATATTGCCTTGCTAATGGGCTTCGTTAATTTATTTTAAAATGCCTATTCTTTGTTACTGTAATCCACCTATTTGGTTTGGAGTCACTATATTTAATAAGAAACTTCTTTGTTGGGAAAAAAAAAAAACAATGCAAAGGGGTTGGTATGGTCTTCCACCTACCTCACCAGCACTTACAACTACACCTTCACCTACTACTCTTAGCTCACAAATCGCCTCCATTCTCTTCTTCTTTTCCTCTTCCCCAACTCAACAACACACTCTGCTCAATTTCAACTCGAAATGGCTTTGCAAATGCATTCAACCTCCACAGCTTTCATAAACTCTACACCATCATCGACCGCCAGTTCCCGCACCAGTCTCTTCCCTTTCAGAACCGTAGCGATTCGTCGGACTGTGTTACAAGGCGTCAGATGTAGCACCAGTGGAGTCGGTGGAGAAGCCGGGAAGAAAAAAGCTGTTCCAAATTCCAACTATGTTGTGCCTATGGACAAATTCTCTTCATCTTCATCGATTACTCGTCCTTTGATTGAGATACTTCGTGATCTTAACAAGAAAATACCTGATAACATTGTTAAAAGTCACGATCCTCGTTCCAATGCTGCTTCTTCTGGTTTCATACCTTGGTAAGAAGAAAAGATCAATCTTTGTTTGTTGATCTGAGTTTTGGTTTCACTTAGTTTTGTGTTTTGTAGGTACCATGCAAATCGGATGCTTAGCTTCTATGCTCCTGGTTGGTGTGGAGAAGTTCGTGATGTTATTTTCTCTGAAAATGGTAATGTTACAGTTGTTTATCGTCTCACTGTTCGTGGTTCTGATGGTGAGGTAAGATCCTCAAACATTTCTCTTTGCTCTTATGAATTCTCAATTTCTCACTACAAGATGTATCTATGTCTAGATGTGTTTGATTGTCCAATTTTCTGCAGTCACTTTGTTTCTCTCTTATTGTTCTCTTTGTAGAGGAAAAAAGAAACCTTGAGGATAGTTTTTGAGAGTTTATCAATGATTAAGGAAAAGATTGTTTATGAATTTATGTTTCTTTGTCTTGTTTTGTGCAAAAATCAAAGCTTTCCTCTTCTCTCTTATAGTAGGCTTTCAAGTGTATCAATATCTAGCTCTATTTTCCCTCTGCATATGTTAGAACTGTGAAGAAATGGTTCTTTCTTGCCACATTTCATCTTACAACTATTATATCAACAAATCCAAAGTGTTTGTGCTGCATTGATCAGAATATTTGAAACTTTTACTGAATTGGGCAATGTCAGATTAAGAAACTGACATATTCAGTGGGGAG
Organism: Lepidium didymum; assembly: GCA_963920545.1. Taxonomy (NCBI): domain Eukaryota; kingdom Viridiplantae; phylum Streptophyta; class Magnoliopsida; order Brassicales; family Brassicaceae; genus Lepidium; species Lepidium didymum. Next base: position 2,178,232 of record OY986981.1, on the reverse strand, counting down.
ATAGAGCTACATTTTGCATGATAAGCATTTGCTTTGGTCAATTAAAACCACTGATAATGCAGTGAAATGCCTAAACCTGCATAATCCCATGTTTATGACTTTACAATTTGATACAAGGTTGTTTTGTGGTGTACTTGAATAGATTGCTGACGTTTATGTACTCTTTTGATTTTTTATGTTCACTATTTAAAAGTTGCAAGTTTTATGTAATTCAGGCACATCGTGAATCGACTGGGACAGTAACAACAACTGATGATCAGATCGAAGATCCAGTTACTGCAGCTGAGGAAATAGCATTCTGCAGAGCATGTGCTCGATTTGGTCTTGGTTTATATCTGTACCACGAATCATAGGCTAGTCATTTTCAAGTGTTGCTTATCGGTTTCGCAGTGATGCATATGTCAACAACTAATTGGCAAACAATTCACTATGAGCTTTTATTTTCCTTCTTTTTGACATATTTCTCTGTATGATTTAATACCAAAAATAGGAAATTGAAAATGTCGGTCAGTGACTGGAGTTTATATGTATAACCAGCCTCTTCTTGTTCATTCGCTTGGTTCTTTATATAGTTCTATAAATTGCGTCGACTTATGTTATTACAGGTTATCTATTATGTTTTGTGTACAGAGATATACATTATGGTCTTAGACGTTTTTGATCCATATTTGAAGCCATCCAGGAAGTGATTACATCGACCAGAGAAGCAAGGTCTTTGGACATGTCAGCACGAAGGATCTTCGAGTCTTTTCCCAACGAACTTCCAACCTCTTTAGCCACAGATTCCCATGGAGTTCCAATAGCAATATTAGCTAGAAATTCACTTCCTCGATTCACTGCTTCTGCCATTCCTGGTGGAACATCCGGAAGAGCCTGTCCAGACAGCAATATATATCAAACCACAAGAGAACTAGTACCAAAGTAGTTTCTATATTGACTCACTACCTGTTGCAGAGGGAGACCGTGATCCCCTGGCAATGTACGGATAGACATGTCTAGCTTTGAGCTAATTGATGATTCAACCCCAAGCACTTGAGCTAGGATTGATGTTTCATCTATTGAATCATCCTTGAACTTTATCAACAGATTCCTAGAGATACCATAGTAGGATCTTATCTGAACATTATTAGCAAGAATCTCGATTAGTATGGTGGAATATGGTGGATGGTTATAGAAATAAGGCTCCATGAAGAAACATAAATCCAATAACATTTTCGGTTTCACCTACAAGGCGTCTCGTTTCTTCTGGTTTTGGAATAAAGTCTTCTCTTCCCTTTATCAAGTCCATGTACAAGGGAGGGAGCTGTTCCACTAATGGTAGAATTTGCTTCATGATAGGAGGGCTAAGCGTTTCTAATTGCTTTCGGGTCATCTCTGCCTGTACGTACTTTTATTTGTCAATATTGAGAAAACCATAAGAAGATCGAGAAGGTAGAAAACATTAGAATTTGATTTGTCAAATAGCATAAGTAGCATTTACTGCAAGTTTTAAGCAAATGGAGAGAACAACATTACTAAGAAGTTAGTGGCGTAGTGCACTCATGACAGAACTTCTTGAGTTAGCAATGAATTGATCAAACACAATCACTAAATGCAAGAAGTTAGACTATCACTTGGGAATTAACGTAGAGCTGCACATCTTAAATAAAGCAGAGCAAAGGAATCAGAAACTTACCCCAAGGCGGACTGTTGGGGATGTTGCTACCTGTGATAACAGTGGTCCAAGGCTTTGAGCCATTGGGACGAGAACTGGGGAGAACAGAGGAATAGCTAGACTCGCTTCCTGCAAATTTAAGAGTTCCAAGAAGATATCACCTCTAGGGGTATTTTGTGACTTCATAACGGATTCACAATATGTTCCTACTAAAAAGGTGTTACTTTAGAAAGGACAAGCAGATTTAGAAAGTCTGTGATAGATCAGAATGGTCTACATGTATGAGGAATGCTTTTGAAGAGTATATTGCGTATTTCTAAGAGTATAAGAGACAGCCAGGGAGCTGAAATAATCCTGGGAGAGCTTTATTTTTCGGTATAAAGCAATTTGATTGTGACCAGTGTTTGGGAAAATGGGGAAGACTCTCCAGAATCAACCGTTTCCAACATTTAGCTATTACAAAAGTTTAATCTCAGTTCCCTAAGTTTTTGCCGTGTTCTTATCACTTTTCCTATAGTAAGATAAATTTTGTCTTTAATGGCAACACTAATTACCTATGGTAAGATAGATAAACCCGTTTACCTTGTTATTGAATGCCATGAATACATTTCCTCTACGCTGAACAGCATACCTTGATCCTGAATTACTAATGAGCCAACTCAATATAAAACTAATGAGCTGATCACTTTTATGTATCCACAACCATTTAAATCTAGTTACCAATTAGAAGGTGAATGAGGGATCCCAGTGAATGACCGATTCCAAAACATGGAAGATCCTGCACCTAATGAGACAGAAGGAAGAATAACTCAGTTCTTATTTTCCTCTATACGGGCAACAGTTTTCTCTCCTGGAGCAAAGAACAAGCTAGAACAAAAAGACATCTTGTTTGTCCAGTATCACTAAAAGATTACTCACTAATTCTCGTAGAGAGCGGCAGCATCTATCAAACTTAAATTGCACTTCATCTGCAATAAAGAAGTGGTCAAAACCACTAGCATAAGGTGTTGCAATAACCAAAACATCCCTACACAAGAGACTAGGTTAATTTATTACACAAAAAACAGCACAACATGAATGACATCTCAAGAATGTTAAACAGGCTTACTTCTCTGCTAGTCTCTCTAGAAACAATCGATAAGTAAGTTGAGGTGCTGCACCAACAAATATGCCGCCAATGAAATGAACTACCATCTTTGGTTTCGAGTTTCTGGGTTTAAGCACCCATGTTCCCTAAAACAGTTTAAGCGAACTCTTGTATAATAAACCAAAACGAACTTATTCTGAATCACAGAGTTCTTCTTCATATGAACTTAGATTCTAGAATCATCCATCATAGCATAATTCCAACTCAATATTTCTTCAAATAACTATATCCAAGGACACATAAAGGAGTTCAATCTACAAGACAAATTTGATAACACAGGAACACACCTCAACTTCTGACCAGTCAGAGGATTCACCAAAACCACTTTGAGATTGTTTGACAGTCTCCGTCAATAACCTGAAAATCGTATTGAAAATTTGAAATGCTACAAGTTGAGAGCAATGAATTTAAAGGACATTTTAAACGGTGGTGTCTCACCTCTCGATCTCGCCGTAAACCTGAATTCCAGATGGTTGAGGCCGATCTCTGTCGTTCTCCTCGTAGCTACAGAAAACTCTTCGTGAGACATGCACTTTGCCGAAGCTGAATACGGAGGACAGAGACCAGCGGTTGTGAGAAAAGCTACAGAATCGCCGGCGGGGAGAAAAAAAGGGTGACACCCAAAGACTGCACGTGGCCATAATACTTCGCCGGAGGAAAATTTGGGTATTGGAGGTTCGTCGTCGAGAATTTTTATTCCGTTCTGATTTATTTGATGGTTTTGAAATCCCAGTCGTGTGACTTCTCTGAGTCTCTGACTTTTATTGCATATTGTTTTGCATCTAAACGCAACCGTTGTGATGTTTTTTGTGTGTTGCCAAAAAGGGAAGATTACTAAATAAAAATAACACATTTTTTTAAATTCTAAACTAATTTTAATATAAATCGTTAAAAAACATTGAATTAAACTTACTAAATTTGTGATCCACTTCCGACCCGACTTCTAGGGGATTACCTATTTCGACTAGTAGGAATTTTGCATTATCTTTTACAGAAAATCGAGAATTCGATGAAAAAAATTGACGCATCATCTGTATTCACCACAAACTTATACCTATAGGAAGCAAACCCATATAAATACTCCTAACCAAGTGGGAATGATTAGTGTTTCGTGTTTGAAAGGATTCGCTCGTTGATTTGGAACAACAGGACTAGACCAAGGCCACTTGGATTGGTTTATGTTATAGTTTTTTTCATTAAGCCATAATTTTCTATCATTTGCTCCTGGTAAGCTAGATTTAATGCGTAGTATTTGCTCTTCATGTTGGGGAGTAACTCTCTTTTTTTTTCTTGTTCCATGTTTAAGGAACGTTTGTATCCAGTTGGTCTCTTGGAGCAGGTCCCATAAGTTCACAAATAATGTTATCTCCCTGAATAAAATATCATGGTTCTTCAACGAATTCAATATTTTGTTTACACCAAAAATAATAATTAAGTATAATGTACATGGAAAGCCACTGCAAGCTAAAGTGTTGAAAGTTCAAAAGAGTTGACTATCAAAATTATTAAAACTGAAAAATCTATTATTAAAGTAAACAAGACTTGGTTTTGGTCCTCTTGAGAAGTGTCTCTGTCTCGTGTCTCTCTAACCGCGTTGATTCGTTCTCTTAGAACACAACTCCAAAAACAGAACTAAACTTACACGGCCATGATCAGAACACACTTCTTCAATGGCATTTACAATCTCAATCTTTCGATCTCTCCTTCTTCTGTTATCTTCCTTTACCTTTACCTGCTTGTCCCTTTCCACTGTCTCAATCTCTCACACCTCTAATCAGACCCTTGTATGTGCTTTAACCAACAGCTCGTATCTCCAGTGTTCAAGTTTCCCTTTGAATTCGATTCGAATTCCTCTTCAGAATCGTACGTTTTCTGGTGTTGTTTCCGGTGATGGGTTTGTTTGTGGGTTGAGATCACAATTGGATTCCAACACTTCTACAATCCTTTGTTGGAGATTCTCTGTTAATGGAACTAACATGTCGTACAAAAGAATATACCAAGGTCTTGAGTTGGAAGACTTAGAAGCTGAGACTTCTCGCATTTGCGGAGTTGAGAGAGTCTCAAGGCGAGTCCGTTGCTGGCAACCATTCTCTCTACCACAGTTGAATACTTACGATTCCATTGCTGTTGGAAGAGACTTTGTATGTGGATTATCTCAGCCACCTGGAAGAATCAGCTGTGAAGGTGAAGGTATAGCTAAAGTACCAAATGGCAACCAATACATCGCGATAGCAGCTGGATCAAGACAAGCGTGTGCGATTACAGTTGAAAATGATGTGGAGTGTTGGGGACAAACACAGCCTCTGCAGCCTCGTGATAAGTTCTCAACACTTGCGGTTGGGGAAAACCGTAGCTGTGGTGTTAGATGGTACAATGGAACAGTGTTGTGTTGGAGTAGTAACAACAACAATTTCAGTTTGCCTCAGACGCTTGAGAACATTCACTTCACATCAATATTTGCTAAAGGATCAATCTTTTGTGGAGTTTCCACAAAAAACTACACTCTGTATTGTTGGGGGAATGAGAGTTTTGAATCAGGTTTTTTAGCTCCGTTTCAAAGCCAAATTGTAATGCCAGGACCGTGTAGAAAAGAATGCCCTTATGGTCCATTGTCTGGTTCAGAGTCATTATGCAGCAATGGAATGATGATTTGCGATTGGAAAAGAAACAATGAAGGAGTTCCTGATATACAAACACATGACTCTAAGAATAAGACTTGGAGCAGAAGAAACATTGCGTTTCTTGTGGTTGGATGCATTGGATCGTTTTCTTTGCTCCTTGTCATTAGTTTTGTGATCTTTAAAAGCCAGAGTCGATGTCGAGTCCATAACTCTGGACGTCTCGATGATGATAGGACAATAGAACAACCCAAGCTCGAGAAGAGGCTAAGCACTTTAGCAAGTTTAGGTAACCCTGGTCAGCTCTCTGAGTTCTCAATTGAAGAGCTGGCTCTAGCCACAGATAGTTTCTCAGTCCGATTTCAGCTTGGGATAGGTAGCTTTGGCTCTGTTTACCAAGCTGTTTTATCAGACGGACGTGAAGTAGCCATCAAACGAGCCGAGCGAGCAAACCGTGCATTGTCAGGGACAACAATGAGAAGCCGACGAGAGGATAAAGATTCAGCGTTTGTTAACGAGCTAGAGTCTATGTCACGGCTCAACCACAAAAATCTTGTTCAACTTCTAGGTTTCTACGAGGATGTAGAAGAGAGGATTTTGGTGTATGAGTATATGAAGAATGGTTCGCTCGCTGATCACCTCCATAATCCTCGATTCGAACATCTGACGTGGTCAAGACGTTTCATGATTGCCCTTGACGCGGCTCGAGGGATCCAATACCTCCATGATTATGTTGTGCCTCCAGTGATTCACCGTGATATCAAATCATCAAACATACTATTGGACGCCACGTGGACAGCCAAGATTTCGGATTTTGGACTCTCTCAAATGGGTCCAACCGAGGAAGATGACTCGTCGCATCTCTCCTTACGTGCAGCTGGTACGTTGGGCTACATTGACCCGGAGTACTACAAGTTTCAGCAACTCACGACCAAGAGCGATGTTTACAGTTTCGGTGTTGTGTTGTTAGAGTTATTGTCAGGTAAAAAAGCTATCCACAAGGTCGAAGAGGAAAACTACAGAAACGTTTTGGAAGTTGTTGTGCCTTACATTTTGAAGGAGGAGGTTCATAGGGTACTTGACCCGAGGATTCCTCCTCCAATGCCGTATGAGATAGAGCCGGTGGCGCAACTCGGGAACTTGGCGGTGGAATGCTTGATGCCTTGTGGTCGGAAAAGACCGTCAATGGCGGAGGTAGTGAGTGAGTTAGAGAGGCTTTTGGCTGTTTGTTTGGCGGCTCCAAAGAACGAGACCATATCGCGATCAAACACTTATTAGTCACCTGTCCCTTTCTATTATTTGTTTATTGGTCATCCTTAATTATGTTTATTCTTTTGGTTCTTTAGGAATTAGAAATGTAAACAATTGTTACATAGTCTTTGTGAATTCGCAAACGTAGCTCATACAGAATATGTATATATTTATTAAATAAATATTACTTAATGTGAAAAGTCAAACCAAAAGCTATTGAGATTCCAAGTCAATTAATTGTAGACGAAAAGTGTAAACTTATTATATTAACTCCATGCGAAAAGTCCAAGTCTATTCCTGTCTTCTGTTAGGAATAATTGGTTTACCATTATCAAGTTGAATTTAGACGCCAAAGGTCATAGATTTGACTCATACCATAAAATACAACTATAGAAAATCTCGAGGTCCTAAATCAAATTGCAACAAGAATGATTCAACTCAAAATTGCAACACAATGATTTTTTTTCCAGTAAATCTACAGCTTATAACTTATAAGAAGGTTGAATATTTTCGAGGTTTGAGGTAGACTTACATTGTTTTGCGGGTAACACAAAAGACCATTGTGATACAAGTGATATCAATCGATTGTGATAAATGCAAGAAAGGATATTTACCGCTGGTTAAATCTGTGCCAAGAATGATTCAACATAAAAGGGAACCTGAAGCAGTGTTCCTCTGTTGAAGTAATTTGGACAGAAGCAGTTTCAATCTGGGCAAGCACTTCCTGAGGTCTGTGTAACAAGAATGGTTCAACTCAAAAGTGAGCTAGGAGCGGTGTTTCTCTGTTGAAGCAATTCGGACAAAGCAGTATCGATCTGGGCAAACACTTCCTCCTTTGGATGGTTTCCGTCGATCTAGATAATAATTGTAAATGAAGTGCCATGTTGCTATAAGAAACTTATTAATGAAGAAACAGAATAACTAAAATGAAAAGGATGTGTTAGAGATCTCATGCCTTAATGGTTATATCGTCGTACATCGAGAGCACATCACTCACATTTTTGTTATGAGTCTTCAGTCGCAATTTTGCCTACAGCGAAAGAAAGTAAAATTCAGAGACAGGGTTGGACTAAGAGTGAGTTTTATGTGTTAGAAACCATTGTTTGAATGAGCGCTTTCAAGAGACAGAAATATCTAAGTATTAACGTGCCTTCTCTTCGGTATCATCAAAACGCTGGGTGAGTCTAGCAGCGATTCCTTCTGTCTCTGGAGGAGAATACTTCAAGTGGTAAATCTTTCCTGTGACAGGATCCAATCTACGCCCAACAACTCTTTCAATTAGAATATCTTCAGGAACCTGTCTCAAAAGGAGAGTAGACGTAATTTAAATGAGACCATCTCCATTTTTGGATAAAGAGTCAAAATTATCTTACACAAAAGATAGCTAATGGACCTATTTTATAATCAGTTGTCCGGATTTTAAGACAGATTTACAATTTAAGCACTATGATGCAGATCTCTGGTCCAAAAAAGTGAGTTAATATATTGCTTCGAGCTAACAAATATATCTCTAACCAAGCAAGTTCTATAGGAAGCCTTTAGAGAGATATAAGGAATATCAGCACTAAGAAAAGTGCTTACTTCAAGGAGAATGAAAAGATCAGGCTGGAATCCAAATCCCTTAAGAGCTTTTGCCTGTGATGAGCTCCTAGGATATCCATCCAAAAGCCATCCCTTTTCTTCTGAATCCATCTGCGACAAACGATCTTTCACCATCATTACAACTATTCCATCAGGTACCAATTGTCCTTTCTCCATGAATTCTTTTGCTCGTTTTCCATTTTGACTTCCAGAAGCGATTTCAGCCCTCAGCAAATCTCCAGCAGAGATATGCACCAAACCATACTGCATAATGAAGACTATCTCAATCTGCTTCTATAATATAAGAGAAGCTCATGCAGGAAAAGGTCATAATTTTTTTATGATTTTGACCATGATGAAGTCTTCCATGGGTAGCAACTAGCAAGTTCCGCAGAAACACAGCTTTTTTATATTGTCAAGAGAATAATTACACGACAACCTAAGCTTCTAGTTTCAACTAAACATCAGACAACATTACAAAATCCTTTACTATGTTAACCTCATTCAATCGCAGCCATCATTCCATAAAACAGTCGGAAGAAAAAACAACTGCGTTTGATGCTTGGAATCAATTTAAGGAAAACCCTAAAATCAGCTATTGGATGCTACACGTGGCTTAAGTTGAGGTTGTTTTACAAAACCGATCATTTTATTTACAATTTCATTGTGAAATGATTGCAATATAGAAGAGAACTGGAATCATTGTAATTTGATGAGATTATTATCCAAACGCAAGACGAGGAAGCTTACTTTGTGAGTAATCAGCTCGCACTGTGTACCTTTACCAGAAGCAGGAGCTCCTGATATCATAATTTTCAGAGGCTCCATTTTTTCAGCCGCCACAATCTGTTTCTCTTCCATACAAGAAATTCCAAAATAATGAGCTCGTAAATGCAGCAAAACGCATTCAAAATCGAAGCACAATTTAACATTCACCTAAATACGTTTACCTGAAATTTGTGGACGACATTTGACGGAGATCTGGAAACACGTCGGAGCCGGAAATGAGAGTGCAGGACATCGCCGGAGAAAGAGAACGATGACCGTGAAGATGGAGACGGGGAGAGACGAGGAGGACACAGAGTCACCGTGGGAGAAATAGAGTTCACACAGCCCTTCATGTCTCTCTCTCAATCTCAGGCTAGGACCAAATGCTTGTATACCCTCACCTACACAAAATTTTGCTCCTTTGCCCTCCTTGTAACTTGGAATTTCTTTTCCTATTTTTTAAATCTGAATACTAGTTAAGTGACAAAGAAAACATACAACTTAAACAATTTACAGATCCACCTACATTTTGGGTTTAAACCCATAGAACGTCCAAATCTAATGAGGTAAAGTGAAAAGAATCTAAAAAAAATAAAAATCAGATGGAACTCTTTGTCTTCCTTAGACAATTCTGAATTTTTTTCTTTTGGGAATCCTCTTCTTTTCTTTCTCTTTTCGCATTGTACTCTTCTCCCTCATCTTCACAATTCTTCATCTCGGTGTCCTTGCGTCTTCTTTGTTTGTCTTTGGCGAAAGTTAAAAGGTAAAAATCAACCCTAATTACACTAAGTTGCTTAATTCGATTTGTGTAATTGTGTTCTTGTTTTGTGATATTTTTATGATTTGAGAAGGATTTTAGCACAATTTGATGATTATTTTAGTGTAATTAGAGTTGATTTGTTTTCAATTTTGTTTTTGTTAGAAACGTGATGGTTTTAGGGTTATTTTCAATTTTGTTTTCTCAAAAACCTGATTCAAACTTGTTTTTTTCTCTCTTTTAAGTTGTTTTCATGTTTCTACATTATTGATTTGGTATTTCTTTTGCTTTAATATTAGGATTCAACTAGATAAATTGCTTTTATTTTTTCTATTTTTTATTTTAGGACTCATGGTTCGTACAAGGAACTCGTCTATCGGAAATGGTCGTGTTCTTCGTAGGCGTTCTGCCCCCCCCCCCCCCCAACAGATTCATCCTCATCATCCATTCCTAGTGAGGTAATTTATGCTTGGATTGTTTGATTTATATTAATTTGTAATGACATTTTTGTGCTTGAGTTTTGTGGTTAAATTTCATGATATAGAAGATGCTTATCCAATACAACTGGAGAACTTTTACTTTAAACCCTCAGTCTATGGAAAATCTTGCAAAATGTCAGCAATGTGTGACGTCTATAAGACAATTGCTATTTTGGATCGCCTTGAACCGTCAGAGAAAAGGTGGTTTCAAAACCACTCTCAATTCAAGCACATTTAGCATATGGGTAGAAAGCATGAAAACAAGTTGATGGGCATGTGGCTTCTCTTGTTAAGGACAGCAAAAACCAAGAAGAGGAATGAGTTTTGGTTTGTGGTGAATGGCGTTGCGATACGCTATTCATTGAGAGAGCATGCTCTAATCACTGGTTTTGATTGCCACAAGCTCCCACCAAAGTATGAAGAATTAGAGAGCTTAGACTTTGGGAGGAGGATCTTTGGGCAAGATAAAAAGATTACAGTGAAGAATGTGAAAGACAAATTGACTTCTATGAAGAACAAAGCACATGGAGATTAGTTACAATTGGGTGTACTTTACTTTCTAGCAAGAGTAATAAGAGGGAAAACAAAGCAGGTCGATGGATACATAGATTCTTTCATACTACGAGTTGTGGACGATTTGGAATTGTGTAAAACATTTCCATGGGGGCGTTTGATGTTTGAAGATAACATCAACGAAATTATCAGATTGTTGAATCACTTAGATGGAAAGGTGCCAAAGACAACGTCATTCCAAGGGTTTAATATTCCTCGCTAGGTAATGTAATTCTGTATATTTAGTATTTTGTGATAAACCTGATAGTCTAATGTTTTGTATATGTTGTATATAGGTTTTGGCTTTTGAGCACATTTTTGTTTTGTCCAACAAATATCGAGAGGATGTAAGTGATATGCATAGTGGTTGCCTTATGATGTGCACGAAGGTATTTAAATCTTGTAGCATGAGTGGATATCCTCTAGAAGATTTATATAAAACGCTTGGGGAAATCAAAGTCTGATTGCTTACTTTTATTGTTTCTGTTTTTTTTGACTTTTTAGGATAAGTTGGACATTTTAGACAACTTCGTTTATGATTTGTTTTTGTTTGTTTGTTCTGTTTATAAGTAGGAATTCATTAGCATATTGGAATCTTTTTCGGAAGAGGAAGCTCGTCTACTTCACATCATGGATGAATATAAGCACCCAGATTTCGATGATCCAATTGTTGATAATTGGACTAATTGGCTGGAGATTATGCAAAAAAATCTTGTGGAAAGAGCTATGTGAGATAGATATTGCTTCTCAAAAAGTCGACGTAACACCTCAGCCGGTAGAGCAAGAAGCAGAAATCCAGCCACCACATGGGCCCACACTTGAAGAAAAGTTGATGAAGGCTATGGAGGATGGGTTTAAGGTGTTACATAAAAAGATCGATGGTGTTTATGAGAAGATTGACGGTGTTGCGAATAGGCTGAAAGTTGTTGATGACTCATACAAAAGGAGGGATGACTTCTATTATGGTGAGAGTTCTCATGGAGGGAGAGAGTATGAGTGATATGGGTTTAGGAAGAAGTGAATTTGAGCATGAACAACAAGAAGAACAAACAGAACCTGAGCATCAACAAGAACAAACAGGAAATATTTAGCAACATGAAGAACAAGGTTTTGATTTTGAGTGTGATATGGGTTTAGGAAGAAGTGAATCTGAGTATGAGCAACAAAAAGAACAAGCAGATCCTAAGCATCAACAAGAACAAATAGGAAATAAGGAGCATGTACTACTCTTAACTTATTTTCCTATAAGTGAAGCTGAGAATGAACAACAAGGAGAACAAGTAGAAAAATGTTTTGTTGCAGGTGGAAGAGGACAAATATAAAAAGATTTTGTTGCAGGTGGAGGAGAACAAGTAGAAAAACGTTATAAAAGGGTCATCCAGCTGACACATAAGAAGTGTTCTCGAATTAACAAGAGGAAACTTAATTCTTCCAAGTTTGTCCAATCTCCTTACACGACTGAAAAGAAGAAGTGATGTGTTCGTTCTCCTTACCCTAGCTTTTGTTGTACTTTTTGGATTTTAGAAGTATCATATGTTTTAGAGTTAAGTTTTTTATTTTGGTAACATCATGTACATTTTGGTACAACAATATTTATGGGTTTTTGACTATGTAATGTTTCTCTTTTAAGTTCCAAACAAAAATGAAATGAAAAAAGAAGAAGGTCAAGTACTCTAGTACAATTAAAAAGTATAAAACCAAAATAACAAAAGTAAATTAAAATATTATTTTTTGCATTGTTATATTATATCTGAAAAAAGTAAAATTAAATCATTGTTATTTTTTGTGCCGTCATACTGAATTTTTGGATTTTAGCGCCGTCAAAAATTCACATAGTTGTACGATTGTACCTGGTTGTACAACATAAAACATAGTTGTACATTAGTTTATTATTACGTAAAACCGGTTATACTCCATTCTACATAAATTTTTCCTGATTGTACATGTGATATTAAGAAGTAATATTGCAATAAAAATGATTTCATGTATTCATATTTATAGCTCACAAATAGAAAGTAACCATGAAAGACTAAGGGTATTGGTAGCATAACAAAGCCATAATGTAAAAAAATATTTCATTTGTTGATTTATTCTCATATATTTCATTATATTGTTTGTTCGTTATATTATGAGGTTTTAATATATTTCATTAGCGTTTTGATATATTCGTACTAGGATTTGTTTGTCATTAAAGTTGTACCATTTATACCTAGTTGTACAAAACAAAAAATAAAATCACACAAGTAATTAAAATAACAGTCTCACAGTATACCGAACACAACACAAAATCTAAAAAAATCAACAAACAAATACAAATAAACATCTACGTACTACTCCTACTTTGGAACCATGAATGTAACCCTCTCGTTCTTCCTCGATGTTCTCCAACAAATGTGTATCTTCTTTCTTGATGTCTTCTTTTTTTCTTCACACAATTTGGAGGTAGAGCATACAACTCTCTTATCTCATCCGGAACACTCCACTCAGACATGTGCAGAACTGGATATATAGTCTCGTAATAAGCTAGTGTCCACTGCTCCACAAGATAATATTTGGAACACAAATCATGCAACTCTATTTCAGCTTTTCTGACAGCAGCAATAGCATGAACACAATGATATTTGTCTGTCAAAATATTTGAAACTGCAAGTTTTCATCTTCAAATTAACCAAATAGGTTTTTCCATCAAGTCCGAACACAAAAAGAAAAACCAATTTATGTGCATCTTCAATTACACATTTCAACATAGTAAAGAACCAACCCCAAGTAGCATTATTCTCCCCATCAGCTACACCAAAAGCGATCGGGTAATGGTGATGATCAGGATCTTGAGTTGTAACCACAAGCAACACACCACCATGTACTATCTTCAAGTGAGTTGCACCGATAATTAAAACTTGTTTCATCGCTTAGAAATCTTTAATGCACGCTCCCAATGCCTCTATGTCGATCGAGATCTACCTTAGCTCTGCTGAGAGTGAGTTTCTTCGGTTTATCTTCTCCATCGACGTATCAGTGGGTACGAGATTCTCAAGGCGAGCCTCCTTCTTCATTCCAACTTGAGACTTTCTATTTAGGGTTTTCACAAGTATTGGATTTGTTAGAAGGCCTTTATGGGCCTTATCTTCATTAATGTATATGTTTAAATTCTCCTTGAGCCAATAAATTTGACTTATGAGGACAAGCACTTTTATTTGGACCTTGGACAGAATACAAATACACATGAATGTCATTTAGTTTCTAGACTTAGGTCAACGTATCCTAGCCTTTTATTAGTCGTAGGATTATCTTCCCCATGGGATAGACTCTCTTCTCTGGTTTTATCTATTCTAGAGAAATGTATTCAAAGCTCAAAATTGATGTTTCAACGAGCTCACTTATCTGTTCGACTGTCCATAGTGGCGATAGAGCTTGGATTTGGTTAGGATCTATTTCAGTTTCAAGACTGTTTATCCAACTACTATCCAAGATCTCTGGTGTGTTTGAGTTTCTCCACCCAAATCTTTTTTAAGTAATGTATTGTTTTATTTTGGTTGTTATTAGCCTTGCTTTATGCTTTATCAATGTACTTGGATGCATTTACTAATGAAGAAATTTAGTGACAAAAAAGCTCTATTGAGATTTCTTTATTACTATTTTGAGTCTTGTCTATCTAATTATTGTTGACTAAAACATATTTAAGTTAATTTTTCAATTTTATATTAAAAAATATTTTTTTTGACAAATTTCACATACAGTTAATTTAAATTTAAATTTTAAAAAATGTAAATAGAAATTTTAGGAAGTTGATCTTAGTTGTTGAAAAAAAAAATTAATTTGTTAGGTCTTATTTGATAAATTTTGGTCTTTAATATTTTTTGGGGTTAAAAAAATGTTTAGGCTCTTAACATAATTTCCCCCCACCCCTTAAAAATGAGTTAAGAGGTATAATCTGTACGGCAAATTAGGAAATGCGACAAGAAGTTCCTAGAATCCTCTGGTGAAATTTATCATTACTCTTCCTTCTTTTTTCTTCTGGATTCTCTCCAATTGTTATTGTATATGCATTTCGTCGCCATGAACGGTAATTCCGATGCGGAGATGATGGAGACCGACTCCGGCGAGAAATTAATTCCTAACAAGCCCAACACCGCTAGAGATTTCCTCTCCACCGCTCGGAAGCTCGTCAATCAAGGAGAGCCATCGCAAGCTCTTCAAGCGGTATTTTTGGTTTCTTCTTACGATCTTTTTTTTCCATTTCCGATTATCCTTTTGTAACATTCTTCTTTAGATTGCTTCGTGTGTGTATTCACTTTTGCTTTGGAGCTGTCACCTCTGGTGTTCTTGCTACTGATTTTAGAAGATCAAGTTGTTGTTCTGGATACTTAAAACTTTGGACTTAAGTTAGTGTTCGTTTAAAGATTGCAAGATCGAATTAGATATGTCACTAGCTGATATTCTATTGCATAAGGATGAACTATTGGTGTTTGGAGGCTTTTTGCTGTGTTTGATGAATCACAAAGACAGATTGGCTTTTGCTGCTTGATTATATTCGTATGATCACTAATTACAATTCTAACTCTGGATTGTAGAGTTAGAATATGTATCCTAAAGGTTTGATCCATCACATTTCATTTTCTTCAACTACTTGCTGCCAACAGATACAGCAGCATTGCCTTCAATTCCTTGGTGTTCTTTGGTGAAGTGATTCATCCATTGGCTATCATAACAAAAATTGTACATGAAAGATCTTAGCTTCCTATTATGATAGTTAACATAGTGAGATACAATTACGCAATTTTAATGCTATCTTCTTCTGGACTTTCAGAATGCTAAAGTATCTTGTTAAATTGGTATTGATTGTGAGCATGATTCGTGAGACTTGTATAATGGAAAGATTGTTTACTTTATTAAGAGAGGGCATTAAGCTTGTTTTCCATATAAAACCTTTTTGTTGAGTCAGTCTATTTTGCTCTTACCAGGTAGTGATGGCGATGAGAATCCAAGGAGGAGATACAGCGGTCCTTCAGATACTAAACCGTACCCGTGAACTTTACACCCGAAGAATCCAAGAAACAGCTAGTATGGATCAGCTGGCATCTATATTTGCAGAGTGTGCCATTACAGAAGCACAGCCTTTCGATCATGAACCAACATCAACAGACGTAAATGGTACCAAAGAAACAGTTTCAGCAGATGCTCATGGCATATCTATTCTGGAAAAAAGTGGGAGATCACAGATCATGCTTGATGCTTATGCTGATGGAAGCAGTTTTATCTGCCTGCAATGTGGTGGTTTGGTGAGTATCCATAGGAGAGATGAACACTATGCGTATTGGTGTAGCAATATGTAATACAAGGATGCTATTTTGTTAGCCATGACTTGAAAAACGATTGCTGTAATATCTGAGTGTTAATTGTTGTTGATCTTTAAGCGTAATGGAAGATATATAACGCTAATAAAACGTTGACTTTGTCTTGACCTTTACATGTTACAAATTTGTCTTAACCTTTACATGTTACAAATTTGTCTTTGACCTTTACATGTTACAAATTTGTCTTGACCTTTACATGTTACAAATTTGTCTTAAACCTTTACATGTAATTTGTCTTGACCTTTACGTGTCCATTGGTCTTTTTTTATGTGTCAAGTCTGTAGATCTGACCTGACACAATCTGTGTTTTGTGTCCGGAAACTTGTGAGAATTCAACAGAGCTGGACATTAAACAGATATTTTATCATTTACAACAAACCAAAGAACAAATAAAGCTGATATTGTTCATACAAATATCTGCAAATTAAGGATGAGGTTTAGTTCCTCCATGAGCTTCTGTAGTGATGTATAAGATGTCAATTTTATCAACATTAAAAGAACAATCTGACTACTAAAAAGCCGTCAGCTATCAGTTAGCTACAGCAAGCAATCCGCAGCACCCACTGCTCGTCCTGGTGGCTCTCCTTAATGCGGTAAACACACCCGATACTGAGGTTTCTAATATCACACAAAACCTTAAAAGAGTTTTCTTCCCAAATGGAACACGCCTTCAAGTCGAGTCTCTGTTGGTGCATAAATTGATCTTCGTTAGAAAAGACAATGATATTCTCTCTAAGTTCCTTAGAAAATCTAGGGAAGGATTGATTTTACCTGCACCCATTTGTATGATCCTTTCCATAAAAGTCTTATACTCACAGGTGGATAGAGCTTGAACACTACAAGATTCTCTCAAAAAGCGGCATGCAACTTATCGCATAATCTTATTAGGAAGGGCCTTAAGACGGGGTTTTGCCTTAAGGAGTGTTTCATCACTGTGCCTAATCCACTCAGAGAGTCTCCATGGCTTTTGCCACTTCCATTTGAATTGAACAATCCACTGGTGATGACTTCGCTTCCACCTCCAAAGTTTCCCACCATGTTGTCCTATGGCTGATAGTTTTCTCATTGATGCTTGTCCCATTGGTACCATCTGTAGCCAACAAAGTACATAGGAATCTTAGATCCTCACTGAAGCCTGTGTTTCCAGCTTTTTATGCATTATTCTAATCCTAAGGATGCAGAATAAAATGAGTTTAAACCTTCTTGTTTTTATCAAGATATGACCCTGATTCTCTCAATTTTCCGTTAGCAATCCCTGGGGTAAATTTGAGCTGTTTCTGAGCTGGGACGGCCATTGGAGAAGGTGTACTCAGGTCTTCAGCTAATTGTTTCACTGCACTCGGTGGGGTTCCCTATACAAAAATTTGATTTCTCACGCGATATTTTGCTAGCCAAAACTAAAGTAAACTGAAATATGGATAAAATAGGAAAAGGTGATATAATCTTACAAGTGGAGATGAAGCTAAAGAAGTTGCAACTGCTTGCTCTCTTAATTTTAATTCCTTTTCTGCTTCTTTCCTTCTCAACTCACTCTGCCTCAGAAGGCCAACAATTTCTTTGAACTGATCTTTCATTTCTTTTATTTCTACATCTTTCTCCCATAATTGGCACCTACATGGGCATAAGAAAAGAAAAGACATGAGTTAAACTCTACTGCTGAAATCAATTTTCTTCGATGTTGGAGGTGTAGCACTTGGAAACTCTAGGTACCTTGTTTCTGCAAGAGAGTTGAACATATATTGAAGTAAATTCTTTGCTTCTCCCATTGATCGTAGCTGGTTCCAGCGGCCACGGTTTGTAAAGGCACGCTCCCGTTCCTCTGCCTCAGAAAGTTGTGAAGCCATTGCTACAAGAGAATTAGAAGATATCCCAAGCATATTTTCAAGTGAAGAGATTCGAGCCATCCTTGCATTAGGTGACAACGATGATGCCCTGAAACAAAACTTGTAAATAAGTACCGGGTAAAAGATAGAAAACGAATGATAATTCATTAGAAGGGTACCTAGCAAAGCCATTCTTTCCTCTTGGAGGACTTAATCCTTTCACTGCGAACTCATCCACTTGTCTTAAAACAGCCAACTCTTCTGCCAGAGCAGCACGTCTGAAATTATCATCATATGCATAATCAGTAACACAAAAAAGTTAATGGGC
The DNA here is from genome assembly GCA_963920545.1 of Lepidium didymum. Lineage (NCBI taxonomy): Eukaryota > Viridiplantae > Streptophyta > Magnoliopsida > Brassicales > Brassicaceae > Lepidium > Lepidium didymum. The sequence continues at coordinate 2,159,920 of OY986981.1, read as the reverse complement.
ATTAAGATGATAGAATTATTGTAAAGATCAAATGCAGTTGGGACATACACGTGGCTTTGTTTCTCGTACTCATGACGTACTTCATGGACATTAACCATTACTTCCAACTCATGATCAAGCCAGCGTTGCAGCGACTTCTCATTGGTCGAAAAGAGTAAGAATTGAATTAGCTTTCTCAATAACCACAATGATACATACTACACAAGATAAAGAAAAAGGCACCATGCTCAGTCTATACCTGACCATTTGTTCCAAAACCGTTTGTACCAGCTGCATGTGTAATGTTTTAGTTAGAATCTCAAAAGCACAAAAAAAATAACCATCTTATTCCTTGAAATATGCCTCCTGCAGGGTTCGATAAATATATGTAAACAGCTCCAGGTATCAACTACTTTACGTGCATCAACTACTTTACGTGCAATTTCCTACCGACTAAGAAAATTATCATAAAATGGAGCTAGTTACTCAGTGACATGGTTCCAATTATGTGTTACCACTGTTCAAGCCATGAAACACCGACTATCAAATCGCAAAGAAATTTTAAACAAACCTGTGTGTTCACGAGGTGAAGATTTCCGAGCTTCCAATAACTCTTTCAACCTCTTGGTAGCCATTGCGGCCTCTTCTGTCTTCCTCTGAAGAACCTGAGAGTGAAATTTTTCCTTAGTTTCACAGCTGAATCTACTAGTTTCTTTTATTTTTTCCTTTTAAGGTCCAAAATTTAAAATTATATGACGACAATCTTGTGCCTACCATTTTCTGACGCTGATTTAAAGCTTGCAGCTTATGCCTTTCATATTCGCTCTTCCTCCCTTCTTTCCGTAACTGTGTTGGGCAGTGAGTTAAGGTATAATTAGATTCTAGAGAATTTGACAGAAGACTTATTGTGTAAGGAAACATAAATGCAAGGACTTAAGTAAGAAAGGTAAAGATACCTGCAAAAGTTCCTTCTCCCGGGAGGCTTTCCACTGTCGAAACTGTTCTGCTTCCTGTTTCATTCTGTGCTGCAGCTGAACCTAGAAAGTCAAGGAGAAGAATCAAACAAAAGGATTTTTTAAGGGAAGATGTGACATTTGACTATATGTATGACGGAAAAAGCTGCGATAGAGCATGTACAAAGTTAAGTACAATATATATATATATATATATATACCTTTTGTGCCTTGATGGATTGGATTTCATCCTGTAACCTCTTAGCTGCATCATCACTCTTTTGTTTCTGCTTTAGCAACTGAACCTGGCTCTCTTGCTTTTTTTTAAGGTCTAGAATCTGTGTTTCAAGCGCTTTTAAATTCTGAGCATGCACATCTTGCAACTTCTGGGCTTGACCATCTGAAGCAAGGTTCTCAATTTCAGCCAACAAACGGTTTCTCTCCTCCTGAAAGATAGACACAATCCACCAATTCATAATATGCTTTTAATAAAACTTCCAAGATGAAAGCTAGCCACCAATGCAAAATATATTCCACCTGAACGGATCTCTTTTCATCTTCCACCTCCGCAATTTTCTTTCCAAAATGTTGCTTTAACGCAGCTGGATCATAGCCGTCAAATAGCTTCATTTCAGACTGTTTTCATACATTGATTATGCAGTAAGTGAGAAGAATAAACTCTGTTTGCTAAAAAGGAAAATACTCTAGTACATAAATAACAAGTAAAAGATACCTCTTTTTCCTCTAGACGACGGTTCAATTCATGCAACTCTTTGTCCATACTATTTTGCAAGAGCTTGTGCTCCCACTCCTTTGCCTCTTCGTCTATTTCCCTTGAATCACCTTCATACAATAAACTCTTATTTTGAATAACATCACTATCTTTTAATTTTAAACCTCTTTTAGGTATTAAGGAAGACTCTTTGTTGCTCTTTAACTAGTAATCTTTCGTATACCTATTGTGGTTTCAACCATGGGATAATTTGAGGACTCTACACTGTGCAAGCTTCTTTTTAGCCCATCAGGTCTGACAGAACCAACCATTTCATCCTGCTACCAAATAATTCAACATTTCATAACGTACATAGATGCAAGTAGACATGGTATCCACATATATGAGAAAAGGTATCAGTTAGACTGTTACAGCTCGTATGTCTTTAAAGTCTTTGTCAAAATGCTCTACACCAGGACTTCTGCTGCGGTACTCATGAAGTTCGCGGCAGAGGTTTTCATTAGCAGTTTCAAGCGAAGCAATCCTTTCCTTAAGAACCTACATCATAGCACTCACTCTTTACCTTTATATTCCTGAAAACTGCCAGAAACCGCAATATATTTGTTGATTTCCCAAGTAAATCCAGACACCGAGGTTAGCATACCTGGACTTCTGCACAAGAAGATCCTCCATTCCGTGAGGAGAGCTCAGCCTGCAAGTATTCTAGCTGTTGGCGCATTTTGAGCATCTCACTAGACACAGGATCTCTGTTAACCTGTTTTAAGAAAATTAAACAATAGAGAAACAACATTAGAGCAACCAAATTTCAGTCAATAGTTAGCTTCTCTGGCTGACATATCTGAATAGCTTACAACAGGTTTATTCCGGATGTTTCGAGCCCGGTTTGCATATTTCAGAGTGTTAAGTGTTTCCTCAGCGTTAATATCAGCAGGACTGATGCAAGCTGGAACCAGAATAACAAGCATAGCAAAAATAAACAAGCATTAACAAAATGAGAAAGGATAAAATTCCGAAGAAGGAAAAAAGAAATAAAAATGAGAAACCTGCGGCTTACCTATCATCACAGTTCTGCTATTGCCCCCAAGAGAATCCTAAGAAATTAACATGCAACACTTATGAGAAAGGAGTATATGTTGAGCAATGTGATATCACGAAATTTGAAAACAAATATACCTGCAAAAGCCGTGTAAGTTTGCTGTCTCTGTAAGGAACATGTGCACCATCTTTACGCTTTTTCTCATCTCCGAGTGCACTGATGACATTACCAAGCGCAAGGAGGCCTTTATTTATGTGAACCCCTGGTGATAAGAATAATTTTCAATTAAATCACATTGCTCAAAAAGCTTATTACTGGTCTAAAAAAATTGCAACAGAAGAACGCCTGCCTTCCTTAAACCTCAAACCGTCAGAACCAGTTCTCTTTGCTCGTTCCGAACCAGCAAGGTCTACTAGGTGCAACTTGGCACACAGATATTCTTCTTTCAAGCTCCCATTGTAAGCACCGTTTTCAGGCGAATCTGTATTAATTTTACGCATTTGCTCTACAGTGATTGTGAATATGGCATGTGAACGACTGCATGCCAATAGAAGAATAAAAGATTTTTATGACAGTTTCAAGTTACTAACTGCAATGCCTTATTGGGGAGTTTAAGTTGTACACATCAATAACAACAACACAATATTATAGGTCACCTGGACGAATTGTTCATGTTAGTACTTCCGGTAGCCCTGCTGACTGATCCTTGGTCAAGGCAAGCAGCCATTCCTTTCAGCGTACTGACACTAACTTCTGTTGATCCTGCTAATGTAATAACACCGTTGGATGTTTCTCGGATTTGTATCGGTGGCTTTCCAACGACATGTGCTACTTTTCCTACGTTTCCAGAGCTATTAGTGTCTGATTTTATACTATTGGCAGGATCCAGCAAATCTTGCACCTCTTCTTTATGAATCTAGCAAATCAAATCATTGATTTCAAGGCCGTTACAAACAAACCAACAAAGAAACTGTGAAGTTGGAATGAAAGAAAGTTGTTTAAAAGAACCTCGATAAAAGAAACATGAATTTGAAACTCAATCTGCTGCTTCAAAGTCTCTATCTTGCTGAAAAGAGCATTCATAACTTGAGGAATAATTCCAGTTTGGCTACTGTCTCCACATCCAGTACCCATTGTGTAAGTTTTACCCGAACCCGTCTGCAATGTGATAACAAACAGAGTCAAAACGACAAGTATGAACAACCAGGGATGTTGGAAAGTCCAGTGACTCTCTTATTACCTGTCCATAAGCAAGAACAGTAGCATTGTAGCCTTGGAATAACCCATCAACGAGTGGTGCCGCACATTCTTCATACATTGCAGTAGATGGAGAACCAGAGCTCCCATATACATGATCAAATGTGAAAGAATGTGATCCAATTTGTACCTGCATCATATTCACCAACACAAGCCATAATTAAATGTTTGGTTTCAGACCAAACAAAATTCCTGCCGATAATGGTATGGAAATTATGAAAAACATTTTTTTTAAAAACAAAAAAAAAAACAATTTTTACCAAAATTGGCCTTTCCAATTCACATATCGAGCAAAATTTCAGTCTTCTACATTACAACAAAAACCTTAAAACCAAAAATTTTAGACCTTTTTTGCTGAAAGACAAGTAAGGGCTAGTGATCAGAAATTAGCAACAAAAACAATTGATCTTCTGAACAAATTATTTAAGGAAACAATTCATTAATGATACTAACAATTCCAATATTATATTTATATTGAAAACAGAACTACTTAGTCAAACATGCATAAGAAAGAGAAACGAAAAAGAAAAAAACTAAACACACTGTAATTACGTAGTGAGATCTAGATCTCAGGAACACAATTCCGATAATTAAAGCATCTATCAGTCAAAATTATCTTTCCATGAGAAAAAAAACAAAATTCTTCTGTAAGTAGTTCAGATTAAACAGACTGAATAAATCAAATAGCTTTAACAATGTCGAAACTGAAAAATTACCTGAGGTTTACCAGTAACAACAGTAACACAATCTTTGCAACCTTGAATCTTTTCGTCGCCGATGAGAGGTCTAATATGAACAGCAACTTTAACAGAACAATCATCCGGCGACGAAGATTCCATTGGAAAAAATCGAGAATTGAGAACTCGAGAGAGAAAGAGAAAGAGTGAAGCAAAGGAGAAAAAGGAAAAAGAGAGAAGTTGCAGACAGAGGCTTTGATGATGTGTGTTTGGAAAGACACTGAAAGGGTAAAAATGGAAATTAAAGTAAAATAAGTGAGAGCTTAGCCGCAACGACAATAACACTCTTTTGTTATCCTTCCCTTAGGCTTCACTCTTTTACAAACGGACCGACGTGACTTTACTTTCACTCTTTCCGGTTTTAACCTTTTTCTTCTATCTGTCTTTCAAGTGTGATTTCTGACAACAGAAAAAGTAGAAGTGGTGGTGGAAAGAATTCTAAGCAAACAAAAAATTAGGTTAAAATTCGTTTTACTTTATTGCATGTGCTATTTTTCTCTTTTTGGTGTAGTGGGTTCTAATGTACATACATTCCAAATGATTGTTGTTATTTATTCCATCAAGAGTTTCTTTTCTCTAACGGCATAGTTGAATCCTAAGATAAAATTTCTAGAATTCAAGATTTTTTTGAGTTGTATTTTTGTTATTTTCTCAACTAAAAAGTCAGACATCTAAAATTTCGACTTTACGTTATTGCACATGAAAGTTAAAAAAATATAGAATTTTAGGAATATGTTAGACTACCAATCAGCCTTGTTGATATAATTATTGACAAAAAAAATCAAAACTGCTAAATTCTTTTTTAAAGATAGGATTACAGTTGATTTATAACGTAAACTCCAAACTATATTATGAGTGTAAATCCCTACAAAATTTAAACTATATTACTAAGAGATTATACGACTTCCTAAAATCAAACTTAGATAGAAAAATGGATTTAACCATTTGACTAGAATAGATTTTTCTTCAAATTTTTTTTATTGGTGAAAACTTTTGTGGGGACTAAAAGTAGTTGAAATTGTAATAAAAATATGTGAACTCTTCAACTATCATACTTGATGTACACAATAATTTTTAGAATTTGTTTATAGAAGAAAGATTTTCAGGCATTAAACTGGCAATTATGTGCTCACCTAAATAACAATATTCCCAAAATTGGGTATGGAAAAATATAATTAAATAGCAATTGGGACAAAATATAAGGAAGAAAAACCAACGAATTGCTTCAACAACACCAACTTTCTTTATAAATTTATGTTTTAGTTAACAAGCTATAACCAACACGTTGGTTCGAAGGTTTACATCAAATCTAAATTGTTAATAGTCACTTTGATTTTTATATATGATTTGTTAAGAAGACACACACCGCCAAAAAAATGGGTTGGTGACCTATTTGTGAAGCAAAGACGGCCATGATATACTTTTTTTAATCTATAAAATTGGGAATTTGATTTTAAAAATACCAATTTTGACAATTTGACAAATTAAATATGAACTTTGATTTGATCCGAATAAAATACGAATTAGTGTTAACCAAACAAATTGATATATAAAATAGTTAATTTTAATGGCGTGTTAACTTCACTTAATGTTCTTTTTTTTTCATTTTAACTCATTTGTTATAAACCATAACTAAACAAGAAATGTATTGTGTACAAAAGAAAAATCTTTTGACGTTCTTCTAGTTGTGCGAACGAGGTAATCAGTTTTATAATTAAGCGCTCTGAGAATGTGGGATACCAAACATGCCTGGAAAGAACCGCTCAGCCTAAAAAAAATTTAAAATATGGTAGGAATGCATGTCAAAAACTATGAGCAGTCGACGAGAAACTCTACCTTTCTAAACTTAATGTTCATTTCTAAACAATATCAGATCTTTCTTTTTATAAAAATACTGATAAAAACATTTTTTCACGAATATACAAAGACTGATAAAACCTTTTTTCATTAACTATGGCTCATACATTTTCTTAGGGACTGAAAAAATTAGGGTGAATGGTCTTGGCGAAATAAGAGTTTTGTGAATTTTGCAATTGAAAATAATTAATATCTGATTTGGACCAATCACGACTTCTTCTCAAATGGAACCACTAAACAACAACCACGATTTACTAACAAAACTTTAATCATCAAACTTTTACGGATTTGAATTGTGGATATAGTTAAATAAATCTTAGATATACAAGTAAAATTTTAACGTTACTTTAGGAAAATAAAAACAATACTATTAAAAACCCAAGAAAAATAATGGATATCGTTGACAAAAAATGTTGTCATATTTATTTTTGAAAGCTTAATGCATAGATTTAATTTTTTTTTGAAGAAAGAAAATAAAAAGAAAGCAAAGGACTACTTTTGGGAAAGGGTCCACAAAGAGAGACAAAGCGAGCTGGCAGAGGAATCGTGGTCACGTGGCTGTAGCGTTGGGTCCCAAAAGTATCGGCACCCTCCTCTTCACTCCTTTTAGCCGTTGCTTATTCTCACTCCTTTTCTAGACCTTTCAACTACCATATATGTATGTTTCTCCAATTTCAAATCAGGGAATTATTTTTAAATGACTTTCAATTTGGTTTCGTATATCCTAATTTCAATCAAATGTAAAAATAACTTAAAATTTCTTGTATGTCCAATCCTTTGTGTTCGATCCAACTTATGTGATAATGATTGCAGCTAAGAACGCCTCACATCTTTGCTAGATCATTTGTTATATTTGGATAGCCGAGACAATCAAATTTTCTGAGATGGGTTGGATTTCTTGATAAACCAATATCTTTCCACTATTTTTGAACTTAACTTAGCACCGGTGGCAATCTAGATACACCTTATACTTTTCGATCCAGTCAATTCTCAAAATCACATCATAAAACTTTATTTGACAAATTACAAATTTGGTTGGCAAGCTTAACCTTTCGATAAATACGGAAACATTCCGAATGTTTCCCAAAACATCTATCAATATCCTTATAAAATCTACACTTCATGGAACGAGTAAGAATGTGTGAAATTGAGATTAATAAGTCAACATGTTCGATCCAACAGTGAAATTCAAGTAAACATGGAGCTAACAACGTTATATGAAGACAATGATATATGTGTTGTGTTGACGAAATAAAGATATATCAAACGTGACAAAACCAAACATACTCATCCGAAATTTTTCTTCTACACTCAAGAGCTCTAGAAGAATAAATACATTAAAGGGAAATATGTTTAGTTGCATTAATAATGTCGCATACCTCTTGACAAAGTGATTACCAACCACTTTATTCAACAACCATATCCATAATCTCGGAATGCGGTATTTACGAAATGTGTAAGAATGTGATCCTCATCGCTCGAATAAGAGCTTTCGCCATTATATTTTTTTTTTCTTTGCTATGGTTTTTTCATTATTTTTCTCACTAGTTTTTCAATAAAAGTTTTTAAAGAAACAACAAATGAAGATAAAAACATAACAGTATATGATATTAGTGTCCAAGAGAGAGTGTTATGACACATTGTCATTAACATGATAAAACTTTGCTGAATCACAAATGTTAGTGTTACAATAATTTGGACGCTACCATAAACTAAAATATAGGGACGTTGCCAAATAGTTAGAATATATATTTTTCATACCCAAATAAAAATAAGATTGTCTCAAACATCTTTCCAGAATTATTTCTCTAAAATTCCGAGAATCCTATCTATCTAATAAAATTTTATACCGATTAAAATTGTTATTATATTAGTTTTATAACTAGATTCTTCATAAAAACGGTGTTCTTCCTAAGAAAGGTTAACATAAGTTAATCTAGTTATCTGTTGTACGAATTTTCCATAAAGGAATAAAGAAAAAAAAACTCTCCCTTTGGTAACTTCGTCGTCGTATCTTCTCTAGCCGTAGTATCTGCGTAGTACGACGTACGATCGTAAGACTTTATTTTCCAACACTAGACAATTAAAACCAAGTCTATATTCCCAAATCGATCCATAAAGTTCACCAATGATACAGAGAAACCCCCAAAAAGATCAATTAGTTAAAGTGCGATGTAGGAGTCATCCAAGGAAGATCTTCCCCACCTAAACCGTCGGCAATAATCTTCTCCACCTCCATATCTGACCTGACCCTGAGTAAAGGCTTCTTGGCCGGAAAAACTGGCAATGGCGCCTCTCCACGTATAATCCTCATAGCTTCCTTCACCCTTGGCCGTTTCTCACAGTCCGGATGTGAACAAACCATCCCTACCATTAACACTCTTTCCATTTCCTCTGCATCAAACTCTTCCTTCAGCATAATGTCAGCACCATCCAGGACCTTCCCTTTCTCCCAGAGACTCCACATCAAGTCCACAAGCACCGTTCCATCATCCCCTACCGGCCTACGTCCCGTACACACTTCAAGAACCACCACTCCGAAGCTGTACACGTCGGTTTTCTCAGAGGGAACACCTGTGTAAACGTATTCAGGTGCTAAGTAACCCATAGTACCTGCTGGGAGTGTAGCGGCTCGTCCTGCTAACAATGCATTGTGCTCATAAACTTCAGCTAACCCGAAATCACCAAGCTTGGCATTGAACTCAGCATCAAGCATAATGTTACAGGTCTTGACGTCACGGTGTATGATCTGTCTCTCGCATTCTTCGTGTAGATAAGTAAGTGCAGAGGCCACGCCTAGAATAATGTTTACCCGCTCCTTCCAAGATAGGACTTTCGATTCTTCTAACGGATCTGATGAGGGTTTCTTATGGAGAAGTTCACTCAAACTTCCGTTGGGCAAGTACTCAAACACTAAGGCCGTCTCTGTTCCTTCGCTACACCAGCCCTGAAACTGAACAAGATTCTTGTGGCGCAAGTAACCTGTCATTGTGGTGAATTCTGTGGTAAATGGATTGCGGTTGCACTGTGGCCAGAGTGCTCGATCAAAGCGTTTCACGGCCACAGATCCGATGTTAGGGATTGAGCCTTTATAGACAGTAGCCGAAGCTCCTTGACCCACAATTTTGTTGTCGTTGAATTCTGATGTCGCAGATTTGATCTCAGCCAAGGATAACCTTCCTGGAATCCTGTTGAGACCGGAATTCGTATCTGCTCCTACTTCCTCTTTAACAATCCTTTTACTGCCCCGAATCAGTGAGAAAGAAATGAACGCCGTGAGAATCGCGATTGTGGCCAAACCAGGTAAAAGGCTCCAAATTGGAATCCTTGATCCAACAAATGAAACCCTAAAATCTAAACCTTTACGATGAAAATCCTTGGAATTCTCAAAATCTTCGCCATTGCAAACCAAACACTCTTCATCTTGCTCCTCATCTTCTTGAATCGCATCAGAGTGAGAGCTAAAGGTTGTGAATCTCCAACGCTTGACGATATGCAGAGCTGACCCAATGGCGTTAGAAGCAGAGAAGCCAACGTGCATGTACTCCTTGACTTTTCCGGCAAGATCGATCTGTGTTGCTAAAACCGGATTCGTGGGTTTAACCCGTGTATACCCAACCCAAACCCTAATGAGTTTGAGAACGTCACTATACTCAATCCACACCATCATCTCTCTCCCACTCCTAAGATCAAATCCTTTACCTTTCGCGTCGACAGAAGCCACGGAGAAAATTGAATTGACATCAATTCCGACGTGGTTATCGTTAATATCACCGTGAATTGGGTCGAACCCAGTATCAAACTCAACGGCGATGAATGAATCACTTGGGTCGAGAGTCGGATCGGGTAAACCCAAGAAGCCATTGGAGAAGACAAAAGAGTCGGCATTGGATGTGATCAAGAACACGAAGCCGTCACCAAATGGGCAAGAAGGAGAAGCAATGATGGAAAAGGAGAAGCGGCAGGAGAAAGACGCAGTTGTGTTAGTGGAAGATTCGAGAAACTTGATTGGGTAAGCGTAAAGTGCTCGGCCGATACCGGAAGATGAGTTTGACGGTGACGTGAAGACGAAGGGAAAGCAAGGCTGTTGCTGAGTGAGGGAGATGGTGTTATCTCGGGAAAAAGCATCGCCGTAAAGAGTTAAGTTGTTCAGCGACGGCGAGAAACGGTGAGAAAGTGTGATAAAATCTTGACTTAGAAACAAAACGAGCTGAAAGAAGATAAGAGAAGGAAGAGAGTTATTCATCTCTGTTCTCGAGTCATATGATTTGTCTTCTTTTTCTTTATATTGTCTTCCTGAAAAAATTCCAATTTTCATAGAATAACTTCAAAAGTTCCAAATTTTGAAGAAGTATCTGTAAAAATTCGAATCAAATAAAACATAAACTGGATAAAGCTAGAATGAAAATGCAGCGAAGGTGAACTTAGTTTCTGAAGCAGCTCACTTTTGAAGATAAGCTTATTTGAGAAAGAATCTACAGGGACGAAGCTTCATGCTCTCTGTTTATATGACAAAACTCAGGAATCAGCAGCAACAGTAGCTTCAGAATCTTCTTTCCTCTTCAAATATTCATTTAAGATTGTAAGCCTCGCAGTCTCAAATGCAAAATAGCCAATCGCCGAGAAACAAGCACTGTGAACAACTCGAGGACCCATGCCTCGAGTAAAACCGACCCAACCTTCTTCTTTTAGTATCTGTTTCACTGTCCCAGACACACCGGTATACATAGCAGCACCAAGTTTATTCACTGTCTCCACGTGAATTTGCGTCATCAGTCTAGTCTTCACAACATCTAATGGTGTGGTTATCGACGCAGATATAGCACCAGCCAATGCGCCACAACAAACGCTTTGCAGAGGCTCAAGATTGTTCTGCTCCGTTTTAGCCAAAACTGCTGCTTTCAGATATTCAAACGACGAGTAACTTAATACACCAGCCGGTAAGTTCCTCAACAATGTAGCAGAGTAACCAGCGTAAAGCCCCAATATTCCATCTTTCTCAAGAATTTTGAGCAAAACTTGATATGATCTACCACTAGCTCCAACTTGCATTCTTTGTGTAATGAGCTCTTTTGGAACCATTATAGCCGAAGAGATTATATTTCCCATTGCACCAGCAGTAGGTGGGATAAGAACTGAAGGAAATTCCGGAACTTTCGAGAGGAGTGACTTACCAAACTCGCAAGTACCGAAGTACACAGCTGAGGAAAAAGTCGAGCCAACAATCACAGCGGAGACACCACTGTAGAAACCTAGAATCCCTTTAGATTGAAAGGTCTTCACTATAGCATCAAAGGTGTTGCTATACACTTGAGATGCTCCTTTCGTCTGAAGTTTGGTTTTGATTGTGTCCAATGGATGGAGACAAACGTATGTGAACGCTCCAGCGATTCCACCACCTCCTGCACCGATTAGTGCACGCTCCCAAACGGAGAGTTGTTTCATAAGTGTTTGAATTTTTGGGCTGCTCCTTGATGCAGGTTTCATCCATTTCAGAAATTCTGGTCCGGGTCTTTCGTGGATTGGATCCGAGATTGATCTAGATGCGAATGGCGGGTTTACACATACGGATCTCCCAGAATTTGAAGTCGATTCTGAAAATTTCAGTGATTTTTTAGAGAGTTTGCTCAAGGATTTGGTTTTGGGTTTAGGGTTTCTGGAGATAGGGTTCTGAACGGAAGTGAGATCGGAGAAATGAGTAAAGAGGGAATTGAAATCGTTTGTGAAGACGCAGTGATTATGATTCACAGACGGGAGACCAAGAGTTTCGGAGAGTCTGGCTTCCATTGCTGATATGAGAGAAAGTTGAAGATGGGAGAACCAAGCGTAAGATAAAGATATTCGAGAGAGAAAACAGAACGCAGTGTAGTATTGAAAAAGCTAAACGGCATGAAGTTAGCTTATGATTTCCAAGTTTGAAAAAAAACTCATGAAATTCACGACAAACTCTTTGTATATACAGGGCAATGCCGGAGAATGGAGAGATCTACATCAGTTAAATAAAGCTAACTGGTTCCTATGTTGTTTTGGTTCATGTCTGGAATTGGGATTGAGATAAAGGTGATGATGCAACACTTGATCTATCCGTACAACAAATGTTGTACTTCTCGTATACTCTTTCGCGGTTCTCTGACCACCAAGTCTCTGCCTGTTGCTCCTTGAATCTTCTCCGGCTGCAAATCACAACATTAGTGTCATTCTAGATCTCTAGAATGCAATGAGATAAACGGTGGATTGAATCTTATAATGTTACCTGAAGCGCACACGTTTGAGATCTCTTGTTCCATCGCCTAGGGCCAATAATGTTATATAAACACCTGGTTCATATTGTTCAATCCACTCCGCCTCCACTTGAGAAGCATTTGATATTGATGCTGAGCTTCTCGAGTTTCGGCCATCTTCTGAGAAACCATTACTGATTCGAACCCCATCACTTATAAGTTCGTCTTTTCTTATGCTTGCATCTGTGTTTCTTGGCGACTGGGATTTTGTTGACCAATGTCCATTCATTAAACGTGAAGGCAGAGCCAAAGGAGATGCAAGAGAGGCCTCGCTCATTGAATCAGATCGTGATGGACGCTGTCCATTTGCTCTGGTAAAGTGAAATCCATTTTGCTCAAACTTGTTCAACACACTAGCCATCCGTGTAGTCTCAGCTTCGTAAACACCAGGCGGTAGCAGCAAAGCCATATCCTTGAGCTGAAAAGATTAATTCGAAATATTTAGGGAAGAAACAGTACCAAAGAAACAGACTTTTATGGAATCGGGAAACATACTAGCATTCTCACAAGGCAGATTAAGAGTTACTTAATTATGTTAGTGGGAATCCTATTTCAAGAATTGATTACACAGACTTGTGGAACACAGAAACAATTTAAGAGAGATATATATATAAAAGAGTAATCAAGCCAAAACCTGTGCTGTCAGAGATTTTATAACATCTTTTGCAGCTTCTGATTTGGCGGATTCCTCTGATGCCAGGTTCATTGCTTCTTGTACTTTCTTCACGGACTTCTGGACTTCGAGTTCTTGGACCTCACATCTGTGCCTCAGACTCTCGGCCTTAGCAACATTCCAGATTCATGTTTAAACACACCATGAGTATTTATGGAAACAATTTCGGATAAATTGACAGAGGAAGAATTGAAGTTCGATAGAAATAGAATAAAGATATAAGGTTTGAGGTCGAGTTTACCTGGGCACGCAATTTGACTACTTCCTGATTCAGAAGCTCATTTGTCTTTTTCAAACTCTCAGTTATAGTTGTTAAAAAACCAAGACCAGCCATCGAAGGAATGGGAGTGACTGAACGTGGAGGACTAGATCTTCTTGAGAAAGGTGAAACAGATCTGGAGCTTGCTCCCGATGGAGTTACTGCTGGTTTTGGTGGCCCACGCCGTAAGTCAGCCACATTAGTCAAAGCATCTCTAAGCTGTGATAGAGGTGTTTGAGAAGTGCGGACAAGAGAAAAAGTGTCTGCCCTCTTTCCTTGTCTAGCTGCTCTGCTATCCAGCTGCTTGATCAAATCTATATTTGACGGTATTCCTGATTTAGCCAATCTTACCTCAGCTTTATCCAATCTGTCCTTATTCTCACCTGAAAGGCGTGGCATAACACTCTTCCTGCTATCGATACTAGCTTCTGACACTTTACTCAGTTTCGAGTAACATGAATCACAGACACGATAGGGCTTTCCTGGGTTAGGGGACAAAGCAGCTTTCACTGATTTCTTAGAGCTGCAAGAATGGCAGTGGACAAGCCCACAGTTGTAACAATTGTGTCTTTTTCGTGTGAATCCAAAAGCTTGCCTACAAGCTGAACATTGAGATTGCTCGGTACCAGAAACCCATTTATGAAGACAAATTGCTGCTGTAAAGTTTGAACCACAGGAAACATATTTTACGTGTCTCTCTTTCAAAGCCTCAACAAGAGTGGGTGCCTTACGGTCCTCGATATCTCCATGACCTAATCTCCCATTTGTACCCTTGCCCCATGTAAACACTTCATTTCGAGATGTTAAAACTGCTACGTGATAAGATCCGCATGATATTTCTTCAACACAATCATGAATTAATTTATCCTCTACTAAGCAAGGAAGCTTCCCATCAGCATTGGGATTTCCTAGTTGACCATAAACTGTACTACCCATTGTAAAAACTTTTCCCGATGTGGTCAAACCAACTGTTAAACTATGTCCACATGCAACTCTGCGAAAACTCTGGTCAATTAGAGCTGATACACATGTGGGTTTAAGCCGAGACTCTTTATCTCCATGACCGAGACGGCTCTTGTCACCATCACCCCAGGTGAACAGCTTTCCTGATGAAATACTTGAACTTGACTGAGTGACAATGACTTCTACTATTGCAGCAGCATGCCATACACCAGATGCAACGGCAATAGTCCTCAAACCAGATAAAGATTCGACTTCTCTCGGGTAAATTACAGTTTCCCTGTCACCATGTCCTAAAGCACCAAATGTTCCATCTCCAAAAGTAAAAAGCTGTCCAGTTGATGTTATCAAAGCAGTGTGCCATGTTCCACAGGATACGGAAGCAATTTGAAGACCTTCAAGAGGACCTGATATTCTCTTAGGTATCCAGTGACTTACCTCAGAACCATGGCCAAGAATTCCTGCATTGTGCTTTCCATCACCCCATGTGTAAATCTCTCCTGTCATTGTAACAGCACATGTATGGAACTCACCACAGGCAACAAAATCAACACTAGTAGCAGCTAGAGACTCAACAAGCTGTGGTCCAGTAACATCTTTCCCTATTCCATGGCCGAGACGTCCTCCAGAGTCTTCACCCCATGTAAAAACCTCACCTTGCCTAGAAACTAGAGCAGCATGCTTAGCACCACATGCTATGTGGTGAACATCCAAACCTACATTGCATTCCAATGGCTTTGGAACTAGAATATCAGACCTTGAACCAACACAAGAAGCATTCTTATCGCCCCCAACTTTGGAAACATTATCATATAGCACTTCACCCCATATATAAACATCACCTAAAGCATCACAATCATCTGGAGCAGAACCGTGACTTGAGGTGCTTTGAGCACTAGAGACACTAACCCGGAACACGTCTGATCCAGGTCCTCGTACTAACATATTTGGGCTATCTGATGCCACATGTGACCTTTCAGAACTGACAGAATTCTCAGTTCCAGACGTCTTTGGAAAAGTGGTTGAGTTGTAGGGAATATCCACACTGTTGAAGTCTTGAGAAGCACAAACTGAGCTCTCGGTAGGACTGCTTAATGTCAAGTCTCTGCTGTCCTGAAAATAATGAAAGATGAAACAAATAAAATTTCAGGAAAATCCAATGAGACTTAATCTAAAAGGTCCACTAGCAACATCAATAACACTGAAAGCTGTCCGCTTAAGGAATACTTATTACTTACGGCAATCGAGAGGCCTCCGTCACTCCACCCGTCAATTTTAGAGCGGCCACCCTGACCAGAAATCAAAGCTTTTAGGCCTGCTATCCAAACCTCTGCCTCAACTTTGTCCTTGCAAATCTGAAAATAGAGCAACCTCTTTAGTTCACATATACAGAGGCAGACAATACACCATGACGAAAAAGTAAATAAGTTTCATTCACCAACCAAATCAAGAGTCCGCTTCTTGTTGGAGTATATGAGAGAAAAAGATAAATACTCCTTTTCAGGACGAAGGTAACGTTGGAAAACAGCCTGACAGTATAAATATGAAAGTCTTAATATATGTTACTAAGAAAATACAGGCAATTTGTTGCCTTTGCATACTGCTGCATCAAAACAGAAAGTAGGATTTTAAGAGAACTTACAGTTCTTTGTCCTGGAACAATCTTAGATACAGTTGCTAACTTCAAACGTTTTTCTCCACCATTTGAAATCCAGATCAAAGATGTCTCATCCTGCGAATAACATGTTCAAGGTGGTAAGCTATCAACCAGAATAATAAACAAGAAACTGATCGAAAGGCTAACATGTGATCAAATACAAGAATGCAAAAATCGAGGACATCATAAGCCTTATGCCACCAATTGGATCAAAAATTCATAATAAGAAACAAAAATCTAACAATCTCAGTAATTGCATTGCAAGGCTTTGAAAGCAGTAAGCTATAAAATCAGTAAATTATTTCCCTAAACCCCAACGGTTCAAAGATGGTTTGCTCAAATCACAACACCCAAAATTGTACCACATGTCTACTCTTAACCAAAATGTAAAACATGTAAAATCTGAAAGCACACTCACATTGGAGAGTCTAAAAGGACAAAACTTCGGCTTTCCTTTTCGACCATATTTCAAAAGTTGAGCACCCTTCTTCAAAGCAATTAGAGCCTGCAAAAGTTAGGGAACGACTTCTGTGAAGATTTGGGTAAAGGAAAAACATGTTCATAGGTAGATATCAAAATTACAGGAACACCTAAGGACAAGAACTAGGATTTCCATTTCTTTTGACCAATCTATAGCCTAAATTTGGATTTTGGATGCTGATAACTAATCACATTATGAGACATTAACCCTAACCAGAAAGAAGATACAAAGGCACCACTCACAGACACCAAACATGAAATCATATTCAAGGTTATGAAAAAGCAAAGCTTGCTTACAATTTGGACAAGCAATAAAACGAAGACCATGTGTTCATCAAGACAGAGACATTTATATAAACACAGAGAAAGAAGAGTGGACCTGCTCGATATCTCGCACGACATTACCGTAGCTCACAAGATCTGCCATTCCATGAGAGAGGTTTACCAATATACCCTAAACCTCTCCGATCGCAACCCGGAGAACCAGTCATCCTAAGCAAACAAGACTACGTAAAGTCTCCGTCGTTCTAACCATCAAATTCCGTGCTCACTCCAACAAAGCCACAAATTTTCTAGGAAATTTGGAACCCTAGCACCGGAGTTGGGAAGTTCCGATGAATTGGAAAAGATGGGCTGCTTCGAAATCAACGGAAAGCTTTTACTGTTCAAGTTGATAACGGCTGTGGAGTGGTGCTCTTACAAGTGGCTTTTTCTGAGTTATCTGAATAGTTTTAGCCGGAGGCAGGAAGAAGAAGAAGATGACCGGAGAGATAGGAAATGGCGAGAGAAAGAGCGCGAGAATGAAATCACTTCTTCAACCGGCAACGAAACTAGTCTTTGCTGCAGAAATCAAAGTACGGACATAGTAAAGGTTGAAAAGTAAAATAATAACAATATTTCCTGTAAATTAATATTTTCTATAACTTTGATATTCATTGCAATTTCTCAATAATTTTCCAGCTTCAATGTTTATACGGTAACTCCATATAAATAAATATGATGATGTCTAACTAATTAACTAAATAAATTGGAACCACTTCATTTTATCATATCTTGAGTGTTTAGAATATAGAATTAAAATCAATATTTAAAAATACAAAATAAATGACTGAGCTCTTTTTAATCTGGTTGTTTAGTCTAGTCGCATTCGATCCCTCTTTATTTCAACTGGAAGAGTTAAAAAAGTTTTAGAGAATATATTTTAAGAGACAAATATGATTTTATAGATCCATTTACTAAAAAAAATGTAAAAGCAAAAAACGTTAAACTGTAGTCCGATAAAAAACCACTTTATTATTTTGGTTGATGTGTTACACATAATTTTTTAAAACAGGTTCAAACATTCGTCTTTGTTTTTTAGGGTTATGACGAGTTGTGTTGGTAATACTCTTGTAAAAACGTAAACTATCCTTATCAAAGAATTGTATGTATTTGGAATAACTCAAATTCACTGCTAAATTAGAGTCAATTTTCAACCAAATGAACCATCTTAACTTTTCATTTTTACTCAAATCATTTTTCAACTATTTTTTTGAACCCTTTTTCCAAACTTCTTTGTCGAGCCACCTAGTTGATTGGGAATTTCTAAGACGTTTCAACTTCAATGGTACGTAGCAGTAGAAAGCTGCGAAAATAGAGGAAGTCACGAAGTGGTGACTTTAAAAGAAATGATTAAACAAGTATAAAAATGGAAGTCACGACGAGCTTGGAAATCAAGTACTAAGTCTTAATTACTTGTTTATCTTAAAAATATTAAGAAGATAGTAGTTTATTTCATTCGTGCTAATGGACCACATGATTAGAAAGCTATGCACTACCTTACTTTGATGGGAACTTGTAATCGCAGATTGTACCAAGTATGCAAGACATTAGTGTAATACTTTGAGAAGTTTGAGATTGATGGATCACTGGATACTTTCATGGCCCAATTTATGAATGAATTTCATGGGAAATTGGCCGAAAGGAATTGAGAATACCATGATATTTGCAAGACTTCTCAAACCGGATAACAAATTAATTTAATATTCACTTATATAGTTTTTCATTAGAATTTGATTTTAGATAATAGAATATCCATGTGGATTATGGATCAAATTTTGTTATACATTTTTTTGAAAATAATCTTTAAAAAGAAAATTAAAAATAATGACATCTTTTTTTATTTCAACATCAGAGTTTTTGATGTTGGATAGTAGCATGACCCATTTAATAAAATTTAAATAATAGCTGAAACCTTTTCTTGTTAACAATTAGAACGATAAGGTCTAATCTATAGTCAAACACCTAACAACATCACATAAAACATACACTACTCCTTAGAATCAAATTCGGATGAAAATACGACATATATGATATTTAACCACTTAGTCAAACGTTTTTGTCGGCTAAGACTTTGTTATATACTTTTTTTTCATAAGAATCTTTAAAAAGGAAAAAAAAAAGTTAAGGCATCTGTTTTCTTTTCAACATAAAAGCATCTAAATTTATTCAATTATATATAAACACATGGACGCTTATATTGTACGCGTGAATTCTCCTATACAAAGCCTAAAAGACCTGTGAAAGAGAGCACACACAACACAAAGATGGGATGGTTTGTAAAAGAAAGGAGAGGAGCTTCATGGAAACGAGGATGGTTAGAAGAAACACTACTCATGTCATCACCACCACCTCTTGAGTTATTAGCTCTATTTGCAATCATATCTTTGTTCTTCTTCATCTCTTCATATCCACGTTACAAGTATGAGGTTGAGAAAACAACTGCTAATCTTAAGCTCTTCATGTTGTTTCTTCCAATTCTCTTTGTCTTTCTTCTCCTTTCTCTACAATTCGTCAATCGACTTGTCTTCAATTCTTCTTACTCTGTTAGAGCAAACCAGGCTAAGTCTCTTGTTGGAGAAGGACACTTTCCTTGGGGAGTTGTGCTTATGCTTGTTCTTTTACTTGTTTTGGTTTCTAAACAGTCTTACTTTCACTCCTTTTGGTACCCTGCCTTATGAATATGATTTCAAAATGTAATCTGTTATGTGTAACTAAATTGTTATTTTCTTTAAAAACATATAATTATTTTATTATTATATATTTTCTAGGCTATTTGGGAAGAATGATTTACGTTCTAAACATAATATTATTAACTGCTGGTTACAGATACCGAAAAAAATATGGATCAAAGATATGAAAAAACACAATATATTATTAAAAAAATGTTGCACCATGAACCGGAATCCAAAACCACCAAAAAAACTGCGCCACAAACACCTACATGCTCGTCCACCCAACATCAATACCCAAACTTGGTTTCTTGTGATTTTCATTAAAATGAAAATTTTAACCCAAAAACAAATACTTTGGTGTATAAAATAGAAAAAGTAAATTTGGAAGAAAAAAAGGATTCTCGGCTTTATTACTTTGAAATTTGTGTCACCTCTTCCAATGGTTCTTTCACCCTTTATTCTCTTATTCGATGTCAAATTGTCATTTTCCTCTTTCATACCATTTTTATTCCCAATCCAATTATAAACTATGGCATGTGTCATATGTTTTTTTTTTGTGAAAATTGATCATAAAATCATAGTCAACCAAAATTTGATAAAAAATCATCAGTCTTTAAGTAAATTGGAGGTGATATTTGTGGATTTATATATCCAATGTACCATACTACAAATGGTTGCATTTTTGTCTATTAACATTTCAGAAAGTTCTCTAATGATCTCATTAAATAGTTAGATTAGGCAATAGAAAATTAATGTTTATTCAATGATGACTAGAATTGAAGTTGAGCATTGTATAACTCACAAAATGGTTGGACTAAAAACATAATATAACCAAAATAGCAAAAATGCATTTTGAGAGAACACAAAATGTGTAGTATGTGATTCTCAACATTCCATGAGTGCATGCATTATTGTACTTTTTTTTCCAACAAAATTTTTTAATAAGACAACAGAAGATAACAAATAACATTAAAAGATTATGTTTATAATATTGAAATACACTCTCAACAAGCTATGTAAAGTGTACTCCTTATCATTTCAGGGTAAGTTTGTATTGGTGTACTCTCTTTTTTTCCTATGGTTATTACTAGGGAAAAATATCATTTAACCTTGTAATTACTGAAAAAGTTGATTTAATGTTGAACTTTGGATGTTGTTGATTAAACTCTCAAATTTTTGTTGACATTTGAAAAAACCTTCAATTTTGCGTTGACTAGGCCAATTGAACTTTTCGATAATCCCAAATTGAAATTGTCTCTAAAATCGAAAGTCAAATTGGCTTTTGGAAGTTCGATTCACTTCTTATCTTCATTCTGAAGAACTCTAAGTTTGATTT
Organism: Lepidium didymum; assembly: GCA_963920545.1. NCBI lineage: Eukaryota > Viridiplantae > Streptophyta > Magnoliopsida > Brassicales > Brassicaceae > Lepidium > Lepidium didymum. The sequence continues at coordinate 2,138,729 of OY986981.1, read as the reverse complement.
TCTTTTCTTTTTGCAAGATCGAGCTCAAATTCGTCAGTTTGAAATGTAGTATTCGACACTTTTATGTATCATTCTTGAGCTCATTCTTGAAAGAAAAGAGAAAATCAAGCTTAGAGTTCTTCATAACAAAGATAAGAAGTGAATCGAACTTTCAAAAACCAATTTGGCTTTCGATTTCAGAGACAATTTTGATTTGGAATTATCGAAATGTTCAATTGGCCGAATCAACGCAAAGTTGAGAGTTTTTTCAAAATTCAACAAAAATTGAAGTTTTAATCAATCACACCTAAAATTTAGGATTTAATCAATTTTTTTGATACTTACAGGATTAAAATGACATTTTTCCTCTTTTTACCATGGAGTTTTACAAAAAATGTTTTTAACAAAGCAAAACAAAACAATAAAGAAAGAACATGTTATAAAGATTGGAATACACTATCAAAGAGATGTGTAAGATCTGATCCTCACACTTCAAAGGGAAGCTTGCGTTGTAGAACTCTTTTCCTTTTCGATGGATATTTCTACATAATTTTCCAATTAAATTTTTTAACGAGTCAACAAAAATAAAAAATAAAACACATCACGATAATCAGCAATATAACCAAGAGGAGTGTTATACATCCCATATCAATTTTTTATTTTATTTTATGGACGTCACATCGCTATTATATATACAAACTTTATGTTAAAATTCACATTTTCCTAAAATAATAGAAGTTTGTATCTAACATCCTTTTACTATCTCTAATCTGAAAATTTCCAGCCTAGTCAGATTTTTATGCCGATTAGAGTTGCTATTGTCTCGAGTTTTAAACAATCATAATCATAAAATTTAGAAATAATATATAATTAATATCATATAACTTTTACAGCAAATTATTTTTAAGAAATCATCTAAATACGTTTACAAACATAAAAGAATGAGTAAAAAGCGCCCGTGGCCTACTGGATAAGGCGTTTGACTTCTAATCAAAACACGATAAAGAAAAAACAGAAAAGAATGAGTAAAATAATAGTATGTATGTAAATATGTATATTTTATGGGCTAATGTATATGCGTAATTTTGTATAGATATTTATGTATTAGGAATTTAGGCAAACCGGCTTAAACCCTAAGAACCCTTTCGTCGAATAGACAACCAAACGCCTTCGAAACGAAACAATCAAATACGATTCAGATCTCATCACGAATTCTTCTTCCTTACGAACTATGAGGAGAGTTACCGGACTCGCTGCGCGAACAATCTCATCATCCGTAGCAATCCATCCGCGGCTGTCTCAAACTATGACATTTACCACGATTCCGTCCAGCGAGCCTATCTCCCGGAGATTTGGTGGTCTTCCTGAGCTTTCAACGCCGTATTTTTCCCGAGGAGTAGCTGGGATTGTCTTCTTCTCTGCCGCTGCTGCATCGACTCTTGGTCAAGAGGTTTACGCCAAGGAAACAGCTCAAAAATTCAACCCGAAAGAAGTGGTTCTGTACCAGTACGAGGCTTGCCCTTTCTGCAACAAGGTTAAAGGTATTTATAATCTCAAACTTCTGGATCTGATAAAATTTCGATTATTGGAATTCATGATACAATCTTCCCCAGGAAAATTCTTCATTTTTTCGGTTTTTGCTTGTGCTTGTAGGTTGAGCATAGTTAAGAGTTATAACTATCGTTAGAAATCAGTACAGATGTTTAAGTCAAAGCTGTTTTCTTATTCTGGATTTGAGTAATAATTCAATCTTTCTCCCATTAACGTCTGGGTGTTGAGTCCATCATATCGTTTAATTTCATTCTTACATGTTGGTCCTTGTTGTTTGTGATTCAGTAAGACATTGGTGATGTACCCATCTGTCTATCTTGTTTGTATAATATTTTGGGCAATCTTTTATCTTTTGTAGCGTTTTTGGATTTCAACAAGATTCCATACAAAATTGTTGAAGTGAATCCCATCAGTAAGAAAGAAATCAAATGGTCTGATTATAAGAAGGTGCCCATTCTTACTGTAGATGGTGAACAAATGGTTGATTCTTCAGGTTTGTCTTATGTTCTGTCCATAACCTGTATTCTTCTTTCCAAAACCAAATGCGTACCAGCTTAGTAAAGAAATCTTTGGCTGTATGTTCAGTTATAATCGATAGCTTATTCCAAAAGATGCACCCTGAAATTTCGAAGTCTGAAGATGATGAAGAGACTAAATGGCGCAAGTATGATCATTTATTAAATTTTGTGACTTATACTGGATCTAGTTCGAGATTTGTGACATTACAGGTCCTAAAGTTGACAATGTGTCTACGTTTTATAGGTGGGTTGACAATCATCTTGTGCATCTTTTGTCACCAAACATATACAGAAATACCTCAGAGGCTCTGGAATCCTTTGATTACATCACCACACATGGTATGGTTAGAGTTGACTCTTCTTATATTTTTGTTTCTTTCTTTGTATTTTCATTTGACATTTTTATATCATATTGGAAGATATGTATGAATTAGCATTTATAGCCAGGTGTTTTTCTGGGAGTTTTGGGAGCCTTTATATCTTGTCTTAAGTCGTTATGTAATTCCCTGTGCAGGAAATTTCAGTTTCACTGAAAGATTAGTGGCGAAGTATGCAGGAGCAACGGCAATGTACTTTGTTTCAAAGAAATTGAAGAAGAAATATAACATAACAGATGAACGTGCGGCTCTTTATGATGCTGCTGAGACATGGGTCGATGCCTTGAAAGGGCGTCCATACCTTGGTATGTTCAACTTGCAACATAATACTGTATCTAGCTAAGGAAAAGAAAAAGCGTAGTAAATATCATAGTAGCTCCCAATTTTTTGAACGGTCCATGATTGTAGCTTCTGTTTAACAGGTGGGTCTAAACCAAACTTGGCTGATCTCGCTGTATTTGGTGTTCTGAGGCCAGTAAGATATCTTAGATCGGGTAAGGATATGGTGGAAAACACACGAATAGGTGAGTGGTATACTCGAATGGAGAACATAGTCGGAGAGCCTTCAGGAATCAGAGATTAAAGTATTGGTATTTTCTTCTCTAGTGAAAAAAATATGAATTCCATAATGTATCGCTGATTTTAAGGCGTAACAATACTTTAAGCTTTAGGATTGGAGAAGGAAAAATAGAAACTACAGGAAATAAAATCTCTTTAACTGTGACATGATGTTTGGTTTGGTCACTGTTATTCCTATAAAGTTGGTTCGTTAAATTCTTTCATATTCAGAAAGAATCAGTGATTGATTGTTACTTCTCTGTTTCTATTGAATAAACTCTCATGTTTATGCAAGAACACAACTCTTGGGTTCTGATTGGTGATTAATGCTTGGGAATTTTGTGTTAGGATTTTTATGACCAAAATGCTTTGAAAAGCTGATGTGTCAAGAGACACCAACTCTCTAAATATATATAGTTATTTACTTAGATAATGTTATAGTATATATTATATTTTAAATATGAACCTGAACCAAATAGAATCAAACAGTATTGTAAATTAACCCCAAATAAAACATATTTTCTAAATCCAAAAAAGTTTAATTTAACCAAACCAAAATTGTTGTAAAAAAAATTGATTTTTTTTTGGTCAACAAAAAGAGTTGATTTAAATAATTATTTTTATATAAATTAATTCTAAATAAAGATGATGTTACAAGTTTATAAAAACTTTTAAATAGATGAGCTTTAGAGGTTTCACATGCCTAATGGCTCATTTTATTAGTAAAAGTACAATTATTATGTTTTTTTCCCTTTGTTCCGACATAATTGGTAGATTGTTTAATCTAATTATTAGAAACATATTTATTAGTTGTTTGAAAATTTTGAAAAGCAGACATGGCTGTTTAGAGTTTCAATGTCAAATGTCAAATGTCAAAATCTATCAACCTTCACAAAATTCGTTAATCTTTAGAAGTAGATTATAATTTTCTCTTATAACAACAATATTTTTGTTATTATAAATATATATTTGGGTGTGTCATTATCAAAATTATAGATTATAAATGCTTTAACTCTACTCCACCGCAACCAAATCGAGTCTATTTTGCTTGTTTAGAGTTTCACAATCAATCTTCGAAATTCGTTAGAGAATCGGTTAATGTTCTAGTTACAAGACAAATCCTGCTTACCACACACATTCTATTAACGTTTTTTGTTGTTTCTTTGTTTTGTTCTGTCATTTTCAGGAATCTTAATTATTATTACTTCAACTCTACTCCACCACAACCAAATCAAGTCTTGTCTCAATGACCTAATTTCCTTAACAACTTTATCCTCTCAGTAACAACTCCATCTCCCAAAAATTTAAAGTCCCTTAACAATGCCTATAAATTCTTGTTCATTCTCAATCATATAACACAACCCAACAAATTCATTCAAATTACATTCCTTTTCATCAACAAAGATTGATAAAAATGAATACACATATGCTCAATCTCCTTCTCATTGTCATCTTAGTAATTTCTTTCGATGTTGAAGCACTTAGTCCTCACTACTACGACCACACATGTCCACAAGCTGACCACATTGTCACCAATGTAGTCAAAAAAGCTATGTTGAATGACAAAACTGTCCCTGCTGCTCTCTTGAGAATGCATTTCCATGACTGCTTCGTTAGAGTACTAACTACTTACACACCACATTGTTCTCATCTTTCAATCTAATATGTGCATATACTCTTATATAACGTTGTTTCTTTATAGGGATGTGATGGGTCAGTTCTCTTAGACTCTATTGGAAACAACAAAGCAGAGAAAGATGGACCTCCTAACATCTCACTTCATGCATTTTATGTCATTGACAATGCTAAGAAGGCATTAGAAGAGCAATGTCCCGGTATCGTCTCTTGTGCTGATATTGTTTCACTCGCTGCAAGAGATGCAGTCAGTCTTGTAAGTCTCTCGCCATCGATCATATTTTCATTGTCAATTAGCTTTGAGTTGAAAGTCTGTGATTCTTAATATCAATAATGGTTTTATTTGACGATTCTAATGGTCCATGTAATAATGTTACTATAGTCAGGAGGGCCTACATGGGAAGTACCTAAAGGACGAAAAGATGGGAGAGTATCAAAGGCAATAGAAACAAGACAATTACCAGCTCCTACTTTCAACATCTCTCAATTGCGTCAAAGTTTTGGCCAAAGAGGCCTCTCTATGCATGATCTTGTTGCTCTCTCTGGTATTCACTCTCTCACATTCACTAAGTATATTAACCAAAATAAATACTAGAACGAAAATGCTTTGGACAGAGGTAGTAATTTATCCGAGTTCAAACTTCCCTCAAAACTGAATCACACCGTATGTGACACATAGTTTTCGTGTGGTTCCCTCTAACCATCAGGTGTAGATGGTTTGGAATAGAGATAATATTCTATCTGAGCTCGAACCACCCGAACAATATAAAAAACTATTAAAGATGTAGCATAGATATATGACATGGCAATTTACTTACAGTGGTGAAAATTCTTGAATGTTCAATGAAATTGCAGGAGGTCATACACTTGGATTTGCTCATTGCTCATCATTCGCGAACAGGATCACACCAAAGAAGGTTGACCCAACACTAAACCCATCATTTGCAGCCAGTTTGAAGAGGGTATGCCCAGCCCATAACACGGTTAAAAACGCTGGATCGGCTATGGATCAAACCGTGGCGACATTCGACAATAACTACTACAAAATGCTTATGAAAGGCAAGTCACTCTTCTCATCAGACCAATCGCTACTCGCATTGCCCTCTACTAAGAAACTCGTGGCCAAGTACGCGACTAGCAAAGACAAGTTTGAGAGAGCTTTTGTGAAATCCATGATCAAGATGAGTCTTATTAGTGGGAATGGTAATGAGGTCAGACTTAATTGCAGGAAAGTTCGCTAGAATCTAAATCTACGCTTCCAAAAGCAAGTTACTACGTACGTATATGTCTTTCTTTTCCTCTCCTCACATTGTTACTTTTGAATTAGCCTTTCTAAAGACTAAGGCTTAGTTTATCTTGATTGTTTTTCTCTCGTGTGTGTGCTTCTCCTGAAGTTATTTATATGTAATAAATATATCTATTTTTTTTCCTCAAGAATCTATTTAAATTTTGTCTGTTCAACAATTTGTATTTCAATCAAATCTTCAAACAGGTAAGAGTGGTACAATTAATGTAGTGCTAGGAAATACGAAGATAACATAAGCTAAAGCTTGACAATACAGATTGTTCCATAAGAACAGCTGATGCACATGGTGGAAACTCTCTTCCATCTAATCACATTATTGATAAAATTGTTAGATTATAAACTTCCAATTCAAAACCATTTGACAATGAGTGGAGACACTCATTCATATATTAGAGTACAATTCATTTTCTTTTCAATGTAAGATATTTTTTACATGTTCACTCGAGATATAAGTGGATGTTAGTCTAAACCCACAATCTCGAAAATATAACTAGACGTGTAGACATATATTGGATACAACACAACTAGACGTGTTAGTGTATGTTGGATTAACCTTAACTATGATATCATATTAGATTATGGACCGATATTTTATAAAAACTTCTTCGACTTATCTTACTAACCTAAAAATATATATTTCACAGCAATTGAAAGATTTTATAATTTATTTAATACATTATTTTACAACCACTGAAAGCCAACAAAAGTGTATTTCATTTGTGCGGTTGTCAACAAAAGATAATACAAAATATATTGTTTCTTTTACTGAATAAATTGTTACATTCTTTTCTCTTTGCTTTAAAAATTGATGGGTTTTGACTTCTCCTTCGCCTCTAGTCTTACAACATGATCACTATTAGTCTCCAACTAAAGTGCTTTTAGCAAATAAAAAAGAAGATACTTTTAGTCTAAATGTAAAGTTAAGCAACAAATACTGCAATTCCAGTTCATTGGTTACAGAAAAGCAATTCAACGACCTTAGCTTTGAAATTCCAATTTACCGGCCCAAAACACTAATGGCCATACAACCGCAAATATTCTATGTAATTGGTTCTATTATATAACATGTATCCTTACATAAATCAGTGACACATTCTTAAATCCATTAATAAATAAAGAAGTTGAATTTTCAATTTTTTGTAGTTTTTTTTGGATGGACAAGACTGCTGATAATAATCGGTATTTCTAAACTCTGAATTTTTAAAAGCTGAAAATATTTGAAAAAATAATTTCTAATTTTCTTAAGAAAGGGCTATATATATACACAATCATCAACAATTAACTAAATTTAAAATATATCAATCATAGTTCAACTAAAAACAATTATTTTTCCGGTAACTCAGTTTGGCGGTTAGACTAACAAAACTCTATCAAAATATAAATAAACACATATGTTAATTTTTTTTGGGTATATAACTTTAATTTTACATTAGTACGGGTATGGTTGAAGAATCCTATAATACATGAACAAATTTTAATAGAAATGAATAGTTTGAATATATTTTAACTAAAATTAATTGCCGATGACAGGTGGCCAGTAGTAGTAGTCATTTCACAAATCCTCAGACAGTAGGGTTCGATTTCTCTCTAATGCAAGAGGAAGGAAAAAAAATTAAAAATATGAGATTTGGCTATAGATCGGGTCTTGTCACCAATTATAAAAGTGAAGTTGACAAAAAAAAACAAAATTGATCTACTTCGGGTACAAAAAACCGTTTTCTCATTTCACCTCCACTTCTTACTGTAAACATCTTGTTATACTCTTGAATAATTATTTTTTATATTGTTTATCCTCTCAAGTGATTGAAGAAATCAAATAAAGTAAATTCTTATTTCCACAAAAAGAAATTCTGTGAAACTATCCTGGAAAACATCTTTGTACTATTATAAATACTAGACAAAGATTCTCATGTAAAAAATAAACAAATATATAGAAAGGTAGAAACCACAGAAGTTTTCGAAGACTTTTGAGTTCTTAAATCAGCAGCATGACCACAAGACTTGGTCAGAAAAAAAGTGGTTGTCGTAATACTAGGTCTATGGAGAGAGATTCTCAATGTATTCCGCCAAATATTCAAGTAAATATTGAGAGAAAAATATGAGATATAGTGTCAAAAGAAAGAGAGTGAATCTTAATTTTTACTTTGTAAAAAAAAAAAAAACTGAAAAAGAGAATTTTTTTTTGGTATTTGTTGGAAGTTGTAAAGGAATGAAGAGAATGGTTATAATAGTTAGATCAGAAATTATAATTTTTTTGTGGTTATCCAATACAAATTCTCTAATAATTTAAGTTGTTGTTCAATAAACTAGTAAAAGAGATTCGATATATTAATTGTATTATATGTTAGTGGAAGCCATATCAAATCGTTTTCATGGTTTGAAAATGATTCAATGAGCTGATTTAAATATAGAAAGGCCAACTATGATAATAAAGAGAAACTGATTGAACGAAAATAATAATAATTGATCTATTTATTAGTAAGAATATGAAAAAAGCTTGTACAATTGTGTACATTTATCGTGATTCATTTACAAATAAAATTTTCTAATTTTGATTATTAAAAGAAATTTATTTTTTAAATTTACGTTTATTTACAATGAATTTTTTTCAACCGTTATATCAACAAGGATACATAGTCCGAAATTCTTCCTTAACCCTAAATAATATTATGTAAGACTCTCGTAAATGGACAATTAATCATTTATCCACCATTCGAGTTAATTTTTTTCAGTATTCACCATTACAGTTATTTTTTGTGTTTATTTATTTTTTCTAATAACATCAATTTCTATTATCATAAATTTTAATTTAAGAAACAAACAATGGTTAGTACATTTAAGAGGAAACTAAAGTATTTCAAGTTGAAAGAAATCAAAGTAGTAGATTTTCAAAAATGGTAAAAGAAAATATATTTGCTCCTCATGTGGTGTGTGTTCTAAGAATACATATGTCTACTCTTCTTAAAGAATTCTAAAACGAATGTTTAGAGTAAACAAAGAAACAAATTAAATGGAAAATTGATGATTATATATAAATATATTTCGTCATTTCGTGACAACATTCTCAACTATGTTGGATTTATTTTTGATGTCTATAAAATATCGATTAGTTCTGCAAAGAGTTGCGGGGTACGTTGGAACCAATGTACAGAATTGAAGATGTTTCAACCGGAAGTTCTTTATGAATAATATAATTATTATAAAATTTCTGATTCTACTCATCCACAAATATTTTTGTTTGTAATATTTTTAGCTATATTTATCTCAATATTATTTCTCTGAAAATCATGTATTTGTCATAATTCTTCTTCACTTCAACTTTTATTTATATTTTCTTCGATATTTTTCGAATGTCATGTAAAATAATTATAATTAAGGTGATATACTAAAATAATCTAAAATTTGGTCATGATAATTTATTAAAATAGCCTAATAGTTTGAAAATTATTCAAATACCCTAATATAGTCCAATATTATTTTGCTCTTTTCATTGTGAACAAAAACATATGTATGAATCTGCCATTATTAAATAATTTCACGTCAGCAGATTCGTTTTATATTAGATGTGTAAGATATTGAAATACACTATTAGCCAGATGTGAGATGAGATCTTCATCACTTACATATAGTTTGTTTCTTTGTGTTCTTTTTACTTTCCTATAATTTTTTCCACTATATTTTCTAATAAGATTTTTAAAAAGATAACAAAAATAATAAAAAATAACTTAAAAACAATGTTTATCTTTTATATTGTTATTTAGAAATTATTTTAATAGAAAATATGTAAACATGGATCCCACAACACTACTATATATAAGATCTAATGTAGTTCTAAGTTTATATATAATTTTTTTTTTTATCTCTAACATGTCCTTAAATTGTTTTTAAAATTTTGAAGGTTCCACTGTCCCAAATAAGTTCATACTTCATATACAATTCATTGTTATTATTTTAATTTTATATCAATAATTTTTTTATCAACAATTCAATTGACAATAACCGAATTATAACTCAAATTCTCTATATCCCAACTATTATATTACAAGACTACACAATTAATCTATTAGAATCAAATTCTATTTATTGTCCAATAAATCGGTAAGGAAAAATATTTTTTTATCAACTGGATCGATGTTCAAATTCAATTCATCCAAAAAATTCTTCTATTAATTTGTAGTATTATAGAGTCGAATTCTGGATAACTAAAATATTGACGAGAATATATAATCACCAGACTGAAAAATGCTCGATATATAGCTACTAATTTAAAAGATATTTATGAAGCTTCTCTTTTCTTCTTTTTTTCACTCTATTTATTAGACTTGTCTTTAATAATACTTTAACCTAAAATCTGATATTTGGCTCTACTGGGTCCGTTGAGTCTTCTCCTCTCTCCATATAAAGCCCTTCCTCTCTTTTCACGAAATTTTCACTACCAACAACAACACCTTCACACAAAGCAAGAATATTAACTTTTTTTCTTCTTCTTTTTTTAGCTTTTCACAAATCTTTAATTTAAAGTTATGAGGATGCACAACTCCATACGCATCTCACCAGTTTTAGTCCCTTCTCCACCACCAATCTCCGCCGTAGAATCCGGTGGCAAAACCACCATGTTCACCACCGTTTTAATGGCTCTCCTTCTCCCTTGTGTCGGCATGTGCATTGTCTTTCTCATCTATCTTTTCCTCTTATGGTGCTCAACACGTCGTCGTATTGAGCGTCTTAGGTTTGCTGAACCGGTTAAACCGGTTACAGGTAAAGGTCTTTCGATGTTAGAACTCGAGAAAATCCCAAAACTCACCGGAGAAGAGCTCGCTGTAGTGGCTAGATCAATGGAATGTGCAGTTTGTCTTGAAGATATAGAGAGTGGTCAATCAGCTCGTTTGGTTCCTAGTTGTAACCATGGTTTTCACCAAATATGTGCTGACACGTGGCTAGCTGATCACACAGTTTGTCCTGTTTGTCGTGGTGAGCTTGCTCCAAAGGTTCTTCAAGCTAATGATAATGAAAATTCATGTTGAAAAATCAGAAAAAACAATGTTGGAAATTATTCTTTTCTTCTTTATTACATTTCTCGATTAGTTTCTCTGTTTTTCCTTCTTTCTTGTTTTTTTGTTGCCTTTTGTGTTAAGCGTTACAGAGAGAAGAGGAAGTTTCTAGTTGCAAGCTGTACTTTGGTTGTATATGAAATTAATTTTAGAGTAAATTACAAGATTTCCAATTTTGTCACTATAATTATAAAATTTATTGGAGTAATGGTTAAATGTCATATTTGTTTTCGCGTCAAATTCGTGTATTCAACAATTTTGAGTAATGATAAAGGTATAGTTAAATTCCTCAGTTCAATTAAATATTTTTGATGTTATGATTACTTTTTCCCTAAATATAATGAGTATTTTGATATTAATTAACGGTTATAAGTACATTAAAAAAAAAACGTTTTGACAAATGTCAAAAGTATCAAAGATCTTAATTACAAAATGTAAATAAAGATATTTGCTACATACGATCCGCACAATTAAAAAAAAATTTCAGTCTCATGTTTTTGTCAACAACATATTGTATTTTTGATCTGTAGTAGTTTTACGATATCGAATTAAGTTGACAAAAACAATGTATTTACAACTTTAAACACAAAATCAAAAAGTAAATTATTTTCTAGGCATATAATTACTAGGGTCGATTTAAATGGTAAGAAAATTAACAGTCCAGCTGCTTTGATTCAAGCGTTCTAAATTAAACTTAAATTTAAGAGAAAAATAAATGTAACTGGATGCATTTACTCATCTAAGAAAAAATGTCACCACCAACTTTTCACAATCACCAACGAGAGGAAACTCATTTATTGGATTCAACAAATATCCAATTTATGAGAAAATCTAGTTTTTTCCACCAAATAAATTGGCAAATCCCAAATTATAATTGGTAAAAATATAGTTTAAAAGTTTACGATTTAATTGGTAAGCCAATAAGTGTTTGCATAAAATTTTATGACATAATAAAAAAGTTAGTAAGATTTGGAATTAATTTTAATTACTCAAAAGAAATTTATTTTAACTATTTTTGAAACTTGAGAGTTTTTTTTCCTTTCTCGTTTAAATGGTTTGTGTCAATATAATAAGTATCATAGACTTAACTTGGAACATATGTAATATTTGGAGAACAAGTTATGTACTTGTCAAGTACAATCATTGAGTTCCGACCAGATTTCTTTGTAATGTGTTAAATGGTCATTGGACCAATTAAAAAAATGTAGCATGATTAATTTTCTATGGGCGAAATCATTCCAATAGAAAATAGATTAAGTGAAAATATCTGCACCAGTCGAAACCGAAAATTAATGTCAGTCTTTAGGCAATATCTGTGGATTTAAAGTTTGTTGGCGTGAAGGAAGAGGAAAATATCTCTATTGGAAAGAAAGAAGAGTAAATCCATTTTTGTGGCTTGATAAATCAGGTGACAAAATTGTTACATTATAGTTCTTTTAAAATGTTACATCTTTATACCATTTTTAATTTTAATAAAAATTACAGAAATGACATAAAACGGAAGTGAAAGAAGTAGTAAATATAGAAAAGACGAGTGAACCGACAAACAAAATTAACACCGAGAAAACAGAGAAGAAAGTGGAAACAACAAGACAAAGAAAGTAAGAAAGCACCGACAGTAGAATCAGACGATACTTGCAAAAGATTGTCACGTGCGATTCATTCCGAGAGACAACCCCAAATAAAATTTAATTACGTAATTATGATCAAATTCACTCAAAATATTTTGTTTTTTAGAGTTCATAATTTTTTTTATACATATGTAGTTTTAAATTTTATTACACAAAATTACATAAATAAATTTTGATTCCTATAAAAATTACATAACTAATTGTTTAAGTACTTGAACATATACATTTTTCAAAAAATCCCCATTAATATCACTATGAAATCAATCCTTTTTAGTCATTTATAAACTATTTTTTTGTCAACTTTATTCATTCACGAACAATACAAGACTACATAACTAATATATTGTTCACAAAAACTTGATTAATTTCACTATGAAATCAATCACTTTTAGTCATCTATAAACTTTTTAATAACAAAACACTTGATTTTATATGAACATCAGAAAATCATCTTTAATCAATAACTGGATTGACAAAATTCAATCAATAGTCCAATTTCATCTAAAACCTTAAACAATATCACATGATAATTACACAATTCCTTAAAATTAAAATTTTTTGGTTGCATTTTAATTATTTCTTTTCATTTATAAACGTTTTAACGTTAATAAAACTCAAATTCTTATAAACTTCAAAAATTCAGTTTAGAGTTTTGGTTTAGAATTCCTACTTTATAAAAAGGTTACATAAGTAATATTTTGTTTAACAATGAGATTCATATAATTCAACTTCTAATTTCTAACAATATTACATTAATAATGTTTAGTTAAAGAAAATGTGTGATTAGGGAGAGATCAATCGCCAACTTGCAAATGAATGTGAAAGTGGTAGACATCTGTCTCTTAAATTAAACTTCATTTGAGTGCCTTTTTATCTCCAAAGAAAATAAAATAAAAAAACTTCATTTTTGGTATCATCACAATAACATTTGATATGGTTAGGCCTCGTTCGTACATTTCTTTAGCATAAAGCAAATATGTAGTGCTCCCAACATTATCCGCAATATCCTTTAAGGACCCTTATATATCTTTTGTTATAATCTTTATAAATTTATTTTATCTTAAAGTAAATACACAAAAGTGACATTGACATATAATCTTGGAATTTATAGTAGGAGTGAATTGTTCTATCCTTATCGACTTCAAATTTTGTTGAGTGGATGTTCTTATCTTATATACGAAAACAGGAAATGTGATTTGTTTTATGTTTTATATACGAGAACTTTTGCTATAATCTTGGAAAAATTGTGATTAAGTCGTAGCTATTTGGTATATTTTGTTCGTAGCTAGATTGTGATTATAAGAGAAATTGTTTTACTAAAATCATAGTATATTTTAATAAGGGGTTAAATTGAATTTTTTTTTTTAAAGTGATAATTTTTGCAATTCAACCCTATAAATAAAATAAATGCAAATGAATACCATCAACTCAAAAGTCAGTGCAATATAAACTAAGCGGAAACAAATAAAACTTATGAAATAGAGCTTGGGAAAAAAATAAAATAAGACAATCTAAAATAGGAAATAGTTCTCGCAGCTCCTGGTCTAGCTCTGCCCAGCAGAAGTTGGGAAAACGAACTCGAAAACGATTAGGGACCTGGACTGGTCCTGCTTCTATTGCCATGAGAGGCAAACGGCCACAAAAGCTAGCTCTTTGAATCCATAAGGTTGAGCTTTGGAAAGTGATCTCTATAATAGAGAAAGTCCGTTAGAAAATTTAGAAAAATTGTTATGAATCTCTCCATAAAGGAGGAACAATTACCGTATGTTGAATTGAATATAGTAATAAATAAGTTCATCTTCATGGTAGTGGTAAGTAAGACAGATTCATTAACATATTTCAGAAGCCCAATAAAAATAGGTTGACTGAATCTTTTTGAAGACATGATAAATATGGTCCAGCTTTACGTTCCAAGAATGGTCCAAAGATAGGATCCAATAACCAAAACATCTTCAGGCCCTTGCTTAAAGACAGTGGTCGATAGTCAAATTTAAACATTTTACTGATTGATATTAGATTGAAATCGTAAAGTTTACATAGTAAACCAATTTTTTTTTTTGATCAGGACATACTAAGCCAAATTAGTGTGGTCGTGAAGTGGCTTAACAAATTTTTTTAACTGCGTTAACACAAATTATTACCCTCGTTAAGTTATTAACACCAAATTTAGTAACCGAAATTAACATAATCAATAATTTATGTTAAGTCATAATCAATTTAACTTTAAAATGAACATTAAAATAAAAATGTTCAAAATGGCTACGTAAAAATTGAATATTTTTTCTAACTTTTCTGTAATACGAAGGTTAAAATGCTGTTTTTTTCTCATTTTAATATAGTTATTTACTTAAATAAATATCTTATCCTTGTATATAATAAACTAAATGTAGGTATATAGCCGTTGCAGATATTTTGACTCGAGTTATATATTGATCTATTCAAACAAATTCAAGAACTCATAAATCTAATAACTCCGTATTAGATCACTATAAAAAAAATTTATATGCGTATAGCTATATAAAGTCACTTATATATTATATGTTATTTACCATCATTATAACAAATGATATTATTATTGCATCTTTTACAATCGTACGAGACATCGTTTATAATATGATGAAAATAGTTTCATCAATTGCTTAAACTGACACTAAATATTTGAGTCACCATTTTCAGAGTCATTTTTATAAATAATATAAATAATAGTTGTATTAATTAAAACTGATGCCAACAAATAAAATAAATAATATTATGTGTCTAATTTCTGATAGTGGATATATGTGATTTTTCATATTTGTAGTTAAGTATATTAAAGCTAGAAAAAGTTCTCACTTTAATGTGGAATCCACAAATTTTTGTTTCTAATATAAATACAATATTGTTGCTCCTAAGATGTGATTCTTTGCCTTTGCTTATACTCCAACGAGAAGTAAAATCACAAAAAAAGCAATATCGAAAGCGAAATAAAAAGCCTAAAGAAGCAATTAACTCTTTACTCATTTCTCTCTATATGAATCCTTCTCATGCTTTTGTTATCTGTCAACACTTTGTTCTTCACTTGCTTATAGTAACTCTCTTAACTAACAATGGAGGAAACGACGACGTTTCAAGGCTTAGGACATCTCTTTGTGACCATCTTCATGTATTGCTTTTCAGCTTTTATCGTCGCTCCGGTCATTACGGATGTCAGCATGACGGCTCTATGCCCCGGAAAAGATGAATGTTCACTCGCCATTTACCTCTCCGGCTTTCAACAAGCTGTAAGTAACCTTTTTTCATAGAGAACTTTGTCCCTATCTGGTTATCGAATCAACAGAATACATGAAATCCGACTATACATATTAAACTTATAATTTTATACAGCCATGATCTTATACATAATTTAGCTACAAGCAAGTGGGCATTTAGTTTGATCAGAGTTCTCAAGTTTGGTGGTTTTCATACTCAACAAAATAGACCTATTAAAACCAAAACAAAACATAATTGACCTAGTTTTAATCAAAGTAAAGTTCGGTTCAATTTTTGAAATTGTCTTTAATCAAACGGTTGAGTGGTAGAGTTTGATTATGCATAAGACATTATCGATTCAAATTTGTTGAAAAACAAGATTTAGTTTTAATTAAGTTTATAGATTTTCTAGATTTTTTTTATCAATATTGGATTACAACTGACCGACCATTGATCAAGTTCTACATATTTAAATATTGATTTCTGTTTATTTAAACTAAAAATATTAGTTTTTCTTTTAATGAAATATAAATATTTTCTGTATGTATAATTTTTAAAATATATATATATATATATTGTAAATATTAGATCACGGGTGTGGGATCATTGATGGTGATGCCATTAGTGGGAAGCTTGTCCGACAAGCATGGAAGAAAACGTTTGCTTACTCTTCCGATGGCACTCAACATTCTTCCTCTCGGTATGTTTTTTTCTTCATTGGTCCCACATTCTTTTTTGACTGGCTTGAACTTAACTTATAATATGTCTTCCTTGGAAGCAAAAGCATCATATAAATATCTCAATCAAATATACGAAAATTACTTTACCAAATAACATCAATGATTTGTCTGATTTATTATTATGCTGAAGGAGATATATTAAATAATTTCAGCGACATTAGCCTATAGTAGAGGAACGACCATCTTCTACATCTACTATGTACTCAAGACTTTCACTTCCATAGTTTGTGAAGGAAGTGTTCTTTGTCTTGCCCTTGCTTACGTGGTATATGCCTTTCTTTATTTTTCTTTTCTCGTCAATAGTTTTCATTACGTTATAAATAAATAATTCAACAATTATTAGAATGTGATAAATTAAAAATTGTGATCATTCTAATATAAATATGTTTAATTGGGCATTTAGGCTGACAATGTATCAGAAGAGCGGCGAACTTCTGCATTCGCAATATTGACTGGAATTGCATCTTGTGCATTCGTTTGTGCCACTTTTTGTGCCCGATTTTTATCTATTGCACTCACTTTTCAGGTCTCTCTATATATATATATGAGTATATAAATATTTGGTAATGAATTCTTTTTTTTTCAGTTATAATAATCCTCAATTCTTTTGCTTGTTAGGTTGCGACAACAATGGCAATTTTATCAATAGTTTACATGAGTTTTTTCTTACCAAATTCGATCCAAGACCGCAGTTTAGATGCTTCTGTTTTTTCAAAGGAGAAATTGAGTATTGCTTTACTTGAAGATTGTCCTCGACATAGAAATGGAATATCCAAAGCAATTCGTTCAGTACGTGAAATGACTTCTCTAATAAAAAACAGGTTTGTTTAGTGAAAATGTTCATAATTTTTTTTTATCTTAATTAGTTTGAAGATAACATTCACATGAATTCTTACTTAATTAGGTTTAATTTTTCAGCGTTCCACTTTTTCAAGTTGCAATGGTATCATTTTTCAGTAGTCTTGGTGAGGCTGGTCTACATTCTTCATCTATGGTAGGCTTTGATTTATGTAGCATCCTTTTTTGGCCAATCTCTCAAAATCTATTTCAGAAAATTAAACCTTTGTGTTTAAATGATTGTGTCATGCAGTACTTTCTAAAGGCAAAGTTCCACTTTAACAAGGATCAATTTGCAGATTTGATGATCATAGTTGGCACAGCAGGGTCAATTTCACAGGTCGATGATACCTAATATATCTATTTTTATAGCAACAAATGGATCTTTGAATTTCTTTTTGTTCCTTATCATTTTGTTTATGTTGTTTAACTTACAAAACATAGTTATTTCACAGTTGCTCTTCATGCCCATATTAGTTTCTGCCTTAAAGGAGGAAAGATTGCTCTCAATTGGTCTTTTCTTTGGTTGTGCCCATGTAAGTAGCTTCTCAAAAGTGATTTACAAGAAAAAAATGGTGGTTTCTAAGTAATTGATTCTTAAAAATATTACAGTTTATAAAAATAACACTTTCAAATCTAGTTCTTATAATTTGACAGATTGAGAATTTTTTCTCATAGTTTTTCAATCTCTAATTGTGCAGATGTTCCTTCTTTGTATGGCATGGTCTTCGTGGGTACTAATTCTAACTTTTCAATAAAATGCTTTTCACTATTCTTTGTTTTTTTTCAACAACAATTATATTAGAAAGAAGATGAATTCTCAATGGTTACAATGACTATTATTTTATTTTATTTTGTCAATATTGGGTCACAACTGGCCGGCCTATTAGCCAAGTTCCTATATTTCTAAAGGCTACTTGCCAATGGCTATTATTTGTTTAGATAATTCATTCTTTTGTTATATCATTTGGTATCCATTAGTGGATTCTCAATAGATTGTGAGATTAGTTGTTGTCTAAACTATTTGAAAACTCACAGGTTCCATATATGGCAGCTATGTTTGCATTTTTCTCAATATTTCCACAGTCATGTGTAAGTAGAAATATTAGATATTCAAACTTATAATTTAATTACATATTGAAATTTATTATGGTTAATTCACTATTTCAACTTTACAGATGCGGAGTATTGTCTCTAAACAAGTAACATCGTATGAACAGGTAACTAATGGTCTACTAATTCAATGCTTGGTAGATATTTACATCAAATTGGAAACTTATTATTGCATTTTGGTGATATTAGATAGGACTTTGGAGTCAAAATTACATAAATACTGATTCAAAATAATAATGAATTCAGGGAAAGGCTCAAGGAATTATTTCAAGCATATGTTCATTTGCAAACGTTATTTCTCCGCTGGTGTTTTCACCTCTCACAGGTTTCACTATTTACAGAAACTCTTTGTTTTTAACCTATTTATAGAAACTTATGAAATAGTAATGAAACAACACTAACACAAGTTATTTTTGTTTCTTCTTCTAGATTGGTTTCTTTCTGAAAGAGCCCCATTTGATTTCCCTGGATTTAGTATCATGTGTGCAGGATTTACTATGGTAAATATATACTTTACCTTTTCCTTTTTTTCATTAAAATTCACAAAATTTAATTTATATAAAGCAATGAACATTTTCATTTTAGTTTTATACTCCTTTTATTTCAAAAACAATATTCTTTTTGTTACTATATACAGAAAGCTTGAGACTTATATAAAATCTAATGAAAAATCACAAAACTAGTATTTTTATAGACCATATTAAAGGGTTATCAATCTAGAATCCTAGAAAAAGTTCCAAAATAGCCAAAATCACACAAAACGTTATTTAAATCGCAATTAAAGACAAAAACACAAAATTAAAATGTTGTGTAGTTTTAAATTGAAGTTATAAACTTTTCCATGGCTGAAGACATGTAGTCTAGTGGTAGTGGTCATTTTAAATTTTTTTAGGCACCAAGTTTGATCATCCCCGATAAAAAAAAAAGAAAAATGGAATTTTAGGATATAAACTATGGCTATAGATCGGATATTGTTGATCCAATTATAAAAATAAGGTTGACAAAAAAAACTTTTTTATGGAGTTTTAAATTTACGATAAAAAAAATTGAGTGGTTTCTTAAAGAATTGGTTTTGACTATTTTTGAAATTTGCTGTGGAATTATATATTGATAAATTATATAAATCTTTATCGATAAAATAATTTGCTGGTTTGGATATGTTTACAATATATATAATATGGGTTAATATATTTGTTTTTGTAGACAATAGCCTTCATCCAAAGCCTGATGATCAGAGTAACAACTCCAACGTCAGAAATGGGATTTGCATAGTTGCAACAAATAGGACATGTTCTAGATACTTTAGTGGTCTATGCTCTTAGCATTCCAAACCGGATTATATTTCAGAAGTCGGTAATAGCTTGTATAGGCTTCAACATTACATTATTGTAGAATTTGTTGCTTCTAGATTATAATATATGTGGATGTATTTAAACATAATAGAATTATGTCCATATCTGTAGTCTTCTCTACTAGAATTAAACTCCACGAATATGGCGTAACCCCGCATCATTTTGGAGGATTTTGATTATAAGTAGGAAAAAACCCGAAAGGTAGGTAGCTCGAACCCCTAAACTAGATTTACACAT
The DNA here is from genome assembly GCA_963920545.1 of Lepidium didymum. Taxonomy (NCBI): domain Eukaryota; kingdom Viridiplantae; phylum Streptophyta; class Magnoliopsida; order Brassicales; family Brassicaceae; genus Lepidium; species Lepidium didymum. Next base: position 2,118,616 of record OY986981.1, on the reverse strand, counting down.
TTAATTTTGCATACTATAAAAGTGTAAATTAAGATCCCTCTGAACCCTAGAATAAAAATGTTTAATCTCGAGTTATTGGCCTATAAACATTAGCTGTCTTCCTAAACAAGACAAACTAAGCTAAGATTTCCAAGAGTAAGTTTCATTATCGTATAGCCAAACCTCAAAAGAAACTACAGCTCAAATCTTAGTAGATATCAATCGATCTCTAGCTGAAGACAGTATCTTAATCACTCCAACACACTGTTTGACGCATCATTAAAATCCTAGACTCCAAATCAGAATAACAATTAAGTAGTCTCAGATCCAAATCTACACTCCCTAAATTTGAGAAACATGAAGTTATTTGACCAATTTATTTGCAATAGGAAGTGTCATACTTGATGTTATTCATGCTAAGATAAACAAGCTATATACAGATACATCACAGAGATAATCACATAAATGTACAAAAGGTATTTAGTAACTTGTACAAACCTCTTACAACGAGAAGAGGTCTTTGTCATTATCATCATCATCATCATCCATATCTAAAAGATTCCACTTTGCATCTCTGTAGTTGAAGCTAGAGCTCACATAATACTTAACCTCATGAAACAAGTTGAGATTATCCACTAGCTTATGAAACACATTGCATCCACAACACTGCGTTTACAAAACAATGATTATTAATATTATTGTCTTAGGTGGGTTTTGTTTCTTCTGATAAACAAAGCTAAAGTTCTGTTTTTTTAACCTGCACGAAGACTGTCCCGTCAGTGTAAGCATGAGGATTAATCGCTCGTGTTGTTCTCTGGCCACAAATATTGCAAGTGAACGCGACACGCATACGCCTACGAGGCGATTTAGTGAATAGTGACCAAGGAAATGTTGAAACCGTTTCTTCATCGGACTTAACCGGAAGAGACGGTCCTTCCATACCGGAACCGGTTGTCCAGCCTTTAATCGAAGCTGCACTCAACACCAATCCCATAGCCTCATCCTAAAATCGAGAGTTCGATTTCGTTAATTTCACGAATTTTGCAAAAATCTGTAAAATTCATTTCGAATTCCAAAAGAAATCGATGATAGAGATCGAACAAAGGAAAGAGAGATATTTACATTCGAGAGAGTTCGATTTTGAAATAGAGGCACGATGCTTGATGAGTTTGATTCCAATTGTGGATCATAATCTTTATCATCCTCTGAATCAAACAAAGAACAGGAAAATTTTGAGATATGATTGAAAACACAACAAAATTGAGATGATCGGAAAAAAATGGAAATAGCAAATTCCATTATAAGTTTACTCTTCGAAAGGCGGACGATTCTCAGTGAAGACGAGTCTGTTCTCTTCTTTGGAGAGAAAATGGAGAGTGGTGAAGACGAGGAGGCGATTATGGTTGCTGCAGAGCTTAGGGCGGTAGTTTCCATGGCTGATCTCGAGCTTATAGATTTGATATTTTTGCTGTTTTTTTGTTTTTTCCTCTTCTCGTCACAATTTCCTCATATATTTTGTTCATTTTGTCGTTTCTTATTGTCACGTGAAAACGGACTCAAGCCCATGGGCCAGAACCAGATTTGATTAAAGAAGCCAGGCCAGATATGATTAAAGAGGCCAGGCCCAGATATATATTATTTTTAGAAGAGTCCACATTTAGGCGGCCTATATTCGCGGCTGCGTCATTTCAGGTATTAAAACGCCGTCGTTGCATCTTCCTCTAGATTCTTCTTTTCATTTTCGCCTAAGTCCCGACAATCGTCGTTGTTCTTCTCTTTAACGCTAGAACTGCTGATTAAATAAAAACAAAAAACCAAACAAATCAAGCTCTTTAAATTTTGATCTTATTCGTTCCCGAGGATCTTTAATTCTCTATTTGGCTCCATCATTTCCGGGAAAATTTTCAATTTTAATTTCCTCAAACGGCAAATAGGTTGGTTCTTCGTTGTTTTCGTAAAGTTTGATTTTTTTTTTTTGTTTTTGTTTTTTATACTGCTTCTTCGTCTTCTCCAGATTTGATCCTTGTTCGTAAATATACGCTCTAATCTCGTTTTTTTATTTTTCGATTTGGAAACTAGTTATTTGTGGGTTTTCGTGTCTTGTTCTTTCGCTTTAGACGGTAAAATGTTAGTTTCTTAGCACCAGGACTTGCATTTAGGTCTAGGTCGGTTGTATGTGTGAAATTGTTGATTTCCTTATTATCAATTTCTGGAAATGTGTGGGGTCACGATACTAATCCTAGAAATATTGTAGTTGATTTGATGAAAGATGAATTGGCTACGAACTTTATGATTCTCAAATTTCCAAGGTTACAGAAACTGTAGGGTTCATGGAAGATCAAGCCATAAATCAGTGCTCTAGTAGTAACAATGCATCAGAAAAGTCTCCAGAATCAACTCTTGAGCTTAACGTCAAGACGCTAGACTCACAGACGTACACTTTCCAAGTGAACGAGGATGTGAGAAATTATCTTGTCTACATCTTATGATCATGTTTGATTAGTATTCACCTTCATAATATGTTAGGATTAGTATGCTTATATATGAGATTGGGGTTGACATATTTTCAGGAAACAGTTTCTTATTTCAAGGAGAAGATAGCTAGTGAGATAGGGGTGCCAGCTGGACAGCAGAGGCTCATTTTCCGAGGAAGGGTTTTGAAGGATGATCATCCTCTCTCGGAGTATCGTATCCTAGGGCTAGATAGTTATTGACTTCTAGATTTTATGTTATAGTTTAGCTGTTGCATTATGCTGTGTCCTGTGTACATATGCATACTATCCAAACTGTGGGAAGTTTTGGATCGATTGATTAAGTGCATCTCTGCTATAAAACGTACCCCTTGGCGATTTTGTCTAGGCACTAGAAAGGCTGCTCAATTTATTGATAAATATTGGAAGTATTAGCTTTGCACTTGCATACATACTGATGATTTTGTATAGTTAGACGTGTAATAGTGAGCTCATGGAAATTTCTCTGAACTAACTGTGAATCTTACACTAGAGGGAGCTTTAATCCTTAAAAAAATATTTATGTATGTCCCTTTGCTAACCTTAGCTTTAGTTTCCATCTGTCTGTTACTTCCATCGTTTGCTTACTTCAGTATAGTTAGTAACTTAACATCTTCTTAGATTTGGAAAATGGGCATACTTTACACTTGGTTGTGAGGCAGCCTGCAGAATCAGCGCCTTCTTCTGGTACACCTTCAGAAGGGCCAACTGCAAATGAGGGTAATTGAGTTCTTCATATCCCCTTGTTTGGTATGAGTTTTGAAGGAACCATTAACACAATCAAATATCTACTATGTAGAAAAAATAATAATTGTAAGGTATTATTTATGTCAGCAGGTAACGTTACAAATGGTGGACCATCTCGAGGTCGAGGACACATCTCCCACAGTGTAGTTCTTGGGTCATTTAATGTTGGTGATCAGACTGAAGGCATTGTTCCGGATCTAAGCCGGGTAACCCTTTAAGGATTTGTGATATTAGGTGTTTTTGGGGAGTCTATTGTTTGTCGTATGACGGTTTAATTGGGCTTCAGAGCAATGCGAAATATAAATTTAGAGAAAGGTGTGGCTGAATGGATTTTACTTTTTTTGTTACTTAGGTCATTGGCGCAGTTCTAAATTCTTTTGGAGTTGGTGGGCAGCAGCCTACAAATAACAGTACTAATGGCACACAGTCTTCTATGCCCGTAAGTTGCTTTACTTCAGCCACTTTTTTGAATTTTGTTCTTATTAGTCTGTGATTTTGTTCCAATTGCTGCAGTAATTTATGTGGGAAGACTTCTGTAAAGTTTAGTTACATTAGTGATTGTTGAGAATCAGATATTATTACCTTTGTATGTTTTATGTTTCAGTAGATTCAGTTGATATTCTCATCCACTGTTGTGTGTTTCTAAATTGAAAGTTATATACAATTTTCTTCCCTAGTCGAATTTGTCTGGTCCCGCTCCACCTGGAAATGCATCTGATGGAACGCCTGGCATCGGTGGTCAAAGCCAAGCAGCAGGTCATTCACAACCTGGGCAAGCATTTCCTGGTGCACCATTTCAAATATCAATGCCACACGTAGTTCAGATTCCAATTACAGCTGCTACAACAATTCCTATTCCTTCATTTCAAACGGTAAATTTTAGTCACATAGTCTTTTGAGCTTGAATCTAGATTGTTATACTCTTGTTATTTTGTAATTTAAACTTTTTAACTTTGCAGCCTATCCCAGATTCATTAGACACTCTATTGGAGTTCATTAATCGGATGGAGCAGGCATTATCACAAAATGGTATTGATCTAAGTTTAATTGTCCTGTTGGGTAGAGAACACATCAGCAATCTAAGCACATCAAAGTTTAATTGGATGTTCCTCCAGGCTATCAACCAGATACCTCTTCAGCTACATCTGGAGGCCAGCCAAGGGAAGAATTGCCTAGAAATAGACGAGGTCTATCAACGCCTGAAGCACTCTCTGTTGTCCTGAGGAATGCACAGAGTTTAATGAGTGGCCTAGCTGTCTCTTCTTTATCGGTAAACACCTCCATCAGTCTGCATCTCAATCAACTCCAGTTTTTCTCAGTAGATTATGTACTATTTGTTTGGGATTTGATTCTCGAGAAAGTGCTAAGTATATGCTTCGCATTGACATTTAATTATGTGCTGTTTGTAAATTGCAACAACATTGTTGTAGCATATTGCAGGACGTTTGGAGCAGGATGGTTCCTCTTCCGACCCTGCTCTCAGGGCACAAATTCAGGCAGAGGCAGTACAAGTAGGTCTTGCAATGCAACATTTAGGGGCCCTGCTACTGGAGCTTGGGCGGACAATCCTGACATTGAGAATGGCACAGTGTCCGGTATGTTTTAAGTCTTTTTTCTTTTGTGACTGGTTCTCTTTTTCAATAAGTGTGTCTCACAACCATTATGTTTCACAGGAATTAGCCTTTGTGAATGCTGGGCCTGCTGTTTATATATCTCCTTCAGGACCGAATCCTATTATGGTTCAGGTAAGTCTTTGGCTCGTCTACTTTCTAAATTAACTTCTCCTTTTGCGTAATCTTCTACTGTTTTTTGCAGCCTTTTCCCCATCAAACCAGCTCACTCTTTGCTGGTTCGGCTGGCTCATCAAATCTAGTAAATGGACCAGTTGGTCTAGGAACTGGCCAGAGGCATATTAACATTCACATACATGCTGGTGGGTCAAGTTCACTTTTTCCACTGGACCTTACCTGCACAAATTGGTTCCCATTAATATTCTTTCTTTATTACCAGGCACATCAGCTTCACCTATGATGTCATCAGTTGGAAACCAACGAAGCAATGGGGAAGGAGGGCAAGGAGACCATGACAGCAATACAAGTTCAGTTCTGCCACTCCCAGTGAGAAACATCATTGCTACTGCGGTTCCGTCACGCTCTATAGGTGGAAATGCATCTACTGGGGTTCAACCTGCTGGGGATGTTTCAGTTTCCGAAATTAATTCAAGGATTAGAGATTTGGTAAATAATATGCATGGAAGAAATCAGATTCCGTCTGGTAGGTTTCCTGCTAACTTAATTTTTACATTGTGGTTGAAATGTTTTTAAGCTCTTCTTTGCATATCAATTAGGAACAGAAACTCCTGAGCGGGATACATCTACGAGCCCTGGTGTTTCCAGTGTTATGCCTGAGCAGCCTACGAGCATTGCAGCTACATGCACACCTGAGTTGTCAAGTGACTCGCTGCATGGCTTAACATCTGAGAGGAGTAACTCGGTGGTATGTCTTCTCTGTAATGTCATGATTTTTTATTTTTTGTTCTCTAGGTTTGGGCCCTTCACTAATCTATGGTTTTCCAACCAGTGTCAAAGTGGCAAAGAACTTGGTAAAGGTTTAGGGCAACCAGCCCGTGCAAAAGATATCTCTTGTACTATAGGAAAATCCTCAGTGCCTTCTGGAGAATCCACTAGCAATGGGGAAGATGGTAACAGTGATACGAAAGAAACCAAGATGGCTACTCCAGAGGTAGCTACAGCTACACCACTTGGATTGGGCCTTGGGGGTTTGGACCGTAAGGTAAAATACTGTCACTTTTCGTTGCAAAGCATTTGTGCAAGAATGTTGTGGTGTATGGTTCCAAATGCTTATATGTATTCCTTTGATGTAGAAACGAAGCAAGCAGCCAAAGGCATTAGGTAAGAATGCGGATAGTGGGACTTCTGCTGCACTTGAAGGTGTACAGCAGAGCAGTGGGACCAATGGCCAGCAGCTTTTGCAATCTCTATTTTCTGGTAGTTCTCGTTCAGATGAGACTGGTTTGAGACGTGGGCAAGGTTCAGATGATCGAGTAGATATCTCCAATGCAATGTCTCAGGTCCTGGAGAGCCCTATGTTGGATGGATTACTAGCAGGGGTTTCTCGACAAGCAGGTGCTGATTCACCAAATATGCTCAGAAATATGCTGCAGCAGTTCACACAGAACCCACAGATCATGAACACAGTCCAACAAATTGCTCAGCAGGTGGATGGGCAAGAGATAGAGAATATGATGTCGGGTGGAGCTCAAGGCCAGGGTGGTGGCTTTGATCTCTCTAGAATGATGCAACAGATGATGCCGCTAGTCTCACGTGCTTTTACCCAAGGAGGACCAACATCTGAACCTCCAACACAACAGCCTGATGACCATCAACCTCTTCAGGTACACATCTAGGGGTGAATTCAGTTTACTTTTGGTTTTGTTGTCTTCATAGACCTTTTTCTTTTATTACATAAAAAATTAAAAAATAGTTACTAAAGAGAAGCCTAATATGCTTTAAATCTACCTAGTATGTGTTTTTTGGTTGAGGTTCTGTTTGGGTAAGTCAAAGACATAGATTTCTTCGAAGGTAGTTAAGTTTTAGTTTGGTTAGGAGTATGTTGTCTTATTGGGATCTCGAGTAGTGAATGACATCTTTTTGGTATCAAAATAGGTAAATGTTCAATCCATGGCTCGAATGATCGAGCAGTCTGATCCACCAAGAGATGTCTTCCGTGCGATGGTCGAGAATGCTGCGGTAAGCCAAGAAGACCTAGTGAACGAGCTTTGCTCTGATGAAGTTCTGTCTCACGTAAGCATCAAAGAGACTATTTTGCTTATTAAGCCTTAATAAAAGAGGATTGCCCAGAGCTAAAGTTCTCCTTTTTTATACTTGTACTTTGTGGATTGCAGGAATATGCAGAATTGCTCAGGCGTGATATCGAAGACCGACTACAAGATGATCAAAGTCCATAATACACATTGGTTACACAAGAGTGAGATCAGATGTTTGAATTGACTTTCTTTACTTGTTGAGATCCCCCACATAGTCACATTGTATCCAGAATTAGGATTTGGGATGGTCTACTCTGCTGAACATAAGCAACGGTAATTAATCTGGTCTCTGAAGGGCTGATTCAATTTGATATTTTTTTTATCTTCAACCACTTCAGTAATTCAGTTACTCAAAACTCTCCACACTCAATTATAGATAACCAACCAAAATTAATGAGTTTAGTGACTACTTTACGAAAAGCAATTTGGAACCTTAACCTTGTTTGAATTATAATAAATTATTGATTCTGGAATAGTGGCTTCCCGGGTGTTGTCATTTAAGACTAAAATAATATTTATGTGTATCAAAATAGGATCTTTGCAAAAGTGAGATGCATTACTTTTTCATTTTAACCAAAATTAGAGAAACTTTCTTACTTTTCCTCCCAATTTTGTGGAGATTTTCTTTCCATTTAAGGAAAGTTATTTCAAAAGCAAAATATGATTCAATGTTCATTTCTTCAACCAGTTCATTGTATTTCCCTATTATAAAATTTGGAATTTAGGAAAAATATTTTTTTTGTCAAATGGTCGTCTCACACGCTAATTGGATTTTATATAATCATGTTTGTCTCATGTAATATTGTTAGATGTTTGTTATTGTTTATAAATTTAACATTGTCGAAAAATTAGAACTTAAAAGTTCAATTATAAATTGTATTTTATTCAATAGAATTGTTGACAACAAAAAAATAATGGTAACACTTTCACACCTTCAAAATCAAAATTTCGAGTTTCCCAATCTGACTTGAATTCTGACTAAACTACGAAAGATATTCTATATTTTTTATAATTTTTTTCTCGAATTATTAGATCCTAAACCAACCAGAAAAAAATCCAAAAGTAGACATCTAAAACAAACCAAACTGAATATCTGAAGTCTATAAGTTGTTATGAACCTGACGCAAACATTAAACAAGAAGCACATGCATCAATAAATTGGAACTGTTTCGATTTTTGGGTTCCAACTTCCAACCAGTCACTCGTCTCTTCTTTCTCCGGTGATCTCAAAGATCGAACAACCAGCAGTATCTGCTTTGTTGCCTAATTTTAGGTATCTTCTTTCTTTTAGCCTTTTCTTTCTCTTTTTCTTAGTCATGCTTCTCTTGTTGTTGTTTGTAACGTATACAAGACTTGGTTTTTTTAAATGGGTATTTCGATGATTTGTGCTTTTCTTGTGAAAATTCTGGGTTTGCGTTCTTATTCCCAGTTAGCGGATTTAATAGAAGTGTTTTGGAACCTAACTCTTACTGTGAGATACATGAAAAATCCCATTCATTGTCCTCTTATCGTAGTGATGTAATTGATTCCAGTTCCAGCAATGAAGTCTTTTACTTTCGAATTCAAATTGGTTCACTCCTGCTCGAGATTGTGCAAAATTGTTGTACTCTTCTGTGTAATGGAAGAGTGAAAACATGATAAATGTTTCTGCAATTTTCACATTTCGAAAACTTGTTTAGTAGAGTCTTATATAACATTTTCTCTACCAAACTACTTCCCATTCTATTCAAAGATAAGTAAAAAATTATAGATCAGTTGTCTCTTGTTTCGATTATTCCTTCTTTGGAACAAATTTTGTTTTAACATATCAGTGAATATGTTTTAGGTAACACAGTAAAGCCTTAGTAGATGGTGAGGAGGTGTTTGCAGGCCATGGCTGTGATGATTGTGGTGGTGCTGTTGACAGTGGTACTGTGTTTAGCTGAAGGCTATCCGGACGCAGATTTGGTGGTTAGGCTGCCGGGACAACCAAAAGTTTCATTTAGACAGTATGCAGGGTATGTTGATATCGATTTGAAAGTAGGTCGGAGTCTGTTCTACTACTACGTGGAGGCTGAGAAACTACCTGACACTAAACCCTTAACCTTGTGGCTCAATGGAGGTTCATTTTTGGTTGCTCATTTTAAGCTACTTATTCCTCACAACTAGTTTGGCATTTAGTTATAAAAGTTTTGTGAACAACATATGAAGTTGAGGTTCGTATTGCAGGTCCAGGTTGTTCTTCAATTGGTGGAGGAGCTTTCACTGAGTTGGGTCCATTTTACCCTACAGGCGATGGCCGTAGCCTCCGCATTAACTCCATGTCTTGGAACAAAGGTCTTGTTTTGATAATTTTATTTAAAGAGCAAAGAACTATGATTCTACATCTGATTATATTGTCTCTTATTGTAATAATGTGTAGCCTCAAACTTGCTCTTTGTGGAGTCACCTGCTGGAGTAGGATGGTCTTACTCTAACCGAAGTTCTGATTACAACACTGGAGACAAATCTGCTGGTAAGCTATTGAATCACCTTTTCAGATGATTTTACTCTCACTATATTAAAGCCTGGTCTTGAGATATGTTTTGTATTTGAACAGCCAGTGATATGCTCGTGTTCTTGTTGCGATGGTTCGACAAGTTCCCAAAGTTGAAGTCTCGAAGCCTTTTTCTCACTGGTGAAAGCTATGCAGGTGTGTCTTCGATATGGATGAATTCTATGTCATGATGGCCTTTAAAAATCAGTATTCTCATTTATATTTTTTTGCAGGACATTACATACCTCAGTTGGCTGATGCGATTCTCAGCTACAATTCACGCTCAAGTGGGTTCAAATTCAACATCAAAGGCATTGCAGTAAGCAAAAGAACCTCTCTTTTTGACATTCCATCAACTCATTTGGTTCTCTTCTTAATCGGATCTATGTTTTTTTCTTTCTGATCAGATCGGTAATCCACTTCTGAAGCTTGACAGGGACGCCCCAGCTGTATATGAGTACTTCTGGTCGCATGGAATGATCTCTGATGAATTGGGACTTACAATAATGAAACAATGTGACTTTGAAGATTACACATTTCCCAACCCTCATAATGTAAGTACGGATTGTCAAGATGCCATGAAAAAAGCTGAAAACATCGTCAGTGAATACGTTAACGAGTATGATGTTCTCCTTGACTTATGCTACCCATCTATCGTCGAGCAAGAGCTGAGGCTCAAGCAAATGGTTAGCACTTTACCATCTTTTGTTACACCAAATCAAAACTTTTGTTAAATAGTCTGTTAAATTTTGAATGGTATCAGGCTACTAAGATAAGCATGGGAGTTGATGTTTGTATGAGCTATGAAAGAAGGTTCTATCTTAATCTCCCAGAGGTACAAATAGCTCTTCACGCGAATCGCACTCACTTGCCTTACGCATGGTCTATGTGTAGCCCGTAATATACTTCCCCCTCTTTCAGTTTCACTCATCAATAAAATGAAGAAACTGTTTATAACAGGAGTTTATTTAACTCGAGACTGATCTGATTGCTATTGACTGTTCACTTTGCTTGTCACAGCCAGTTAAACTACTCGGAAGTTGACGGAAACATCAATATGCTTCCAATTCTTAAGAGGATCATACAGAACAAAACTCCTGTTTGGATTTTCAGGTAATAATTCTATTGATTATTCCTTATCGTCTTACTGTTTTCGCAGCTAAATAACTACCTTTCCGAAACTACAGTGGAGATCAAGATTCAGTGGTTCCACTTCTGGGTTCGAGAACTCTCGTACGAGAACTTGCTCAAGATCTCAACTTCCAGACCACAGTTCCATACGGAGTTTGGTTCTACAAAAACCAGGTACTTGCCTAAACCATTATACAACACTAAAATCTGCAGAAGCCAATTTTGCTTCTTGCACCCAAAATGTACTCAACTGATTGCATACTTGTGGATGTTTGGATTGTGACTAGGTTGGAGGCTGGTTCACCGAGTATGGCAATTTACTTACCTTTGCAACAGTGAGAGGAGCGGCTCATATGGTGCCATATGCACAGCCCTCAAGAGCTCTGCATCTTTTCAGTACCTTTGTGCGTGGCCAGAGGTTGCCCAACAAAATGGAAATCTCTGCTCAAGACTGAAAGAGAAGATCGAGCTCACTCTGAGAGTATCTAACCTTAGATAGAAACATATGGGTCTTATGATGTAAACCTTACTTTATCAGTACTTGCAATCGTTGAAATTAAAACAAAAGAAGGCACTTGGGTTTGCAGGTTGCTTTGCAGGTTTGGCCTACTTAGTTGGATCATCACCGAATCAATCTCCTTGTCATCGACTCCTGTCTAAACAACATTCTACTTCAGTCTGAGTAGCGGTATGAGAGGCACCGGCATTGGGGACCATAGGTGTGCAATAGCAAGTACCTCGAACTTTGAGTCGAACTTTAAGCAATTTGTGTTTACAACCGAGAGCTCAGACCATCACAGTGGCTTCTTACCAATGAAACATGCATCAAATTTAGGAACATTGAAAGCATTTCTCTTTACAATATCGTTAACTTGAAGGCGAACTATTGTGATTTGAAAACCAAAAGATCTGGTTGATGATATCTTTTTCCAAATGCTATACTATATAAAACAGAATAACAATAGAGTAGAACGTTATGCATATTATATACGAACATAATAGCATATGATAACATATGAATTTCAAAAGTAATTTTTGTTTGTTTGAAAAAATCAAATCCTTGGAAATATAATTTAGATTAAATTTGATTTTCTATCCAAAAAAGTGTAAATAAAACAGATTGGCTCAGCACCCTAACAAGTTTTTAAATTGTGGTTTATGCCATAATTTTCAGATCTTATGGTTTATGCCACTTCTCACTCAACAAAAAGACAACTCCAGCCCTTGTAAAAACAATTAGCATTATCTTCAATTATGAATTGTGACTAAAGAATAAAAGGTTTTTGTGAACATAAAGATAAATGGAGTTTTCAATTTCAGATCTTAATTTCTTCGTTCTTGTAGCAAAAGACGACGACGAAGATCATTTTTCTCATCGCCTAGATCTTTTGTTGTTTCAGGAAGAGTCCATGATTTTGAATTTGACAATAGCTCTTATGGTAACACAGTTGTTTATTCAGGTACATCTTTGTTTCTCAGATCTTATTTCAAAAGTTTTATCTTTTTTTAATATTAATTGACAAAGTTTTAATCTTTTAGTTACAAACTAAGAAATGTTTTGGTATTGTGGAAAACAGAGGAGACACACCAAAGCTAAAGAGAAGAAAAATAATATATCTTCATCTGTCAAAACTATGAGAAGAAATGAAAAGAGAAGCTCTTCTTCTTCTCCAAATAGATCTCGTGACTATGATTAATGCTCTTTCTTCATCTAAAGAAATATCTTAGTTTGAATTTGAAGCTAAGCAAAAAGATGAAATTGGTATGAGAACAAATTAAATTAAAAAAAAAGAGAGAAAAATTTAGAGATTTGATTGCAGAGATTTTGACAGTGATGGTTAGAAAATGGAAAACTCGTCGGTGATTATGGTCTATATCTATGTCCATACGTGTATGTTTATGTCTGTATGTCCATGCGTGTATGTCCATGTCTGTATGTATATGTTTATATTTTTGTGTTTGCGTCAGACATATTTATATGTCCCATGTCTATATTGTTATTACTCATATCTCATTAAATATATGGTCAGCCTCTTTTGGGAATCTTCTAAGTTCGAACGTGTTTAGAAAAGACAATTTTCCCTAAAAACAATGCGTGAAAATGTGGTGCCTATATGTGTATATTCATGTCTACATATGTATGTCCATGTCTTTATATCGATGTTCATGTCTTTATGTCTATATCCATGTTCATATGTCTATGTTCATGTCTATATGTGTATGTCCATTGTTGAATCTTCGCAAGAATAATAAACATACTCTGGGATGATATATATGATATGGGGACAAACATATAGTCCTGGATATATAGACGCTCATATCACTCAAAACATGGATATGCTATAAATAAACATAACAAGGACATGAATATATAGAGATAAATTTACTGGTACAGACATGTCTGACAAAAACATAGATAAATAGACCCACATACATAAATATACATGGACATACATGTATCGACATGGACATATACATGTATGCAAAAATGAACATAATATGTCACCATGTCACTATGTCTACGCCAATGAATTGAAAAATGTATCAAATCGTGATTGTAAATGCATGTTTCCTGTTTCTCTTGCTTAGTTGTTGAAGAAAACAGCTTGGATGCACTCAACGACATTCTAAAATACGACGGAAACATCACACTCCCAGATAACGACGGATCCACCACTTTGCACAGAGTAATCTTAGAAGGAAACATGGAGATTGTAAAATGCCTCTTGCTTTATCCATTCCCAAATTAGATTTCAGTTATTTCAAAAACCAAGTTTCGCATCTCTGCTTTTGAAAAAAAAACTTCATTCTTGTGATGCCTCTCCTCCATCACCTAATTAATCAATTAAAACAAAACAATTCATTACTGTTTGTATATTATCATAATCATCCATATACACTCTATAATAAATGAAACCATAATCTATACAATGTCAAACCATAAACGATGTTTGTTAATTGTAAACGTGAAAGCCAAAAAGAAATAGACTCAACAGAGATTCTCGTTTGGTGTGATTGATTTCTCCAATAAAGATTCTCCTTGTGTTGCCATTTTTTAAGAGAAATAGAGAGAATTGCAGAGGTTTAATGGTGAAAGAGATATGTGTAATGACTAAAATGAAGTGAAAAATGTGCACAGTTTCAGAGCCAATTTCGTCAATGTTCCATGCCACATAAGCCATAGAAAGTGGCATAAACCACACAAAAAAAAATCAGTGGCATAAACCGCAATTTATAACTTAATCATGGCATTCATGACAATTTTTCCTAAATAAAATTGAAGGAAAAAAAACTAAAAATAAAAATGAATAAGTTGGATTTGAAAAAGGGTACAATTCTATAAAAAGAATATCCGTTATTTACTAATCCATAGCTACTTAGGTAATTTTAAGCCAAAATATGGTTATTGGTGCTAATTACTCTTAAGAAAATCATGATTAAGAAGATAAGTAGAAAAAATTATAAAAATCTCCAAGTACATCTTATCTGTTTTGTTATGTATATAGAAAGGAAATTTGCAAATGCACCAAATGGAGATAAACACAAATACAGATATATTAAATAGTAAAAACGACAAAAAAAATACAAATAATTAGAAATAGTTTAATACACAGAGAGCTAATAAAAGGAAGCCTTAGCAAACTGTGACTCTCACAATACAACAGAGAAATGGAAAACGGAAAATCTTCTCACGACAACAACAAGTCTTCATGTAAACCAATCCGTTGCAAAGGTTAGTGAAGAGTAAAGCTTCTGCAAAATTCGTTGACTAACACTAACGGCGTTGACTTGATGTTTCTATGAGCAGCGGCGGTTAGTAGGAAGGCCGGAGAGCCGTTGGTGATGGAAGAAATCATGGTGTCGCCGCCTCAGCCTTATGAAGTTCGGATCCGAATCATCTGCACCGCTCTTTGTCACAGTGACATCACTTTCTGGAAACTCCAAGTACGTTTCTTCTTCTTTGTTTTAGACATTTACAAAAATAATTTTAAATTTATTTATTTATCAGAAAAATTATTTCTTTATCCAAAATAAAAATAAATTCGTGTTTTCTTATAATGATTTTTAAAATTTTTATTTTTAAAATACGGTTTCGGTTTAATACTATTTTTACTAAATTGAATATTAGTTACGTTAACTCAGCTACTGATTTAGATGATCCAATTGGTGATTTAGCATCAAAAATTTACTTTTTCTCTTCCGAACATAAAACAAAATTCTAAAATTTTTTGGATTATAGATTGAGTTTTGTCATAAAACGACTTAAAGAGTAGTGTCGGGATGACAAAAAAGTTACAAAATATTAACTTATGATTAATTTTTTAATATATACGCAAGTTCCTGTATTAAAAATGTTTATTAAATAGCTAATTATATTCCGATGTTCTTGGTAAAAGCAATGAACATAATATTTCAGTGTCCAATATTGACAGGCAACGTTGTTTGTTTTTTTGTCAATAACTGAGACGACTTAATGTCTTAATCTCTTTAACAAAGAAGACTATTTTATTAAATTGATATTAAATGGAATTTACATTTTAATATTGCGTGGTTGTTGATACTGAATTGTCAGATTTACAAAGGTTTTTTTGTCATGATTACGCAGGTTCCTCCAGCTTGCTTTCCAAGGATTCTAGGCCACGAGGCAATTGGGTTGGTAGTCTCTTGTATTTTGTCTCAACCTCCAAAGAAAATTATTTAAAACTATTTGCATGATAATTGATTCGTTCTAACAAATTGGTAATTTAGTGGTCTATTTCATTTTCCTTTTAAAATGCTATTTTTTCTTCACAGTTTGTGTTCTTCCATTACGATTTTAAATTTTGGGCAAAGAGATTTGACATATTTAGTTTTTCCATTTCAAACATGACGAGAGAGATTGGAACAAATATGGCTTCGTTGGACTTTTCAAGTGGCCTAACATGATAACATGATGAGACTTTCATTGAATAAGATTGGATGTATTGTGACATCCATTATTGTTGGTCAATTAGCACAAAGATTAATATTTTATGAAAGAATATAGGGATTTTTCATTTGTGTCATCTTATAGTCTGACAAGTTTAATAAAATGAGAAGGAAATAAATTACCCTATTTCCTCTTCATATATACATTTAACAAACGATTTTCTCTCCAAAAAAATATTTTAAAAAAAGTATTTAGAATATGTTAACGTTATTTATTCAAAAAAAATATTTAGAATATTTTTGGACTGATTTTTTTGTCTTCTCATTTCATATTTACTTGATAGGTTCTAAATTATTTGATATTAAGTAATAAAAATTTTAATATTTTTTACCCGTTTAGTTTTTATTAATTATTAATGTAAAGAAAAAAAATATTAAGAAGATTTGTTTCCTTTTATACTTTTGTGCTCAAAAATATAATTGAAATATATATATATATATATATATATATAGATGATATAGTTTATAATCGTAATGATTTGTTTGGTCATGGTAAGGCAAAAATAATGAGATGTTATATTCTTGTATGGACAGTAGTTTCAACAAAGCCATTTTTTTTAATGTTATCAATTACATAAACAAAACCCAATATATAATTAAATTTAGTTATGTATAGTTAAATCGACTAGGTGAAATCGAACTCCAAACATAAAAATTACGAATATATATAGTTAATGAATATATATAGTTAATGATTTGATCAAAACCAATTCTTTTGAGATAATATTAGTAAGCTAGTTGGCCAAACCTTCCTATTGGGCCAACTATATACACACACATGCCTATTATTAGCTCTTCTTTGACCAACATTTTATTTTTAACCAAGTTTTATAAGTGGAAAACATCAATGCTTTTGGTTTTAGACTGTTGTTAGGTTACTTCTAAGAGTTTATCTTTGGAAATTTTATTTAGTAAGTAAGATCCACGTAAACTTTATTCATCAATTTGTTTTAAATACACAAGTTCTAAGTAAAAATGCCTAAATCAATCATTTTTGTTTATTAAAGAAACATAAATAATTTAAATGTAACAGAGTAGTGGAAAGTGTGGGAGAAAACGTGAAGGAAGTGGTAGAAGGAGACACTGTTTTACCAACATTCATGCCAGACTGTGGCGATTGTGTTGACTGCAAATCTCCAAAAAGCAATTTATGTAGCAAATTTCCTTTCAAAGTATCGCCATGGATGCCAAGATATGAAAACTCGAGCAGATTCACTGACCTCAATGGCAACACTCTCTTTCATTTCTTAAACGTCTCAAGCTTCAGTGAATACACTGTCCTTGATGTTGCTCATGTTGTCAAGATCGATTCTTCAGTCCCTCCTAGTCGTGCTTGTCTTCTCAGCTGTGGAGTTTCCACCGGTAAATGACTAAACACTGCAAGAAATATGATTTTGTTTTGGAAAGTTTGATAAATCTTTTAATTCTTATGAGTTATTACATTACATTTTTATTTAGGTTTTGGTGCTGCTTGGGAGACTGCCAAAGTTGAAAAAGGATCAACTGTTGTGATTTTTGGACTTGGTTCTATTGGATTAGCGGTAATGTTTCAATTAACTTCTAGTAATGAGTATTTAGTAACTAGCTTTGCCAATACGGTCGTGGTCAAGTGGTAGAGTGAAAAGAACTTAGAATAACATTTATTGAGTTTGAACCTCCTTCACTATATTGTGTGCAATGTTTAAGGGATTTCACTTCATTCTTCTAGAACACTGGTATAACCGAATTTAGGGCAATACGTTACCTGAATTCGAACCACCCAAATTATCAAAAAGAAAAACAGACTGTGTTTGAGAATGAGTTGATGAATTGGGTTAGGTTTTGTACGTTTGTAGGTTGCAGAAGGTGCAAGACTTTGTGGTGCCTCTAGAATCATTGGTGTGGATATAAACCCTGACAAATTCCAAGTTGGTTAGTAATATCTTCAATCAATAATTGTATTGCTTAAAACTTTAAACCTTGTATATATAATGGACTATAAAATTGCTCTTGAACATTTTTCCGCAGGCCAAAAATTTGGAGTTACCGAGTTTGTAAACTCTATGACAATTGGAAAGAAGCGTATTAGCGAGGTAATGACACATTAAAGATACATTCAATCTTTTATAAATAAACAATATGGGAACAGTAATTTTTAAAAATTTATAGAATGAATTATTTATTGCTCGAAATCTTCTCAATCTGGTGGTTAAATGTCTCAGTTAATAATTCATGTATATAGAGCTCAACTCTACCTCACTATATGTAATTGTTAATAGAGGATTTTAGGAATGAGTTTGAGTCATGAATTAGACCTTGTCAATCTAATTGTTCACAAAAGGATTATTTATCGATATAATACATAATTTAATACATCATATATATGTTCAGGTGCTCAATGAAATGACTGATGGGGGAGCTGACTATTGTTTCGAGTGTGTTGGAAATAGTACTTTGGTTCAAGAAGCTTATGCTTGCTGCAGACAGGTATTGTCACATTGATCTTGACCTAAAACCAAAAAACATAATTAAAATTTAGAAACTCATCAAATAAGTGGAAATTTTTAATCTTTTGTGTGTATATAATCAATTGTTTAGGGATGGGGAAAGACAATAACATTAGGAGTGGACAAGCCAGGTTCACAGATATGTTTAAACTCATTTGATATTCTTCACCACGGCAAGATTCTAATGGGTTCATTGTTTGGAGGTTTAAAAGCTAAAACACACATTCCAATTCTTCTCAATCGTTACTTGAGCAATGAGCTTGAGTTGGATAAGTTTGTGACGCATGAAATGAAATTTGAGAACATCAACGACGCATTTCAACTACTCCTTGAAGGGAATTGCATTAGGTGTGTCTTGTGGATGGGCTAAGTGTATTTGACTTCTTTCATTTTCTTGTCTCAATTTTTGTATTGTTACATGTTTGACTATGTCTCATAGTTTGTAATCAAAACAAGCAATGTTCAAACAACAACCAAAATAAAGATTCAATGATTTGTATTGAATATAACAAACCAATATGTGGTTGAGTGAGTCTATTTCAAGTAGTCGCGTTTGGTCCATGTGATACTGTATTATTGTTATATGTTTGAGAGATTAATTATGGATTGAGTCTTGTCGATCTAACTGTTATTGTTTTTTTTTTTGTCACATACTTTTGATTCATTAGATTAAGATCAGAATTACAAAGGTAATTATGACTAATGCCTACTGCCAACAAATACAGTACAAAACCTAATTCAGAAAGAGCATAAAATAAAGTAAAAGAAAATTTTAGGTGGAGTATTTTTATGTTCTTTTTCTTTTCAATAATTTGATCGACAAGTCCAATTCATAGTATAGAACTCACACTCTAAAAAATTTTAGAGCTGAATTATCCTAATCACCGACTGAGAAAAATTTGTGAATAATCTTATCCGTTGCTTTGAAATCAAAAATAGGTGTTGATATTTTTAAGAATAACCATAAGGAGGGAAACAAGATGTTCTTGTGTACCACAATACTAAAGCCCAACATAAATAAAGCCCAACATTAAATAAAGCCCAACCTTAAATAAAGCCCAATAAGGAGTTTTCTTAAAAATTTAGATTCTTGCGTATCCGCTAGTCTACGACTGGATATGTGATAATACACGTAGACGAACCTCAAGCAGTCAATCACTCCAAGCTTATATGTCTTCTCCTTAATCCTCCTCAAAAAATCCCAATTTGAAGAGAATCAAAACCTCTTCAATTCAAAGCTCCTCACTTTCTACCTCTTTCTTCTGCT
The DNA here is from genome assembly GCA_963920545.1 of Lepidium didymum. Taxonomy (NCBI): domain Eukaryota; kingdom Viridiplantae; phylum Streptophyta; class Magnoliopsida; order Brassicales; family Brassicaceae; genus Lepidium; species Lepidium didymum. The sequence goes on along the minus strand of OY986981.1, from coordinate 2,099,166 downwards.
GATCGGTTCCAAAATTCGAATTTTGATTCTACTCATCCCAGTTTTACAGAAGAGCTTCAATGGCGACCACATCTTCAAACCCATTACTACTTTCTTCGAATTTCCTCGGTTCCCAAATTATGATTTCAGCTCCAACTCCAAAAACCACAAAGGTTCTTCCTTTCTCTGTCATTTCTCGAAAGAGATACCAAATTTCACAATCGGAAAAACTCAAGAAATCATTACCGTCACAAGCTGCTTTAGCCGCTCTGTTGTTTTCATCGGTCTCTTCGCCACAGGCACTAGCACTTAACGAGCCGACACCGCCTCCTGCACCGACCATCACTGTCGAAGCTCAAGCAACAAATCCGACTCTGTCGTTTGGTCAGAACGTACTTCAGACTGCACCGACTCCACAGGCTCAATCAGACCTTCCAGATGGAACACAATGGCGATACAGCGAGTTCTTAAATGCAGTGAAGAAAGGTAAAGTTGAGAGAGTGAAATTCAGCAAAGATGGTTCTGTCCTTCAGCTTACCGCCGCGGATAACCGACGCGCCTCCGTCATTGTTCCTAATGATCCTGACTTGATCGATATCTTGGCGATGAACGGGGTTGATATCTCGGTTTCGGAAGGAGAATCCGGAAACGGGTTGTTCGATTTCATCGGTAACTTGCTTTTTCCGTTGTTAGCTTTTGGAGGATTGTTTTACCTCTTCCGTGGAGGTCAAGGTGGTGCAGGTGGTCCTGGAGGTCTCGGAGGTCCTATGGATTTTGGAAGGTCGAAATCTAAATTTCAGGAAGTACCAGAAACTGGGGTAACATTTGGAGATGTTGCAGGAGCTGATCAAGCTAAGCTTGAGTTACAAGAAGTTGTTGATTTCTTGAAGAATCCAGATAAGTACACAGCTTTAGGTGCTAAGATTCCTAAAGGTTGTTTGTTAGTTGGTCCACCAGGTACGGGTAAGACGCTTTTGGCTAGAGCTGTTGCTGGAGAAGCTGGAGTGCCTTTCTTTTCGTGTGCTGCTTCAGAGTTTGTTGAACTTTTTGTTGGTGTTGGTGCCTCTAGGGTTCGAGATTTGTTTGAGAAGGCAAAATCGAAAGCTCCTTGCATTGTGTTTATAGATGAGATTGATGCTGTGGGTAGGCAAAGAGGAGCAGGTATGGGAGGTGGTAATGACGAGAGAGAACAAACCATTAATCAGCTTTTGACAGAGATGGATGGTTTTTCTGGTAATTCCGGTGTCATTGTGTTGGCTGCAACCAATAGACCGGATGTGCTTGATTCAGCATTGCTACGACCCGGTAGATTTGACCGGCAAGTAACAGTGGATAGGCCTGATGTAGCTGGCAGAGTCAAGATTCTTCAGGTTTTTACTTGTTTTCATGTTTGGTTGAGTTGAAACAATGGAGAAATGTTGATGAATAATGTTGTGGTTGGTTTATTTTCCAGGTGCATTCTAGAGGGAAGGCTATTGGGAAGGATGTGGATTATGAAAAGGTTGCAAGGAGAACTCCTGGTTTCACAGGTGCAGATTTGCAGAATCTGATGAATGAAGCTGCTATTCTTGCCGCTAGACGTGAGCTTAAGGAAATAAGCAAAGACGAAATATCCGATGCTCTTGAGAGGATCATTGCTGGACCTGAGAAGAAGAATGCAGTTGTCTCTGAGGAGAAGAAAAGACTCGTTGCTTATCATGGTTAGATTCTACTGATGCAAGGATCTTTTTTTTCTTCTTCTTTTATCTGCATTGACCACTCACTATTCAATAAAACTGGAAATTTGCAGAGGCGGGTCATGCTTTAGTAGGTGCACTTATGCCAGAGTATGATCCAGTAGCAAAGATATCGATTATTCCTCGTGGTCAAGCTGGTGGACTCACTTTTTTTGCACCAAGCGAAGAGAGACTTGAGTCTGGATTGTACAGCAGAAGCTACCTTGAGAATCAAATGGCTGTTGCACTTGGTGGAAGGTTTGTTTACAATCGAAAAGTATTGAAGAGAGACTGAGTCTGGATCCAGTCATCTACATGCTAAACTATCTTAATTATGTTTTATTCTCTGTGGTAGGGTTGCTGAAGAGGTGATCTTTGGTGACGAAAATGTGACAACTGGAGCATCAAATGACTTCATGCAGGTCTCGCGAGTGGCTCGCCAAATGGTTGAGAGGTTCGGGTTCAGCAAGAAGATTGGGCAAGTTGCAGTTGGTGGTGGAGGAGGAAACCCTTTCTTGGGTCAACAAGTAAGATAAATAAACCCTTGGTTTTTTGGTTCGGTTCGGTAAATTTTGGGTGATGTTTCAAGCATTGAGAACATTGTTATTCTTTGCAGATGTCATCGCAGAAGGACTACTCAATGGCAACAGCAGACATAGTTGATGCAGAGGTAAGAGAGCTGGTGGAGAATGCATATGCAAGAGCCAAGGAAATCATAACAAGTCAAATTGATATTCTTCACAAGTTAGCAAACCTCTTGATTGAGAAAGAAACTGTGGATGGAGAAGAGTTCATGAGCCTTTTCATTGATGGACAAGCTGAATTGTATGTTTCTTAAATCAACAAAATTGGCTTTGTAATACATTATTACTCATTAGCTAAAATCTAAATACATACTGTATGTTAATATACAATTGACATGTTCAAAGACTGGTTTTTGTTTAGCATACTCATAATTTCTTCCTCTTTGTTGGGAACATCATTCAAATCTAATAGAGTAGCAAGACATTGGATGATATATCATCTGGTCATCAAAAGCTTTAAATTAAAACTTCATAAAAGAAGAGCAAATAGCAGTCATGGCAAGAATGCAAAACCATAAAAGAAAACATCATCCAAAAGCAAAAAAGAATAAAAATTAAAGCTCACACATCAGTAGCCAAGTGATTTATTTGACAACCTGCAACCATAGATTGTCCAATTCCATTTGATCACTCACTATGCTTGCCAGTGATGTCCTCCAAGATTCTATCTACCTGCAAATAGCTGTCCCAATGCATGTGCTAGTTTTATTCGGCAAATCTCAACGTATTCTTCACTAAAACGATCTCCACCAAACCGTGAAATCCGGCTTCTAGAGCCTCTAATTTGAGAAAATCGAGTATCTATGGGGAAGTTTCGTCTTTCTAGGAAGAAGGGTAGTCTTTTGTTCATCCAAACCAGAGCATATGCATTCTTCCAGTTAACCTCGCCTGTCAATGTCCTATCATAACGATGTAAGCATTCTTCCACATATTTTTGTTTCCACAAATCATTATTTGATGCCAACTTGCGCATTTCTTTACAAACACAAGCCATCTTTCCAATACTCACACCAGGAAGTGACTCTAATATCTTCTGCTTTAGCTCTGTTGGTAAGCTCATCAAACATGGTGGAGATTCTAAGCCAGTTTTCTCGCAGAGATCAATCAACAATGGGAGAACAAGATTATCTTTTACCATTCTCCATAGGACATACACATCGCGGTAGAAGATCGATGAGACTTGTTCCTCAAATTTCAAAAAAGCCCTAACCAGGCGGATAACACTCAAAAATCTACATTTGTCGAGATAAGTCTTGTGCACTGTCTCACTATATCCATCCAGATTTCCATTCACTGCAACCACACAACCTAAATTCCGAAATATCACAGTAACATAGTCGAATTTCTTGTTCTCCTTACGGGAAATCTTAATCAGCTCAAATAGGGTATATTTTAGGGAAATCGAAGGTAACTCCTTCGAAAACCTAAACTTGTCAGGACAAGAACCTAACAACACGAATCCAGATTCTAACATAATGGCATGAACTGATAAAGCCAAGGTAGTCAGATCACTACTATCACCAGATTTCTCACGCAATACCTTTTGCAAAAAGAACGGTGCGCTTAACCTTTTGCTTCTACCGGCATCGCGCTTCTCCTCCATATCCATCGGCTCTGGACAGTCCACGCCCGAATTGTCCCCAATGGATCCGTTGAATCTTTTGTTTGGAAAACCTGGCATCTATCTGTGATTTATTTGGAGACAGGAAAGAGTTTTAGAGAAGATATATATAGGTAAGGAGTAGAAAGAGAGACGAGATAATGTCGTGAAACAGAATAGTTATCAAGAAAGAAAGGTTCGATACCTTGGTTACTAAGCTAACAAGAGAGAGCAAGAGCAAACTCAGACTTTTAAAACCGAAGAGACTGAATCAATAATCGAATGTATAAGGAAAGTCGGCTAACATATGCCTTTTATAATAAAAAGAAAAAGAAAAAAAAAAAAGTAAACCCTAATAAAACCTAATATGATAAGGCAATCTAACCCAATCTTACCAACCACGTAATCATCTCTCTTGTTTGTTATGCTTATTTACCGGCTAAGAATATACTTTATATTTGGATGTCAAAAGTCAATAATTAAAAGGATTCTCAAATCCAATGATCCACAATTTTGCAGTATTTTTATATATTTTAAAATATCAAGTGTTTATAATTTTATTATATAAACTTGGATTTCAAAATAAACATGTGTGATGCACGGTCCATATCTAGTGGGAGAAAAAAAAGATTAGAGATGATAAATGAGGGGAAGAAAAAATAGAGAAAAAATTGCATAGATTAACAAAGAAATGAGGAACAAGTAGATAGAAGAATCGAGAAGGAAGAAGAGAAATAGGGACAGAGATAGATTTCGATTTTGATTGAATTCTAGTTCAATGTCACCCTTAATCAAAACGACTAGAAAGAGACCATAGATGACAAAGAGGCCAAGACTTAAGAGAAATAGGAGCCAAAGCAACATAAACCACCAGCCAGCGAGACACAGGGCGCAGACGGGCCTGATGAAGCAAAGACGATGAAGCCAAAGCACAAGCAACCACCTTCTTCTGGTTGAGAATGCATATGCAAGAGCCAAGCAAATCATAACAAGTCAAATTGATATTCTTCACAGCTTAGCAAACCTCTTGTCTCTTGATGGAGAAAGAAACTGTAGATGGAAAAGAGTTCATGAAGCCTGTTCATTGATGGACAAGCTAAATTGTATGTTAGATCAAACAAAATTGGCTTTGTAAGAATGAATTTGTACTCATTAGCTTCAATATAAATACATACTGTATGTTAATATACAATTGAAATGTTCAAACACGGGTTATTTTTTTAGCATATTCATAATTTCGTCCTCTCTGTTGGACAGAAATAGAGAATAGCAAGACATTGGATACATGTCATCTGGTGGTCAAAAACTTTAAACTAAAACTTCATAAAAGAAGAGCTAAATATAGCAGTCATGTAAAGAACAAGAAAACATCATTCAAAAGCAAAAAAAATAAAATATATTAAAAGCTCTAAGCATCAGAAGCCAAGCCAAGCAAACTCAGCATATGCATTCTTGCAATTAACCTCATCTGTTAATAACTTATAACGATCTAAAGATTCTTCCATGCATTTTTGTTTCAACAAATCATTGTTTGATGTCAGATTCCGCATTTCTTTACAAACACAAGCCATATTTCCAATACTCTCACCAGAAAGCGACTCTAGTATCTTCTCCTTTAGCTCTGTTGGTAAGCTCATCAAACATGGTGGAGATTCTAAGCCAGTTTTATCGCAAAGATCAATCAACAATGGGAGAACAAGATTATCTTTTACCATTCTCCATAACATGAACACATCTCGGTAGGAACTCGACGAGAGTTGTTTCTCAAATTTCAAAGGATCCATAACCCAATCAATAAGGAGCAAAAACCTACACTTGTGGAGATAAGTCTTGTGCACTCTCTCACTATATCCATCCAGATTTCCGTCAACTACAACCACACCGTTGAAATTCCAAAATATCACAGTAACATAGTCGAATTTCTTGTTCTCCTTACGGAAATCTGAATCAGCTCAGGTAGAGTATACAGCTTTATGGAAACCGAAGGTAACTCCTTAGAAAAGCTAAAGTTATCAGAGCAAGAGTCTAACAGCACAAATCCAGATTCTAACATAATGGCATGAACTGACAAAGCCAAGGTAGTCCCAGCACTAGAATCACAAGATTTCTCAAGCAATACCTTTTGCAAGAAGAGTGGTTCACTAAACCTTTTGCTTCTACCGGCATCGCACTTCTGCTCTACATCCATTGGCTTTACACCTTCTACGCCCGAATTGTCCCCAATGGATCCGTTGGATCGATTTTTTGATAAACGTAACATTTATTTGAGATTTATATCAGAGTAGAAATGGATAAGGAGAAGTCAGAGTAGAAAAGAAGACGAGATGATGTCGTATACAGAATAGAAATCAAATCAGAAGAATAACGCTTTATTAAGATAAACACCAAGCAATGTGAAACAAAGGTTCGGTACCTTTTTTTTTGCTAAGAACAGTCGGCTAACATTATGCCTTTTATTATGAAAAAATAGTAAACCCTAATAAAACCTAATAAGATAAGGAAACTTAATAAAATCTTAACAACCACATAATATTATTTAGGAAGAAGGGTAGTCTTTTGTTCATCCAAACCAGAGCATATGCATTCTTCCAGTTAACCTCGCCTGTCAATGTCCTATCATAACGATCTAAGCATTCTTCCACATACTTTTGTTTCCACAAATCATTATTTGATGCCAACTTGCGCATTTCTTTACAAACACAAGCCATCTTTCCAATACTCACACCAGGAAGTGACTCTAATATCTTCTGCTTTAGCTCTGTTGGTAAGAGCATCAAACATGGTGGAGATTCTAAGCCAGTTTTCTCGCAAAGATCAATCAACAATGGGAGAACCAGATTATCTTTTACCATTCTCCATAACATGAACACATCTCGGTAGGAACTCGACGAGAGTTGTTTCTCAAATTTCAAAGTATCCATAACCAAATCAATAAGGGGCAAAAACCTACACTTGTGGAGATAAGTCTTGTGCACTCTCTCATTATATCCATCCAGATTTCCGTCAACTAGAACCACAGAATTTAAGTTCAGAAATATAACAGTAACATAGTCGAATTTCTTGTTCTCCTTACGGGAAATCCTAATCAGATCAGGTAGGGTATACTTTAGGGAAACCGAATGTAACTCCTTGGAAAAGCTAAACTTATTAGAGCAAGAATCTAACAGCACGAATCCAGATTCTAACATAATGGCGTGAACTGTAACAGCCAAGGTAGTCAGAGCACTAGAATCACCACATTTCTCAAGCAATACCTTTTGCAAGAAGAATGGTTCACTTAACCTTTTGCTTCTACCGGCATCGCGCTTCTGCTCATCATCCATTGGCTCTGCACCTTCCACGCCCATATTGTACCCAGTGGATCCGTTGGATCGATAAGGTTCGATACCTTGGTTGCTAAGCTAAAAAGAGATAGCAAGAGCAAACTCAGACTTGTAAAACTCAAGAGACTTGATCAATAATCAAATGTAGAAGAAAAATCGGCTAACATATGCTTTTTATAATAAGAGAGAGTAATCCCTAATAAAACCTAATAAGATAAGGAAATCTAATAAAATCTTAACAACCACTTAATCTCCTAATAAAACCTAATAAGATAAGGAAATCTAATAAAATCTTAACAACCACTTAATCTTCTCTTGTTATGCTTATTTACCCGCTCATGTGATTCACGTGATGGATAAGAGAGAGTAAATGCCCTTTTTGAGAAAATGTGGCATTTCGTGTAAGGACATAATATAACGTTACTGTACACGGTGGACAATAATACTGTCTACCTATATATATAGTATAATTACGGTGGACATACATTTGCAATCTACGGTGGACATACATTTGCAGCCTACGGTGGATATCTATATGGTCTATCATAGACATAACATACAGTGATGTATACTATGGACATTTATACGGTCTATTGTAGACAACGATGTTACAATTCAATACCACAAAAAGAGATCTTCCAAAAATTGAAACATGAAATTGTGACATTTTGTGTAAGGTTAAAAAAGATAGTATTACTGGTAAATAAAAATATAAAAGTGGCATTTCATACAAATTTCCCTAAATTTGAACCTTAATCAAAACGACTAGAAACAGACCATATATAGATGAAAAAGAGGCCCAGACTTTAGAGATAGAGGAACCAAAGCAACATAAACCACCAGCCAGCGAGACACAGGGCGCAGAAGAGCCTGATGAAGCCAAAGCACAAGCAACCACCTTCTTCTGGATGAGAATTCATATGCAAAAGCCAAGGAGATCATAACAAGTCAAATTGATATTCTTCACAATTTAGCAAACCTCTTGTTTGAGAAAAGAAACTGTGGATGGAGAAGAATTCATGAGCCTTTTCATTGATGGACAAGCTGAATTGTATGTTTCTTAGATCATACAAAATTAGCTTTGTACTCATTAACTAAAATCTAAATACATACTGTATGTTAAACATACAATTGACATGTTCAAACACGGGTTATTCTTTTAGCATATTCATAATTTCTTCTCCTCTGTTGGACAGAAAAAAAGTTATTTCTATAGAGATGCTCAGAAATAGAGAATAGCAAGACAGTGGATACATGTCATCTGGTGGTCAAAAACTTTAAACTAAAACTTCATAAAAGAACAGCTAAATAAATAGCAGTCATGACAAGAACAAGAAAAGATCATCCAACAGCAAAAAATGAAATATTTAAAGAGACGAGATTTATTTGCAGGAATAAAAACCAAATACCCAACCACCTACCACATTGACCGGTCATTTTATCACTCACAATGCTTGCCAGTGACGTCCTCGTACATTGCGTCTATTTGCAAACCGCTGTCCCCATGCCCGTGATGGTTGTCCCAGGACGCATCCACTAAAACGATCTCCTCCCAACCTTGAAAGCCTGAAGTCAAGGAGGTCTCTGATCTGAGAAACTGAAGATCTTTTTTCCAAGAGTCGCTTTTTATTCCTGAAGAGTCGTTTTTTATTCCTCCAAAACTTAACATATGCATTCTTCCAATTAACCTCACCTGTTAATGTCTTATAAAGATCTAAAAATTCTTCCATGCATTTTTGTTTCCACAGATCATTGTTTGATGCCAGATTCCGCATTTCTTTACAAACACAAACCATATTTCCAATACCCACACCAGGAAGGGACTCTAGTATCTTCTGCTTTAGCTCTGTTGGTAAGCGCATCAAACATGAAGGAGATTCCAAGCCAGCTTTATCGCAAAGATCAATCAACAATGGAAGAACAAGATTATCTTTTACCACTCTCCATAACAGGAACACATCGCTATAGGAGCTCGAAGAGACTTGTTTCTCAAATTTCAAAGTATCCATAACCAAATCAATAACGTGCAATAACCTACGCTTTTCGAGATAAGTCATGTACACTCTCCCACTAAACCCATCCAGATTTCCATTCACTACAACCACACCGGCTAAATTCCGAAACACCACAGTAACATAATCGATCTTGGTCTCCTTATGGGAATTCTTAATCAGCTCAGGTACGGTATACTTTAGGGAAACCGAAGGTAACTCCTCAGAAAAGCTAAACCTATCAGAGCAAGAATCTAACAACACGAATCCAGATTCTAACATAATTGCATGGACTGACAAAGCCAAGGTAGTCAGAGCACTAGTATCACCAGATTTCTCAAGCAATATCTTTTGCAAAAAGAATGGTTCGCTTAACCTATTGCTTCCACCGGCATCGCGATTCTCCTCGACATCCATTGGCTCTGGACCGTCCACGCCCGAATTGTCCCCAATGAATCCATCGGATCGATCTCTTGAAACATCTGACATTAATCTGAGATTTCTATGGAGAAAGGAAAGAGATACGAGAGAATGGGGAAGGAAAAAGAAGGATTGAGATGATAGAAGAGAAGAGAAAATAGAGAAAAGATCGCAGGGATCAACGGAGAATTGAGAAAGAAGAAGATAAATTGGGACATAGACTGATTTCGATGTTAATTACTATCCTTATAAACTTTATCCTAAAATAAAACGACAGCGTTTAGCAAGAGAGTAAACTAAAGCCTCTGTTTCCTAAGAGTCTTTGTCCTTTTACTTAAACTAAAGCCTCTGTCTCCTAAAGAGTCTTTCTTCTTTTACGACTGAATTCAGGTTATCTTTAACGTCAATACTTCATGTCTTCATTGTCTGTATGATGCCTACATCTTAAATTTATTAAACTATAGTATCTAGCCCTAACTTCACGTGCTCACTTCTGATGAAGGGAACGTAGTAGGTAAAGTACACGCTTCTGGAAAACAGTTCGATAGATAGATCAACCAGACAACTACTGTACCTTGACTTCTAACAAAAGTTGAGATTAATGGAAGAAGATCAGAAGCAAGATGAGGAAGGCCAATATCAGCACCAGGCACCGTATATTCCCAGATGCAGCCGGTGACACACGAAGCTTATGGAGGTGGCCTTTATGGACATGACGACGAGGAAGAGACCAAAGATACAACAGAGGCCAAGACATTAGAGAAAGAGGAACCAAAGCAACATAAATCACCAGCCAATGAGATACAGAGTGCATATGGGCCTGATGAAACAAAGACGATGAAGCCAACGCATAAGCAACCACCTTCTTCTGGATGGTACAGCAGAAGCTACGTACCTTGAGAATAATAATGGCTGGTGCACTTGGTGGAGAATCTGTTACAATCGAAATGTATTGGCGGAATAGGATCCAATCATCTAAATGCTAAACTATCTTCATTATGTTTATTCTCTATGGTAGGGTTGCTGAAGAGGTGATCTTTGGTGACGAGAATGTAACGACTGGAGCATCAAATGACTTCATGCAGGTCTCGCGGGTGGCTCGCCAAATGGGTCAGTCGCAGTTTGTGGTGCAGGAGGAAACCCTTTCTTGGGTCAACAAGTAAGATAAATAATTTCTTGGTTTGCCTTAATTTGTTGAATGTTCAGTTTGGTAAATTTGAGTGATGGTTCAAGCTTTGAAAACATTTATTCTTTGCAGATGTCATCATAGAAGGATTACTTGATGGCAACAGCAGATGTGGTTGATGCAGAGGTAAGAGAGCTGGAGGAGAATGCATATGCAAGAGCCACGGAGATTATAACAAGTCAAATTGATATTCTTCACAAGTTAGCAAACCTCTTGATTGAGAAAGAAACTGTGGATGGAGAAGAGTTCATGAGCCTTTTCACTGATGGACAAGCTGAATTGTATGTTTCTTAAATCAAACAAATTTAGGTTTATTATAAATTATTACCTTCTAGGTTAATATACAATTGACATGTTTAAAGACTTCATTTTGTTTGGCATACTTATAATTTCTTCCTCTCTATTGGAGAGAAAAACAAAAGTTACTCGTTTAGAAGTGCTCAGAATTTTGTTGCAGTGTCAGTAAATATTTAAAGAGTCTTCGGATGTCAAAAATAAACCTGATTCTACAGCTACCCGGTCCACATATAGAGTAAAAACAAGATGGTGTTTGATTGATTGGAACTTATAAATTGGTCGAAAGCTTCAAATTAAAACTTCATAAAATCAGTTATGGCAAGAACATGAAAACATCAGCCTCAGCCAAAAGCAAAAAAAAAATAAAAATTTACAGCTCATGCATCAGAAGCCAAGCGATTTATTTGCAGGAATGCAAAACCATATACACAAGGGATCCCTATACACGACCTACTACTATATATTAACCGGTCTCATTTGATCACACACTATGCTTGCCAGTAGTGTCCTCCAAGATTGCATCTACCTGCAAACCGTTGTCCCCATGCCCCTGATGGTTGTCCCGGGTGAATCCCGATGGATCCACTAAAACGATCTCCACCAAACCATGGAAACCGGCCTTGACGGTCTCTGATCTGAGAAAATAGAGTATTGCCTGAAGGAAAGTTTTGTCTTTCTAGGTGAAAAGGTCGTCTTTTATTCCTCCAAAACTCAGCATAAGCATTCTTCCAGTTAATCTCTCCTGTTAATGTCCTATAACATTCTTCCACATATTTTTGTTTCCACAAATCATTGTTTGATGTCAGATTCCGCATTTCTTTACAAACACAAGCCATATTTCCAATACTCACACCAGGAAGCGACTCTAGTATCTTCAGCTTTATCTCTGTTGGTAGACGCATCAGACATGGTGGAGATTCCAAACCAGCTTTATCGCAAAGATCAATCAACAACGGGAAAACAACGTCATCTTTTACCATTCTCCATAACACAAACACGTCACGGTAGGAGTTGGACGATACTTGTTTCTCAAATTTCAAAGTATCCATAACCAAATCCATAAGAGGCAAAAACTTCCTCTTGTCGAGATAAGTCATGTGCACTCTCCCACTATACCCATTCAGATTTCCATTCACTACAACCAAACCAGCTAAGTTCCGAAACGTCACAGTAACATAGTCGATCTCGGTTTCCTTATGGGAATTCTTAATCAGCTCAGGTAGAGTATACTTTAGGGAAACCGAAGGTAATTCCTCAGAAAAGCTAAACTTATCAGAGCAAGAATCTAACAGCACAAATCCAGATTCTAACATAATGGCATGAACTGATAAAGCCAAGGTAGCTACACCACTAGTATCACCAGATTTCTCAAGCAATATCTTTTGCAAAAAGAATGGTTCGCTTAACCTTTTGCTTCCACCGGCATCGCGCTTCTCCTCGACATCCATCGGCTCTGGACCGTCCACGCCCGAATTGTCCCCAGTGGATCCGTTGGATCGATTCATTGAAAAAATATTAGAGATGATAGAGGAGGAGAAGAGAAAATAGAGAAAAGATTGCAGAGATTAACAAGACGAAGATAGAAGAATGGAAGAACTAGGGTTCGGGAGAGAGATTGATTTCGATTTTGATTAATTTCTTGTTAAATTTCACCCTTAACCAAAGCGACAAGGCATAATATAATATCTAATAATAAACTAAAGCCTCTGTCTCCTACAGAGTCTTTCTCCAGCCTTTATAGTTCTTCTGTCTATTAAGATGAAGATACCGGTGCCAAGCCCTAAGCATAATAACCGAAACCGAAAATCGAAGCGAATCGAACGAGTTAAAACCGGTTAAATAACGAATGGTTCTAAAATTTAAGAATCGAAAGAACTAAAACTAAACCGAAAACCAAATAGTTATCCGAAAGAACCGAAATACAATTATATATTTAAAAATAATTATTTATATAGAATTTAATTATCTAAATATTCAAAATTATAATTCTAAATCTAAATTTGTTAATTAATTTGAATCAAAATTACTAAAAAAAACTAAAATATTCAACTTTTTATAATTAATTTATAGTTTTTAGTGATTTTTTTATAAAATCAAATAGAAGTATCTGAACAGAAACTGATCCGAAACCGAACCAAATTTTAATAGGTACTTATTGGTTACCAAATTTTAATAACCAAAAGAACTAGAATTCAAACTGAACCAAACTAAATTTTGTTGGTACCTATTAGTTATTATTTTAAAAAAATTGAAAGTACCAACCTAAATCGAATCGAAAAACTAAATGGCCATGGCTACTGGTGCCTAATGCTTATCATCTTTTAAGCCTGAATTTAAGTCAGTTTTTACTTCATTGTCGGTTTGATGCCTACATCTTAAATTCACTAAGCTATAATATCTAGCCCTAACTTCACGTGTACACTTCTGATGAAGGGCACGTGGTAGGTAAAGTACACGTCTCTGGAAAACAGTTGATAAATAGCTCAACCAGATAACTACTGTATATTGACTTCAAACAAAAGTTGAGATTAATGGAAGAAGATCACAGGAAAGACGAGGAAGACCAACGTCAGCAGCAGCCACCGTATATCTCTCAGATGCAGCCGGTGACACACGAAGCTTATGGAGGTGGGCTTTATGGACATGACGACGAGGAAGAGACCAAAGATGCAAAAGAGGCCAAGACTTTAGAGAAAGAGGAGCTAAAGCAACATAAACCACCAGCCAGTGAGACACAGAGCGCAGATGGGCCTGATGAAACGAAGACGATGAAGCCAAAGCATAAGCAACCACCTTCTTCTGGTGATAGAGACGTTGATGTCACTGGCCAATCTTACATCCAATGAGACAATCCGACCTTTAAGCTCTCTTTTGTGTGTTATAATGTGCATTTTAGTTTCTTTCATGGTTCTTTTTTATGGAAATTTATAAATTAACTTGGGAGAATTTATGTTCTTGTGGCTAACCAGTAAGGCATAAGCCGCATAACATATGGTTGTACGAGAAGAAACCTGATTTGGAGAAAGACAATACTGAATACAACCAAAAGATACTTTTATAGTGACAAAGTTGTACAAGTTGCAAAGTATTGCATCTTATAACTCGAAACCAATCAGACAATTTGGGAGGGTTTTAAACACCATTGATAGCCAAATGTATTATTACCACAAATTTGGAGTTATTACGTTTTACAACAAATTTATGTTTTTTTAGATGTCACATAGATATGTATTCAGATCACCAAGAGACATTCCCCTTCAGCTCAGCTTTCTCCAAATTAGCCTGAATCAGATGAAACAAGCAAACAACGATTAAGCCCGTGTATACCATCATCACAAAAGAATCAAAATCATCATAGCCTTGTCGGAACACAGATAGAAAGATAGAGCCAAAATCATTACAATGATAATAAGCATGAAAATAGACATGTTAAGAGGTTCATTAACAAATTGACTGTTATTCACCTCAAGTTACCATGCATTATACCACCATTGAATGGAATGTGTGAGCTTTTACATTAATGTTTGAATGCAATGATTAAGAAGATTGCATATGGAAAAGCAAAGAGAGGATAGAAAGGAAACTTATTTCAACTATCAATAAGACCCAGGGATGCTTAAATCAAACCATTAAGAAGCTTCAGTTTTGTTTTAATAAAAATTAAATTTAAAGATTTCAATTAAAGCTTTGGATTCTGTTTTTCACAGGTTTGCAGCCAACTACAAACCTCTGAAGTTTGGCTAAAATTTCCCAGAAAATCATTACTTTGAGCCAAAACAAAGGTTAGCTTATGGCAACAACAGAGATGATAATCAATAGAGAGATGAATCAATAGAAAGATGAATCAACAGAAAGATGAATCTACTTTCCTGATTCCTTCCAATCTAACTAATTCTTTCATAACATATCCTAGTTTCTTCTCTGATATAAGAGGAGCTGGTTTATTGATCCTTTGGATGTTGTAGGACAAAACCAAACACTTAGAAGCTTCAGGTGTCTATAACAATGGCTTTGGCTCCTATTATAAATTTAGATTCAGATTTTCACAAATCAGTACCAACTACTGAATTTTGATAAATTTTCTAGAAAATTGAAAATTCAGGCCAACACAAAGTTCTTAACCAACAGAATCGTGTAATTCAAAAACGTCAGGTAATCGCAAATATAATTGTATAACTCAAAAACGAAAGGTAATCAAACGAAAGCAGGATGAATCGAAAGAGAGTAAAACCTAGTTGTAGTAAAGCTCGAGACCCATTCCATCGTGAATCTCGTAATCCTTGAGAGTGATATGATCCTTGTAGATATTGTACCACTTCTGAATTCGGATCTTCTCGGCTCGTGTTCCAGTTTGCGCCGCCACAAGTTTCTTCAGATCACCGATTGTGT
Source organism: Lepidium didymum (assembly GCA_963920545.1). Lineage (NCBI taxonomy): Eukaryota > Viridiplantae > Streptophyta > Magnoliopsida > Brassicales > Brassicaceae > Lepidium > Lepidium didymum. Next base: position 2,083,682 of record OY986981.1, on the reverse strand, counting down.
CGTCTTCGTTGCACTTCACCCTTACCTTTTTCCCCAAACGATCGTTGAGAACAACTTCGATCATCTTCGCTCTTTCTGCAATTACAAACCCTAGCCACCAAATTTGCAATATGGAAAAGTAAAATAACGCAAGTTTCTTATTCTTGAGAATCGTGGAGACTTTTTATTTATAAAGGGTGGAGTCGGTGGACCATTGTTGATGCGCGTCAATTTTTAAGCATATTTACTAACCAATAAAAAAATTAGTGAATAACTAACATAATTCCTAGAATAATCAATAATAATCCCGAAATTATTCTTATTCGGGTAGTTAGTATAATCTACCTAAAAACTAAGATATTGGATTTGATTCCTTCTCATTACAATAATAAATTTAAAAAAAAAATTTAAGAATGAGTTTTAAACTATGGATCGGGTATCGATCCAATTGTAAAAAAAAAATCACTAAAATAATCTCCTTTCAATATACTAATAAATTACATTTGGAATTCAAATTTAATACAAAGATATAAATTAAAAACATTTTTGTATCTAAAATAGACAAAACAATAAAACCAATGAAAAAGTAGTTTAGTTGGATTGTCTATTGTAAATCTAATATATATATATATATATATAAAGTTAAATCTTGTTATTTTCTTATGATGCAACATCATCACCTCATTTTCTTTTTTTGTCAATTTTTTTTGTCAACATCATCACCTCATTTTAATTATCATTATAGTAAAAACCACAAATATAAAATAAATATTAATTTAACAATCACACAATTAAGAATACAAATTATATATTTTTCAATATTTGTATTCTTAATTGTTTGATTGTTAAATTAATATTTATTTTTAAAATTATTAAAAATGTTAAACTTAAAAAATATGTGTACTTGGTGAATTTAGAATTTATATATATATATATATATATATATATATTTAATTTGAATTTGTAGACAATAAAGAAGAAAAACAGTTACTAAAATTTATTTTAATATTGAAATAAAAGAAGATGTAGTGAGGTTTTGCACTAAACTCATTTAATTTAAAAAAAGAAAAACATCAAAATGAAATTCTCTAAATGATTGTAACAGAATTAGTATCAAATTAAAGTTGTTACATATATGTAGAATATTAACAAATAGTGATAATGAGTATTTTAATATTTACAACAGGATAAAGTTTCGAGTGCGTCAAACACTTCATTTGTAATAGTTTAATATTGTAATATGTTTCAATGTATTTTATTTGCTTTATAAGTTTTGTTTATGCAGATGTTGATGATGTCTCTTCGTATTCCTTGACAGTAGTTTTATACTTAATGAAAACACAATTAAAATAATGACAAATTGTAATCTCTACATTGTTTTTAATCAAAAAATGTAATTTTTCTATCTTCTTTTTTCTTATAAATAGATTATTTGATAGTTTCAATTTACTATTTTCATATAATAAAATTTTATCCTCTCAAATTTCTGTCAAATCAATATGGAAACATCTTTTATCTTTATGAAAACTCGTAGTGTCAATAAAGGACTCAATTAAAACATATAAATTTTTAAAAATAACTTCCACGATATATATACAATAAACCACTTAATTAAAACATGAATTTTAAAATATATATATAAATATTTCCTTTCGTTCTTGCAGTCAAATCCTGTCACCTAGTTATTGTTAAAAAAAATGACAAAACACGACCATGGTTTCCTGAAATATTGGGTTAAAAGGACATACTCATAACAGAGTTGAAATAAAAAACGAGCTGGGAAGTAACCGCAGATAAAGTACACACAAACAATCTTGGATTCTACAATTTTAGCATGTTCAGAGGCAAGAAACAAGAAAAGACATCTGCTCTGCTTCTGTCCATTTCTCTCATTGTTTAGTGAGATTGTATTTTGTACGGAAGGAGGAAGATGAAAGAGAAAGCATGTGTTGAATCATTGTGACCCATTTCTTGTAACGACTGTAATCGTCGGCCATGTCTAGTTTCATAGCTCCCATGTTGGTCCTCAGGACAATGAGATAACACGTGTCTTCTATGTTGTTGTCTTCCCTCTTCCGAATCTTTGTAGAATTCAACATGAACATTCGTCACAATACCTTAACACATCACAAAACACTCGATGATTTTTAAATCTTAGCTTCAAGGTTATGTAAAGTTAAAACAAAATAGCTTATAAGAATACCTAAGATCGTTGTTTAGTAGACATAACTAGTCAAGAGTAATGAGAGACTAGAACAAAATTTAGACCTTTCCGTCTTTGTTTAAGACAATAGACAGTGTCCTAACCTCGAAGTCCCCTGTTCAAATCCAAAATTAGCCAAACGAATTCTTTAGTTTCTCTACGAAATCGAGGAATTTTTAACCAAAAAATAGAGGATTTATATACCATCTCATGTCTCGACGAAGAAATATGTTCCCTTGGCAAGCTTAATGTTATGGCTGCAATTGATCTTTGCTTTGAACAGATGCAGATCACCTGTTGTGCCGCTGTTCTTCATCCAGTTGATAGGATCTAAACCATGGGACCACTTCAAAACCTTGAAACCTGTTTTGGAACAAGTAGCAGCAATGCATAGACAGAAGATTTGAATATGTGAATCAAACTATGATTTCTGTTTCATTCAATAATTAAGATACCTCTTAAGGTCCCAGTGTTTGGTGGAGTGCATACTGAAAGCATCATCACCAGTAACCTTTGCAAGAACACGATCCATTTTTGAAATGATGGAAGCGACTCGAGTCCCTCACTATGATCTCATGATCAATGATTCTGGATATGTATGTGAATGCGCTATGGCAATCACCACATACCCGTAAATTCTTGGTAATCCTAATAACAGCACCTTGAGGAGTAGTTAAAATACCATATGCAAGAGCCAACTTCTCACTGTGCTCGAAAAGAAGATCATCTTTCTCTTCATCGTCTATGTCATGAAGAGCAAAGCCTGTTTCAGGAACATAACCAATGTCCTTGATGCGTTCCATATGATCTAAGAGGACCTGGTATATTTCTTTAGTGTGTGGATGAGTTTTATCACCCACGAAAAACGTAGTGGTTCCTTTGATTCCTTCTATCCAACTACAGCCAGGTCTTTTTTTAACTCCTTTATGTCTCATCAACGATCTGATCCTAGCCACATCTTTCCAACGCCTTGCATTTGCATATAAATTTGAGAGCAATGTATATGATCCATCATTGTTAGATGCTAATTCTGTTATTTTTTTTGCTGCGTACTCCCCAAGTTCAACTTTTCCGTGGATTCGACAGCAACTGAGCAAAGTAACCCATACCACAGGAGGAGGTTCCATTGACATTTCATCAATGAGACGCAAAGCTGTATCGAACTGGCCAGCACGACCTAACAAGTCAACCATGCAGGCATAATGCTCTGAGCTAGGACTAACCCCAAAATCAGTTTTCATTCTATTGAAATACTCCATGCCCTGATCAATCATTCCTGAATGGCTGCAAGCATACAGTACAACAAGAAATGTAACACCATCAAGCTTGAAACCCATTCTTCTCATTTCATCAAAGATTCCAAGAGCTTCTTCTCCATAACCATGCATACCATAGCCCGCCATTAGAGATGTACAGGTAACTTCATTTTTCCCTATCATACTGTCATATACAAGCCGGGCACCACCGATGTCTCCACATTTTGCATACATGTCTATAAGGCAGTTTAATACAAACAGTGGTACCACATTTTGCTGGTTGCGCAATGCATAAGCATGGATTTGTTTGCCAATAGTTAATGCAGCCAAACTGGCACAGGCCACAAGAGCACATGATATGGTAAAAGCATTTGGTCTTGTTTGACAATCTTGCTCGAACATCTCAGAGAAAAGTTTGAGAGCTTTATTTGCATCCCCATGCTGGGAATATCCACCGATCATTGCAGTCCAAGTAACAACATTTCTTTCCTTGGGGGAAAGTGAATCAAACATAGCACGCGCAATATCAACCTTTTTGCACTTAGCGTACATATCAATCAGTTGATTAATGATCATATTATCATCGCCTTGACCATTTGTTCGCATGTCTATAGGATGTTTGATGGCATAACAATGAATCTCTTTACCATGCATTAATGCTCCAACAGCAGCACAACCTGAAAGAACCGAAATAAGTGTAACATCATTTGGTTTTACCCCGGAAGACAACATCTGCCTACACACACCCATTGCTTCATATCCAAGGCCTCGTTGAGCATACCCTGAAATAGCGGCACTCCAAGTAACAACATCCGTATTTATCTTTTCTTCCTGCATCTTCTCAAATAACCTAACTGCATCATCAAACTTTCCTATTTGTGAATACCCAGCAACCATGGCATTCCAGGACACTACATCTTTTACTGACATGTTACAAAACACCATGTTTGCTTCATCCATCATCCCACACTTTGCATACATATCCACCAAGCAGTTTCCTACAAACATATTCTGTGTTTGCTCATTTGTGATTGCAAAACCGTGCAATTGTTTTCCTAGTGAATGGGCTCTAAGGGAAGCACAAGGAGGAAGAACATTCACAAGGGTAATATCATCAGGTCTGAATCCGAACTCATTAGTCATCCTGCCAAACAATTCAAGCGACATCTTAGGTCTTCCTAACTTTGCATAACTTTCTATGATAGAGTTCCACGACACAACATCCCAAACAGACATTTCGTCGAACACCTTCTGCGCATCTCCCATTCTGCAGCAACGGGAATACATAGCGACAAGTGCATTTCCCACAAAGACATTGGACATAAATCCAGTCCCACAAGAAAGTGCATGAGCAGACGCTCCACAACGAAAGGAAGAAATCTCGCCGCAAGCCTTGAAGACAAAGGGATATGTGTAATTGTCCGGCGTCCATGACAAAGAATGCATAAGGCGGAACAAAGAGAGTGATTCACTGAAGCGGCCATTGTAGCCGTAGCTGCGAATGAGAGAATTCCAATGATACACACCAGCGTCGGAAGGAGGAAAACAACGAAGTAGAGATACAGCAGAAGATGAGCAACCGAGGGAGATGTAGGTGGAGATGAGATGGGAAGTGCAATTCAAGGTTAGGATTCCGAAAGAGAGGAGTTTCTGGTGAATGAGCTTGACCTGAGATATTGTCTTGCATTTGTGAATAAACGGCGGCGTTATCTCCGGCGGAGATGTGGAAAAGAGAGAGCCGTTAAGGTACTGGTGTGATTTCGCGGCGGCCTTAGGTACGACAAGGCGGCGGATCATACTAGAGTAACTCTAGTAGAGTTACAGAGTTACTAGAAGACTGTCACTCATCTTTGCTGATACTCTAACCTGTAAATGAAAAACATCAGCCTACAAAAAAAAAAGCTGATGTTTCACGACTTCTTGTGAGCTTCAATAATAACACTGTATAATTACGAGCAAAAATTATCAAATTTTTTTGTTTTGGTACAAAACTCTAATATTTTACTAATTATTCTTTAAATTTCGCGGTTAATAAAAATTTGTAGATTTAGATTTGTACCATAAATCGAATTTTGTCCATGTTAAAAGCAAATCGAATTTTGTCCATTAATTATTAAAAGTTATAAAATTAGATACGTATTTCTTTTGTCACTCATAAAAGTAGATACGTTAAAATATTAATTTGGGCACAAAAAAAAAATTAAGAATGAAGAAAAATAATGAGAATTACAGACAGTGAAATGAATGAAAGCGTAGTTGTAGTAGACGATAGGATACGGTCGTTTGGGGAGACACATCCAACTTTACTCGTAACCACAAACCAAACAGCTCGAGAAAACGATAAAACCAGTAAAAAAAAGCTTCTTCATTACTTGGCGACGCCATTGGAGAAGAAGAAGACTATGCTTCTCTTGCAACCTCCACTGGTTTCATCTCGATTTCATCATTCCCTCTACTTCATCACACGTCACCACCACCGCTTTTTCTTCCAACCGCCGATTTTCGCCTTATCTGCAACCACCGCCTCTGGTTCTTTGCCATCATCATCATCTACACCATCTCTGTCTTCGTATTTCTCTTCGTGGAATGGCTTCGATGCGAGTGAAGAAGAAGAAGATGAGCACGATGATGAATTTTCCTCCGAAGTTCACCGTCGTTACGACTTCTCTCCGCTTCTGAAATTCCTCTCGAGATTCGGTCCTGTTGAGTTAGTTTTGGATTCCGAAGCAGAATCAGATTCAGATTCTTCGCCGGATTCGCTTGATCCTGTGGAGTTTCAGCTCGTCGAGTCATACAGAGCGGTTCCAGCACCTTACTGGCACTCGTTACTAAAATCGTTATGTTCATCGACTTCATCGCTCGGTTTAGCTTATGCTGTAGTTTCGTGGCTACAAAAGCACAATCTCTGCTTCTCCTATGAGCTTCTCTACTCGATTCTTATCCACGCGCTTGGCCGTTCCGAGAAGCTCTATGAAGCTTTCCTTCTTTCTCAGAAACAAACTTTAACCCCTTTGACCTACAATGCCCTTATTGGGGCGTGTGCTCGTAACAATGACGTTGAAAAGGCACTTAATCTAATCTCTAAGATGCGTCAAGATGGTTACCAATCCGATTTTGTGAACTATAGCTTAGTTATTCAGTCCTTGACGCGTAGCAACAAGATTGATTCAGCTCTTTTACAGAGATTGTATAAAGAGATTGAAAGGGATAAGCTTGAGCTTGATGTGCAGCTTGTTAATGATATCATTATGGGGTTTGCTAAATCTGGTGACCCTTCTCGAGCTTTGCAGCTTCTTGGTATGGCTCAAGCTACGGGTCTGAGTGCGAAAACAGCTACCCTTGTCTCCATTATCGCGTCATTGGCGAATTTAGGAAGGACTGTGGAGGCTGAAGCTTTGTTTGAGGAGTTGAGACAGAGTGGGATAAAACCAAGAACCAAAGCTTACAATGCATTGCTTAAAGGATATGTGAAGACGGGTCCTTTAAGAGATGCAGAGTCGATGGTTTCAGAAATGGAAAAGAGAGGTGTTTCGCCTGATGAACATACGTATAGTCTCCTCATTGATGCATATGTGAATGCAGGTAGATGGGAAAGCGCAAGAATTGTGTTGAAAGAGATGGAAGCTGGTGAAGTACAGCCTAACTCGTTTGTTTTCAGCAGACTCCTAGCAGGTTATCGCGACAGAGGTGAGTGGCAAAAGACATTTCAAGTTCTTAAGGAGATGAAGAGTATCGGAGTTAAGCCAGATAGGCAGTTCTACAACGTGGTGATCGATACCTTTGGGAAGTTTAATTGTCTTGATCATGCGATGACGACTTTTGATAGAATGTTAAGTGAGGGGATCGAACCCGATAGGGTGACTTGGAATACGCTTCTTGATTGCCATTGTAAACATGGCCGGCACATAGTAGCGGAAGAGATGTTTGAGGCAATGGAGAAGAGAGGGTGCTTGCCTTGCGCTACAACTTATAATATCATGATCAATAGTTACGGAGATCAAGAAAGATGGGATGACATGAAAATATTGTTGGGGAAGATGAAGAGCCAAGGAATATTGCCTAACGTCGTAACACACACAACACTTGTCGATGTTTATGGAAAATCAGGTAGGTTTAACGATGCGATAGAGTGCTTGGAGGAGATGAAGTCAGTTGGGCTGAAACCATCATCAACAATGTACAATGCCCTCATCAATGCCTATGCACAAAGGGTACCATGACTGTCAACAGTATTCATACGAGATCCCTAAGAATTTATCATTTGATGCTGATACTTTCCTGAATTTATTGTGTCAGGGATTATCGGAGAACGCTGTGAATGCTTTTAGAGTGATGACATCAGATGGACTAAAGCCAAGTTTATTAGCTCTCAACTCCCTCATCAATGCTTTTGGTGAGGATAGAAGAGATGCTGAAGCATTTGCCGTGTTGCAGTACATGAAAGAAAACGTAATAACTTCTTTTGGCTACAACCATGAACCCATCTTTTTGAACTACTTACTGACCAACCATCTAATGCAACAATTTCAGGGAGTAAAACCAGACGTGGTGACATATACAACACTCATGAAAGCTCTCATTCGTGTTGATAAGTTCCAGAAGGTATGAATCAATTCTTTTGTTTAATAGGTTTATACCCGAAAGTAGTGTATGTAACCTTTCTAGATGTGATGCTTTTACAGGTACCGAGTGTTTACGAGGAGATGATCATATCAGGCTGCAAACCAGATAGAAAAGCTAGATCAATGTTACGGTCTGCACTAAGATATATGAAGCAGACGCTAAGAGCCTCATAGAAACATAGGAGAACAATGTTAAGGTTTTATCTCAGAGTTTCTGAAATATAGTTCACAACACAGACCGACCACACATCACATGAGGAAGTCTTTCATACAGAACCTCACATGCCCTGTTTATGTAAAGATTCAAACTGTACAAATATATAACTGTTTTTGTTGACCAAATTGGATAACGCTATGGTCCGTACTGCAGGGATCGTATGAATTTATACGTTGAAAGTTCTTAACCAACACTCCTTTACTTAAGAATGGATATCAATTCCAAAGAATTATGTTCGTCTTTCATGAAACACATCATTCCTAAATGAGGATTACAAGTTTTGCAACCAAAAAAGAATACTAACTTACAAAGGTTAATTGAATGAGACCTTCCCCAATACTTTCATGGCATGGCAGGTACAGAGTTTCGACCATATTTGCTTTTGGCTATCCTGGAACAGAACATAAACATCAGAAGTACTGAGGACAACAAGAAGAGCCTGAAGTAAGTTTTTATCTCCTGCATTCCGACATCAATCACTTCCATGTTCTTCCCATATCTGTTCTTCCTTTCCACCAAGTACCCGTCCAAATACTCATCTATGGACACCCATTTGTCTGCAGCCTTGGAACTATTTTCGCTTAAGTGTAGTGGTCCCAGTTTGAAAATTGTGAGGAATGCAGCAGACCAGTCATTAAGAACTCTCTGAGCAACAACAGCAAGCGAGGTTGTGAGTTTTTTTTTGTGAAAAAATTAATCTTTATTAGATCGATATAGGGAAAACAGACAGAATCATGGTACAATCCATAACATAGTACCGTGAAATTGGTTAGATCAACAGGGTTGAACATTCTAAAGCAATCTCTTGCAGAAGCCAATTCATCCCCAAAGATCTGACAATGATAATAACAGATATAAAGAATATGGTGCACAGGTTTTCATTAAAGTATCAAAAGCTGAGAACTTATGTCAAACAAACGAACCTCAAAGGTGAATGCCATTGGTGCTTTTACAACATCATATATATAATCTGTAGCTGTACCATGTGCCACGTACCTAAAATCCAAGAAACCCGATTGAAGAGAGTTATACAACACACTGAAGGGATATGCTAATTTGACCCAAAAAGGAAAACGAAAAAAAAAATGTTCAGACACAAGAAAACAAGGTTTGAAAATGTAATGTTTTCCGAAAATATTCATAATATGTCTTAGGAAAGATACAAACCCAACAGAGCCTCCGCCAGATCCGATTATGCAGCGGTTGTGACAATGAAATTTATTCAGTTGTTCAAGTAAGACCCTCATCTTCTGTGAAGGCAACCCTTCTGGTGTTGTGTTTTTGTGGTCATATGGCATAAATAAAGCCTGAAAACATGACAAATCAGAATCAAACTTCTCAACAAATATGTAATATATACCAGATGAAATTTTTTATGCTATACAATTTACAGAATGTGAATATCCAGAAAGTAAACAATTTACAGTCTCAAGCTTCTTCTTATTCTGACTCTTCTTAGATACACCATTAAACTTAAGAATGGATTAAAAAGCTATACTTTCAAGACCCCAAATATGCTCAGACAGTTTGTAAGCTCTCTAATCGTATCGTGAGCTTTTCAAATTTTGGTTCTGCACCATTCTTACCTTCTTTGTCCATAAACTTCTTCAAAGATAATCGAGTTAACCGGCTCTTACTTGCGTAAAAGCTAATTGAATTAACCAGCTCTTACTTGCTTCAAAGCTAATCGAATTCAGAAGAAGCATTTCAACACTTTGGAAGATCCACCGACGGCTTCTTCAAGCGACTACGACGAAGTTGAGACTTCAAAGACTGTGGACCGAGGATGACGAAATCTCTGTCTTACAAGGAATAATTGATTTTAAGCTGATAAGGGAAGTCCTCGCATGAAGATACAAATGGGTTTTACGAATTCTTCAATAACTCAGTTAGCTTTGAGCCAAGCAAGAGCCATGGATAAGATTAGAATTTTGAAGAAATTTATGGGCAAAGAAGGTAAGAATAGTGAAGAACCAAAATTTGCAAAAGCTCACGATCATAGAACTTACAAACTGTCTAAACATATTTGGGGTACTAAAAGTATAGATTTTGAATTCATTTTAAATCCAATGGTATATCTAAGAAGAGAAAGTATAAGAAGAATGAGACTGTGAAACAAGAATTAATGTCTGATAATAACCTGATGACTCATGTAAATTTGAAAAAATCTAATTAGTTTGAGAATTGTTTTCTTGTTAAGTCTATAGCTGGTTTTTTTGGTGGTGATGAACACTTTGTGAAATAAAATTAGGGTTTGGTTCCGGTCGAGGATAATAAAAAGATTAAAGCCAAGTTGAAGCAGCAAAGAAATTTGACACTGTCTTGTAAAAAATCTGACTTTTTGCATGAAATGACATCTATGATGGAGAAATATTACCTCCATTCCAGAATGCACGTTTATCCATATGTGAGGATCAAACGATAGAGCTAGCTTCCGCATGATTTGAGTTTCGGGCTCACTAAATGGTCCTGTTCCTGGATTCTCTTCAGATGGATCATAATCCTGGAAATATTTTTTAAAAAAGGACCAAAATCCGTCACTTATTAACAAGGGATCTTAAATGGAAAGGATTGTGAAATGAAAAAAAAGTACCTTTTCTTTCTTACCCCAGTCAACCCCCCAATTTCGATTCAGATCAACTCCTCTTCCTGTCATTTACAAATAAATAGAGATGAAATCCTATAAAAAAACGCATTCATAATCATGTATTGAAGAGAGAAAGACGGTTACCATTTCTGCGCTCACAAAGATCTCCAGCTTCAACACGTCTACGACCATTCAAATTTTCTATAGGAACCAACTGAAAAAATTAAAAGCAGTATCTTGTGAGTAAGTGGTTCCATCAAATACTACAACGATAAAATGACATTGCCCGAATCAGACACACTTACCTTTATTACGAGCTTGTCCAAAGTACTATTCAAAGTTGCTCCATTCATCTTTGGTAGGAACTGTTCTTCACTCAAAATTGACAAAATCCGAAAGGCAACTTCAGAGGTAACAAGTTCTCTTCCATGCTGCCCAAAAGTCTGGAAGAAAAGGAATCATCTGTCAAAAAAACAGGTATTACCCAAATTATGAAGAAACTTCACCTATATAGAGTACTTCAACTTAAACCAAAAGATTAATTCATTAATCATTCGATATGCCTAATCTTAATTTAATAGCTTAAACAGAGAAATCGGAGAACTTACAAGAAGGATCCTAAAGTTTGACTTGTCATCATTCTCTCTTCCACCACGACAATAAGTAACAACGTTGACCTCTGCATTGTAGCCTTTGTTTGCAGATTTAATCAACTCAATCTGTGAACACAAAATATTGACCCATCCAATTTTTATGCTAAAAAATACAAGAACCCTAAATATTTTAATAACAATGACAATGGCACTAACCGAGAATTTATCTGGATGTCGATGTACCAACGAATTTATCTGCTTCACTAAATCATCACTACAATAACATACATAATGGATTCAAAAACAAAATCAACTTCTCTGAGCAGAAAGGAAAAACCCTAACGAAGTGAGTGTTAAAAATAAACGACGCTCAAATTCTCTCAATTTGTGATTTAGTAACACTTGAAGAGGCAAAACCTAAAACTAAGCTAACTATAAGAAATTAATCATTCTGAATCTAAGATAATTTGAAACACGATTCTATTCGAGTCATTCAAAAGAAACCAGAAATCACCTGGAGTGGTATAGATCCCAGTTAATGGGAGTAACGGAAGGGATAGGTTCGCCGAAAACGAGTAATAACAATGGTGGGAGGAAGAAGATTGCGTAACATAGAAGAAGATGAGAGTGACGCATCGCCGTTTCGAGAGAGAAGAAGAGACGAGAGAAAATGGAAGAAAGGAACGTCTTCTTCAAGGTTGGATTCGCATGGTTCTTTGGATGTCATCTCATTTCTTCTTCAATCGAATCAAATCGAACAAAAACAAAAGAGAGAAATGGATCTAATTTTGCAATCGAGTCAGAGTCTCAGAGTCAGAGATCGCTTCTGCAATCATTTTGCCTTTATTTTGTTTTTATATATTAATTTATTATTACTTTTCTTCGCTAATAAAAATCATTAAATTCGACTCTATCTTGTGAAAACGTTTTTTTGTACTCCAAGGATGTTTTTTTCCCATTAAAATCAGTATGTGTAGTTTTTTTCCCATTGGAAACGGTTTTATTAGGGCCTTTTTCCCATTGAAACATACTCCTATTAATATTAAATTCAAATTACATAACTGTAAAATCAAATTAAATGTTTAGTTAATTATATTTTGACTACAGCTTGCTTAATTTTTATAGATACACCAAACATGAATAAAATTTTGAAAGTTTTAATTTAATAATACTAAAATCTTCATCAAACTCAAATTTTAGTCCAAAAAAAAGTAAATTCTTAAACAGTTGAATAAAAACACTCATGAATATATATATATATATATGACAATATATATATAAAATTTTATTTTATATTAAAACTCATGACTAGCATACTAATTTTTTTATTTACATACAAAACATGGATTTAAAATTTTCTGTCTATAGTCTAGTGGCAGGCGGTAAATCTACATAAGACATGTGCACTTGCATAACTAAGGATTGAGTCTCAACACCTACATTATGTAGGAACTTCCCTAATGGGCCGATCTGTAGTTGTCCAATGTTAAAAAAAAAAAAATTAATGTCTATACCTGCACATAAAGGAATTAAGTTGGACTTTCTCTGTGCTTGAAATAAATCAAAATCAAAGTAAATTAATTTTTGGGTCAAAAACAAGGTAAACTATTTTATAATTATAGATCATAATTTTCCTTGATGTCTATTTTCCAATATTTATTTGGAAAATAATTTGGGAAAGAAATCCTTCCATTTGGAAAACAATTTTGGAAAGAAATCCTCTATTTGAATATGGAACAATCTTGACCGTTAGATCAAAGAAAATACAACCGTTACAAGAGCGCTCCTCCTCTCAATTACGACCGTTAATAAAAACTCTTTCACTCTATCTCTTTCATTTTTTCTGTCTCTCCCGAAATTTTGAAATCTCTGAGAAAAGGTTTTTTGGCGATGTCGAGGATGAGATCTTACCTGAAACCACCGCTTCCGAAATCACCGATCCGTCTCCGATCACGACAAGTCCTCCAATCATCTCTGCAAACACCACCAGGTATTCGAGTTTCTCGATCTCAATATCCCAAACTCGATTGCATTTCGTTAGAACAATTCTTGATTCTCTGCCCCAAAAAACCTAGGTTCTCAGAAGCCGAGAAGAAGATTGAGTGATGTAGATCTAAACCCTAAAACTCCGATTGAATACTCGGCAATCTCAAGGGAGATACATGCGTTAGCAAAAATGGTGAAAGAAGAGAGAGCAGCGGAAGAAGAAAAACAGAACAAATCAAGAGTTTTTGGTTCGAATCTGGAGAATTTGGCTGCTGATTCGGTTCCAGTGTTCCAGAGAGGAAGGTTTTACGAGGAGTATTCAGCTAGAAGGAACGAGCGATTGAGGAGGAAGAAAGGAGAAGAAACTATAGAAGGAATAGTGAAAGGAACTCCTTACAATCTTGGAGTGAATCATGAACCAATGACGAACAAGAGAAGAGGAACTTCTAAGAAGCAGCAACAGCTTGAGAATATTAAGAAGACTGTATCAATGGTGGAGACTACTACACCTAGGTATTCTCTGAGGAGTATGACGAAGGAGAATCGGAAGCCACCGCTTTCGCTTAATGTTGCTGTAAGTGCAATGAAGACTGTTACTACAAGAAGAGGTAGAAGAATCTGAAAGCTTGTTTGATGTTGGTTTGGTATGGATTCTTGTAAGAAATCGAAATTTTCGGATTTTGTTTGTTGAACTTAGTTTGGTATTGTTTGTTCTGGTTGTGGATTTCGATAAAATCCATGGCTGTTTTATTTCTCAGCTACAGATACAATGAGATAAGCTTTTATCTACAGAAGTTTTTTTACTTATCGAATGCATTTTGAGTTTCATCTTCAGTAATTTGCTTCTCAGTTTCTACAAAGAATTGATGAAATTTAAAGTCTCTTGCTTTATACATAAGAATAGAAATATACAGCAACCATTGGATTGATAAAAAATCAAATGTGATTATAAACAAAAGAGAGCAATTTACGAAACCTATAATTACAATAGAAGATGTAATGTTTAGACTGTCTAAATTTGCTCAGATTTGCTTATTAGTTGAATAAGAGCATTTGCTTTTCTTTGAGCTCTATTTGTTCCAGAGTTAGTAATTTCTATAAGATGTTCATAGACTCCGAATTGAAGGGCAGCGAGGATAAATGATGAGTTGTTAGAGCCTAGTTCAAGTAGCACTGATGATGCACACTCTTTGTTCTTTGGAGTACCTTGCCTTATAAACTCTACAAGAGTTTCAATGAAAGAAAGTTGTCCAATGGCTTGACGTCCCTCAGGATGTGATGCAAGAAGCAACAGAATCGAAAGCGCTTCATCAATCATCCCTAAGTTTTTATCATTCAGAAGATTGAGCAAAGGTTGAACAATACCAGCATCAATGGCTCTACCTTTATTAGCTGAACTAAGAGACAAGTTGAAGAGTGCAGTGAGAGCATCTTTCTTCCCTCTTAATGTCCCATTCTGCAGTAATTCAACCAAAGGTGGAATCCCATTCGATAATCCAATAGTTACTTTGTTCTCATCAAGCATTGATAAACTAAATAAAGCTGCAGCAGAGTTCTCTCTTGCCTCTCTGTTTCCATTTTGAAGGATTTCAATAATGTTTGGAATGGCTCCTTCATTCGAGATGAGCTTTTTATTGTCCTCGTCAATGGATAAATTTAACAAAGTAGTTACTGCATTCTCTTGGATTCCAGAGTCAGGGTAAGAAAGGAGTTGAACTAACAGAGGGATTCCTCCAGCATTAGCTATTAAAACTCGGTTCTCTGGATTCTCTCTAGCAAGTAAACGCATTTGCTTCACAGATTTTCTTTGTTCTTCCAATTGGCTCGATGACAATGCTTCCACCAGCAAAGATACTTCATCTTTCAGCTCATTTAAAGTTTCTTTCTCTGGAAGCTTGAAATTGTTCTCCTCACACCAATGCAATATTAAGTTCTTCAAGGCAAAATTAGGTGCAAGAGTGAGATGATCTAGCGTCTGTCTAGTTTTTGGACAGGTCTTGTTTCCCGCATCAAACCACTTCTGTATACTCTCCTTTTCATATGTCTATAAAACAAACATGTTAGTGAAATGTTAGTACAAACATACTTCAAGCATGAACTACCCAAAACCAAGCATTCATTACCTGTCCAGTGGCGATGATCACCGGGTCTTGCATTATTTCGAGTGTGATAGGACACAAAAACTCATGAGGCAATACTAAAGACTTTGACTTGGGGATTGATTTATTGACAACAGGTTGGTCAAGAATGTCAGTAGCTTCAAGACCTTGCAGCTTCTTAAACTTGTTACGAAGCTCAATGATATGTTGTTTAGTCTCTACACTCAAAGTTTCATTGTCTTGTATCAGATTTTTTATATCTGTGGTTTCTGTCTTTAAATCTTCGATTGTTTGTAGCTCAAGCTTTTTCGCAAGTCTTTCGATTATAGCATTATCAGCATTTCGAGGATCTGTTTTCGAGAATACCACCATCATGTCTACTGCAAGCTCTATGTCTTGTGTGTCTGTTCTTCTCTTTGCTCTCTTCAATTGTTTACATAGTGATTGAATCTATATCACAACCAAAACTCATTTCAAAAACTACAATTAATTAAAAGTTATTGAAAAAATGTTTGATAGGAAGAGAAAAAATGTTACCTCCTCTTTCATTTCATCAGAGATCATCATTTCATCAAGAGGAGTTTTAACAAGAAGACCATTCAACTTTTCGTATATCGAATGAAATCGCGTCATTGTTGATTCACTATCCAATGCCTGTAAATCATAAGAAACTAGAAACAATTTAAAGGGATTCATAGCAGAGAGAAATCAAAACTTCATCAAAAATGGAATTTACCAGAAAGATTTTGCTTCCATTGTTGCAAGTTTCTAATAATCTCTTAGCATTCAAAATCACTTTCCTCAAACGATTCAGAAAACGTTTCCAATTTTCTTGAGACGAAGATTCAAATCTTCGAATCTCTTCCAAAAACGGAATGAGTATCTTCAATCTTCTAACGAGATTGAAACATTCTTTCAGTTGTGTTCGTCGATAATCTTTAATCTGATCCAAAAACTCAATTATTGATACAATCTCGCTCACCAATTCACCACAATCATCATCCTTCACAGCACTATCAATTTGTTCTTCTTCATGAATCTCCACAACCTCATCGTTGATCGATTCTTCTTCTTCAATGGCTTCCTCGTCTTCAATGTTCTCAATATCTCCTGTAGTTTCTTCATCTACTGCATCCATTACGAGCATTAGAGAGTCTCTATTGCCTTCGAATTGATTCTGTTGAAGGAGAAAGCAAACCGTAAGAAAGAAGTTGTAAGCTTAATGTTCTCTTGTTTCATTTCTAGAGACAAAAATGAAAAAGAAAGAAAAAAATAAAAAATAAAAAGATTTGTTTTACTTCTCACCTCTTTTTTTTTTTTTTTGAAAATTTACAATCAGATAATTTTGGGATCCTAAAAGAGTGCTTCTCCTATGGATACCAAAACTTTCTATAGCCAAAAACTCGTTCATGAAGGGTGATACACTCCAAAGCTATCACCTCCAATTCCTGATTTCAACTGAAACAAAAAGGTGTGGTCAGCGTCATGCACTCCAAAGATAAAATTATTTATGTGGAAAGCTTTAAACAAAGCCTTGCCCATCGGAGAAAACCTAATGCAGAGGAATATTACTGAGACAAATTGCTGTAAAAGATGCCAAGGACCTGAAACTCTGGATCACTTACTCTTTAGCTGCAGGTTTGCTCAAGATGTTTGGAGTCGAGTTCCACTCAAAAAACCCCTAGAAGATCTATCATCGGCCAGCTTTCAAAACTTGTCGATTTAGTTGTTTAAAAAAAATTATACAATACGGAAATCATTCGAATTAGCATTTTTTTGTCACAAATTCGAATTAGCATTATTTACTATTTTAATAAAATAAAATATTCATTTGCTTACAAATTAGCAAATTACCAGCATATGTTACCATTTTCTTTTCTCTTTTTTAAAAAAACTTCTTTTTCTTTGAGAAAACGACAATAATTCAGTACGCTCATTTTCTAGTTCTTTTTAAGCTTCCATCTTGCTGCATGATTTTTAATATATATGGAAAGGGAAAGTGGGAAGTTAATGCGTCAAACTAGGTCTTCGAAGTCTTAATCGTATCATTCTTCTGGTGATTTCTGCGGAATTTGGTATGGATTTCGGGACATAACCCTATAGATTGATGAATCTTCGTCTCGAATTTCCTCAGTTTGCTCAATGTAAGTGAAACCGTTCCTTGTTATGTGCTGAATTTCGTCTCTGTATGGTTACTTTCCGGGAGATTCAAAAGCGTATTGTAGTTTGATACTGAAAATTAAATTTTAAGCTGGTGTGATTGGGTACTTAGTCGAAATTTTGAGCTAGGGTTTGGTTTTAAATGCTTAATCTCTCACTGAGTGGTTCGTAGAGTAGGTGGATCTCGCTACAATGTCGATGATCTGATAAGAATGCCTTATGAATTTGTATACGAATAAAAGAAGCTTCGACTAGATCCATTTGGTTGGGTAGAATAAGGGAGAAATTTGTTTTTTTTTTTTGTCATCTAATTTTCGTGGATCGTCATTGCAGGTGGATGCTTTTTTACTGGATTATAGAAACTTAAACCTACAGTCTGGGGAAGAAGATGGTCTCCTTTGCATGATTTATGTGTTTAAACTGTAGAGCTGTTAAATGATGCAAGATGATTTCTGAGAAACCATTTGGAGAGGATTCCATCCGGCAGGATTTGGAGGCTTTGACTGTGTCAAAGCGGCTTGTGAAAAGTGTTAGCCAGAAGTTGAAGAAAAAGATCCATAAAACTGAGGTGGTGGAAGAAGATGAAGAGGATGCAAGGGGAGTGGTGAATTGTCTAAGTATCAGTGTTGGTTGCAAAGTTGCAGACACAGGTGAGGATTTAGAGGATCCAAGGTTTAAGAGATGGTCCAGTGCTAGTGAGGAGGGGAAGGGGTTGATGACCATTTGTGGAACTGAAGAAACTAGGCTAGATTGTTTTTCTTATGGGGTAAAAGAGAGGTTCTGGAAGAAGATAAACAATAGAAGATATCTAGAGCACTCTGTCCAGAATAACCGCAAGAACATATTCCTCCCCGATGATATTCTGGAAATGTGCTTGATGAGGCTTCCTTTGACCAGCCTAATGAATGCACAGCTTGTTTGCAAGAAATGGCGATCTATGGCTACCACGCAGCGGTTTCTCCAGCTGAGACAAGAAGGCTCCTTTCAAACGCCATGGTTGTTTCTGTTCAATGCTATTAATGATGGTTGCTCCTCTGGTGAAATTCATGGGTATGATGTATTTCAAGACAAATGGCATATGATTGAATCTGATATACTTAAAGGGCGTTTTATGTACTCTGTGACTAGCATCCATGAGGAGGTTTATATAATTGGCGGTCGTTCTATTAACAGAGACTCTCTCAACTTCCATAGAGGGATATTGGTGTTCAGCCCTTTAACTAAATCATGGCGTAAAATTGCGTCAATGAGACATGCTAGATCACTTCCTGTTGTTGGTGCCTCTGAAGTTACTTCAGAATTTTCGACCATACAAACCCACCAGAATCGCCAAGATAGACGCTTTCACCTGTCGAGAATAGGCGGAGAATCAGATGTTTATGAAGACCCTCACAGGCTATCTGTAAGAAGACAGCACATGAATTTGGCTTATGAAAATGGAACTAAATCCTGCAGATCAACAAGACAAAAGATTGATAGGCTAAAGCGAAACAACTCCAAGAGATTTGTGCTAATAGCCATAGGAGGCACAGGATTGTTTGATGAGCCACTAGATTCAGGTGAAATATACGACTCAGCAACAAACACATGGTCAGAAATCCAGAGACTCCCGATGGGTTTCGGGGTTGTATGTTGTGGGATCATATGCAATGGAATCTTTTACGCTTATTCTGAGAATGATAAGTTATCAGGGTATGACATAGAGAGAGGCTTCTGGATTGCGATCCAAACATCTCCAATCCCTCCTCGGGTTCAAGAGTTCTACCCTAAACTCGTCTCTTGCAACCATCGGTTGTTTATGCTGTCAGTTTCATGGTGCGATGAAGGAGATGGGCAAATTGGGAGCAGAAATAAAGCGGTGAGAAAGCTGTGGGAGTTGGATCTTGTGTACCTCAAATGGACAGAGGTTTCAGTTCATCCAGACGCACCAATGGATTGGAACGCAACATATGTCTCAGACCAGAACATACTAATGGGTGTTGAGATGTTCAAAATCTTTGGGCAGGTCTTGGGTTTCTTTACCGTCTGCGATATATCAACGGAAGAAACCTCTTGGAGACATGTTTCTAGGAACCACAGGAGTCAAAAACTTGATCTATCTTGTACGAACAAGACCATTGCCTTGCTTCATCTCTGATTGTTTTTTTTTCTTTATTCATCTTAATATATAACAACTTTCAGGACTTGTCAATTTACTGATTTATGTATTGAATGAAAAGAAATGCAAAGTGCCAGTCCTTTGAGATTGAGTGAAATATAATGTTCGCATTTAATATAAGTTGTAAAGACACTTGTGTTGGAGCAAAAAATGTGACTAAAGCTTTATGATTAAAAGAAAATAATTAGAGCCATTTACCGGAACAAATCAACAATCAGTCGAGCTTGCATTTATAAACGCATGCTTTAATGGTCAGTACAACTCCAATGATCAGTCCTACTACTGCTATTGCCAAGACTGTACAAAGAAACGCATAGATCAGTTACTCTGCATCATTGTTTGATCCAAGCTGACCAGAGAGCATTATCTGTAAGGAAGAATAGACATACCAGCAATGGTGAAATATATGAGAACTGCCAATCGGTATCTGGTTGTTCCTAGTAATTCAACTTCAAGAGTGCAATATCGTTGAGACTTTCCTTTTTTGGTTGGATCTGTCAAGGAATTTGAGCCTCGTGGTTGCAGTTCGGATAGTGTAACATTCGTACTTAGTACTGTCTGTCCATTAACATCTCTGATCTTGAGCCTTATGGTAACTGGATTTGCATTCCAGTCTATCGATATTGCTCCAAAGTTTTGTTTTTCCTGCAAGTAATTTTAAGATATTATGAACAATGCAATCCTCATAAGGAGCATCATTGCTGCTCTGATAAGTTGTAAAAATGATAATGTGCAGCGTGTGTATCTATTATTAATCAAACAAAAACTCAATGAGACTAAAGATAAATAACAAATATATGAAAACACTATTCTTGTTCCAATTCTACCAAACCAAAGACACTTAATTAATTAGAAGCTCTCAACTCTCAAACAAAAAGCCCTACTAATCAACATGACTTCCACACCGTTCAACAATCTGCCGTGATAACCTCATAAATCAAGGTCTCACTAGCTGCTCTCTACCAACTATCTGCTATATTTAGTCCTAGGCTAATTTTAGTAGATCTATGACTAAAGTTTGAGCAGCTGCGCTTCATAAAGTAGACTCAATGTGTCTTGGCTTATCAATAGATCTCTTAGAAAGTCTAAAAGAGATGGATAGCAAAGATGCTTAGTTCTATACACAGATTATGAGAGAATAAAGAAGTCAGCTGAGAATAATACCGTATGTGCATGATTTATATTTGCGGTTTTCATTCATAACTCTCATTGTGCTTGGAGTATACCAAAAAAGAAGCCTAATGCTGGAACGCAAGAGGCCAGGAACAACTTTCTCAACAGATTGAACTAAACCACTGGAGGTGACATCATATAATGGATATCCAACGGAACAATCATATCTCGTGATTTCTCCAAAATGAACATCTCCACTGATGAATATAACTCCATTTCTCTGTAATGCCATACCAGAAATGAATTATGATGGTTGAAAGCACCGGGAAAGAAGAAAAATGACTTGGTTTGGTTCATTTCCCTTGATTTCAACTATCCCATACCTTGGTGTCTGCTATCAGTTGGAAAAGACGTTTCCTTTCCTTTGGAAAACAGCCCCATGATTCCATATAAAAGAGTGGTCCGGTGGTAACAGAAAGATTTGAAATCACCTGGACAAGTCAAGAAACCATATTAATAATTGAGCAGTTCGAGTTGAATAAGATACTCAGCTTCATCAAGTATTCAAGTTAAAGTTTATAATCAAAATCGAAACTGAACACAAAAGTCTAATCTACTTCGTTAAACTGGGATTGGATTGATAGAAATTAAACTACAAATTACCTGAACAGATGATCCTATGATAGTAATTTCACTACGGGGACCTCTCAATTCTTTTTCAAGCCATCCCCATTGTGTATCACCTAAGATGCTCCCATCACTTCGCAAAGGGTCTCTATGATATCTGGTATCTAAAAGTATAACCTAGAGATACAAAAATCCCTTGAACCACATATAATCTCTTCGTTCAAAACATTACAAAGAAAACATTAGAGTTTCTGTAGATACCTTCACTTTCCGGTTAGGTGGACCATAAGTATAAGAAGCATAAACTCCAGCTTGCTTTCTCCTATGAAATCATCACATACATTGGATTTGATCATAGCTAAACAAGGAAGAGATCAAGCATTCAAGCTGACCGTGGGCTATCAATGGCTCATCCAAGAAATCAAGCATGAGTTTTTGGTTAGCAACTTTACGATCAAACTCTTTTCCAGCGTCATTTAATCCGTAATCATTGTCATCCCAAGTGCCAATAACCTTAGCATTTCTCTGGAGACGAGAATAGCCAGGATTAGCCTTGGCTTTTGCGTATCGTAATTCCTTTTCTTCCTCTGAAGAAGGCACAAACCTTGGTGTATTCTTCCATGGCCCAATGGTTGTCTCTTTCCCAATGACTTTAAAAGGTCTTCTGATATCTCCATAGATGTTATCGCCCAACCAAATAAACACTTGTGGATCAAACTTGTTTATCGCGTCCCAAATCGGCTAATCAAAACATCACATAGAAAAACAAAAATCTGAACCTCACTTACACAATACTAACACGAAATTGCGAATCCACAATGCAATAGCAATTTTTGGCAATTTTTAACTTACCTGTGGAGCGCTTTGGTTTGCGCATGATCCGAAAGCAATACGAGTGATCGAAGAATCTTCTGCTGCAATCGAGGCCGTGAATAGCAACGAAAATAAGCAGAAGGAGAGACGAGGTTGAAAAAGGCTCATGACGATGAACTGGTAATTGAGAATAGTAGAAGGAAGAACCCTAGAAGCAATTATGGAAAGATGAATTTTGAAGCTGAATCATGAATTGGAGACTCCTGCCTTTCTGGAAAACGGAAAATTTTCCGGCGATTTCCAGTTACCGTTGAGATTTTGACAGCTTCTCGTAGCTTACATCGAAATAGTAGCTACAAGTACAACTAATTGCCTTGCAAATCTAAATCTAATAGGGATCTATACTATATACATGTGTTACATTCAATCTATTATATTAAATACAAAGTATTGAGTTATTTTATTGTTTTTGTTGGACAACAAGTATCAACCATTAGCCAAATTTTTACATAATATAAATGGTGAAATTTGATTTTTAGTTGTGTAAATGTACATGTTTTAGTGAACTGACCGTCTATTATTTTAACTCAGTATTGAGTATTGAGTTAAAACATTGAAAGATCTATCATTTTTAAACAAATTTTTTTTCCTAAAATATCTATTTTTATGAAACCAAAGGAATATTAAAATGGAAGAAAATTACATTAGATAGTCATTAGTTCAAAGGAAGAAATTTATGGAGTAATGGCCAAGTGTGTCTTTGGAAACCGTAAAATTTTTAAAGCATTTAAGGAAATTATTAAATTTAAATTTGGGAAACAGAATGAGGTTAATTATACTTATTGTCTTTTCGGTTTTCCATTTTTAATTTGCCTATAAAATCATACAAAGAGATTAAATTCTGTCTTGACATCCAAATTCTATAACGTTTTCTAAACATTCGTCAATATGACATAACAATGTTTTTTTTGTCGGAAACAAGTTTCTGCATAAACATAGCATGATGCTCTACTAAAATGGTGATTTAAAAGGTGAAAGCTTTTTTTTTCTTCAGTATAAATAATATTTGTAGCAAAATATTTCTTATTTACTTTGTTGATTTTGTCTTACTTTTATGCAAAAGAAAATTCTAATACAGATTTAAATTGTTTTCCTTATTTTGGAATAGTTTCTTCTTTCAATATAAACTATTTCTATTCTGTAAGAGATTTATGATCCAAAACATTCATAAGTTGATCGTTTTTGTGATTCTCAATTAAATTATCAACAACTTTGAAAGTAATAACATGTCTTTTTTTCCTTCAAAAATCACCAAATCATCATCATCCTCATTTTTCACTTTTTTTTCGAGATCTAATATACACGGAATGCTGTTTTGGTATATATTAGATATCGAGAATAGAATTAAGAATGAGGTTAATGGTGATTTAGTGATGATTACTTGATATAGAGACTTTGCTCTTGTTGTTGATGATTTGATTGAGAATATCAAAACAATCAATTATTTGGATATGAATTTGTAAGAATCTATTACAAAATCAAGTTAAATGTTCCAAAAGCTTTTTTTGCTGAAACTCTACAGAACTGTTAATTTTGGTTCTTGTACAATAATTAAGCGAGTAACTATTGTAAGAAATTATTATATCTGTAACGTACATTCGAGAGTGTGTGACGATTCAATTGTTGGAAAATAATAAACAATTCATAACGTTTTTTGGTCAAACTTGCATCTTCAATAATAGTATATTTTGGACGGTTTGTAACATCGTGATAATTAACTACTTAAAAAAAAACACAATTTTTTTTGAGAATTAATATTAGGACAAGGACAAATTTACTTAATCTAATCTTTCATTTGATGACACTTTTACGTAGAAAAAAATAAATTTTTATATTTCATAGCAAACTTAAGATTTTTAGTTAAAAAAACATTCTCAAATTTTATAGTTTTTATAAATTTAATATAAATAATACAAATATTTATATCTCATATGATTTTTTTATTAACATTATAACCATTGAATTGACGTAGCATAAATACTCCAACATGAACGGATGGATTTAAACACACAATCTGATATTTAATTATATCAGGGACAAGTCAATTCAGCCATTTGCTTCTTGGCAATCTCATATAATTTTATAGTTTACCGAAAACTTAAATTTTTTATGAATATATATATATATATAAACACTTCTAAAAACATTACTTAAATCTAGTCGTCCATTTAACATAATTCACAAATATGTGGAAAATGAAGGAAATTTATAACATTTTATTTTTAAAAAAATTAATCTTACAAATATTTAAATTTCATAGTTTTATAATTATACCAAAAATCCTCAAAATATATAATTGATTATGTTAACCGTCTATTTAACTGAGTTCGATGATGGAATCACACGTGTCTATTTACTTATTCTCATTGTTAAATACGTACCTGAAAATTTATTTTCTTTCTTGGTATTAGGCATGCTTGAGTTTATAAATAACTTTTTATGTATTGTAAAATATTATCAATAAAAAATTCAGATGATAAAAGAAAAAAATGCTAAATCTATTGTTGTTTTCTAATTAATTTAGACTTCAAAGATTCCTGTTTGTCCCTAAATCAAATTGTAGAAAAAAAGACAACACACAAATTAGGTAAATGGGAAAAAGAAAAAAAAAGAAGCTACTATCACAAAAATTACAAAAATATCATTAGTCGTCGTCAACATGACTTTCATTACTTATGAAACTTCCCGGCGACCACCGCCCAACCGCCTCTGTCTTACAATAATTCAAACCCGTGTTATAACCGACGAAGAATCAAAATCAATACGCATTCATATATACATATATATATATATATGCATCAACAATTCATTAATCTCATAACTCAAAAGATTTGAAATTGCAAAACCCATCAAAAATGTCTCTCTCTAAGAACCTAAAGTCACCTCTAGCCAAACTATACAAAAGCTTTTCAAAGAAGAAATCAGAATCTTCTCGAACAGAGGAAGAGGAATCAATAACCAGTAGCAGAAGCAGTTCGTTAAATGTCGACGAGTTAAGAACAGTTTTTGACTATATAGACACAAACTCAGACGGGAAAATCTCCGGGGAAGAGCTTATAAGCTGCATAAGTCTATTAGGCGGCGCGTTATCGTCACGCGAGGTTGAGGAAGTTGTGAAGATTTCAGACGTTGATGGAGATGGGTTTATGGATTTTGATGAGTTTATGAAATTTATGGAAGGAGAAGAGTGTAATGATGAAGAGCGACGGAAAGAGCTTAAAGAGGCGTTTGGGATGTATGTTATGGAGGGAGAAGAGTTTATCACGGCGGCGAGTTTACGAAGAACGTTGAGTCGACTCGGTGAGTCATGTAGTGTTGAGGCTTGTAAAGGTATGATTCGTGGGTTTGATCAGAATGATGATGGAGTTCTTAGCTTTGATGAGTTTCTTCTAATGATGCGTTGACATTTTGGACATTTCTCTCCATTATTCTTATTCATTTCTTACTTGAAATTCTATTCATTCTTTGATTTAAAGTCTTGTTCTTTTGTATATTGGTATCTTATTTGATTTGATCCATTTGTATGTAAAACACTTCATAATAAAAACTAGTTTTGATTTGTGTTAGCCTTTTCTTCTGTCCTCTTTGGACCAAACTAGAATTTTCCTTCTCGAACCGTATGCGTGTTTGCAATATATTACAGTTGACAAATGGTTACGTCATATGCACGTACGTAACGTACATACAAAATCACCACATATATATAAGATAACACAACCTATAAAATTCGTGGAAAGGATACATAGAAAATCTTTAGTATTAGACCATATGTTTACTATCTCATAGTAGCAGAATTTCTCACTTATAAATTGTTATTATCGTATTTTAATTCCTATGTGGGTGTTTCTCCTTTATCTTTCTCTAAGGAAGTGTTATTAGATCTATATTTTAAAAAAATATTAATGATTTGAAAGTAATAAAGATTCGGAAAGATTTTTTATATTTTAACAGAGTTTTAAAGACTATCTAAATTTGTTTGCAAAGTTTTAAAGTTTTCTATAAGTTTAATGCTTTAATGTTCTAGCTCTAGTTCTTTCCTCTGTTTTTGTTTTGCTTATTCCCGGAATTGATGTCTTCCGGTTGAATTTCCTAACCTTTTGTATAAACCTTTGAACTCTATGCTCCTCATCGTTTGAAGGCTAGCTTATTGGGAAAAAAGAAAGAAAAGATTAACACCTATGTGGTACCAATATGTTGAGTACATAAAAACATATGATCTAGTAGTCAAGATTAAGATATCACCATTGGGAAAGCTAACAAAAATTAAAAAAATTGGGCCCTAACCTTTTTAATATTTAGAGCTCATTTATTTATATTTAAGCGTTTGAATCCAACACTACACATGGAAAGCATCACCTCCCAAGACTGGCTTAAATGAAATATGAATAGTACTTGGAAAAAGGAGGGATCAAAATGTGGTATCAAATAATTCTTTGTGAAAATTAGTGACACATGATTTGGTGTGGAACAAGGACTCTCCATCAATTAAGATCTTGCTTGGACTTGGACGCTGAACTCGTCAGATGGACGATGATGATGGTTCTAAAGCTAGGCTATCAACGGGCAATATTTGAATCTGACTCTAAGACAAGAGTGGATCCTTAAACGAAAATGGAATTAGGTTTTGCTGGAACCAATCATCCAAGATATAAAGGTCTTAAGATCTCTAGGGGAAAACTTTGTGTTTTGTTTCAAAGGTAGGGAAGTAAATTCAGTGGCTGATAAAGTAGCTTGTGAATCTCTTTCCTTTGAAAGTTATGATATGAGATTGTATTCCATCGCCTCTCATTGGATTAAGTTTCTTCTTGAAAAAGATACAAATAGTTGATAATTGAAGATGTATAATCTATCAACCTAACTATATAATCTGAATTCTTTACTAATAAAACAAGAATTAAAAGAAGTTGATAAACTGAATTTTATTGATAAGATTCAATTACAAACAAGCTCATAACAAGTATTAGTGCTATACCCTGCTTTTTCGCTGTGTCTTTTTCTTCTTTTCGGACTTGCTTTATATAGCTGGCGAATTCGAACTACATTTTTCTCGGTCAAACTCGTTTTCACGAGCTTTTTTTTCTTTCCGGTTCTTGCGCTTCCATTATCTCAAACCGTAATTTAGTTTCGAATTTTTTATTCTGTGGACTTCGGTTACCTTTTTTAGTGGGCTTCATGGGCTGACCTAATTAGACTGGATATCAACAATGATAATATGAATTTGTTGAGAAAAAAAATATACCGGCAAAAATTACCAAAAAATTACTTTGGTCCGGTTTCGAAATTTTATCCGGTAGCAACCTCATCTCCCTCTTTTCTCTTTTTTTTTCTTTTTTCTTTTTCTTCTTCTTTTTCTTTCCCCCGTCTCTTTTCTCCTCCACCTGTAGTTGCTCTTTTTGTCCTCAATAGGCGATGATGGCTTCATCGTCGTCCTCTGTTTTATCCGGTGCTAAGGTTTCTCCGATCTTAACTCCGTTTAACTCTCGTGAAAGCCGCTACTTTCGATGTGTAAAAGATAGCCGGAATAAAGTTAGGTTTAATTCAGCCTCGCAGCGTTTCACTCCGAATAGTGTTCTTCTTGAAGCTCACTCTTTGATTCCATATAATGGTCTTTGGTACGTCTTAAGCTTCTCCTGTCAGCATCAGTTTTATATATGGTCTTTTTAGATTTTTTAATTGGAGATGGTGTTTATGAGTGAATCAGTATTAACATCTCTGTTGTTTTTGTTATTGTTGTTTCCTTCTGATTTCATGAAAATTTGAAATCTGTTCTTGGTTCAAAAATATAGCCACTGATTCTTGCTTTTAATTGCTCGTCTCCTGAAAATTTGGAGCACTGTTGATTCCATAAAGGTGTTTTTGAATTCGGATGTTAATGTTTGATTGAATTTTATGGTGTCAAAGGGCGAAACAAACTACGAATTGGGGACCTTTGAAGAGGAACAATGTTTCTGGACGGCCAAGTGCGGTTTTCAGAAAAGAAGCTACAGGGACATCACTATCAAAGGGAGGTAATTTCTGTCGTACCTGTAAAAGGACTGAACGAGGAATCAGAAGATCGTTACGGATTGCCTTTCTGGACAGAACTTCATTTAGTTTGTCAAGGTCTCGTTTGACCTGTTCTCTGGTTCGTAAGCTACGGCGTTTCGCTTATGTTGTTCTAGTCTTGCGCATTGTTTGAACTATGTGTTTAACTGACTTGGAATATATGCCAACTTTTCAGCGAACACAATCTCAGAAACTAAATGCTACTGTTGGACCAGATGAGCCACATGCTGCTGGTACAGCCTGGCCAGATGGTATTGTTGCGGAGAGACAAGATATAGACTTATTGCCCCCTGAGATAGATAGTGCAGAGTTGGAAGCATTTCTTGGTTGTGAACTTCCTTCTCATCCAAAGTTGCACCGGGGACAATTAAAAAATGGGCTTCGGTATCTTATTTTGCCGAATAAAGTTCCACCGAACAGGTAACTGCGTAGAATGCTTGAAGTTGGTCTATTCATGATACTGTAAATGGAATGAGATACTTAACATGGTTTTCCTTGCATATTTTTTAACACGTAATTTATTTTTAAAGAAAACCAACAAAGAAAATGGACAGATAGCGGCTATTTGTACCACCTTCCCAGCATAGCTTAAGCATATGGTGGGGTCCTCCAGTTTTGCGTCCTATTTCTTATGAACGTGCTGGAATGTTTTTAAATGCTAGATTTGAGGCACACATGGAAGTTCATGTAGGATCGATTGATGAGGAAGATGACGAGCAAGGGATAGCACATATGATTGAACATGTTGCATTTCTTGGGAGCAAGAAACGTGAGAAACTTCTTGGTACAGGTGCTCGCTCTAATGCCTACACGGACTTCCACCACACAGTATTTCATATTCATTCTCCAACCCACACAAAGGTTTGTTATCTTGTAGACCTATTGGCGTATTTATTGATCTCTTTTTTTTCGTTAGTTCAATTTCACAGGTTTTTGTTGCCTCTGTATTTGCTTGAACAATTATGTTACTTATCGTGATAGCATTGATATTTCTCAAATTTTGACATTCTCTTCACTGATTTTCTTCTCATCACTATCTTTTTTCTCTTAACATTCATTTCGACCTCTTTATATATATATATATATATATATATATTGTACAGGGAATATTAATTCTTTGCAAGCTAACCTACTGGCTTCGGTGGTGATCTTTAGTTGTTTATTGACCTATAGTCTGTGTCTTGGTTTGAGTCGTCTGTAGATGTTATTGTAATAAATTGAAGACGTGTCCTTACTGTGGACAAAGGAAATGCTTATTCCATACTAATTGGAGTGCTGAACCTTTTCAGGACTCAGAGGATGATCTCTTTCCATCTGTGTTTGATGCCTTGAATGAGGTATAGCTTTGAATTTGCTATCTAAGATGGTGTACTTCCATTTTATATGTCCTGGATTTTTAGTGTACCAAAAATTCGAAATCCTCTTATTTTACATGAATTATTATTCATATGCCAGACGAAATCTTACTTCTCTTACTATACAGATAGCTTTTCACCCAAAGTTCCTATCGTCTCGAGTTGAGAAAGAAAGGCGGGCCATACTTTCAGAACTTCAGATGATGAACACAATCGAGTATCGCGTTGACTGCCAGGTATTCATGAAGAATAATTTTATTATGTCAGCATAAGATTTCTTTCTCCTGCCCTATTTTTGGTAAAAAATACTGACAGATTGTATTTTTTTTTCTCTTTTTCTTGTGACTAGTTGTTGCAACATCTACATTCTGAGAACAAGTTGGGTAGAAGGTTCCCTATTGGATTGGAAGAGCAGATCAAGAAGTGGGATGTTGACAAAATTAGGAAATTTCATGAGCGATGGTACTTCCCAGCAAATGCCACACTATATATTGTGGGAGACATTGACAACATACCTCAGATAGTCCACCAGATTGAAGTAAGACATTGTCTAACATTTACATTACATTGCCTTTTAATTTAGTAAATATATATTGAATCCATTCTGTCTAGTCTATCTTGACCAGAAAATCGCTCTTGCACAGGCTGTGTTTGAAAAAACTGGTTTGGATAATGAGTCAACACCCACTTCTCCTAGTCCTGGTGCCTTCGGTGCCATGGCTAATTTTCTTGTTCCAAAGCTGCCAGCTGGCCTTGGTGGAAACTTTTCTCAGGAGAAAACAAATACCACTGATCAATCTAAGATAATTAAAAGAGAAAGACATGCAATCCGTCCCCCTGTTGAGCATAATTGGTCGCTCCCTGGAAGTAGTGTTGATCTAAAGCCTCCACAGATATTTAAGCATGAGCTTCTTCAAAATTTTGCAATCAACATGTTCTGCAAGGTTTTTCTATGAACTTTTGATTTCTCCCTTTATTTTCAGAATGGTTAAGATGATACAGCCAACTTAAGGTGGTAGTTTATTTAACAGTGTTGCAATGTTTTGGCTTCGTGCAGATACCTGTTAGCAAGGTTCAGACATTTGGAGACTTACGAAATGTTCTAATGAAAAGAATATTTCTATCTGCTCTACATTTTCGAATTAATACGAGATACAAGGTATGAAAGTGTTCGGATGTTGCCTTTCTGAAGACATTTGTTCTCATTTTTGAGTACTCTGCATTTTGCTTAGCGTTTTGTTGCGTAAAACGGATTATCTTCAAACCTCACTGAATTTTCAAAAAGATGGGGTCTCTTGTTCGAGAATATAAATTTGTTATACTAGGAAGAGTTCAAGGATATAGCTATATTATTCATTGAAGGTTTAGGAATTATGTGCATTGTCAGTAGACTCATTACTGCCTGTAGATTTGGTGACTTTATTTGCATCTTTCCAGAGTTCGAACCCGCCATTTACATCAGTTGAACTGGACCATAGTGATTCAGGAAGGGAAGGATGCACTGTAACAACTCTTACTGTCACTGCAGAGCCGAAAAATTGGCAAAATGCAGTAAAAGTTGCTGTTCAAGAGGTTTGTTTATTGTTTGTTTTCTTTTACCTTTATTGTGAATGCTGTTGTTCTTTGTTTAGTGGACGGATTATTTGGACTTGATGAATAATGGATTGGTTGAGATATTAGCTAATAGGACTGCCAAAGGGATTTGTCACGTTTTCTTTTTTTATTTGCTTATGAGAATTTGTTCGGCTATGTTTAATGTATAGTTCTACTTCTAGGTTCGAAGACTCAAAGAATTTGGTGTTACTAAGGGTGAACTGACACGTTACATGGATGCTCTTCTAAAAGATAGTGAACATCTGGCAGCTATGATTGATAATGTATCATCTGTTGATAACCTGGACTTTATAATGGAAAGTGATGCACTAAGTCACACAGTTATGGATCAGACGCAAGGACATGAGACCCTGGTTGCTGTAGCAGGAACTGTGACGCTTGAAGAGGTAGGTTCGGAGTTCCAGTTATTCTTACTAGCTTCTATTGTACAATGTGACAAGAAAAATGACTTTTGATTCCTGGATACTGGTGTTTATTAACATAATCAATAGTCATACTATTTTATTTTAATTCTATTTGTTTGGTTGCTTTTCTTATTTTTTGATGGTTTTTTTTTTGTCCAGGTAAACACTGTTGGTGCCAAGGTGTTGGAATTTATTTCTGATTTCGGAAGGCCCACTGCACCTCTTCCTGCAGCAATAGTTGCTTGTGTTCCCACAAAGGTGCATGTTGATGGGGTTGGTGAGAGTGATTTTAATATATCTCCTGGTGAAATAATAGATTCTGTCAAAGCAGGATTATTAGCACCCATTGAAGCTGAGCCTGAGGTGTTGTTTCTTTTCTAACTTCTTTTTTTGACTTTATCTTCTCTTAGTTTAAATATAGAGCTTGACTTTTTCTGAATCAGCTTTTTTTCTTCATCTTTGCAGCTGGAGGTGCCAAAAGAATTGATCTCGAAACTACAGTTGCAAGAGTTAACCTTGCAGAGAAATCCATCTTTTGTTCCTATTCCTGGGTCAGGAGTGACCAAATCGCATGACAAAGAGACTGGTATCACCCAGCTTCGCCTATCTAATGGGATAACTGTGAATTACAAGGTACGCCTTTCATCCTTTTCCCACTACTATTCTAAGCATCGCTATGATGATTTTCTTTCTACATTAGAAGACATTATAATACTTTATTTGTATTGTGTGCTTAAAAAATTGTAGTTCTTAACATTCTTTAAAAATTTATTTCCTTTTCAGTTGAAATCATTTTAATTGGTAAGTAAATATGAGTCTGTAGGAAAATAATGACATAGAATTGCTACAAACTGTGGTGTTGATTGATACTGCATTTCTATCTCGCATGTAAAGATAAAGACCCTTACTAAAACCCTTTTTTGAATATAGACATCAAAGACCGAATCTCGAGCTGGTGTCATGCGGCTTATTGTTGGTGGAGGACGAGCTGCTGAAACTTCTGATTCCAAAGGAGCGGTGGTTGTTGGTGTTCGGACACTCAGCGAGGGTGGTCGAGTTGGAGAGTTTTCAAGGGAGCAGGCAAGTTGAGCTGTTTAGATAATTGCATTGTGATTTCTTTTTTTTTGTCATAATTTAAAAACTTCGATTCGATAAGACCCATTTGGTAGAATATTGTATAACACATAGATTCCTACAAACATAAATAAAAAAAGCTCTTAGGCATGTGTTCATTACATTGTGATTTCTTAATAAGCATGAAAAAGGATATTAACTAAAATGAGAGCCATGTGATTTTTGTCTAGGTGGAGCTTTTCTGTGTTAATCATTTAATAAATTGCTCGTTGGAGTCAACTGAGGAGTTCATTGCCATGGAGTTCCGATTTACTCTGAGAGACAATGGAATGCCTGCAGCTTTTCAGCTGCTTCACATGGTGCTTGAGGTATTAGATTATAACTGATACGATGTCAAGAGTGTTTTCTTTTGTCCACTTGTTCTTGTTTTTGCTGATAAAGGGTTGGTTTCTCTGGCATGCAGCATAGTGTCTGGTTGGAAGATGCATTTGATCGAGCAAGGCAGCTATATCTTTCGTATTATCGATCAATTCCTAAAAGTTTGGAGCGTGCAACTGCCCATAAACTCATGATCGCGATGCTGAATGGTGATGAGCGTTTTGTAGAGCCAACACCTAAATCATTGCAGAACTTAAATGTAGAATCTGTGAAAGATGCGGTCATGAGTCATTTTATTGGGGACAACATGGAGGTGATATCCCAAACGTGAAATTATGCTTGACTTATTTTAATTTTTAGATAATTTTCATAAGACTGTTATTTCTTTCAGGTAAGCATCGTGGGGGACTTTTCAGAGGAAGAGATTGAGCATTGCATTCTTGACTACCTTGGTACAGTTAAAGCTAGCCATGATTCTGCAAAATTACCAGGAACAGAGCCTATTGTGTTTCGCCAACCAACAGATGGCTTGCAATCTCAACAGGTTCGTAACAAAGCAATTACGCAGAGACTTACTTGTTCTACTCTTTGGGTCTCTCCATCCCTTAGATATGTATTTTAAGCAGGATGTACTGACATATATGTATATGTATCCCTGGACAGGTATTCGTGAAGGATACTGATGAAAGAGCATGTGCATACATTGCGGGACCAGCACCAAATCGTTGGGGCCTTACAGTGGACGGTGATGACCTTTTTGAGTCTCTTAACAAGCTCTCTGGTGCACATGGTAAGTTACGCCTTAGTGGAACATAATAAATTTAGGAGTCATATGGTGTTGCAATTTTCCAACCTCGTGGAAACTTTGTGTATAGGTGTGGTATTGAGCTCGTCTCATACACCAGAAATGTATCTTCAGTAGTCTTAATGAAGTTTAAAGGCTAGCTCCGAGATAATGTAGCTTTCAATATTTCATTCATGTACTATAATCTTGCAGATGGAATTTTGAAATCAGAAGAACAGTTGCTACAGGGAGGAGACAGGGAGTTGCAAAGAAAGCTTCGCTCCCACCCTCTTTTCTTTGGAATTGCGATGGGGCTTCTTGCAGAAATCATAAACTCAAGGTAACTCTCATTGTTGAAAGAACAACCATATACTGCAATAGTTCTTTGCCTCTATTGTATTTTCTGGTTTGCTTATGTCCATAATTTGCCAAGTAATTATCCGTCATTGCCAAGCTTTGTTTAGAAAATGAAAGCTTTCGTATGTCAAAAAAAAAATATTAGAGAATGCATGTTGTACGTCTGATGTTCATTTAACCAAAGCCTGTCTACTACGTAACTAATATTTTGTACATATATATATTTTCTTCCACCGATAGCTGCAAGAGAAATTTTGATAAGCATGATTTTAGTTGGTATAAATAGAAGGGAAGAGTGAGAGCCTTTTAAGGCTTAGGGAGAGATTAGAGACTAAACCTTATATTGTATCGTTAGATTGTTGAGTAATTAAGAGAGATAGGATTCAGTTCTTAACAAATTTCTGTGTGTTTGCAGGCTATTCACGACCGTAAGAGATTCTCTTGGACTGACATATGATGTATCTTTTGAGCTAAACCTATTTGACAGGCTGAATCTTGGGTGGTATGTGATATCTGTGACTTCAACTCCCGGCAAGGTATGGTCTTTGTTTTTGTGCTTACAGTATATGGCTGCTCTTTCTTCAACAGTTTTCTTCACCAAGCTTCTCAAATCTCTTTTCAGGTATACAAAGCGGTTGATGCCTGCAAGAGCGTTCTTAGAGGTTTGCATAGCAACCAAATTGCCCCTAGGGAGTTGGATAGGGTTAGTTCTCTCTTTTGTCCTTCCAAATCACCTCTTATTAGCACGTTTTCTTTGTTAAATTCAAAGTTGTTTTGTTTGTAAATAAACAGGCAAAGCGAACTCTTCTTATGAGACATGAAGCTGAACTCAAGTCCAATGCCTATTGGCTTAATCTATTAGCTCACTTGCAGGCCTCTTCCGTTCCGAGGAAGGTGATACTGACTTGCGTTTTCTCACAATGTGTCTGCTTCTAACATTACTTCTTGACTTCTTCTGATGGGGTTTTGTTGTGGTTTTTCTTAGGAACTGTCATGCATTAAAGAACTTACTTCACTATATGAAGCTGCTTCGATTGAGGACATATACGTTGCTTATAATCAATTAAGAATCGACGAGGACTCTTTGTACTCCTGCATTGGGATTGCTGGGGCTCAGGCTGGTGAAGACATCACCGGTAAGTATAACAGTCTCTTTCACAAACACAGTTTGAGATCAGTTTGTGTATTAAAGTACGAAAACTCTACAATGCAGTTCTATCAGAAGAGGAAGAACCAGAAGATGCTTTCTCAGGAGTTGTTCCAGTGGGACGAGGCTCATCGATGACCACACGACCAACAACCTGATTTGGCTTTGTAAGATAGTGTAGGCTATAAACTTTGCCATAGATACAAACAGAGAAGAAGCCAGAGAAAAACTTCATCAGACTCGCTGCTACAGAAAGAAGCTTCATCAGAAGGTTTTCCTGAGATAGCTTTGACATAAAGAGGTTTTGTATACTTATGACTTGTGAGCATCATTAATGCTATTGGTAATAAACTAATAATTGACCTCATTCTCCATGTTATTCATATTCATCTATTTTCTCCATCATATTTATAGAAAAAAAGCAGTAACTTATGTGTACCTTTTTTTCTTTCAGATGTACATGTAATTTAAACAAGTTTTTAGTCTCATGTTCAATTTATCTATTAAATATTGGATGTTGTGGTCATAATATAGTGGCGATAAGAATCTCGTGGCACTTAGATGTCTGAAAGCTTATATTTTAGAGAAATTCTAACAAGTAACCACAAATTTTATTGTTTATATTTTTTTGATTTTCTACACTTACACCTAGTAATATTACACACTAATCTAAAATCTATGTCTATCCCTATTAACATATATAATTCTCGAGGGAAGTTGTATGGCAGCCGAAGGTATTCAACGGAGTCTTTCTGCTCTCTATTGTAAAGTGGAGGTGGTGCTTTGGGTAATGTAGTATCTCATATCCTTCCACCACTTAAAAATAGAAGTAACAACGGTTTTCTTGGATGTCTAGAAGATTTTCAATAACCAAAAAATTGAAGTTCATAAAATTGGCCGGGGCGTTTATTACATACTAGAAAGATTTTTCATAAAATTGAAGTTCTTGCTCGAGATATTAAAGAGATGACTAATGATTCAAGTTCTGTAATAACTTCTTCACTTTTGTGAACTTTATAATTGAGTTTTTGAGTTTTGACCAAAAAAACACATATAATAATCTGATATCAATGTAATTATACAATAAAAAATAATTATATGCTAAATATTTTTAAATATTGGTAAAACAATACATTTTCCAATGCTAACTATAATTTTAATTAGATATTGATACTGTTATCCTGCTAACTGGTTCATTATGACCATTTTTCTACATCACTAATCCTCTAATTTTACTTGTGAAACCGACTTGCCTCTAGAAGAGAAGATTTTGAAAGATCAAAGTTAATGGATGGTTGTACATGGATGCTGGTCCAAGACAGTTTAATTTTAGTTTCTTGTTTTGATTAGTTTAAGGTAATAAAATAAATTGACAACTATAAGCAGTTTTGTATCTCGAGGGACATAGACAAAAAAATAAAATTCATATATTATTTTAATTACAGAATATGTGAAGAATTTTTTTTTACAAAATAAAAGCGTATACTCTATACTTTACAATATGTTTGAAAGTAGAGTATAACAATTGTAGTACCATTTTTATCAAAATAAAAAAACAAAACAATAGTACAATTTAGTAGACTATAAACCTTGCTCTCAGTTTGGTAGTTAGGATGATCCAGCTAATGATTTGATACTAGGGTTCGATTCCTACCCACTGCATTATGGTAACTTAAAAAAAGGATTATTGGGAGTGAATTTTAAAGTATAGATCGGGTTTTGCTGATCCAATGTTAGAAAAAAAAAGAAACCCTGGAATAATTATAATAATTATTGTCATTATTGTTAATAGAAAGAAATTATTTGCACGGTTTAGGATAATAGCAGATACACTTTTCACTAGGATTGCATTGACTCATCTGGAAATTGCTCTTCGTCGATGCACATTTCTGCTTACATGTTTCTATTGTACACTTTTTTTCCGGCATCTACTGCAACATTACACATTTCTTGTAACCTCTGTAGTAGTTTTGGTTGTTGTGCGGACACTCTTGTTATTCCTATTTTTTAAAACATATATCTTAATTAATTTTTATATAAATTGTTGAAAACATTGTTTTGTGAATGTCGACATTTTAACAAATCTTACTTATGTTGATGAATGATTTTAAAAAATCACATATTCTATATATGATTTGATAAAATGTAATAGTATAACTAAATCACAATAGTTATATCTGTAATTTGAAAATACTATATAGACTTTATCAACATATTAAGGTGATTTAAGACGTAAAGACATACCTAACACAAGAATGGTGCTCAAAGCTAAAAGAGTAAACGCAATTTGAAAGGGGTTCCTCATATTTGATGTTAAAAATGTTTTTTGTTTTTTGTTTTATGAAATGAATTGTTGATTTTGAAAAACTTATAAAACTTTTGAGAAAGTGAACACATATATATATATATATATATATATGTCTATTTTTAAATTGTTGAAAAACTGAAATTCCGGTTTCGGAAGTTCATGCTTTCCACAAATCTTTTTTTTTCATGAGAAACTTTAAATGTATTTGGGTGTTATCCTTCATTTTAGCCCATTATTCAAACATAATACAGCATGCAAAAACTGAGAAGATAAATGAAAAATGATTTTGAGAAGACCATACTCCAATGATTTTGATCAAAGATTAAATTTCATACCTAAAGATATAAATCTGTAAATCACCAAAAAATGTAAAATAAAGTAAAATTTTTTAAGAAGTCTACAGTCCACATACATCAGAAGTCAGTTTCTAAACCCAAAACTATAAACCCTACAAATTTGATAAAAGTTAGAAAAATGGAGTGAAAATGATTTTTATAAGGCTATAGTCCACAAATTTTAATCCAAAAATATAATTTTAAACCAAAATTATAAAATCTTTAAATTTCCAACAAAATAAGAAAATAAAGTAAAAATTAAGTTTGAGAAGGCTACAAATCCACAAGTTTCGATCAAATATTAAATTCTAAATCCAAAAATGTAAAAATCTTTAAATTTCATAAAAATCGGAAAACGGATTAAAAACGACTTTGAGAAGACTATAATACTACACAACTTTTGAACAAAAATCAATTTCTAAACCTAAAAATGAAAAATGTATAAATTACCAATATATATGCATATGAAAGTTGAACTACTAAATTTGAATATGTATTGTTAGCTTAAACATCTCATAGTCCATATATACCTTGAGTGTATTGTTAGCTTCCCCTATGTGGAAATAGTGCTAACCTTTAAAACACAACTTGAAGATTTTAGAGACTTATAAATTCTTTTGTGTCTTTTACGTTTATGTACTGTACCTTGCAATTGTGATTTTCTCTGCGTATATTCAACGATTTCAAATTGGGTCTCTCACGAAACAAAGTCTCTTAGGCAGACTTAATAACATTCTCTTAATACCACTTTGATTCTATCTTTGGCATTTAAATCTAATGGCCTTTTTACTAATAAGAAAAAAGACTCAAAAGAGTAAAAAGCAATTTTTCAACCAGTCAAAAACTCAAAATATTGCTGCTTCAAAGTATACCCAAAATTTTAAGCAAAATCAAGAGATCAATAATGCCAAGACTACTTAATTCAAGACTTCATTAAAGTCATCAAAAGTACATTGACAGAGTAATCATCTCTTCTTCTTTTGTCACAAAATAGTCAAATTTCGGTGAAAAAAACTACTCAAGTGAACATTTAACAACTAAACCAAATGCACAATTTCATCAACCATTTTTTTATTATTCAAAACATTGTGAAATGGAAAAGACAATTTTGCTAGATGTCAAACTTCAAAAATTTCTTACACTAATTTCATACTCTCTCCCTTCTGCATTTCTGTTTTGGATTTCAAGTTTAGAAACATCAAATTAATGTAATCTCTAGAAACAAAAAAAAAGTAACTTGTTACATTCTCCAATGTCAAGAAACCAAAAGTATTCATGAAGAGAAGAGATATTGTCTTCAAAGACTGACTTATGGTCATTAGAGACGTTTTTAAAATATTACAATCTCATTCATCATAAAACAACTTGAGGCTTTTCACAAGATTTTGATTCATAATTAGATTCTGATGAAGCAATTTTAAACCATTAAATCATCTCATTATGTCAAATTGTCCAATAAGTTGGGATATTAAGAACTAAAATTTAAGAAACTAGATATTAAAACCTATATACACAAAACGTACCATACCAAGGACAATGGGATTAAGAGATTGTTAATCTTTTTTTTTTCCCAATTCCTGCAAAAAAAAAACATTAAAATAAAAACTAAGAATAGCAAAATTGATATATAAGCATAACACAAAACATAATTAAACAGAAAATGCTAAACACAAAGTAAAACATAAACCTCGTTTCCTTTCATTGGGCCATAACAATGTTCATATCACTCTTAAATCTTCTCTTTCTGTCTTAAAACAACAAAGACCTGATTTATATGTCACATTTTATATTTTAAATAAACAGAAAATCTCTTTTGACCAAAATAATAATAATAATAATAATAATAATAAACAGAAAATCTCTATTTTCTTAAAGATAATAACTTCGTTCTTCCGTTGCATATCACTCTTTTACTAATTCCATATGAAAGTTATTATTGTTCTTATTATAAATTAAAGGTGATTATGAATTTGGCCTTTTGAGTATATCTCTCTTCTTATTGAGGACAACAACAAAAAGGAAAATAAAATTATATATCAAAAGAAATAAATAAATAAAGCTAGTTCTAACTTCTAAGTGTTAGTATGTGCCAAAACAAACTAATTACAGTTTTGAATTGAAAGAGAGGAGACTCATCTGCTGCGGGAAATGTATTTGCAAAAGGGAGGAGACTCATCTTTCCTTCCCAGTAACTCAGAAAGATCTAAAAACCGCAAATCGCACACTCTTTGATTCGTTTCTTCCCTCTCAGTTCAGCGATCCGCGGCACCTGCTCAAAAAAGCAATACATACTTAGATTAAGCAAGGCAACAAAAGTCTTAAAGCTGCGTAGTTAACAGTGATGTATTCAATCACATAGTTTTGCCTCCTAGAAAATGGCGCCCTCAGGGCTTTCTATTTGATTGTATCGTAAGGTCTAATAAATGGGGATTTTCCTATTTGGCTGGGTAATTTCGAGGCGAGCGGATCATTTATGATGAAAAGTCAACATACTCAAGACACATATGGAATATAAGAGGAAACAGATGCAACTTACTTTTCTGATCCACAGTTACAGGGAATTTTGTCGTCCTCCAGTGGGAACTTGTAGTTGTAACTTATTTCTTCACCGGCTTCTATATGTCGCTTAGCATATATGAATATCTTTTTCTTACCCTCCACGCTTATAATCTTGGTGTAACAGTTTGGCTGCAGGAGCACAAAGTTTATGTTAAAGACTCGATTACATCAAACACAACT
This sequence comes from Lepidium didymum, assembly GCA_963920545.1. Lineage (NCBI taxonomy): Eukaryota > Viridiplantae > Streptophyta > Magnoliopsida > Brassicales > Brassicaceae > Lepidium > Lepidium didymum. Next base: position 2,042,669 of record OY986981.1, on the reverse strand, counting down.
TGAAAATGATACAAAATTATGCATATTATTATTACCTCACATGAATGATTTATAAACCTTGCTATACCACCACGCTTTGTGGCATCAACCTAAAATTCATAGTAAGCAACAAGCAATTCAGAGCTGTCACTTAGTAAGAGTGAAAACATAAACTGAATAATAAATGTCAATGTATTGCAAGGTGACTAACCACATAGCCTTCGTCAAGCCTGAAAAGATAACTGCTTCCAATTCCCATCTTTTCATATTGGCGTTCACGTATCTCAGATATCTGTGAGATTGAAAAAATGAGCCACAACCACGACCAAATTAAACGAGAGAACGCATAACAGTCTGGTCTTGAAAAAACAACAAGGTTCATCAAAGAAGCTAAGATACTGTTCAGATCTACTACCACCCACAAATTAATTTATGGAACCCATGATCAAACAAGTCAAACTTACAGACGAGCGTATTAACTCTCCAACATATTCGATCACAAAGTCTTCAGCTTCAATTGGTTCCAGTGCAACAAGACCCCAATCGTGGATCTTACTTTGTTGAAACCGCAAACGCTTTTTCCTAGCCTGCCATCGATATGACAAAAAGTATATATTATTGACTACACGCATATGTTGTTCAAACAGAGAACTGACTTTTGTTTTATTAACCTTCAACTGAGAAATTTTCATGAGGTCAGCACCATCTGCAGCCGCTAAAAGATTACGCATTTTTGCCCTATTAGTTCTTGCAGAAAGAACGTTCGGGGTCACATTACTTTTGGAACCAAAATGTTGTATGTGTACGCAAGAACTTCCCCGAACACGGGCTCTCTCTTCAGGACTAGCCTTTAGTGACCATGCATGCCAATGCCAGCCATTAATAGATGTGCGTGCACATCCATCAGACTTAGGCATTGAGGCTAACACCCTTTTTTTGGATGCTTTCGATCCCAACTTTTCCAATGAATTAAATACAACCGTATTAGGGCTGGCATAATCCATTGTCAAATCCTTACTGGGAGAAATCTCTGTTTTAGCTGATGCCTTCCGTTTAAGCATCAATTTCTTCGAACCTGCTAACAACAGAATACATGTGATTAATAATTATAACAGAAAACAGTACAAAATTAAACATTGCAAAAAATTAGGAAACAATTGCCTTTTTGAAGCTTATTTGATGTATTGCCGGGAACCTTTTCTTCACTTTCATCATCATAATCTTTGGAAGACACAGATAACCTCTGACACGAAGGTACATTGGTTTTTCTTTTATCTTTCTTTTTTAGCATTGAGGATTGCAATGCTTCATGAAAGAAAATGCCAAATAGTTAAAATCTGTCCCATGCATTCAAATAGCTAGATATCCCTTCTATAAAATCAAGTATTAAATAACAACAAAGTATGACGCTAGACACTTACACTTGCAGGCCTTCTGTGATATGCTGCACGCAGACTTTTCCACAAACCTTTTGCCTTTAGCACATCTCTCAGGATATCCAGTAGAGTTTGACATATCCTGAACATGCTTTGCAGCATCTTATGGAGATAGTAATTTATTAATGAAATTGTGGGAAGCATTCTCAAAACCTGGGAATTAGTAAAAAGATCTTACTTTTAGGTCTCTTGCTAAGGCGTAGAGTGGAAACTGTTTCACTATCACATTCTTTTCCAGAAGTCTCAGTAAAACCACTGACTGCTCCATTGCAAGATTTTGCACACTCGACTCCAGTATCTGACATATTCTTCCTCTTAAGCTTTGATATATGAGCTGGTTTCCAGAATGATTATATCAGTAGGCTCGAGTTGGACAGTTTGCGAGCTTAAAGTCAAGACACAAAGTTGAATGTGTAGGAAAAAGTATTTTACCTTTTTGAACTTTCTGAGAAGACTTGCTTAAAACATTTTCGCCATGATCTTTGCAGTCAACGGTTTCCTCAGTAGACATTGAAATTTCTTCACAGGATTTTGCAGCATGTTTATTTTCTCTTAACCTTTTCGTTTTATTCCTAGATATCCCTAATAGAATATACACCAAAAAGAATATGGAAAAAGAAAAAAAAAAAGGATAAACATATCAACAGAGAATTGCACCTATATAGTACAAAAAACAACTTACTTTTCAGTCTTGTTCTCAGGAGTTCGTCATCAAATTCATCTGCCATTTCAAGATCATGGCTTTTCTCACAGATCACCTTACTGGAAGCATTGTTACCAACCTTTTCTTTTTGAAACTTTGCCACATCCTTTATGATACCTACATAGTAATATAAAAAGAAATATAAAAGTTAAGTTTCACTAATTCAGATTGATAAGGCTAGAAATATCATACAACGATCCCACTGGTCTGCATTTCTCGTCTTCTGTTGACTTGGTTTCTGAACTGACAAATCTATACTGGGTGTATTGACTTCAAGGGATTCTTTCATGCAATGAGAATCTGTAGATAGTTTCTTAGATCGTTTAACCCGAATTTTTTCAGATGTGACACATGGTTTCCTTGGCTTCTCTGCTGTCTGATTTGATATATTAGAATTTACTAGCTTTTTGTTCCGAGAAACAGTTTTGACCTTCCTTGGTGCCAATATTTCTTTATGCGATTGCTGGCTTCCTTTCCAAGAAGCAACAAATTTGTTCACACAACACTTCATAAACAGCGACTTCCAATCTCTCATAACATCATCGTGCAACTTCCGTCTACATAAAGCCATAACAACATATTCTGAAATTTCAGGAATCGATTCCTTGGACCTCACCGGCCGAAACTTACAACGCAGAGATGGCATTTTTATGTTTTCACAGCCAGGTGGTGGTGGCTCGTGAATATCCCGCATATCAAGTTCATCATTAACAGAACTGTCCAATGTCTCCAATGTTGTAGTAAAAATATCAGCAACAATATCTTCGGATGTGATTTTCTCAGAGGATTCTCCCAGTCTCTGGGAGTCACTGATATCATTGGAAGAACGCAACATTGCAGGAACCACATTTAAGTCCTTCTTCTTCTTACCAGACCCTTCCTGATTATAATGTTCACGGAAGGAACCATGAAAAGATGACAGGTTTTCCTGCAGCAATGTGCAATAATTTGAATTCAACCCCCACATGTCACAAACAAGAACAGAGCAAGACAGGGTAGATTAAGGGGTTAAATTCCTTAGAAAACTCCATAAATGTCCACAAGGAGACAGTGTGTTTACCTCATGCATTTTGCCCTCTCGTACAGTACTAGCTGCATTATTCACTCCATCTTGAATGAGAATGGCAGCATACTCAGTCAGGCGAGTTTCAAGAGACATAAAGAGCTCACTTTCTACATATTCTAAAATGCCTGCCATACTGCTTTCCATTCTATCTCTGTTTAGTAAGGTTAGTTTTCTAGATGACACTTCACGAAAACTAGCTGCATTGGTAGCGAAGTCAAGTTTATTAACATGAGCAGCTTTGTAAGAAGAGGAATCCACCCTACAAGTAAACTGCAAAACATTAAAAATGACATTCATTTCACTAATGAGCAAAGCTAATTAGAAAAAATGACATTCATATAATAAAAGCTGTAGAAGGTTTATTTTAAACAAACTCACACTCTCAACTGCTTCAGGTTTGTCTGAATAGTTGGCGCGGGAACCCTTGCAGTATCTCGCGTTTGAGATTTTAGGTGACCGAAACCAAAGTTTGTTTTTTCTCCAAGAGGATGAATGCGTTGCCACAGTATCATAAAAGACAGCGTTCCACATGATTTGCATGCAATAATTGTGAAGCATTCCACATACAGCTGAGCAAGATGTCTGAAAGTTCTCGATGCTTCCAACAGATTTGGTAGCTATGTTACTATGATCCCACGCATTCGATATGTTCTTACAGCCAGTTGCTTCAGTAGTTGAGACATCATTTTTCTCTGCATTAATAACTTGCGACTGCACAAAAAAAAAAACTTTACAAAATTAGTGTACACTTCAATGTGCCTAAAAAGTGTGCAAGTGCATGTAAAAAGATTTACCGATATGGATTCAACAGCATAGGCAACAGAATTGGGTGGATCAATTTTGAGATGCTCGTCACTTTTCTTGGCCTTAAGAAAGTCTGAAATTACACCGCTGATAATTTCATTGAGTAGAGCTCTTCTAGATGTTTTCATTATTCCACTCTGAAGCTGAGTAGAGAGTTCTTCAGAAACTTCAGATATGATGCTCACCTCAGACACTGACTCGGCACAATTGGCACCACCACATGTAACCCTCCAAACACTAATTAACAATGCTAATGTGATTGGTTTAAGCTTCTGTTCACCATCACGTATCTGCAAAACAAGACTTTTAAGCAAATCTGAGGAAAAACGAGAAAAAATATGTTCACCAAGTATCCTTAAATATTACGTGAAGAACTGCGATGTAAATGTAAAAGAAGGAAGAAGGGAGTAGAAAAACTTCTGAAATAGTGATGAAACAAGGACAAAAACTTTTTTAACCTATACTCTTCAGAGCTTACCAGGGCTGCATCTGAAACATATCCATTCTGCTGCCATTTATAGAGCACCGATATAGAATGTGGTCCATGATTTCTACACTCATCATCTACAAAATACCAACAAGCATGTTCGTCTCCCTGAAAGAAAACCAAGCAATTAAATATAATTAAGGGAATTTTTTCTGTGAACTCGAGCCATCATGTACGATGAACTTGTGAACTGAGTTTTCACCGTTAAAAGGAAGTTACCAATGAGAGGAATGAAGCCAACATATTTGCTTCCTCGTGATTGGATGTTATCTGATCTGAGACAGAACCATTAGAATTGGTTTGTGGAGGCAATGTCTGATGGGAAATCGAATGAGAAGCAGAAATTGCATGCTCTGTTTGCGTATCATCTTGATGGACTGTGGCTACGCTTATCATTCCGTTTTGTAGATATGCAAATCCTGTGGCGACATGATCAGGAAACTGCTTGAAGTACTTAAGTGGTACGGAAATTGGCATATAACCATTGATAATTGGATATACAAGAAGATCCTCGGGTAAGAAACCAGTTGACAGCCCATCATATAGCTGCTGTTGCGTATAAGGGCCACACATCTGGCCTTGCTGATTACCATACATCCAACCACTTGCATACATGGTATATTCTGGACGACTCTTGTCTTGACATGAAGCTGAGCCAGTACCAGAAGCTTGACCCTTAGGGCAGTCTCCATTGGACCTGCAGCTTATTTCCAATGTTGAATCCAGACCACACAGCTCATCAAAATCACCACAAGCGGAAGATACTGTGGCCAAATCACCACAGCTGACATGGAAAATCGCAATTTTTTAGACTGACCATCCAAGTAAGCAAATCAAAACTATCGACATACAAAAACTACAAGTGGCACCTGTCACAGGAGTAATCTAGAGTTGTTTCCCGACCGGAGATGGAAACATCAGAACTGTAGACGCCCATACACGTGGTGCCGTAACAATTTCGCTCCAAAGCAGAGACTTTCTTTTTTCTATTAGAAGAAAAGCTACCATGGCTAAAGAAAGAAGAATCCACCGCAACCATGGCCTAACTAAACTAGAAATATCTTCTCTGCATAAGATACAAGATAAATCTGATATAAGATTGGCCATAAACAATGTGATATCAAAATAGCAGGGGGGGGGGGATATAGAGAGAGAGAAAGAGAAGAAAAGGACATTGTTTTCCATAATCTAGTTAGCATTAAAATCCAAAAACGAAACTTCTAAAATCTGGGAACCAAACTACACGCAGAAGCAAAACTATTGACCAGTTTAGCTATACAGACCAAAGTTTGAGTCGAGCGAACCTATATCCTCATAAAAACGCAATCGAAATCAATTTGCATGCTGCAATATTCAATCGAACAGATACATAGAAACATTAAGCTGAACATACAAGGAGAATCATCATAACTGGAGAAGCAATACGAAAGCCAAAAAAAAAAAGGAAGAAGATTTACCTGAAGACAATTCCAGGAGAGTCAAGGAAGATGAAGGTAGCGATGAGACTGTAACCAAATTGAAGTGAAATTGATGAGGAGACGAACAAGAAGAATTCGTCGAAAATAAAAGAAAGAAGATGTACAAAGAAAGACAGAGAGGTTTATTTTTTAATCATCGAACAGAACGAAAGAAAAAAAAAGAGAAGCAAACGGAAATAAGAAAAGAATGATAATTAGGGTTCGCTGAAACAAGCTGTAAAAGCTTATTTCATCTGAGTTATATTAATACATGATGATGTTTATAAAAACCGGCGGAAAACGGAAATTTTCCGGGAACGAAGCTCAAAAAAAGAAATATCAAACAATTTAAAGGTAATATTTAAAAAAAACAAAAAATCCAAATAGACTAACTGCAAATTGGAAGAGTAAAGAGTACTAAAACTAACAAGTAGATACGAGCTAGTAGTAGTATTCACTTTACAAAATTCGATCTAAAAGTTATGAATCGGATGTTGTCGATCCAATTGTTGACAAAAAAAAAAATAGTAAAACTTCTAAATGATAGAATAGTAAATCTTCTCATAGTGAATGAATTATATCTCTATGGAAAAGAACGAAGGATTCCAAACCCGCAAGAAAGAGATAGAAGAAAATATCACTGGTTGAAACCTCATTAAAAACCATGAAAAATTACATCTTGATCAGACCTTGAAAGTAGGGATAAAGAGTAAACACATCTCTATGCGGAAAAAGCCAAATTCGAAGGAGAATGACATTTGATATAACACCGGAGAGATGGTCCTACCAAAACGAGAAGCTGAACCAACAAACTACCAAGATCAAGGACACTAACAAGACACAAAACATAACCAAAAGACCAAGGAAAAAGGAAATGGAAAGAAACTAGGCAAAGATCCGACAAGCATAACTCATGGGGTCATCGAACAAAGGATATCAAAAACTCAAGATGAAGTGGGGACGAATTTCCTTTGGGAACATATCAAAAATAAAAGGAAAACGATCTTCTTTGATATGGTCCAGTTAGCTAAACTCATTGACACAACAAAATCCTAACCTGCTAGGTCGAAATCCATATATGGATTGCAACAACATTCTTTAGCTTATAATGAGGATATACGGACACTGTAAAACAAATTTCAGTTGATCCAGAACAACCAAGCTACTAAATTTCTATGAATTCTTGACTCACTTAGATAACTCCTCGAAGTGGAATAAACCCAAACAATGCCCGAAATATATAATTAGGGATTTACAAATTGACAGATATGTTATGAAGTCGTTTTACGTCAAAGCCAAATATCGCGTAACACAACCCAACTCAAGACCACTTAGACAATGTTCTTAGGCCTTTTATAGATCCAACAAACGCAACAAAAAAAAAAAGATAAAAAAAATCATCAGATTCTTAAGATACGATCAATATTCGAACATGGTTCAATTTGTTCTGTTTAGAGCAAATCTGCGGTCCGCTTGCTTTTAGGAACCTTAAAACTTATGTGTGCCGACACGAACGTATAAACAATCAAGAAATTGTCCAAGATGCCAAACTTTCCTTTCTTGGATATGGTCACATTGAAAACATTTACTAACGTAACGAGGAGGACACCATGGAGATTTGAATATCCTTTATTTAATCTCGAGTATTTCTTTGCTTTTTTTGGCCTTTGACCGTTGTTATCATTCCCTTCCGTGTACAAGTTCAATAGAAGCTCATCTTTTTTTTGTTAAAAAAACCTATTATCAATGTTTCGAATAAAAAGTGTTTCATGTCCTGAGTTTCTGATCAATTGAGTCTTTTGAACGAGTCACTAGTCTCTTTGTTCGGAGAATTAATATGTTTGTGCAATATTAAGCTCTAGTTCATCTATTGATTGAGTGAATCAATCAACCTATCTTCATCCATTGTAGTTCTCGCGTGCGAGAGTTCACCAAAACCAGTACGTGTAGATCATATCCAAGAGATCTCTATCTGAGGTCCTCATCAATAACTATACTAAATTCCGTTGATCTAAAACCTAGCTAAGAAACCATAGCTTTAGTTCTAACCACTTTGATTCCATGACAAATAAAACAAAAATTGAACCTTGGCGGGGGAAAGAGTTGGTAAACAAAACCAAAACATCAAAAGCTCTACGTAAAAGCCACACCTAGTCTAAGAGGAGATCCAGACCAATCGACCAAGCTACAAGCTACAGAAGGAACCCGGAGTGAACCTGAGATAAAAAGACAGGAACTGCAATGTCGACTATCCACCAGAGCCGACAACAAGCAGATCCAGCCCTAGTATAACCGAAAACTGACCAGCAAACCCCAACTCGAGATCCAGTTGGAGAAGCAAGGAGGGACCGGAGAAAACCCCAACGAAGACCTAGGAGGGAGCATAGAGAGGAGGACAGCGCCGGTGCTGTAATAACCATCTGCCACTGTCTTCAGCGGCACAGCAACAGGAAGGAGAAACTAAGCCGAAGATATCAAAACAAGAATTCAGGTACGGAAACCTATTCAATATTGGGTGGCAAAAAGATCCTTGAATAAGCTTTCACTCTTTTCTGAACAAACAATAAATCAAACATCGATTCCCAAAAACAAAAACCCATACATGTGGACTGTGGTAAGAAGCTTAACGTTGTTGATGTATTACAAAAACCATTTGGCTCTTTTCCTTGATAATCTCTGCGTTTGTTTAGTCCCTGAAGCACCTTCAGAGTTAAGCTGCGACAGATTCTGCTAATTCTTGTAATTTTTTCACACCAAATCCGGCGATTGAACCTGAAGCCCCTTCAGAGTTAAGATGGGACAGATTCTGCTAGTTCTTGTAACTTTTTCACACCAAATGCGGCTATGAGTTCCATTGATACAAAAACTTCATTAGATTTTGCCTCTTCTTCTTCCTTTTTGAGACCACATGTGAGTTTAAGCTTCTCTGCTTCGGATTCGGCTTCCTGTGCTTCCTCAAGTAGAAGATTAGCTTCTTCAAGGTCGCTCAGTTCCAGAGCAGCTGATCTCTCAGCTTTTGCAGTGCCACTATCAATCTGCAACCTCTGGAATCTACTGATAGCCAACTCTTTTTCTTTAGACAAAATCAACATCTCTATCTCTTGTAGCCTCTTGATGGTTTCATCAATCTCATGCTCTGCTTTTTCAAGCTCAGTGTTAGCTTTCCCTGTTTCAATCTGTATCTTCTCCTTTTCTAGATTTAAGGACTTTGCTTCTGCTGCTATTCTTCCTGCTTCTTTGAAATTTCTTGTTGACGCAGCCACTTTCTTCTCTGCTTCAAGCTCCGGCATCCTTTTCTCTATGAACATAATCTTATCCGAGAAAGATGTAATACTCTGTTGGATGATTGACTTTTTCGAAGATAGCTCCTAAAATTAAAGAGAAAATATTGATAAGGGCTTTAAATTGAGACTGCACACTGAAATTGCAAAATGAAATTGTTTGACAAAAAAAAAAAAACAATTTAACATGATGCAATGCCATAATGCTTTATAGTTGTGAAGAACTTCTTTCTATGGGCGTAAAAGCTAGAGGTGATGGAACTAAAGTGAGCAAATAACATGTTCGAACCTGATCAACCAAACTAAAGAGACACCATTTTCCATTAATATGCATTTTGTTGATAAGTAATCGTAGAAGAAGAGAAAGAAGAGAGAAACCTTTACTGACTCTCGTGTACTAGAAACCTCCTCTTGTAACCTCTGGACTTCCTCAGAAAGCTTCTCTTCGATATTTACAAGCTTAGCTCTCTCTTCTCTAGTTTTAGACACATACGACATCAAAGTTTTTCGCAATTTAATTACTTTCTCATATTCACATGCTTCATCTGCTGAAACACTGACAAGATCACGGAGTTTAGCTCCTCTCTCCTTCTCAGATGCCATATACTCGTCCACGTCTTTCTTTTTCCTTGATAAAGCTTCAGTTTCATTATCAATGTGGGAAAGACCCGCTTGCACATCCTTTAACATTTTATCCATGCTTGTTTGCAATTCCCTGTAGCCAGAGACCACGTTACTAATTCTTTCCTCAACCGCCTTTATTTGGAAATCGTTCTCGTCAATCTCCTTCTCTTTTGCCTTCACCAAAGCAAGCAGCTCCTGAAGTTCATCTGACAAATGTTCTTTCTTTTTACACAGCATCTCCTTTTCTTTCATGTCTTGTTCAACCGAGCCCTCGAGAGTACCATTCAGTGACAACCTAACGTTATCAACTATGACAGATTCTATATCAAGTTCAACTTTCCTGACCTCCACATCTTCCGAACATGAATGCCATTTGGCCATTTCTTCATCACAAAAAGCTTCTGCTTTCTCCAGAATTGATTTAGCGTCATCCTCAGCATCCTATAGTAAAAAATCCTATCAATTTATAAATCTCTCCTAGTAAAAACCATGACAATAGATCAACAACAATGCCTTGGTAACATACCGTGCAAAACCGACGAAGCAGAGAGGCAGATTCTTCTTCAGCAGCAATCTGGGAACAAAGGACCTCCTCCATTCTCGACTCAATAGCATCACAATCAGATTCTGCCTGACGAAGCAATGTCATTAGAGCTAGCTTATCTCTTTCCTTAGCAGCGAGATTTTCACTAATCCTCTCAGCTGCATCGAAATCCTCCGCCTCAATCGCTTCCTCAAGTTGCTTCTCCAGCTCCTCGTGCGTTGTGGAAGCTAATCGAAGATTTTCAGATGCTTGCCTTCTCTTCCTGATCGCATTCTTACGAGCAGAAGTAACCGAAGTTGCCCAGTCACGAGCACGATTTAGCTTCGCTTCGATCTGAGCTTTGACTAAATCCAATCTCGAGCTACCAACAACAGCAGTCGATTCCAACGACTCATTAACAGAATCAGACACTTGCGTGACATAATCCGACACCTGACTGACGGAATCCGATTGTTGACTAACGGAATCGGACTGTTGACTAACGGAATCATCTTCGTCATCATCGTGACTATTGATTTCGTGCCTCCCGTATCCGATTCTTAATCCAGCAGCTCTTTTCTTCCTCCGCGACGCCTGACGACCATAATTCTTCGCCGTCGACGGAGAAGAAGACGACGGAGATGGATGAGTCACTGCTTCGAGGGGTTGTTGCATCGGACTCACTATAGTTACGTCGGAGAACAGATTCTCGTCCAAAGCCTCGGTCGTATTTGATGGAGCCGTAACCAGTGTCGCTTCCTCCGCCTTCGTTTCGTTATTTTCAGATCGACGCGGCAAAATTGAATGTTGTGAATCTTCCGTTTTTTCGCTGGTGCCGGTGAACTGAGATGGCGCAATAAGTTCCATCCCTTCGAACAGTGAATCGTCATCATCGCCAGCATCCATGGCCGATCCGATCACCGGCAATTTCAAGAGCTTCTGATTAAAGTGGATCTGTACTTTTTACTCAACTGAATCCGACTTGGTTTTAATAAATTCGACATTTAACAAAATGGGCCTTTACATATTTTATGGGCTTCCGTTCAGCAAATCCACATAGTTCCGCAATTAAACTTTCAATTTTTCTGTTGATTTTTGAAAAAAAAAATCCTTAATTTTGCATTTACCAATAAATTGAACATGTTGTTAGTTCTAAATTAAAATTTTCTCTAAATTCAAAAGCCAAATCAATTTTAGAAATTCGATTCAGTTTAGTCAACCACATCCAAAATTCAATATTTAATCAATTATTTTAGGAAAGTTCCATGTTAAATTTACATTTTTCTCATTTTATTTCATATGGAAATTTTTGTTTGCCAAACAAATAAAATATTATCCATGGTAGAATATTGTGCAATCATTAAGATTTATAGTAATACTTAGACAATGCATATAATAATCCAGCTATTACAAAATAATGTATTGTAAAAAATTGTCCGGACAAGTTGAGATAATCATTATATAATAGAATAACTATATACCCATTCTAGACATTATAATATATACGAAAAATATGATAATATGATTAAAAGAAAGTAGCATGTTGATTCACCTCCATGTCTTTACTTGCTTAACTGGCTGGCTTCTTCTTGCATATTATCCTCGATTTGGGTCGGGTCAACTAAAATTTAATTAGTATGGTTCAACCGGTCTACCAAAATTCACAATTGCTCACGTTTGGAATTAGAAGTTTTGTTTAGAGAAATCTCGTTACAATATTCGAACGTATCCGACTAATCATATAAATATGTAGTTTTATTAGATAATATATACTATTATATTATATTGACGAACTTCTATATATATAAATTACCAAAATCTCTTATATTATATTATTAGAATGTTCGTATAATCTAAATAAATTTAGTATTCGTCAATTCAAAAACATTATTTCAAATTCGCAATAGAAATTAAACATAAAATTTTGCGAATTAACGACTTGAGAATCGAGTCGTTATTTTTTCATCTTTAAAAAGAAAAAAAAATACCAAATTTTTGAGTTTTGCAAAAAAAAAACAATGATAATTCTAATCAATTTAAACCGAGAAGTTCATTTAGTTAAATAATTAAATATCATGTTTTTTCTCATCCGAATTTAATTTAAATTAGTCGTGTATATCTAGAAATTCAAGAATTTGGAGAATTGTTTATGGACTGCACCTTGTACATGTTTAAAAAAATCAGTTTGAGTCAGAAGTTTAAATTGTGAAAATGGGTCAACACTAAACCACCGGTTCGGTAAAGTCTATTAATTAAAGGACCAACCGACCAACAATCCGATTCTCCGCAGCTTCTCCATCAAAAACTTAAACACTTCTCTCTTATTCCTTGTTTAATACGCAAACCCAACAACACTTGTACATACATATATATAGAACCATCACATTATCTTACAAACACAACACACATTAACAGTTTCTAAGAGAGGATAACAAAACCAAAATCAGAAGAGAATGAGAAGCATGGTGAAGAAACTATGGTGTAGATCTAAGAACTATGCTTTTTCAAGAACATCGGTATTACCAGAGGAAGGAAGAATTCGAGTTTATGTCGGTAAAGACAGAGAAAACCAATGCAAGTTAGAGATTGAAGCTAACTTGCTAAACCACCCAATGTTGGAGAATTTATTAAGGTTTTCTGAGGAAGAATTTGGACACTCGTACGAAGGGGCTTTGAGGATTGTCTGTGACATAGATGTATTCATCAAACTAATCAATCTTCTCACTAATCATCGTAACTCTTCTCTAATCTGTAAAAGAAATTTAATAAAATTAACCTAGCTTTTATGCATTTTTGTTCATCATTCTTTACTCTCTCTTTTTTGGGTTTTTTTTTGTTGTTGTCACAAATTCATCATTCTCTACTTTAAGAAGGGAAAATAATGGAAGGAATACATTTCCACTTTTTCTTTTCTTTATGATTATTTATTTATTTATGTTTGGAGAGCCAAAAGCCGATAAACAGTTGGATTTAGTGATTTCATAGCATTATTCTTTCTTTTACATCGCAATATTCTTTCTTTTATCGACATCACATGCAGAATTAAATCAATTGAGATTATACCATAGAAGGTCAATTATTTGGGATGAGAAAAATGTGAAAATAATCGTCAAAAAATAAAGCATTAAATGAAAACATTTTAAACATTCTACTATGATTTTTTATTTAATAGAAGTAATTTCTTTTTGATTAAAAAAATAGTGGGTTTATAGTAATGAATCTTGGTTAAGTTAAATAGTGGGTTTACAATACAAACTTTGTGTGGTTCTAAATTTTTTTTTTTGTCAACAAGTAACTATTAGATCGATAAAACTCGATCTATAACCTAAGTTCTCCAACTGGAATTGGGTAGAATTCGAACATTCTACCTAATACAAACTTTGTATGAGTACTTAAAAGGAATTTAAAATTTGTGTGGTTTGGATTATTTTTGAAATTTTTTTGTGGGTATTTAATTTTTAGATTGATAGTAACTCTTTTTTTAGTATTTTTTTACTAAGTACATTTAGATGAATATACAAATTTACAAAACAAACATTCTTTTATGTCTGAATGCTAAATCTAAATATATAACCAAAACTAAAAATGAACAACGTTTAGATGTTTATTTTTTTAATAATGTATTAGGATGCTTCATCAGAGTAAACAAATGAAGAAAATGAGCTAATATATATACTTAATATCATCAGACTACATATCAAAGATCTTCTTGTATTCTAGGAACAACACTTATGGCTTAAAGCTAAACTAGATCACTATCGGTTACATAGATGAAATGGAAATTCTAATCTAATAATAGAACAATCAAAATATGAAATGTTTTTGCGCTATTTATCGTTGAAGAAGAAGAGTTTCAGTTGATGTTTATATACAATTGATGATAAACCAACACAAACCTAATAAAATCACAATTAAATTAGACTAAAGGAAACCGGAGTGAACCGACATCTTGATAAATACCTAAAACATTATCTGTACTACTCTACTATTAGGCAGCCCTCCAACTACATTTGAAAATGATTTGCAAAACATTTGATTTCTTTTTTGTCATCTGGTCTAAAACAAAGAAACAATACATTTTCTGAATACATAATCTCATATAAACTGACTAATATTATAAGTTATTACAAACTCATATTATAAACTGACTAGAACAAAATATTTAAAGACAAAAAGTTGCCAAAAAAATTATTATTCTAACCTCAAATATTGAAATCACCACAAAATATAAAATATAAACAAAATGGTCCAAGGCAAACAATTTAAACAACTAGAACACACAATAAAACTGTAACTATCGAAGAAGATGATCGTAGAAACCTCAAAGATTCCACAAACTACTACCAAAACAAACAATCTAAAAGTTGAGGAAAGACAAACACACTAGATTAGAGGAGAAGGTGCGATACTGAGAGGCAACACCGATGATAAATCAAAGATTTGATGGAAAACAAAGTTTCGAATTACTAGTTACTAGGGTTTCTCCACCATGAAACCTTGGTCACTTCGAACAAATCTGCAATACTTTTCATCCAAAACCAATGAATTAAAAACCAAGATAGGGCTAAACCAGGAAAGACAATGTTGGTGTTGTGGGAGTTAAGGTTGGCCGGTCTTCTAGATCCCGACACAAGCTGATATGGCTAGGACAAAGATTTTCATTTTTTTTGCCAACAATTAAATTGATAGGCATGATTAGTAATTCAAAATTCACTCCCTAAAACTTTTTAAATTTTTTTATATGTGGTAGAGGTTTCTGATTATCAAAAAGAAAAAATAAACTTTTTCAAAACATATAATTTGTATTAAATATTAAATCTACTTCTTATTAAATTGACCACTGTTATTATTAAAAAAACATAATTCTATCTTCGCTAATTTTTTTTGTCAACAATTAAATCGATAAGGCCCGATCAACAATTGGATCGATTAAAAATTAAATTTTGGTATCAAATCATTAATGTGATCATACTAGCCACCAAATTGAAAGCAACTCAGCTTCTTCTCATCTATAAGTTATGACTTATAGTGGGCTACTTAGAAAAAAAGTTACAAATGGACTTTTCACTTTACGTAATGCAAAATTAACGGCAGCAGGAAAATAAGGTCCATTTGCCTCTCAATCTGCCTAAGTTGCGGGTCAACAAGCACTCCAATCTTTTTGTGCCATTTTCTTTCATTTATAGTAAATGTTACTATTCTAAAATAAATTACAAACAACTTAATTGTGTTCCATATTTCTATACAAATAATTCATTGAAAACCATAAATATAATAAATATCAATTTAATAAATATGAAATGAATGAATATTATAAATGTTTTTACACAGTATATTTTAATTTTAATATCAGCTATCCTTAAAACAAAATATAAAATGAATTTATTCCATTACATTCTACATTTTTTGGGTAGCAATAACATCTACATTTTTTGTCACTACATATTTATTTTTATTACACAATTATTAAGTTAAAAACTGTAATGATGGGTTTATATTAATTCTACTTTGGCAACTTCATATTAAAGTAATTTTGTTTAATTATTTTAAAAGATATTTTCTGGACGTGAAGAGAAGCATTGTAGAAAGAGAGTAGAAAGAAAAGAGAATCTTAGAGGTTGAGCGTCCTATAAAGCGTGAATCCAACGACGCTGCTTCTTTCTTCCTCCAACGATCTAATCTGACGGCTGAAAATCAATCGGGAGATCTCGAGACGGTGTTGTTGACGGAGTTGACTAGAGATGGCGGCGGAGAGCGACCGGAAATCTTCTGCAGTCTCCGATATGGGAGCTTGGGCAATGAATGTGATCAGCTCCGTTGGAATCATCATGGCCAATAAGCAGCTAATGTCTTCTTCTGGTTACGCCTTTAGCTTCGGTTCTCTTCTTCTCCGATCAATTTGCTTCTTCATCTTTTATATATCAATTTTCTTCTGCTTCTTCCTTTTGCTTTGAGATCTGATGATTACAGATTGTTTTTCCAGCGACGACTCTCACCGGATTCCACTTTGGTTTGACGGCATTGGTCGGTATGATATCGAAAGCTACAGGACTCTCCGCTTCCAAACACGTGCCGATGTGGGAGCTTATTTGGTTCTCCATTGTCGCTAATGTCTCTATCGCAGCCATGAATTTCAGTCTCATGCTCAATTCCGTCGGCTTTTACCAGGTAATTCCCATCTCGATTCATCTCCCTCCGGATTAGGATTTACTGAGATTTGCATCTGAATGAATCGGCTCTGTGTTTATTAGATCTCGAAGCTGAGCATGATTCCTGTGGTCTGTGTTATGGAATGGATTCTTCACAGCAAGAAATACTCAAGAGAAGTGAAAATATCTGTTATGGTTGTTGTTGTAGGTGTAGGTATTTGCACTGTGACTGATGTCAAAGTTAATGCTAAAGGTTTTGTTTGTGCCTGTGTTGCGATTTTCTCTTCATCTTTGCAGCAAATTGTAAGTCTTTTTGATCTTTTCTTCGAAATTTTGTCTTGAAGCTTGGAATAAGATCTGATCTATTGGGTTCTTTCTCTCTTTTTTGCTAGTTAATAGGTTCTCTTCAGAAGAAATATTCAATTGGGTCTTTTGAGCTACTGAGTAAAACAGCACCAATTCAAGCTATTTCACTTCTTGTTGTTGGTCCTCTTGTTGATTATCTTCTTAGTGGGAAGTTCATTCTGAAGTACAATATGTCTTCTGGTTGCTTTGTAAGCATCTATCTCTCTACTTGGCTCTTGCTAGTTTTGTTATGTTATGTATCCTTTGTCTAAAATTCTACCATTTTTGCAGCTTTTCATCCTTCTCTCATGTGCTCTAGCTGTTTTCTGCAATGTAAGCCAGTACCTTTGCATCGGACGATTTTCAGCAGTCTCGTTCCAGGTTATCGGTCACATGAAAACTGTGTGCATCCTTACATTGGGATGGGTTCTATTTGACTCTGCAATGACTTTCAAAAACGTGTCCGGCATGATTGTTGCAATTGTGGGGATGGTAATCTATAGTTGGGCCATGGAATTGGAGAAAAGGTCTAATATTGCAGCAAAGTCTTTGAACAGTGTGAAACACAGCTTATCAGAAGAAGAGTTTGGTCTTCTGAAAGAAGGTGCAGAAACTACACAGTTGAAAAATGTCGAATTTGGCCGCACAAAAGCTTAGGCAGATGGATAGGAACATAGTCTTCAGGTACAATCTGTTCTAATTATAATTTGTATGTTTTGTTTTGTTTTTAAACCAAAGAGATCGGTTCCTTAGAGATTAGTCTAGGTTTCGATCTAGAGTTTCCTTGGTTTTATACAAAGAAATATTTTGTCTTATTCATATCTGGAAATAATTTCAAGTCATATGTTCTTGTTTTACAGAATTCACAGCATTAAAAGAGTATATTCTTTTTTTTTTTCTTTTGTCAAGTATATTCTTTTAGTTTCATTTTATATTTATGAGTTTCATTTTTGTTACAAAATCGTTCTAAAAAATCGGAGCTCTGATGAGTAATCACTTTTAACACAAAGATCCACTGTTTATGGTAGATTTCTAAGTTGTTAATACAAACATGGAAGAAAGTGGAGAAATGAAGTGATAGAAATCAACTAAAATGGGTTCTAACGTACCACACCAGGGCTGGAACAATGCTAAATCACTAGACCAATATGTCTGATAAGTGGATTTTAGGTACATTGTCTATTCTGTAATAGTATACAATAGATTTCCGATTAATCCACGTATAGTTTTTGATTAATTGATTCGACCCTAGACACTAAGTCTAAACATAGGTTATAACCAATTAGTAGTACTCTTTGTTCAAAAACTCGTCCGCCTAACCGATTAGTTCTCCACCTATGCGCTAGGCAGCGACTAACCGAGTCGATTAGTGTCTACACGATTATAAAAATTGGATTTTGGATTAGTCCTCGCCTATGCGCTAGGCAATTACCAACCGAGTTGATTAGTGACCACACGGTTGTAAAAATAGGGTTTTGGATTAGTCTCCGCCTATTCCGAATAATCTCCACCTAATCCGATTAATTTCCACATAATATGATTAATATTATATTTTAACTTTTTTATTAAAACTTTAATTAATATTTCTAATTAAAATAAAACAAATTTTAATCATATACATTAAATTGTTTAGAATTTGACTTTTTGATGTTAATTACAACTAACAAATTATCTACAACGAATTTAATATTTTTTATCAATGTACTTCATGAAATTGTAATACTAAATTGTTGATTAATAAAACTAAAATATAAAGAATAAATTGAAAAATTAATCTCCGCATAATTTTCGATTAATTGATTAGGTTTTAGATACTAGCTCACCGCATGTGTGGCGCCTAGCAAATTTCAAGTATTTATGTATTTTGCTAGACGCTACTTCACGGCATATGTAGCGACTTGCAAAATTCAAAACATGGATAGTAATTATATGGGTAGTAGTTATGTATTTTGTCCGCCTGTGTCATAAGTTCAAATCCTTATGTTACATTATCTTGTTTTATATAAAAAAAAAACTATATTCAAAATGATTGAAGTTCTGCTCACTTATACACATTCTAATATATGTTACTAAACCTATACATGGTTAAGGTTATATATGGATTTGACTTTCAAAATTCATTTGGTAATTGTGACAAAAAAAATCATTTGGTAATTATTTCCGATTTTTTGGTTTTCAAATTGTTTTAATTCTTACTCAACTTCATTCACTTTTGTAATAAAGAAAAACAAAAGCCGCTAATATAATCGCATCTATACTTCTATTACCTAACGACTACAATGAGTCGACAATAACTGTTCCAATAACTCCACCACTTGATTCATCGTAGGCCTTTCTCTAGGCGACTCTTTTATACAAAGACAAGCAATCCTAAAGTACTCTTCAACTCCTCTCTCATCACCACTATCAACAACACAACCAGAATCCAACATTTCACAAGACCGACTTTGCCCTTCCATCATCACAGCCCATTGAGCCAACCCAACCTCTTTCCTTTTAACCTCTTCCTCTTCCACAACCACCGGCCAATTCGGCCGTCGTCTCGTTGCAGTCTCCAACATCAAAACACCAAAACTATAAACATCAGCTTTAACCGTCGCGGCTGTATTCCCTTCCCAATACTCCGGTGGCATATACCCCATTGTCCCGGCTACTTGCGTCGAGACGTGCGATCTCGACGCATCTATCCTTCGAGCCAGTCCAAAATCAGCTATATGAGCTACAAAATCCGAGTCTAACAACACATTACTCGATTTAATATCTCTATGTATTATCGGTTTTGGTAGTCCATGAAGGTAAGCTAATCCTCTGGCTACGTCGCGCGTAATACTCACACGCGACCACCATGAGGCTATTTCTTCATCATTCTCATGTAACCAGTAATCAAGACTACCGTTTTCTAAGAACTCATAGATTAAGACTCGTTCTGAACCTGAGATACAGTAACCAAGAATCCGAACAATGTTTTGGTGACGGAGAAGACCTAAAGTCTCCATTTCGGCTCTGAATTCTCTGAATCCTTGTAAAGCATCTGGATCAAGCTTTTTTACAGCTACTACGACGTCGTTTGAGAGTTTCACTTTGTAAACTAAACCGAAACTTCCGTCTCCGATTATTAGATCCGATGAGAAGTTCTTTGTTGCTACGGTGAGCTCTGACATAGATATTTCACAGATTGAAGGATCGAAGCTCGCGCTGTCTGTCACCGTGACGGAGTTTAGATCGGGATCGGGAAAGTTACGTGTCCAGCGAGGTTGATCTTTGATTAAAAGTCGACGTCGACATATGAACAGAACGAAGATGAAGAGTATTAAGAAAATGAAGGAGACCAAAGAGGTGATAAGGATTTCGAGTTGGTCATCCATTGGAACTAGTTACAGTTTGTGTTGAGATGGAGAGAGGCAGAAGTGAGAAAGATTGTGAATGAGAACGTAAGAGATAATCCGCCATTGATAGTGATGGAGAAAGGAAAAAGAAGGTTTGATTGAGTCGTCGTAGATAAGACAAGTCAACGTAAGATTATACACGTGTCATAATGGTGACGGTTGCGTTCTCTGGAAGAAAAACTGGTTTTTACCAATGGAGTTTAGAATCCATTCAAGTAGTTTCATATAATTCATTTACTAAATTTGGTTCAATTGGATTATTATCGGTTCAATTTGATTGAATTATTTATTATGAAACCAACTTAGAACCAAAAATTTCTCAGTTTTGATTTTTTAAAATCTCATTTGACCAAAAACAATCTCATTTATCCAAAAAACCGCTAAAATTACTTTCACATAATAATTGTTCATTCTTTTCTGTTTTCTGTGTTTAATATCCAAATCAAGAACCAACGATACACATACGATATGTATTTTAATATTTTTTATCAACTAATTCAGTATAGTTCTTTTGAATCCGGATGTAATTTTGCATTTTTGCTAACTATTTCTACACAGTTTATTCTAACATAGCTGAGTTGATTTCTTCGAATAATAATCTCAAATAAATTCGTCCACTGATCTAAGCTTTACTTTCAAAACAAAAATCACAATTTGCAAAGAAGAAAATAAAACAAATGAAGAGTCAGAAATCTCGTGTGGAAAATCGACGCTCATTACGCCTTCAAGACGCTTGCTTTCGATAATAAATTTCGATTTCATCAATCTCCTCCAAACAAAATCATAAAAAAAAAAAATACTCAGAAAAATTGACTGCAAAAATAAGAACTGTGAAAGAGAGATCTGGAAGCAGAGCGAAGAAGATGAGTTTATAAAGACACTTAAACGTTTGCCCTAGTTTTTAATGTATTGGGCTTTTAGGCCCATTAGTTAAACGGGCTGATATTTTTAGAATCACCATAATGTTTTAAGGTTTATTTACCATATATAAATGGGACGAAATTAGGTTTTTGCTTAGTTCACTTCTCTTTGCAGTCTATCGCCGCAGAGTTACAGGTTTGTCTCTGTTGAAACTCCATTTTATGTTATTGTACTAAGTTGGAATCATGAATTCGTCTCTTTCTATTTTTTATTGGAATCTATTTGATTCATTAAAGAATTGGTTTAGAGTTGTTTGATTGGAGTTAAATGACGGTGTATTGAAACGAATTTAGGAGGAGAAGAAGAATGTCTCACAGGAAGTTTGAGCACCCAAGACATGGTTCTCTTGGTTTCCTTCCCAGGAAGAGAGCTAACCGTCACAGAGGAAAAGGTTTTGGATTCATTTGGTTGCTCTTTTTTTTTTTGTGTGATTTTACTTTGTGTTTTAGTTTTTTTGCTTACACTCAATTTTGTTGGTTAATCAGTGAAGGCTTTCCCTAAAGATGACCAATCTAAGCCTTGTAAGTTCACCGCTTTCATGGGTTACAAAGCTGGTATGACTCACATTGTCAGAGATGTCGAGAAACCTGGGTCCAGTAAGTGCAATGCCTATACAATTTCTGTCCATTTTCAGATTTGTCGAAGTGAGGCTGGTTTGTTGTAGAGCTTGCTCATAATTTCTTTTGTGTGTGTAGAACTTCACAAGAAGGAGACATGTGAGGCTGTTACCATAATTGAGACTCCAGCAATGGTGGTTGTTGGAGTTGTTGCCTATGTGAAGACCCCAAGAGGACTTAGGTCATTGAACACTGTTTGGGCTCAGCATTTGAGTGAGGAGGTCAGGAGAAGGTTCTACAAGAACTGGGCCAGGTCTAAGAAGAAGGCTTTCACTAGCTACGCCAAGCAGTATGAAAGTGAGGATGGCAAGAAGAGTATCCAGGCTCAGCTCGAGAAGATGAAGAAATACGCAACTGTTATCCGTGTTTTGGCTCACACTCAGGTAATTTTGCTTATCTATTGTTAAACGTTTCTGCCAAACATCCTCTCAGTTTTGCTCTTTGGGAGAAACTCTTTGCTATTTCTCTCCCGTGCAGATCAGGAAGATGAAGGGATTAAAGCAGAAGAAAGCTCATATGATGGAGATCCAGATCAATGGTGGTACCATTGCCCAGAAAGTCGACTTTGCCTATGGTTTCTTTGAGAAGCAGATCCCAATTGATGCTGTTTTCCAGAAGGATGAAATGATTGATGTGATTGGTGTAACCAAGGGTAAGGGTTACGAAGGTGTTGTTACCCGTTGGGGTGTGACAAGGCTTCCACGTAAGACTCACAGGGGTCTTCGTAAGGTTGCTTGTATCGGTGCATGGCATCCTGCTAGAGTGTCTTACACTGTAGCTAGGGCTGGTCAGAACGGTTACCATCACCGTACTGAATTGAACAAGAAGATTTACAGGTTGGGCAAAGTTGGTTCAGAGGCACATTCAGCTATGACTGAATACGACAGGTCAGTTGAATAACTCTTTCTTGGTTCTTTTCCATGTTCCTATTACCCATGATAATGGATTGACTGATGATGTTGTGGCCATATAATATAGGACCGAGAAGGAGGTGACTCCAATGGGAGGATTCCCACACTATGGTATCGTGAAGGATGATTTCTTGATGATCAAGGGATGTTGCATGGGTCCTAAGAAGAGAGTTGTAACTCTCAGACAGTCACTTCTTACTCAGACTTCACGTCTTGCTCTTGAGCAGATCAATCTTAAGTTCATCGACACTTCTTCGAAGTTCGGACATGGTCGTTTCCAGACCACTCAGGAAAAGAGCAAGCATTTTGGTCGCATCAAGGCCTAAACATGTTATCTATCATAATATCTCTTCCTCAGAAAGTCTTGAAAGATACTTTTTTTGTATGATCCGTGACAATTTTGCGTTTTAGTTATTTGGTGAATTTAAAGGTTTTGATTCGACTTTTGTTCCCTAATTTTATTCCCTAATTTTGATATATCAAAATTTGTCGTGACAATTAATGGTGTTTTTCCAGAAAAAAGAAACCAATGTTGTTTTCCTCACGACTAAATTGCAAATGATACAAACAAATTGAGTCAATGTAACTTATTAATGCAGATAGATTTGCTTACTTGTCTGATTGCTATTCTATGAACTGTATAAAGCAATATAGATTTATTGTTATCAAAGGTTAAGAAAGAGTCTTTGAGTGAAAATTGGTTCAGCTAAGTTTGGTTGTTTCTCTCTGGGTTTCAACAGTGTTTCACGACGAGGAGAGTTGATAGTTGCATATGGTTTTATCACAAAGGCTAATCTTTATTAGGAAATCTCATTGTTTGGCAAGTGCCCTTGTTACCAAATCACAGGATACTATCCCCAAGTCCATTGGGGATCTAGAATCGGATCCCATCAGTAATGCACATCAGATATTCGACGAAATTCCTAACTTGAATGTCATTTCTGCTACAGCGGTGATTGGCCGCTTTGTGAAGCAAAACAGATACGTAGAAGCAAGTGATGCTTTCAAAAGGTTGTTATTTTTAGGCATCAGGCCAAACGAGTTCACGTTTGGTACGGTCATTGGGTCGTCTACATCTTTAAGAGATGTCAAATTGGGCAAGCAGCTACATGGGTATGCGTTAAAGATGGGGCTAGCGTCCAATGTTTTTGTGGGTAGTGCGGTTTTGAACTGTTATGTGAAGCTGAGCACGTTGGGTGATGCTCGTAGGAGTTTTGATGACACTAAAGACCCAAACGTAGTTTCTATAACCAATTTGATTAGTGGTTACCTTAAGAGACATGAATTTGAGGAAGCTCTTTCGTTGTTTAGAACAATGCCAGAGAGAAGTGTTGTTACTTGGAATGCAGTAATTGGAGGGTTTAGCCAGACGGGGAGAAATGAAGAAGCTGTGAATACTTTTGTGGATATGTTAAGGGAAGGTGTGGTGATGCCTAACGAATCAACTTTCCCTTGTGCTATAACAGCCATATCCAATATAGCTTCTCATGGTGCTGGTAAAAGTATACATGCCTGCGCAATCAAGTTCTTAGGTCAGCAATTCAATGTCTTTGTTGCGAATTCTCTGATTAGTTTTTACTCTAAATGTGGGAACATGGAAGATAGTCTTCTTGCCTTCAACAAGCTCCAAGAACAAGAACGGAACATTGTATCTTGGAATTCTATGATTTGGAGTTACGCACACAATGGAAGAGGTGAAGAAGCTATAGGCATGTTTGAGAAAATGGTCATAGACACAAACCTGAAACCAAACAATGTGACACTCCTTGGACTATTATTTGCGTGTAACCATGCTGGTCTAATCCATGAAGGGTACATGTATTTTAACAAAGCAATGAATGATTATGATGATCCAAACCTGCTACAACCAGAGCACTATGCTTGTATTGTGGATATGCTTTCTAGGTCAGGTCATTTCAAAGAAGCAGAGGAGCTTATCAAAAGTATGCGTCATGAACCAGGAATCGGGTTTTGGAAGGCATTGCTTGGGGGATGTCAGATTCATTCAAACAAGCAACTGGCTAAGTTAGCTGCATCTAAGATCTTGGAGATGGATCCTAAAGATGTTTCGTCATACGTTATGCTTTCAAATGCTTACTGTGCTGCAGAGAAGTGGCAGAATGTGTCAAAGATACGGAGGAAAATGAAGGAAATGGGTTTAAAGCGTATTACGGGATGTAGTTGGATTGAAGTTAGAGGCCAAGTTTGTGTCTTTGTTAATGCTGACAAGAACAATGAACTCAAGGATGAAGTACATAGGATGTTGGCTCTTATTACACAACATCTTGAAAGAGATAAATGTGAGAACAAATTGTGAATGCAACGACACATCATGTTTAGCCTCTTCTTCTTCATTAGTTCACTTCACTAGTTAAACCTTGTGCTAAAACACGAAATAAATTTTATTTTAAATTATTTTGTAGTTTAAAATTAACATCTAACATTTATAAGTCGAGTCAGTTCTTTAATCCGTGAAAAAATCATCAAAATTTCGTGTCATCTCTTTAATCTCTACTACTGCAACTTTGATCCGTCGCGCTTTAACCGAACTACAAGAATTTTTCAGTTCCCACCACTCGCCGCCGACGATTCCTATGGCGTTCGAAGGATTTCCGCCTCTAATCGCCGACCAGCTCCACTATTTACTCAATCACTCCCCTGATTCCATCAAGGTTAGTTATCACAACATCACTAATTTCACAAGATTGAACCTTCGATCGTCTATGTCTTAAAGACTCTCCACGGCCTCTTTATCGTTCTCAATTTTCATTTCTAGAAGGTTAGGGTTTCTAGGTGTAGCTGACTGATTATGTTAATTGTTCTGTAAACGATTTGTAGATCGAAAATGTCTGGTCGGGTAACAAATTGAATCCTAAGATGCTCGATCGCTTTACTTTGGTGATACCTTACTGTTTAGATACGATCAAATGTAAGTGTATTTCTTCTCAGTTTTTACATGGTTTAGTTAATTTCGCAACATTTTTATGGAACTAGATTACGAATTTTTCGTGTTCCTATTGTGGCAGGGGATGTTATTTACAATTCAGAGTATGCAATGGATCCTCCAGATCTCATATTTGGACCAGACGATGAGGATTTTATGCCATGTAGCGTTATTGCTTCAGATGATGCTCAGATATTGTCACTGAAGAAGGCTTTGTTCGAGTGGAACAACCAAGACTCGACACGGTTACATGTTCTCATTCAAGGATTAAGGTTGTTTTCCTTGAAGCTTGTTTTTTGCCTTCATGATCTGTGTTGAAATTTAGTCTGGCTCATTTGAAGTTTATCTCTGATTAGGGATCAATATGTGGCCTACCAAAGAAGACGTGTGAGCCAAGTTGATGATGATCGCGTGAAGTTTGAGATTAGCACCGTTTTAACTCGCAAGGTATCATTTCCTTCATTTTTGTACGTAGTTAATCACAATTAGTTTTATCCTGTCATCAAGTTGCATTTACACCTTCACAATGATGGAGAATAAACAACTGTTTGATGTCATATTTAAGTGAGTAGCTTAAGTCTCTTCAAGCATACAGATTCTGTTTCTTGTGAGTTTTGAAATGTTAGACTTGGATTGGTAATTTTGTTTTTGTTTGGAACCTTTTCCCTGGAAATAACTCTGACCACCTTTTTTGTTAGGACATATCATTGTTCTCAATATTTATGTTTATCTTGTTCCCCCAATTCTCAGGGAATTGAAATGCAAATGACCTCAGGAGTTGAAAAGGTATCTGTTGCTGTCAAGATTTTTGATAATTTCTCTGTGAAATTAGACGCATCGTATGCATTTGACTTTCCATTACCTTAATATTTAGTGTAGCCAGAGGAAGTCAAGTTTGCAGTACCTATTGTGATGGATATGAACATAAATAAAATGGTAGTTGGGTGCCCTTGGAAGCACCAGCAGAAGATTTATCTTCAGGTTTTCTCTTTGTTTCATATAACTCTCTTTTATCCTATTCTTCATTCTTCTTGATAAACTGGTTATGGATGCAGGTAGTATACCCGATTCTTCGGAAATATGAATCAGCACCTTCAGCTCCTCGTTTAAGATTAGTATCATCTCCTGATTTAAAAGCTCTATTCTCTGTTGATGATGTTAAACTTCCTCCATGGATTGATGGGATGTAAGTTACATGAGCACACATAGTACATTCTTCCCTGCAAACCTTGCATGTATTAATTGATATACTGGAAACCCGGTGCTATTTCTCTCTCATAGGTGCTTGGCCGAATATCTTCCCCATCTTGAAGAAACACTTGAAAGACAAGTCAGTTTAACTAGATATTCTTACACGTGCAAATATATATTTAATTTCTAGGTATAAGTTCCTTACTAAGTTTAGTTTCTAGATTCTGGAAGCTGTTTCCGCAATTGTTTTAAGGAGGATTTTTATTGAGGCAGTGACTCTATTTCTCGGAAGACCTGTTGAAGCTGATCCTGTAAGCATTTCTTGGCATGTCTTGATGTATGTTCAGAAAAATTTCCGAGCTGCTCAACTTTCTTATTTTGTTGTTCTTGCTAGATCTTTTGTCGTAAGGCTACATTCCTAACTGCCTCTGGACAATCCACTTTCATGGTAATTCAATCACTCCTCAGGCCTTCATTACTAATTGTTATACTCAAGCTGTGCCAAAGTGGATTTTGATTAAAGTGCATTTGAAAATGTTTCCAAATTTGTCTTCTAAAGAATTTTCGTTTCCACAGTAAATATATAGCAGTGGATAATTGGGTTTTTGGCTTTGATATAGGTTCATTTCTTCTTCTCAATTCAGTTTCCAAAGCAGCAACCAAGTCTAATGCTACAGAGTTGTCAGGTATGAGCTATTCTGTAAATGAACAAAATAAAAGGTGTTGGTTTTCCCTTTACTTCTTTTGGTAATAAAGAACTAATAAGTTTTTTCGATTTGCAGCATATAAACCAATTGAGCGTGCCAGTGAAATCAAACTTCCTCACCGAGTACCCATGGAGTCCGCGATGGGAAGTGGGGAACATGGCTGAACGAGTTTGGTGAGTCTCTTTAAATTCTTCCTATATCTATCATGAACTATTTTTTCTTTTTATTTTAACATTCAAAAGTTTACCTTTTTGCAGTGACTTTCTGACTGATGAGGTTGTTAACTTCAAAAAGTATTGCACCGAAGCTCAACTCCAACATTGAAGTATCAGATACCTAATGTGAGTTTTGCCTGAAAATCTTCGTCACACTCCTGCTATGTTTAACTCAAATGGAGTACTTTTCTGTCTCAAGAAAGCTACAATTATGTGTGTTTCATTGTTTTTTGCTTGGCTTTAGCATTCATCGACTCTGTTTTCTTTCACAATGTCATTATACTTTGCGGATTTCACAGGCTTCATTTACTAATTAGATAGACAGGTAAGTGATATTGGAACGATCACTTTCATGCCAGTTTGAAACTCCCATATGATATAGTTCTTTAGCTCTTCTAATATCATATCCTTCTCAATGAAATGCATTGTCCTATAGAATTCTTTGGTACAACAATTCATCGGAGGTTTCTATAGCTATCGTTTCTTCCTCCATGTCTCATCATGTAAGAGTTTTTTCCTCCTTCCAGAGAGGCTCGAAGATAGTCCATTGGGTTCGAGTAACGATTTTAACAAATGGTTCTTGACGACAGTGTGGTGAATCTTGACTTCTCTTATTTCTAACTTGAGATCATGTAGTCACGATAATCTTTCGGCGATATCTATCAGCTTCTCCTTGATGCTACAACTGTAATATAACCTCTACCAAGCATGCTCTAATCCTCCAGCGATAACTATCCATTCCTCTTGACAAGTTTCTTTATTTTTGTGAGACTGGTGTTCTGAGTATTGCCGGTTGTGGGTAACTATTGTTGCTTACCTTTGAGTTGGTCTCCTCTCTTATTTAGCTTTATGGCTCTCGTCCGAAGAAGAAAACTTTTCGTTTTCCGGTGTTTCTTTTGTCTTGACCTGCTTTACAGAGGCTCGAAGCTAACTTGTGATTGATCTCAGTATTGGTGTTGGTTGCTCTTGACAAATTTCGCAATGGACTTTTGCTAACTCAGTGGTCTAAGGCTTGAGAGTTGGGTTCAGACCTATTTACTAATGCTGAGAGCTTCATATCAGTGATGATGATTGCATTGTAATTACTTCCAGACAAAAAAGAAAAAAAAACGTGTACTAGTCGTTTTCGGATGTCAATGCATTTTTTTTGGGTTAAAATAAAAAAAAACCATAAACCCTAACCGACCACAATCCCTCTCTGTCGCGACTTGCAATATACGAACAAACAGAAATAGAAAAATAAAAAATCAGATGAAATAGTTTCGGTGGAAGCTCACTCTCATGGAAGCTCTGAGTAGTCTCGGTGGCATTGGCCTCTTTCCGTTCCAGATTTGCCGTATTCCACCGCCAACGAAGCTCCGGCGTAGTCACAACACTTCCACTATTTGTTCCGCCAGCAAATGGGCCGATCGTCTTCTCTCAGACTTCAATTTCACTACTGATTCCTCCTCCTCCGTCGCCACCGCCACTGCCATTGTCATCTCTCCACCACCATCTATTGATCGTCCCGAACGCCACGTTCCCATTCCCATTGACTTCTACCAGGTTTTAGGAGCTCAAACGCATTTCTTAACTGATGGAATTCGTAGAGCATTCGAAGCTAGGGTTTCGAAACCGCCTCAATTCGGCTTCAGTGACGATGCTTTAATTAGCCGAAGACAGATTCTTCAAGCTGCTTGTGAAACTCTGTCGAATCCTCGGTCTAGAAGAGAGTATAATGAGGGTCTTCTTGATGATGAGGAAGGTACAGTCATCACTGAGGTGCCTTGGGAGAAGGTAATTTAATACGGAACTGTTTCTTTATTCGATTCTCTGAGTGGAGAAAAATACAAAGGAAAGAAATTTCTCATCTTCTCTGTGGATATTTACTGAAGGTTCCTGGTGCTCTCTGTGTATTGCAAGAATCTGGTGAGACTGAGGTTGTCCTGAAGGTTGGAGAAGCCTTGCTCAAGGAAAGGTTACCTAAGTCGTTCAAGCAAGATGTGGTATTAGTTATGGCGCTTGCATTTCTGGATATCTCGAGGGATGCCATGGCGTTGGATCCGCCTGATTTTATTACTGGTTATGAGTTTGTTGAGGAAGCTCTGAAGCTTTTGCAGGTAATTGACTTGTTTTGGGATGGCTTTGTGAATTGGATTCGTTAGTTATGGACTTATGGGGGATTTATACTACTTTTCTTGGATTGGTACTTTGTTTTTGAAATTTGTGCAGGAGGAAGGAGCAAGCAGCCTTGCACCAGAGTTACGTGCACAAATTGATGAGACTTTGGAAGAGATCACTCCACGTTATGTTTTGGAGCTTCTTGGCTTACCGCTTGGTGATGAGTATGCTGGGAAAAGACAAGATGGTCTAAGCGGTGTACGCAATATTCTATGGTCTGTTGGAGGAGGTGGAGCATCAGCTCTTGTTGGGGATTTAACTCGTGAAAAGTTTATGAATGAGGCATTTTTACGAATGACAGCTGCTGAGCAGGTGTACAATTCAGATACTTTTCTTATATCTTTATCATGATTTAACTTAGGTTTCTCATTCTAATAAATGCCCTTTCCTGTCACAGGTTGATCTTTTTGTAGCTACCCCTAGCAATATTCCAGCAGAGTCATTTGAAGTTTACGAAGTTGCACTTGCGCTTGTGGCTCAAGCTTTTATAGGTAAGAAGCCCCACCTTTTACAGGATGCTGATAAGCAGTTCCAGCAACTTCAGCAGGCGAAGGTAATGGCTATGGAGATTCCTGCGTTGTTGCATGATCAACGAAATAATTGGGAGATAGACTTTGGTCTAGAAAGGGGACTCTGTGCACTGCTTATAGGAAAAGTTGATGAATGCCGCACATGGTTGGGATTAGACAGTGAGGAATCAGAATATAGGAATCCAGCTATTGTAGAGTTTGTCTTGGAAAATTCAAATAGTGATGACAATCATGACCTCCCTGGACTCTGCAAGTTATTAGAAACCTGGTTGGCCGGGGTTGTCTTTTCTAGATTCAGAGATACCAAAGATAAGAATTTTAAACTTGGGGACTATTATGATGATCCCATGGTTTTGAGTTACTTGGAACGAGTGGAGGTTGTTCAGGGTTCTCCTTTAGCTGCAGCAGCAGCTATGGCAAGGATGGGAGCTGAGCATGTGAAGGCTAGTGCTATGCAAGCACTGCAGAAAGTTTTTCCTTCTCGCTATGTAGATAGAATATCGGTTGAACCCAAAGATGCACAAGAGACAGTGTTTACTGTAGATCCTGTTGGTTACAATGTAGGCCATGATGGTGATCGTGGTGTCCTTACTGCAGAAGCTGTAAAACCTTCTGAGAATTTTGATACAAATGATTCTGCAATTCAAACTGGGGTCTCAAATAGCAGGACTGATGCAATTACTGTTGAAATGTCCATTGCTGATATGGTAAAGGAGTCAGCTGTGAAGGTCCTATCTGCTGGTGTGGTTATTGCAGTGATTTCGCTGGTCAGCCAAAAGTATTTGCCTCTTAAAAGCAGCTCATCTTTTCAACGCAAGGATATGGCTTCTTCTATGGAATCTGACATTGCTACCACAGGTATAATTAGATGATACAATTTTCATATAACTTCATTTCTCAATATAAGCATGTTTTGTGAACTTAGAACATAGTTGAGTTGATAGTTCGCCAGGTTTTTGACAATTTCCCAATGGAGTCCAGAAGTATTCCAATTCTTTAACACGAAAGAAAGTAGTCCATGTACTTAATACACGTCCCAAAAGTTATACCTAGTATCTGGAAGCGAGATTAACAAGTTTCTGAATAGATCTTATTCTTAACATATAACTATGGTGTTTGAAATTTTTATTTAAACTGTAGACAGACATGTAAACTTCACTTGCAACTTTTCTACGTAGGATAGAAACTGTCCTGTCGTGGCTTTGTCTAACTTTTCTTTTCTTGGATTTTCATTTTTATCTGATTTAGGGTCAGTGAGAGCTGAGGATTCAGAAACACTTCCCAGAATGGATGCTAGGACTGCAGAGAGTATAGTCTGCAATTGGCAGAAGATCAAGTCTCGGGCTTTTGGGCATGATCACCACATAGGAATGTTGCCAGAGGTAAGGGAATACATCTGCGATCAATCAATTGTGCCAAAATTGTTGACCTGATTGTAGTGATTGGAACAATATCTGGTGCCTTTCATGATATTGGTTATTTATAGGTTTTGGATGGGCGAATGCTGAAGATCTGGACTGACAGAGCAGCTGAAACTGCGCAGCTAGGGTTGGTCTATGATTATAAACTGTTGAAATTATCTGTTGACAGTGTGACTGTCTCAGCGAATGGAACCCGAGCGCTGGTGGAAGCAACTCTAGAGGAGTCTGCTTGTCTATCTGATTTAGTTCATCCAGAAAACAATGCTACAGATGTTAGAACCTACACAACAAGATACGAAGTTATGTGGTCCAAGTCTGGGTGGAAAATCACTGAAGGCTCTGTTCTTGCATCATAATATGCTCAAATGTAACATGCCTGAGCTTGCGCTATTTTCTTCCTTTTGTAAATTCGGTCTTTAAGTTAGTGATTATAAATGAACACAAAAATATTCACGGTTTTGCCACATCCTCATCCTTGGTCTATATTATAACATAAGTGCTGCAATTTGGGATACTTTCGCAATCAGGTACAAGCAGATACAAAGTTTGTTTAGAACTTGACTTATCTTTTGAGTTGTTTATGTGTTTATAAATGTGTTCTGGTTATAATCCTGTCAAGCGTATAGCAGAGAAAGATTTGGTAAATTTCCAGCCAGATGATTTCACGTTCTCGGTTCTAGGTAACAAGCTGAGGCCAAACATTTCTTTTGGCATTTGACTTGACTCAACAAATCCAAGCAGCTTAGCCACAAGAGAAGCACTCTCTTTTATGTGTTCCATGTCTTGGGTGTTGGTCCACACTTTGTTAGCCACCTGCAGGCTTCTCTGCTTTGACTTCACCTCCACATCCCATTTTTGGTAAAGTTCTATTCTCTGCCTCCATGGAAATTTCTTTGGTATTTGTCTGGAAAGCCATTCTTTCTCGCGTGTGAGTGCCTTCACCGTTTGTATCCTGATTCAATACCAAAGAAACTGGTTAGCATAATACTTACTGAGATATGATTGATATTGATGAGACTTGTCAAAAGAGTGTTCCAACAAAAAGACCTTGATGTTTCTGGGTCAGTTGATATCGTCTGCTTCAGAAAAGATAACCTTCTGAGTTCGACTTCCATATAAACATAGTCGGAAGCATCACCTTTGAAGAGCAGGAAGAAGTAGGTTCTGTGAACCAAGGGGACATTGCATAACGCCCAAAGCTCAATTATTTCCCTTTGCTGTTTTTCAAAGTCTGAAGAATTGCTTAAATATTGTCCACTGGTTATTTGTACTTTTTCCAGGCAAGCCTCTGTGGAATCTTTTTCCTTAGTTATTGCTTCTTCTACCTGCAATTTCTGATCATCCAAACTGTTGAGAAAGGAAGCAAGGTTTTGTCTCCTCAAGAAGAAAGAGAAAATCTTCTGCTTACCGAATCATTGTCCTGCTCTCTCTCGGATTTATAATTGGTGGCATTTATGGTTTCTTCATCTCTATTCTGAAAATTTGGCAATGCATTTGTGTTTCCTGTAATGCTATTTGCAGGGCTTTCCGGTCTGATTCCCATTGTTTCAGTTCTTGTTGGAGCATTTGAAATTCCATAATCTAGCTCACGTGTCGAGTCAACTGAGTGGTGCTGCCTTGCCATTTCTTCAAGCCCTGCTACAAATTCTTTGAAGCTATTGCCTGTCTCAGGGTCAGAGTTATCCTTCAGGCTACGCGCATCAGTGGAGGTAGAGCACCCTGAATCAAAAGAAATGCTCGATGTGTTGGAAGTCTTGCTTCTGTGTCCTCCTGAAGACGCATTTAATTCCATAATCCCCCATGCAGGTGACATATTATTATTAATTTCCAAATTCTCAAACCAATTAGGCGATCTACCACTCAAGAGACTCTCTCTGCAACTTCGGCTTCTTTTGGTAGTAAAAAAATCTGGACTCCTATATTCTCGTCCGAAGGAAGGTGACTGTTGTTGTTCGGCTGTGTGCATACTCATAAGGTATTCAATTTTCTTCTGCATCTTCTTAACTTTTTCTTTCAAAGCCATATAAGTATTGTAGTCAACATCATTTGTCTCAATATTTTTGCAGACAGATGATTCAGTATGATCTCTATCCGTGGCTTCATAATTCTCCCATTTCTCACCAGATGCTGCATCCTCATATAGCTTAAAACCATCGTGTGTTAAGTCCATTTTGATTCTCTCTTCCGATTGCTTCTTTGCAGGGAGTATCAATTCACAGTCTTCCTTTAGTTGCCGCTCTAGCTGAACATTTTCTTCTTTGTTTGAGCATTGCTCAGATTGCTTTGTGGAAGGACTCATTTCCCTTTCTTCTTTCTTAGTTTGTTCATCTTTCTTCACAGATTCTTGAGCTTCAACCGATGGGCCCATCTCCAAGTCCGAGTTCTTTAAAATAAGCTCATAGGTCTCAGGTTTAGCATTTAGACACAACTCTACATCAACATTTTCTTTTTCTGGAGGTGTGCTAATCTCCATAGTGTTATTATCGGCTTTCTCATTACCCTTATAAGAGACATACCTTTGTTTGTATACCACAGGTGACAAGGTTTCTTCCTTTCTGGGTGAGAGGACCTCAGACACAGCTTTCTTATCAACTATGTTGTTTATCGGGTCACGGCTTTGGATCGTTGCTGCTTGTCCATTGCTTTGCTCGGCTTCAGGTTCAATGCATCTAACTTTTTTGCATGCCTCATCTTCCAGCTTTTGGTTGTTCATTTGAACCATCTCTTCCCAGTCTTTGTACAGTTTTTGCTTTAGATATTGAGGTGTAGTATCATCCAGCAGGAAATCATCTTCTTCAGAATTTTCCAAAGTTGCAAAGTTCCTCTCGGTTAAGTCATTGATGATGTTAGGTTCACTAATATCTGTTGAGTCATAGCTTCTTCTTCGGAGATCGGAATCAAAATCCATGGAGCTAAACATGGATCGTTCATCCATCCTAGAAGACTGATCTTCTGCTGTTGATTTAAGTAAAGTCTCCACCTGTGATTGAGCTACATCACGTTGCCATTTCAATTCTTTCATTTGTTCCTCCATCTGCAATTTGTGGTTAGAAGTTTTTAAGTAAATTTCTTAGTGAAAAAAAGGAGAGCAATGTAAGGAGAAGCGTTTTAAGAGAATGGAATCACTTTTGCAATCAATTCCTCTTTCTGTTTCAGCAAAGAATAGAAGTCAGAGCCTGCAGAAGAAGCAGATCCTAAAGTCTTCAATTCATTCTCCATTCGAGCCAGTTCTTGCTGTAGTTGCCTCACTAAAGCCTTCTCAGACACAACCAGATTGACCTTAGCATTTGTTGTCACCTCTTTAGCGCAGGTTGCAAAGAGAAGGGTATTTCTTGACTGTTCGACATGACTTCGAGCTGGGCTCATTGTACATATGATAGCTGTTCTCGCATTTCCTCCCAAAGAGTTCTGAAGGATTCGAGTTAGCTTTGAGTCTCGATACGGTATGTGCCCGTTTTTACCTTTACTGCGCTTCAAAAACAATTACAAGGCTTATTAATACACCTCTCTTTTGGCAGAAGAAGCATTCATTAAGTCATAAAATTGAACCTTAGTTTGCGGATGACAGTTCCAAGAGTAAGTAAACTCCGATTTATATGACAACCTTCTTTCAATCTTGTACCAGCTGATAATGTTTGAGACGCACGTTCACTTCCAGCCAGATCAACAAAGCACTTGAGAGACAGAAAATAAACAAGACTTGCTATCAGCGAAAGAAAGAATAGTAGAAAGCTCTGTCAACTAAAGACACTACTCATTACAAATGTATAGTACCACAGAGGCTGCAAGGGTGCTGGAGTTTTCAGGAGAATAGTCTCGAGAAGAGCTTTCAATTGTCTGCAGGAATTGCATTGTGAGGACGACGTTCCAAGAATGAAAAAGCTAAGACTCAAAGAAGATGGATCAGTTGGGCTTACCAGCCGAAGAATCTGATGCGATCTGGAACTAGTTTCATTCAAGGAGGTCTCTCCAATCTTCCTTTGAGCTGCAACAACACAGGTACATTAGTTAACATTCAACCTATCACAATCGAATTATTTATAAGTCTGTCTGCTACTTACTCTCACAGACTGAAAGAAGTTCTTGTAGATGGGCTCTGTCTCGGAGAGTCTCTTCAATAAGTTTCTCAACGACAGTTCCTCTCTGGTGGAAACAAGCAAAATAAGAAAATGAGTGAGTCTAAGATAATATGGGAGAGTTTATCGCATAACATCCAAAAGCAAGTGAAGTTATACCTCTGGATCATCAAGAAGCCTTAATTGATTGTTATCTCCACTTAAAAGATCCCTCACAGCTTCATTGTAGATCTCAATCGCCGAGAACTTGAGAGTGAATTCGCGTTCTTTATGCTGAAAGCCAAAAAGAAGAATGGTTGTTTGGTAAATATTAAGCAAGGAACAAGGGAATGATATCAATGACTCAAAAGTTTTTTGTTCAAACCTTTTCCATGTAATGAAAAATGTCATTAATGGCAAATTCTGTGATTCCACACATTGTATACGTTTTCCCACTACTTGTCTGTCCATACGCGAAAATGCTTGCTGCAAAACCAAATGTGTCAAATCAAATTCATTGTTACAAAGACATATTAGATCAAATTCTTTGAAAGGTTGTTCTTAGTTACAATTGATTCCATCGAGAACACATAAAGCAACCTCCTTAGCTCCATCTTCATAAACTTGTTTCGTAGGGGAATCAAATCCAAACACTTTGTCTGAAAATTTTCGAAAACTTTCTGTTACTTAACATCATTAATTCTACAAATGGTTAGTTTTATCTTTGACAGATATATGAACATCTCACCAAATGTATATGTAGAAGGGAAGAGAGATCTCTCAGGCAAATTGTTGTTGCAGATTATTGTTGTGTTGTTAACACATTCCCAATCGCAGATATCATGCCTCGCCTTCTCCTTCTCATTCCGCGGCCTTACCCTTACCGAGACCAATATGTTCTCTCCCTTTCCGCCGCTCGCCATTGTCTAACCCTCTCCTTCTTCAAAGCATTCCCACCGGATAATGCAGCAATTGTGATCCCTTTGCTTGAGAGGGTGAGAGAGACCGAGAGAGAGAAATGTTGAAATTGAGAACCAAAAGGATAGATTTAGAAGGTATCAACAAAAAGAATCTGTAATTAGAAGAAGAATGAGTCAGGTTGAATTGCCAAAATTGGGTTAATAAGGCTTATTGAGGTTACTTCTTCCTCAAACAAACTATCTATATATTCTCTAAAACCTAAATAAAGTATGTAGACAGGTATACAAATCTGCGACCTGGTTCAGGTCTTACACAAATGGTCTAAATGATCAAAATACAGAAAAAACAAAATTGTATCCAGTGAAAACATTTATGCATGGCTTTGTCAAACATATATCACAACTATAAAAAAGCTTTGATGATCTTTGACACCCATTTTTTCCACATTCTTTCACACAAATATAAAATCTCCTTTGATTCAACAACTAAGATTTTTTTTCACAAACATAAAGCTTTCATTTAACAGTTTGTAATACTTTAATTTATAGAATGAAATATAATAGATGAATATTCCTACATACAAGATTTTCTTTCACATATGCTTTTAAAGTATATATCTATATATATGTATGCTTATGTTTTGGTTTTGTTTTCCAAATGCTAGTTTTTTTTTCTTTCAATATTGGGTCTACTTGTATTATTTTTAACTTATAAACAGCTGAAATTACGATCGATTTAATATATTTTTCCGACAATTATTTTCAAACGTCCATAAATAATTTTATTTGAAAACAGTTTTTAAAATATCTACAAATAAATCCAAATGAGTTTATTAAATGTCGTTTCCAAACATTCATTTTAACTACTAATTTTAAACAAAGTAATGATTGGTAATAAAATAAGCATTTTCATATTGAACAGAGTAGTAGGGGATGTATTGGATTGAGGATTTTAGAAGATTTGGTGGAATTTGGAAATCATCTGATTTCTAGAGATTGTTAGTTGGATTTGAGAATATACAGGATTCTTAGTAGGATTTGTTAGAGGTGATTTTATAAGATTCATTAAAATTTCAGATGATTTTGAAGTGTTATGTGATAAATCTAATCTCCAAAAACCTATAGTACTCCTTCATGTCCAACTAAAATACATTTCTTTCATCCTCATAACTTACAGTTTATTAGAAAGTAAGTTCTTACACATCTTTGCTAAAAGTCACGAAGACATCCTCATCGTGACTCACAAACACATTCTAATCGGGACTCACTATAACTAGTAATCGAAAATTGATCAATAACAAATGACAAGTTGCAAAGAGTTTGATAAACAATTTTGGTTTTCTTCCTCCTTGTAAGAAGAATTAAAGACGACGAGGCAGATATTGTTTCAAAGGATCAGAACATCATCTTATTCGATCCAGAAAAGAAGAAGAGCCCAAGTTCAATTCAAGTCCATCTGTTTCTCCCTGCATCAATGAAAGCAGCTGCAATAAACGATCGTACTGCAGTAAATTACCTTCAACTCTGTCTCTGCAACTTTCAATCGTTTTGAACCTCTCCAATTCAATGCTTAACTGATACAACTAGCTGTAAGGTCTATGTAGCTTGTAAACCTTTGTAAGCATCAGAAAACAATCAATAAAAGTTGCAGGTTTTTCTTCAAATATTTTCTGTTTCAAACTTCTTTCACTCCTCTGCTTAGTCAGAAAATCAGATAAATCAAAACATTTGATAAATTATTAGAATACTGTTTGATTCCAGTTTCTGAAAAGGTGTGGTAGTGGATTGAGTGTTAAAGCTAACAAGATAGAGGAAAGCAAAAAAGTTCAGTAATTTTTTTCCGTCTAATTGGCCTAATGGTTTTTAATATCACCCATACTACTACATGTAGAGGGTTCGAATCTAAAGATTTGTAAACACGTTATGGTAGTGTTCTCTTTACAAATACTCAAACACTAAGCTACCTTACCATTAACTCACATGTCCTCTTGGCAGTTCTGTAATAATTTTGTAAACACGTTATGGTTTTTCTTTTGTGAAATCTCTCCAAATCACATATGTAGAGGTGTGCTATCTCCATTTTAACTAGACAATGTATCCGAAATCTCCTAAAATCTTTCTCAAAACTATGTTTAAAAAAATCTGTTATCGTTTCAATAACATAAGATTTTGTATGACTTTTACAAATCATTAATTGAATAATAGAAGATTGTAAATGATTTTGAAGTGTTTTACATAAATTCCATATTCTATAACATAAGATTTGCTGAGAGATTTTAAAAGTATTGATTGAATAACAGGTGAGTTAAGCAAAAATACAAAATCTTCTAAAATCCTTAATCGAATACATCCCCCTTAATGTGAATGGTATAATGTCATGTGTGATTATTGATTAATGTGAAATTGTATTATTGTGTTGTGAATATTTGAGAAAAAAATCGTCCAAAGGTAAAAAAGTTAAAATTATTTTACCAAAAAAATAAAAAAGATCTTTCTACAAACGGCAGTTCTCTTCCTCTTCTTCTTCCTCGACCGGTTTTTCTTTCTCGTCGTTCGATTAGGGTTCCAATCTCTGCTCTCTATCATCAACCACCAACCACCACCGTCGTCTCTCTTAGCCCCCGACGGTTTCTATCTTTACACTACCTTCTGGTAAACTTTTCCTTACTCTTTTACTATCGTCTCTTTCTCCCATCTCTCTCCATCCCTTTTCATTTCTCCTCTTTATCGAAGTTTGTAGCTAGTTTCTAAGTTCATTTCCTACTAATTGAAGCTCGTTTATGTTCAATTAAGCTGAATATTTGAAGTAATTAGGGTTTGGCTAAACCTTATTTGCTGAATCAAGTGTCTCGATTTACGGTAGTTCAGTGTTTGACCGTATATATTGTACTCAAGTGAAATCATCTCAGGAGCAGTTCATTTTCAGTCTGAAGTTAATTTTGAGAAGTTTTCTTTAGCTATTAGATGAGGTGAATTTGGATGTTTCCTTCTTCTGGGAAGTGCGTGAAACCAGATTTATGGTTTTAGAGTTCTTACTGATCATCATGATTTGGAAAATTTATGTGTTGTCTTGTTCTCAAATTAACTTGTGTTTCTGTTGGATTAGCTGGAAGTCGATTTGGGAACAAAGTGTAGAAGAGTTTAGGCTCATGTGTGTGTTGATGGAATAGACTGATAGATGATGTTCATTGATCTTATTCTTGAGACATAATGATGTAATTTTTCTCAAACATGACCTAATTTCTCAGTCTTTGCTTCCATTTTCTGTAGTTTGCTTTTACAAATTTCATGTTCATGCTACTCTTTGACCACCAGATGCAGATTTCTGAACATCATAGATTCTTAAACTCTTTCTTACTCTTCGAGTCTGACTGCTGTTGTTGAAAGTTTCTCATGAAGGTCTCATTGGTGGACCATTGGCTACTTTTTCTCTGCTAAATTATATTCTGGAACTCAAATGGAGAACTTTCTTTCTTCATAGTCAGTTTCTGTATGCATTACTAACTAATACTAGCAATGCATTGATGGTACATGAAATGGTCTTTTATGACATTGTTCAATGATTCGTTATGTGCAGGATTAGAAGATGGATCAGTCTTTTATTTTAATTTTCCAGTAGCTTGCTCTGTTATTGTTTAAGCTATATTGTGGTCATATAAAATTTTAAATATCTCAAATGGATGATGGTGGGCATCGTGAGAATGGTCGGCATAAAGCAGCTCAGGGCCAGGTACCCAAACCTAAATCATTCATTGTCCTTTCTCTCCTATATACATCTTATCAGTTTGCCACTGTTTCTCATGTTGCTAAGTACCTTGGCTTTGAAATAGTTTTTGATGGCAATGCATTATTGTTCGTGATATGAAACAGTGGTTGATGCAGCATCAGCCATCGATGAAACAAGTGATGTCAATAATAGCAGAGCGCGATGCAGCAATTCAGGAGAAAAATCTGGCGATATCAGAGAAAAAAGTAGCAATAGCTGAAAGAGACATGGCATTTCTTCAGCGAGACACGGCTATTGCTGAGCGAAACAATGCAATAATGGAGAGAGACAATGCTCTTACAGCTCTCCAATACCGTGAGAGTTCCATGGTTACTGCCGCTGCTGCCAATATGTCGACATGTCCACCGGGTTGTCAAATATCTCGTGGTGTAAAGCACATGCACCATCCGCACATGCATCATCATCAACAACATCACATACCTCAGTTGACTGAAAATGCATATGAAACCAGAGAAATAGAACCAAACGATGGTCTCCAGACATCACCACCTACTGGATCCGCCTTGGATTCTGGCAAACCTAAACGGGGTAAGAGAGTGAAAGACCCAAAGGCGACAACACAAACCGCTGGTAATAAGAGAGGGCCAAAAAATCAGAGGAAGGTCAAGAAAGAGAGTGAAGACGACTTGACCAAGATAATGTTTGTAAAGACAACACATGACTACACTGAAGAAGATTCAAGTAAGCATATCCTAATAGGATCGAAATCAGATTGGAAAAATCAAGAAATGGTGGGGCTTAACCAAGTTGTTTACGATGAAACAACAATGCCACCACCGGTATGTTCTTGTACAGGAATTCTCAGACAATGCTACAAATGGGGAAACGGAGGTTGGCAATCGTCGTGTTGCACAACCACACTATCAATGCATCCTTTACCGGCATTGCCCAACAAGAGGCATGCTCGAGTTGGTGGACGGAAAATGAGTGGAAGTGCCTTCAACAAGCTTCTAAGCCGGCTTGCAGCAGAAGGGCATTATGATCTCTCAAACCCGGTCGATCTGAAGGACCATTGGGCAAAACATGGTACAAACCGCTACATCACGATTAAATGATTGTGCATTTAGATGTTGAGTTGTTTGTATTACACTATCTAATTTTATGTCGTGTACTTAAATTCAAATAAACTCAAGAAGGAATGTGGAGCCAATGTCTTGTTAGATTATATAATTGGAAAAACTTTAGCATCCGATCTATGGAATTAGCGACACAATAATGCAAGTAATTTGAGATTACCTCATGTGTGGAATCCAAGAAAATCGCCAAAGAGAACATAGAACTGATAATTATTGGAGTGTAGTAGGACCGGTTATTGCAGTGTCATTTAGTAAGATAATTATTGCAGTGTGTCTTGGTCAGAAATATCATGGAAAAGTCATCTGAATTTACTAGTTATGGGATTTGGGGTCAACTTGGAATCTTTTTATACGCTTGATCTCACTGGATGTTTGTTGTTGGAAAGATTTATTGAGATCTCCACAAACATTAGTGTTCTGAAGCTTGAAGGAACTGCAATAAAAGAAGTCCCGTCATCAATCAAATCTTGTTCTCGTCTGAATGAGCTTGTGATCAGAGAATGCAGAAAGCTGGTATCACTACCTCATATTCCAAGTTCCATCTCTTCCGTAGATACAACAAATTGTAAGTCCCTGGAGAGAATAGATTTCTCTTTTCAAAATTCAAATATACGTCTCAGCTTTGCTAAGTGCTTTAAACTGAAACAAGAAGTCAAAGACCTCATCATCCAAGCACCTAGTAGCGTTGCGGTTTTACCTGGCGGAGAAGTACCTGCATACTTCACTCACCGAGCTAAAGGAGGTTCCTTGAGAATCAAGTTGAATGAGATGCTTCTTCCTACATCCATGACCTTTAAGGCTTGTGTTTTGTTGGTTTATTATGGATATCATGAGTCTCGTGATTATGACTGTGGGGGATATGTACAGATGCTCACTTAAAAGTGGATGAAAATATTGTTTTTTCCTTTACACGTAACATAAGGTCATGTGTATCTGCAACATCAATTTTTATTTATATTATATAGTTTCAACCATTATATTTATTTTTCTACAAAAT
This sequence comes from Lepidium didymum, assembly GCA_963920545.1. Lineage (NCBI taxonomy): Eukaryota > Viridiplantae > Streptophyta > Magnoliopsida > Brassicales > Brassicaceae > Lepidium > Lepidium didymum. The sequence continues at coordinate 1,999,977 of OY986981.1, read as the reverse complement.
GATTTTAGATCATCCGCAATAGAATGAAAATATTTTCTACAAAAATATTCAATTTGTTTCTTAAGAAAGGTAATATACAAAAACTTATGAAAAATCGAAGTAAGTAATATACAAAAAAGGCCAAAATATCTATATAAATAAAAGCTACTGTTTCTTTGTCAAATATTATTAATAAATTTAAAAATTTGTTTTTTTTAACATATAAATATTATATTAATTTTGAAAGTAAAAAGAAAGCAAAGAGTTTACATAAGTACAATTTAGCTAAAGATTACGAGCACTTCAATTTACAAATTTGTTTAAAAATTTATTTAAAAATTTATTTAAAAATTTGTTTAAAAATTTGTTTAAAAATTCAAAACGATGATATAAGAAGGTCTAAAAATATTTTCACGAGATTTTTTTTTTTTTTCAATAAATGTAGTTTGAAACTAGTCCGACCAATTTAACCCGGTTCGGTTTGGAAGCCAAACGGTGGGGTTGGTTAAAAGGGTTTCACTGTCAAATTCGAGTTACTCCTCCGTGACCTAAAAGACTTCCCCTTCACTATAGCCGCAGCACAAACGGCTAAAAAGTTGGGTTTTTGCGTTCACAATCTCTGTTTTTAGGGTTTAAGGTTTCTGCTAATTTTTCGATGGGAGTACCGTCGTTCTACAAATGGTTAATCGAGAGGTATCCATTGATCTTACAACAAGTCATTGAAGAAGAACCACTCCAAGTTAATGGCGTCACGATTCCAGTCGATACTAGCAAAACTAATCCTAATGGCATTGAGTATGACAATCTCTATCTCGATATGAACGGAATCATTCATCCATGCTTTCATCCCGAAGACAGAGTACGTAGCCTTTTTCTATTGTGAATTCTTCTTTCGAATTCAATTCAATAATTCATAAAATTTACGTGTTGTGTGTGTGTGTTTTGTTGTTGTTTTTTATGACTTTCCTCAGCCTTCTCCAACGACGTTTGCTGAGGTATTTCAATGCATGTTCGATTACATAGACAGAATATTTGTGATGGTTCGACCTCGGAAGCTGTTGTTCTTGGCTATTGGTAAGTGTTTTATCTGTTATCTATGCGTCACATTGTACGAGTTGGTTTGGTTGATCTATGTGGGTGATTTGTGTCTTGTGTTTGTTTTATGTAATTTTCAGATGGTGTTGCTCCGAGGGCTAAAATGAATCAACAAAGATCTAGACGGTTTAGAGCTGCAAAAGATGCAGCTGAAGCAGTATGCACCATCTCTTAATTTATACATTATTTCACTTAATTGTATAGATCATATTGCTCCTGTGTTAGCATAGCTTTGCTTCTGTGATCATATTGTTCTATGTTATATCATCATTATCTAAAAGTGAGTATGTCTGAAAATAGTTGCACTTATCCTGTATTGTGCTGTAGCTCAAGCATTTTTTATCATGTGATTTAACTAGAAAAGATGAACTAGTTTGTTGGGAACAGCTGTTACCATCGAGAAAATTTTAATATATTACCTGCTATTTTAGGCAGCTGAAGAAGAGCAGCTGCGGGAAGAGTTTGCAAAAGAGGGGAAGAGGTTACCTCCTAAAGTGGATTCTCAAGTTTTTGACTCTAATGTTATAACTCCTGGAACAGAGTTCATGGCTACTCTGTCATCTGCGTTGCGATACTACATTCACGTCAGACTAAATTCTGATCCTGGGTGGAAAGATATTAAGGTACTAAATTAAATTCTCTTGATATTTTCCTTGTGGCTGTTACAGTATACTTCAAACTTTGCTGATGATTACCCCATTCTGAAGGTTATACTCTCAGATGCTAATGTTCCTGGTGAGGGGGAACACAAGATCATGTCATACATACGGAATAATAAGAACCATCCTGGTTATAACCCAAATACTCATCATTGTCTGTATGGTTTGGTATATAACATCTCTTTAGTTCTTATTTTCTTACATGCCTACATGTTTATTTTGCAACATGGTTCTTCTGATCTGAATCAAGCAAGTTAGTAAGACCTTTTTGCTTATCTTTTCTGAAAAACAGGACGCTGATTTGATTATGCTTGCTTTGGCCACCCATGAAATTCACATTTCAATCCTTCGTGAGGTATGTATGATAGTTCCTTGGGGTTTTGTGTCTAGCCAAGCAGTGACTGACTAATCTTTCTTGTTTTTAATCTCAACATATGTTTCTTCAATACGTATCAACACTTGAATAGCATATGTAAATAGTTACAATTTGTATGCCAGTCTTACTTCTTTTCTGTTTTTTGGCTTCTCTTTATGCCAATTCAAGTGTGTTTTTTCTTTCGTGACTTATCTAGGTTGTTTTCACTCCTGGAGAAAAAGACAGATGCTTCTTGTGCGGTCAGATGGGGCACCGAGCAGCAGATTGTCAGGGCAAGGTAAAGAGGAAGGCAGGAGATATGTTTAATAAAACTGAGACAAATGTTGTGGTAAAGAAGCCATACGAGGTACTTTGAAGGGTTCCTCAATATTATATTTTTGTAGCTGCTTGGTATTTGGTACATTTACCAGAATCATTAAATTCCCATATCTTTTGACAGTTAGTCAACATCTGGACGCTTCGAGAGTATTTGGAACATGACATGCAGATATCTAATTCGCAATCAAGAAGGATTTTAGACCGCATAATTGATGATTTCATCTTCATCTGCTTTTTCGTTGGGAATGATTTCCTGCCACATATGCCTACGCTAGAGATACGGGAGGTTTGTTCTGTCTTAGTTTTCTATTGCTAATTGTTTCTTCCGTCTGTCAAATTGTCTGGTACAGTGTGCTGTAACATTCGTATGATCATGTAGCATTATCTTAGATTCGTTAATATCTGTTGAAACATAATATTCCATAGATGTAGGAGTTGTCCCTGTTCCTTTATAATATTTTTTGGTATTAAAGTCATAAATCAGTTGATAAGAATCTTAATTTGTAGTTGATATTGTTTTGTTATTTGATAACTTAGTACACTCTTACTCATACTTTCAGAAAAATAAAATTAATCACTTCATGTAAAGTATGAGAGCTTACCAGATCTCGACAAGTTTGAAAAAAGTTTCCAAAAAGATTTGAATTGTTGTTGTTTTTGTTGTCTCGCAGGGTGCTATAGAACTGCTGATGTCTGTGTACAAGAAGGAATTTGGATCAAAAGAAATGTACTTAACCAACGCAAGCAAGGTGCTGGAATTCAACATTCTTCATCATACTTGGCATGGCTCTTGGATTATAATTTTAAAACTTTTATCTACTAATTTTCAGCTGAATTTGAGAAATGTCGAGCATTTTATTCAAGCCGTTGGGATCTATGAAAATAATATATTTCTAAAGAGAGCACAAACACATCAGGTTAGTGTCCTCCTTCAATAATTTAGTTTTCTTCAGTTATCTGTATTTAAAGGTATGATGGAAGCGACAAGATTAGAAATAACATTAGCCTCTGACTAATGCAATGGAGGTGCTCATCTGTTGCTTGTTCAACCTGTCGCTTGTAATCACTTCTCTATGTCAAGTAGAGAATTTTGTAAGATTGTATATCCATAATTTCCTTAGCTGAATAGTACATCATAGTGGATTTCTAGGCCAGGGAATGTCTCAGCTAGGCTTGTGCCTTTGGATGACCAATCGGTTATCGGTTTGGTTACTTCGGATTTTCGGTTTTTTGGTTTCGAATTTTAATGTCCATTCGGTTATTGTTAAGGTTCGGTTCGGATTCGGTTCGGTTTTGGAGTTGTATAAATCAATGGATTCGGTTTCGGATTGGTTATTTCACCCAAAATACATGTTTATAACTAGATTTTAGTCTAAATGGTTCGGTTGGATAGGTTCGGGTTCGAGTATGGACTTTATGCCCTCACGACTTTGGTTATATATCGGGTTCGGTTCGGGTTCGGTTTATAACCTGAAATAACATGTTATCAAAAACCATTCGGTTATTTGAATACATCCAAAGTCTAAATGGTTCGGTTGGATCGGTTCGGGTTCAGATTTCGGTTATGGACTTTATGCCCAGGGCTAGTCTCAACTTTAAGTTGAGGGGGACAGACTTAGGAGTTAAGATAAAGTGGAAAACCTAAGAAAAATGCTGAAACAAAGTAAATGTTTTGGAGGAACAACCCTTTTTAATAATATTGTCAGTTTGCTTCTCTAGGCAAGATACTTGTGTATTTTCATAAGAATACTAATACTCAGCGGTTTTCTTTTTGAAAGATGGCGTTATGCCTCCTGTTTAAAATCATGTCTGCTCTAGCTGACCAATCCTATCTACACACCCCTTTGATCCACGAATTAGAAAACATGAATAATCTACAATTTTTGTTTCACTTTTATGGGTTAGTGTTTTGTTGGTGTAAGTATCATGATTTCTGTTACAGAGGCAATCAGAAAGGTTTACTCGTGACAAAGCTCAAGCAAATAGGAAATTCTCAGGCAAGTTAATGCAATTAGATTCTCCAGTCGAAGAGTCTGATCCGCTGCATTCCTCACCTCCACCAAATTCGATGCGTCTGTCTTTGGATGATAATATTGGTGTGGCCACTGTTGAAACAGATAATAGCATCAAATCAGAAGTAAGTCGTCTCGTATCTGTGCAGGAAGTATAACAAATTTTTAGCACTTCTTATTGTTGAACTGCAATTCTTTTAATTATTTTAGCATGTGCTGGTTAACTGTAAACTAATGTCTTTTCACCACTTCAAGATTTGGTAAAACTGCAAATTCTGCTGATCTTTTTGCTTGATGTTATTTTGGGAATCGATCATTGCTTTCTCATTGAAAGTGCACTAAAGTACACACCGGTTTTCAGGAACTAGATAATGGAGAAGACTTCAAGTTTAAACTTAAGAAACTGCTGCGTGATAAAGGTGATGTGTTCAGCTCAGGAAATGGAGAAGAAGATAAGGTCACATATATATATATATATATATATATATTATTCAGCTGTGTTTCTATCAATAATATCATGAGTGCTTAATCGTCATGCATTTTGATTTCGATCTAGTCAATCAATTACTCATGCTGGCAAGTTCACATGGCTATTATATTATCAGATTAAGCTAGGTGTATCAGGATGGAGGGAGAGATACTATGAAGAGAAATTCACAGCTAAGTCTGTAGAGGAAATGGAACAAATACGCAAAGATGTTGTAAGTTTTTCTTGTGTGTAATTTGATGAAAAAAAAATACTTTAAGTCACTTAGAATACACCAATTTACTGTTATTTCTAATTATTTGCTAGGTTCTGAAGTATACAGAAGGTCTTTGTTGGATAATGCATTATTATTATCATGGTGTTTGTTCCTGGAACTGGTCAGTTTCTTGTCATCCATCATATATAGTAACTATTCACATATGATTATTTTCTTGTGGTACATTTCATGTATATTTTAAAGCAGGATGGTTATTGTGTTGAGAAAACAATGTTTTCCTTATTGATGATTATTGCGTCAGGATAAACATATTTTCCTTTAGGATAGTGCTGCCCATTTTAATATATGCATCATGCTAAAGAATTTACTGAGCTGTACAAAATATTGAATCTCTGGTGAAAGGCTTCCATCTTATGTGTGCCATGCATCCCTGTTATTCGAATTGAATTTCTGCTTAAACAAATCTTTAGTTAGCTGAAATGTTTGAAACTTTCGTAGTTTATTTGATTTTGTCTGTCGTGACTAAATTCCAAAAGAGCCAAGTTTTAGAGGTCAAGATGGCCTTTGTAATAGCAATCTTAGTAGATATGGACGAATTCAATTAGCACTTTTCCTTTCTCTTATTTGTTTGTCTGTGGTTAACTGCGGGTTTATTTTGCAGGTTTTATCCGTATCACTATGCACCTTTTGCATCAGATCTTAAGTGCCTTGATAAACTAGATATTAAGTTTGAGCTAGGTTCCCCGTTTAAACCTTTTAATCAGCTTCTTGCTGTTCTTCCATCTGCAAGGTATTTTATCTGTATTTCTGAGTGTTCATAGTTACTTTCTGCTGCCACTGATCTGCTCATTGGATTCCATTCTCAGTGCACATGCTCTCCCAGAGTGCTATAGGACATTGATGACAGATCCAGATTCACCTATAGCTGATTTTTATCCTCGCGGTATGAAAATTTTGCAGATGGTTCTCTTTTGTTGTATTGTGCAATGACTGCAATCCATGCCTCTCATTTAGCTTTTGCGGTGTGCAGATTTTGAGATTGACATGAATGGAAAGCGATTTTCTTGGCAGGTTTGATTTTCATTTCATGCTTATAAAGGCAGACTTGATGGTTTGGTGGCCTGCATAATTTGTATGTTTATGTAGTAATTTTTTGGTCTAATATCCCGGTATCTTTCCTTATAAAGGGTATAGCAAAACTGCCTTTTATTGAAGAAAGCCGTCTTCTGGATGCAGCTGCGCGAGTGGAGCACTCACTCACGGTACATTTTATACATGTTTCAAATATCAGATTTTATAGGTTTTTTTCTGTATAAGATATGATTGTCCAATCACATGCAACTTTGATTTCCTTCTGTATTCCTTTTTACAGAACGAAGAAATTCGAAGAAACAGTGTGTTGTTTGATATACTCTTTGTTGCTGCATCTCATCCCCTTTCTGAACTCATCCGTTCTCTTAATAACCGTGCCAACAAATTGAGCAATGAAGAACGAGCAACTCTCAAGGAGAGAATTGACCCTGGACTAAGGTTTGTCTCTGATTCTTGAGAATAAACGATTCCATAAATAGTTATGGTTGTGGTTTCGTGTTGATGTGATTTTCTGGGTCTAGTTTTACAAAATATACTAATTCTTTCTCAAGTACATAATAACAGAGATAATTTAGTGAGTAAGAGACAATCAAAATTTTCTTTGATATATGCAGTGATGGGATGAATGGTTACATAGCTTCATGTGGTGAAGATAGTCAGCCTCCATGTTTTACCTCCCCAATCGAGGGCATGAAAGATGTTTCACCTAATCCAGTCATGTAAGCCCTCAATGCAAAAATTTGGGTTCTGTCACTTTTTTGGCATCCATCTTCATTAAAATGACTTTCCTTTTTCCAGTTGTGCCATATACAAACTTCCAGATGATATTAGAGGTAGCAACATTACTCATCAAGCTCCAGGAGTAGTAATCCCTCAAAAGGTATTATTGAGTTTACTATTTGCTCTATTAGGCTTCTGATTTCGGTTTCAAGCTGTGGTCATACCTTGTTGGGTTTTACTAGAATCCAAAGTCATAGTCCACTTGTCATTACTGGTTAGTGATTACAGTGTTCTTCATTCATATCTTCACAGACTGTACAGCTAGTGGATTTGAAAGGTGGAGGTAATCTATGGCTTGAAGATGGTGATAGAAAACGAGCTCCTGCAAGGATTATAAAAATCAATAGGTGAAGATTATGAATCAATGTGATATGAGATGTTTTGTAAGGCCAATACAACACACAAATGAAGTTAATTTCTCAATTCCTTTTTTCAATGTTTACAGGTTTAATCCAGTAGGATCCATTTCTGGGGTTAGGCTTGGGAAGGCAGCACACAATCTTGTGCTTCAAGCTATAAATGCCCAACCTGAGAATGTGAACATCAACTCGGGACCAGTATTGTGTCCAAATGCTGTTTTCCAGAACCAACAAGAACCGAAAAGAGCCCCATTATTTCAAGAAAATAGGATTGAATGGATAACCCCTCCGATTGAAAACACTTGGACACATAAGGAATGCCCTCAGACTCAAACCCCTTTGTGGGAGAAGAAAACCTCTCAGTTTCAAATCCCTGTGAAGAAGAAGATAGAGAAAAAAGCTTGGGGGAAAAATAAGGAAAACAAAGGCTCTCTAAGTAAATTCACTCCAGGGAAGAAGGAAAACAAAGGTCCTCAAAGTAAACTCACTTCAGGGAAGAAGGAAAACCAAGGTCGTCATAGTGAAGTCACTCCAGAGAAGAAGGAAAACCAAGGCTCTCCAAGTAAACTCACTTCGGGGGTAAATAATCACCCTTATTTCACTCGGTTGAAGATGGGAAACCAAGGCTCACAAAGTGAACTCGCTCCAGGGGAGAAGGAAAACAAAGGTCCTCAAAGTAAAGTCACTCCGCAGAAGAAGGTAAATAAAAACCGTAATTTCACTCAGGGGAAGAAGATAACCATCGGCTGTGAACCTAAACCCTCGAAGAAAGAGAGGTTGAGAAGACACAACCTCATGATGGCAGAGCATAAAAGGAGAAAAGATGCCAAAAAGTTAAAATGGGAGAAAATAAGGCAAGCCAAACTTTTGCCTCCGGCTCCAAAACCAACTTCAACAATATGATAGAATATGAGCAAGAGAAGAGAGAGCAATTCGGTTTATGCGTTGATGTATCAGGGTTTTTTTGTATAGATCCAAACGGATTTTGATGCTAATCTTGTCTTTGAGACAAAATGTGGTTTTATCAATCATTACATATGTATCTTTAGATTTGAGAGTCTACCTAAAACGACCAAAGCATGGGTACATTGTACTTGAGTTGTTAGTGAAAGCAAAATACTATACCTTAACTTCAATGAGATCATCATTTAGTTTTACAACTTTCCTAATTTGAGTTAGTGCACATGGCTAATTTTAAGCTGAAAAATTTTCATCAAGCTTTTCCGAACTCTAATCGAAATAACATAAATTCAACCTTACGACAAGAATCTTACAAAATTAAACAAAATCTATATTTGACTATTGAGGCTGTTAGCCAACCGTTAAGTCTATTGACTATTAAACAAAATCTATATTGACAAGATTTTGCTAACTTTTTTTACACATAACCAAAACTATTATTGAGAAAAAGAGAAAAATATGCTTTTTTTGTCATTATTTATATCGATAATATTTAATATATAATTTAAATAATAATGTAGCCTATTTGAGACAAATGTAATATTCTATCTAAATTCGAATCATCCAATATAATATCTGAGAAAGGAAAATACATGAGTAGTCTAACATTTTTGACACATAACCAGAAAAAAAAAATTACTATTTTTTTTTCATTACTTGTATCAGTAAAATTTGATCGATAGTTTAAATAACAATGTAATCGGTTTGAGACAGAGATAATATTTTACATGAACTCGAACAGCCCGTAAATATCGGAGAAAAGGAAAAAACATGTTTGTATGTGTGGGTAATTCACCAAACTTGTAGCTTGAAGTGATAAGTCAAGATGATGTAACACAAAAAAAAAGACCTAGCTTCTAACGGTGTACTAGATTATAGTTAATTAAAAATTAAAAATAAATCTTTTTATTGGAACAAATTAATTATCATATTTAGGTGACTCAAAATTCCATTATATTTTATTTTTTTAATTCCATAATTTAGGCGTGAGTTTAAAATCAGAAGAAAACCAAATCCGAGAGAGAGAGGTGCTTTTGAAATTAGATAACGCAGACATTTTTACTCTATCGGAGTTTCTTCTTCCACCGTCTCTGCTTCTCTCCGCCGTTCTACAGTTTCCTCTGCCGGTAACTTAAGCTTTCGATCTCTCGAATTAGTTTCTTTCTGTTGTTTTCGATTTTCTTATATAAAGAATCTGAGAAGTCGTGTTCTTATTTATCGTTCTTTAGTTTACTTTTGATTGCTGTAAATCATCATCTAGTTCGATCATTTGCCCTAGTTATTTCGGTTATTATAACTGTTCGACTGTTGTTTTTGAGTTTATAGTTGTTCAATTTCGTTTTTACTTTACTGATTCTCTGTAACGTATCTATCTTCTTTGTCGATTTCCTCTCGATTTGAGATGATTGTGAAAAAGAAAAATTGGTTATCTAGCGGTGTTCGATGCTCAATTTTCATTACTTTGAATAGTGATTTTTCTGCTAATATACACAGCTAAGCTCTCATTTCAATGGAGAAAAAATTGTTTTCTTACTCGATAGTTAGCATTTTATGGAAGATTTTATTCGAAGAATAGAGCTCTGTTAAGTTAGTATATGATTTGAATTATTTACTAACCACTTGCATTTTCATGTCAATTGATACTTCTATTTTGCTTTCAGTTTCTTCAAGATGATTGGATCGTTTCTTACCAGAGGATTGGTGTACGAAAATCATTCTATTCTTACCTTTTTGTTATGCTAAATTGTAGAAAATGTGGTCAGTACTGTTGATTAGTTCTTCTAAATTTCCCACATTTGTTACAGGATGGTGTTGGGTTATGGCTACCCTGCCTATGAATGCTACAAAACTGTTGAAAAGAATAGACCCGAAATTGAGCAACTTCGGTTTTGGTGCCAGTACTGGTAATTATATTTTGTCTATTGCCTTTCCGCCATCTCCCGTTTGTAAGGTGAAGTTTGGTGTTCTATTGTGTCTGAAATGACTTAATGTAATTTATCAATTACAGGATATTGGTTGCTTGCTTGACAGTTTTTGAAAGAGTTGGTGATGCGTTTGTTTCATGGTGGGCATTCTAAACCAAACCCGCTTGATTTCCATCAATAACAACAATGCTTTGTGCTCTGTTTGGTGAATTGTTTTGTCTTTATTTCTCCTCAAGGGTTCCGATGTACAGTGAAGCTAAGTTGGCATTCTTCATATACTTGTGGTATCCTAAAACCAGGGTAAGTGTTTATTCTATGGGAGGAGAAATATGAGTCGTTTATATGTGTACATGATTATTTGTTTTTGATTGTTCAGGGTACTACATACGTTTACGAGTCTTTCTTTAGACCATATCTCTCACAGCATGAGAATGACATAGACCATAGTTTGCTGGAGCTTAGGACAAGAGCTGGAGATATGGCTGTTATATACTGGCAACGAGTTGCAAGCTATGGTCAGACCAGAATTTTTGAGATTTTGCAGTATGTTGCTGCACAATCAACTCCAAGGCCACCAACAACTCAGGTAAGTTCGAATATCTGCAACACCCATCACCACTTGCTGTTTTGCTTTTTTTTTTCCCTAGAGTATCATTCAATACATCGATTTCATTTGAATTTGCATTGTCTTTTATAATAATATTAGTTTGTGATTCAGAAACGTGGAGGCAGAGCTAATCCACCTCCTGGTAAGACTAAGAAAACCTCTAACCCTCAACCAGTACCCGAAGAAGCACCATTGCCCTCGTCGTCTAGCTCATCTTCAAGTGAAAATGAAGGTAATGAAGCACCCAGTAAAGCACCAGGCCCGTCGAGACCTAGAACAGCAGTGACATCTTCACAACCCACAGATCCCAAAAGCTCAAGTACCCCTCAAATCTTACAAAAATCAGTCTCGTCCCCAATTGTGAATCCAACTCAATCAACCACCCAAGTAGATACAGAACCAATGCAGATAGAAACAGTAGAAGAAGCAAAAGCAGAATCAAGGAGTGAAAATCCGAACTCGGAAGATCCAAAGGAGACAGTGATGGAGGAAACAATCAGAGTGACTCGTGGAAGGTTGAGGAAAACTCGTTCAGAAGAAAGCCGTTAAAAGAAGAAGACGAAGATGTTCTGCTAAGGAACAATTGTTAATTACATGTCATAACATTTGTCTCTGTTTTCTCCTTCTACTTCTAGAATCATGTTGACAGGAACTAACTAGTGAAATGCATTGTATGAAAAGTAAAATTTGTTGGTTTCTTTTTCAATTCGATTTGTTGTGTATATCTAGTGTAGAGATGAATTCTTGTGTTTGTTTGTTTCTTCTGATGATAAATTTGGTAAAAAGGTACAACTACTTGAGAGTAGTAACGAAGCAAAGTTCAAAGTCATAAGTCAAGGTGTCAGAAGTGGTTGAGAATCTGTTAAAAGTTAGATTGCAACTACTATCATGTAATCAAAGACAAATATAATAACGAAATTAGTGTAGTTTAAGACTAGTGAAATTAGGTGATTGTTTGAAGCCTTAAAAGACTGAGACTTTTATAAAAAAAGAGTGTAAGTGTATTGAATAATGTATATCAGATATTCTCCCAATAAATGTCTTTGTTCTGTATGCAATTGTTAACAAAAGAAATTAGCCCAATTGTAATGGAACAATGTTCAAATGTAGCATAACTGTTTTGTACAACAACAAATCAAAATTCATTTTAATCAGATAAACAAATACCTTATTTTGATTTGATTATTGAACTCTTTATATCGAATCATCTTTAGCACTTATAGTTTCTTAGTTCTTTTTACTCTTTAGTCTACGATTTTATAGTGTTTTTCTTAAGTGGTTAAGTGTCATTTTTGTTATTTTTCTGATTCGATTTTGGCTCTTAGGAGTTCCGTTCAACTGCAAAACACCTTGATCCAATTGTTGAATTTTTTTTATTTAACTAGGTTATATTCACTTAAAATTAAGAAAAATAAAAGAATTAGAGAGAAGATTCATATCCAACCGTGACACAAAAAACAAAGAGAAAAAAAAACTTAATCGTCCGTTTAAGAAAATTATTGAAAAAGTCGGATGTGAAAGAAGGAGAAGGCCAGAAACATCAAACCTTTAATTGGGTTTCTTGTCTTCTGAAATATTTCCTCTCCTTAGGATTCTCACAACAATGGTATAAGTTTTCTCACTTTAGTTTCTTCGAATTTGATTGTCTATATTCTTAATTTTAATCGATTTTTCTTATCTTGTATCCAGATCCGATTCATATTATTGCAAAACAGACAAGGCAAGACTCGTCTTGCTAAGTACTATGTTCCTCTCGAAGAGTCTGAGAAGCACAAGGTCGAATACGAGGTTCATAGATTAGTGGTGAATCGTGACTCAAAATTCACCAATTTTGTTGAGGTTTGTGGTCTTTTATCATTTTCTTTAACCAGATTAGAGAATTAATCATATAATCCTTTGTTATTAGGGGCAGGAATTTGTGTGTTTAAGATATGCAATTAGAGAACTTTTAAGAGAAATTTAGGAGATGTAGTTTTTGAAAATAATAGCCTGTGAATTGTGTGATTATCATCACAATGTAATAGATTTCACCAGAACTCTGCAATTAAGCATGTTTAGCATATGTGGCCTCTTGGAAAGTTCTCGTCTTTGAATTCTTTGGTCTCATTGTATCTACTTAGGCTGAGATTTTGAAGAAGTAGTGTTGAAATAATGAACTAGGCTTTGAGATCAACACCAATCAGATAAGCAAGATTAGGATTTGACAACATGCTTATAAGCTATGAATCATTTAATCTGATTTTTGTCAACATTTTTGTGTATTATAACTTACTTTTTATGTAATCTGTTTTTGCAGTTTAGAACACATAAGGTTATATACAGACGCTATGCCGGGTTGTTTTTCTCGTTGTGTGTTGATATAACAGACAATGAATTGGCTTACCTTGAATGTATCCACTTGTTCGTTGAGATTTTGGACCATTTCTTCAGTAATGTCTGTGAGCTTGATTTGGTGTTTAATTTCCACAAGGTACCAAACATGTCTCAGTCTTCTGATTCTATATGGATTATGTTACTCAGTTTGAGAGGTTACATAATCAGAGAGAATGATTGTGTAATCTTTCTTATTGATACTTACGATAAACAAATTTTCCAAAGGCTTTATGATGATTCTTGTTTGTGTTTTATTATATCAAGTTTCTGTCTTTGTAAAAGCACAAGACTGATGGATAAATTCTGTTGCTCAAAATTTCTTTCTTTGCATCTTTGTTCATTGGAAATGTTCAGTAATCCATAACTGTTGTTTCATCTTAGGTATACTTAATACTCGATGAATTCATTCTTGCTGGAGAACTTCAAGAAACAAGCAAGCGGGTGCGCATAAAACGCTTTTGTGAAAACAAAATTCTTGTCTCAAAGGTTGTTGTCTTCTATTGTTGGCACTTAAACTGAATAATTCTGTATCATCTTCGTTGTTGCAGGCAATTATTGAGAGGATGTCAGAGCTGGAGAAGCTAGAATGATGAAATGGGATGTTAAATTATTGCCGAAAGGCAAAACCAGTAATAAGAGGAGTTATTGCCTCTTTTCTGTTATGTTCTGTTTACATTAACCCCAAAAGATAGAAAGCATGTCCTTAGTCTTCATCTTTCTCAATGTTAGACAAGCAAATAGTTGATGAGTTAAAACAATCAGGCTTTGTGAATTACTCTTTGTTATATGATCTTAGACAATTTCTATCAATGTTGCAATATAGTTTTGTACATTTTTCATGATTGCTTTTTTTCATTTCATCTGATTTTGATTAGTACACGAGGAATATATCGATAGTGAAAATAAAAACCGGCAAAAAACAAAGAAATCTTCGGAGATAAATGCCCAAACAAGTGAAGCTGATAAAAACAAACCTCGAAAGAAACTAATTAGGCCAAACAAGTGGATACATTCAAGGTAAGCGACTTTGTTTATTGACAATTTTAGTATTGGTGAAAGATCCATTGTCTATTGACAATTTTGAGATCTTTGGTAAGCGACTTTGTTTGTTTGACTCCTAGATATACCTCTTCCTCATTCCTGATTCCTCTCATTTGATCTTCTTCAACGGTACTAGATTGCAATATATATAGTAACATACATAGCGAAAGATGCGAAGATATAGCAAAAACACATGAAGCAACAATAGAAAATCATATTTCCTATAGTACTTTGTTCTCTACAAAACAGAATATTACATTCTTTTTCACCTTTTTGTTCACTTATCTCACATACTCTTCTTTCCCTCTGGACTCTGACCAATAGACTCCAATTGGTTCCTAAGATTCTGATTATCCTCAAGAAGCCTATCATACTCTAGAAGAAACCCATCAGCTTGCTTTCTTAGAGCCTCTGTTTCACCTTGTGCTCCTTTTAGTTCTTTGCCTTTGCTTTCATTTTCTGATTCTAATGTCTTGATCTTCGCCTTTAGAGTCGTGATTTCTTCCCCTAGACCTTTCATTTCCTCCCCACTTGTGGTTTTTCCGTCCTCAAAACTTCTGTTCTGTTTCTTTGCAGACTCCATTGTCTTCCTCAACAACCGAAGCTCTCTAATGTAATGGTGTAATCTATCAATCATAAGCGAGAGAAAGAGTACAAATCCTGAAATATGAAAAAGTTCAATAACCCTTAAGAAAATCAGATTCGTACTAGCTAATAAGGGAATGATGAAGATCACAATTTGCCCTAATTACATCCTTAATTACTGATTTAAGTAACCACAAAAGAAAATCTGATTTACATTAGGATGGTAATGTGATTTAGGTCTTAAGGATCAAGGTTGGCCTCTGATTACACTCCCTAATTACTGATTAAAGAGAAATAGCACAATTCCTATGATATAAACCTCAATCAAAACCAAAGGAAGAAGTAATCAAAACCTCAATCAAACCCCAAAGCTAATCAGGCATTGATATGATAATATGATTTGAGTCTAAAGATCAGAATTCTCCACTAATTACACTCTTTAATTCAATAACTATTCTTACAAACAGTTCTTACTGATTTAAGATAGTAACCCAGCAACAGATCAGATTCGTATTAGAATGGTAATATGATCAGATCTAAATATCACAAATTTCCCAAATTAAAGTCTTCATTTCAATAACTATTCATAAGCACAATTTGTAAATGATTTAAGAAAGCGAACGAAGTGGTCATATATACCCATTAGAGAAGCGTCAAGAAGATGCTTGGAAGCGAGGACTTGATCAGTAGGATTAAGAGCACCACCCTCTTCAGATCGGCGCTGGATATTAAGAAAACTATAGACGCTCGATAACAAAACAACGAAAACAGTAGTACCGATGGTTTTAACGACGACAGGGCCACGACCACGCTTAATTCGATCAAATGTGAGGATAATTAGCTTTCGAAGAGGTGTCTTGAAGAGAAGAAGAAGAATTAACGCCATTTCGGAGAAGATCACTGTGTAAAGAAGGTGAATCATCGTTAGTTTTCGTCGCCGGTGAATAAAACCCTAGATCGGAGAGAAAGAAATAAAGGAAGAGAACGTGTTGGTCAGTGAATAAAGCGTTACTCGCTTTTATTGGGACAATAAATGCCACGTCATATTATTGTTTAACTTTTTCTCTATTTCCAAAAAATATATTTAATGTACACGTATTTCCGAACTTACATGTCGGCAACTATTTAATAATGCTTCAAATTTAATCAAATTCTACTCAAATTAGATTTAACGGCTGAGATGTGATTAGAGAAAGATGAGAAGGATGACATCACAACAATTCTCTAGAACTACGGTTACGTTTCAAAATTATGTAAAGAGATCGAAGCTCATGGAGTTAGTCGGGGAGTTTGTGAAACTCATCGACATTTATTTCTTCTTTATTCAGAATCAAAGTTTTTTTTATGGGTGATGTCTTCCCTTCTTTCTATATTATTGAAAATGGGTAGATTGTACCGAAGTTCCAAAAAATTAGTCAATTTTTATTCTATATACCGAAAAGTTTGTTCGATTTCAAAGTTTTTTCTGGTTCTTAACCATTTTTTTAATACCTAGATTGCTTAACTACAAAACTGATTTTATGACTCATAATCGTAGAAACTATTATTCATTTGTTAACTTTGTACGTTAGTTATATTTTGTCTTTTAATAATAGATGAGTTAAATTGTTAAAAACAAAACTATAGAAAGATCACTAAAATAACAAGCAATACAGAGAATGAATAGTTAAGTTTATTTAACATTTTTTTTGAAAATATCTCAAATACATAGTTATTCTATCTTTATAATGTAATAAATAAAGATTTTATCATGTGTTGAATTCTTTTTTTTTTTGATACCTAGAAGTATCTAGACCGATGTCCATATATTTTTTTTGTCAAATTCTTTTCATTCCAATAATTTAAATAATATATTTAATGGTTCTTATATCGTAAATTTGACATTTCTCTACCACAATTGAAATTTTTAAAATGTTTTATGGTGTATATCGAGTATTATTGTTTCACTCGTCAAAAAAAAAATCTATATCAGTGAGTTGCATTGGCTTGAATTTCACATGATATCGGGTTTTGTTTTTGGGCTTGCCTAATGGGACCTAATTTAAGGTACAATACTCTTGGCTAATCTTCTCTTATATTGGTAGGCCTTAATAATTAGGTTCTTATTACATTTGAAGGTGGGTTTAGTTTTCACGGAGCATTTCACATCATTCTTCATGGACCCTTTTCGGTTCTGTGCCTACTTATGGATTATATTTCCTGTTTTAAAATTTCATAATACATCATCTCCAACCAACTTCTATATTTATTTCTAAATATTATTATAGAATAAAATTTTCTTCAATCCATCTTTATTTTCACCTCTAAAATAGTAAAATGTTATTTTTTCCTCCATATATAAAAAATACTATTTTTTCGTCTATTTAAGAAATAAATATTTTTATTTACAAATAGTCGTTAAATGACATAAATAATCATTAACTATTATAAATAATTATTAAATCTAAATGATAATTAAATTTTAAATATTAAAAATAATAATTAATATCTATATAATAATTAAAATTTCAAAATTAATTTTTTAAAAATATTATAAATGACAGTTAAGCTTTTAAATAATAGTTAAATTTAAATATTATAAACCAAAATATGAGAAATATTTAGCACGGGATAAAATTAAACTCCGATATAAAGTTCATAAATTAAACAACACAAAAATCATAAACGGCTAACTAAACTTCAAAAATATGTAAAAATTTCAAAGCAAAAAAATAAATGGGATTAAATTGTAATTTTTAGAAATAAGTAGGTATTAATAATATATTAAGAATATTTTTTTATAAAGTAAAAAATAGAGGAATACATTGGACTAAAACACATCTCTATTATAGAGTTTCTCTATTTGGTCTACAATTTATTGATTGGGTTAGAAGTGAACTTCCATATAATTCCTTTTTCTTAACCTTTCAATTTCCTCTTTCATGGAGAGATAGTCACCACCATATTGTACTTTATGGGAAAACAATTCCCAGTGTTTTCTCTATTTTGGAGAAAACCTTTTTATCAACCTTATCATTTGTGGAGTTACTTACACTTCGACCACCTTTTAAGACAATGGAACTAGCTACATTCTCGAACCGCAGACAAAACGTGATGCATGGACTTGAGTTTATCTCGCTTGATTCAAAATCCTTGGATCTCCTCTTAGGAATATCTTCTATCTTAGTTTTATGGGTTACTTCGTTTCAATTATGTAAAATTGGACTTATTTGCTCTTGTATTTGTGAAGTTAATCTAGTATAAGAAAGTTAGTGACAAAAAAAGTTCGAATGAATAGTCAGAATATTAACAAATGATATCGAAGAATTGTTTTTGGCCAAGTGATTAAATGTCACATTTATGGTTTTTTCATCCGAGTTTAACTTCTAAGAGTCGTGTTGGCTAGCATAGAAATGTTTGGGGTTTTTTGGGGTAATTTGGGTTATGGATTGAGCGTTATCGATTCAAATGTTGATAAAAAAACAAATGATATTAGTATGAATAGTATAATAATATTCTTTCATTTATTTTCTTTGCATAACCAAATGAGAAAGAACTAAATTAAAGAATAATTAGCTTTGTTATGGGTTTGGGGAAGTGGACACTAGGGCTTTAATATTAGTGGATAATTTCGGAAGGTGGACTTTCTTGTTTGTTTTCATTTAGAGATTTATTACTTGTTAACCTTTTTATAAACATTGAATGAACCAAACATTTTATCACCAATTCTCTAGACAAGTATTGCAAGCATGTAACAATTAAAAGAAATTAAATTGCAATATCTCACCTTGACTCATTCTAATTTAATTTTCAAAGCAAATTTCAAGGTACTTTTGGATTTTATATTTTTACTTATATACTTAGTTGTGAATGTTTATATATTTTTGGTTTTTCATTCATTAATTAAAACATATATTTCATTTCCAGGTTCAATTACTTTTTAGGTTACAAATTTAAAGAAGAGTTCATCAATAATTAATCGAACTGCTTTTTTCTTTGATCCATAAAAAGCTGGAAGTATGACTTTTTCTGTTAAAATATATTAGTTTGTATGAAGTACCTTTTTTGAGT
The DNA here is from genome assembly GCA_963920545.1 of Lepidium didymum. Classification (NCBI taxonomy): domain Eukaryota; kingdom Viridiplantae; phylum Streptophyta; class Magnoliopsida; order Brassicales; family Brassicaceae; genus Lepidium; species Lepidium didymum. The sequence continues at coordinate 1,981,062 of OY986981.1, read as the reverse complement.
TTTTTACTTTTTTTTTTTTTTCCTAAATAAAACAATGCTCTTAGTATGTAGAGTATTGTACTATATTTACTATAAAAGTTTAAGTACAATATATTTTTATTATTTTTATCAAAAAATAAAGATTACTTAAAGGGCTAAATTTTATTTTCAAACAGAATTTCTTAAAACTATTTGACACTCTTGAATCCACTCACGGTAGTAATCGAGTGTTATAATCAATAATTTTCCATTATTCGACTATACTTTGTATCTAAATCATCAATTTTTTAGTCGAATGCACAAAAACTTGCTTTATAGTTTATCTTTTAATTAATATAAATAAATAGTAAAATTATATGAGTAAAGTAAATCATCTTTTCTGTTTTGAGATACAATATTATATATATTCATATATATATAACATCATTTATTTTGATACTGAAAAAATATATTATAATCGGTGAAATATCTTTATTTAAGTAGTTATTGTATTTACCACCAGAGTTTCACTCCATGATTGTATTGTCTATTTAATACTGTTAAGAATTTGAGAGTTAGTTATATATTGGATTTTATCGATATAATTGTTAGTGATAAAAAAAGAATATTAGAATCAACTCATACCCTTCCTAAAAATTCTCTAGTTTGAATTCTTTGGCATGAAATACTAGAAACCTAGATGTGATAGTTATTTTCTGTAAACTGTATTTTTTTTTCATTAATTTTTTGTAAATAATTAAAAACATCTTTTTGTCTTAAGTACATTATTTATTTAACTATGGGGTTGATGTTTTCGTTAAATGGACTTTGGAGTATGAATAACATGTAGCTATATAATGTTGTCCTTACAACTTATCCAAAGACCAACAAGCAATAGAAGCAACGATTTATAAGGTCGTTAATCTTTTTCTTGAAAACGATTTAATGACAAATTAACGTTGCTTTTAGGTGTCATTAATCAATGAACGACAACGTAAAAAGAGGAACCAAAATGCCTGGCTCTGATACCACCTTACATAATCTAATTTTTATTTAAAATAATAATTATAATAAACATCAATAAATATTAAAATTTTCAGTGATTTCTGAGTATTCAAGAAGCTAGTGTTTTTGTTTTCCCATCAAACTACTCTTTTTAAGTCCTTTTTAATTTCTTTTTAAAGTCGTTGAAACCTCTCAAATTTAATAATTAAATATCAAAACAAAAAAAAATCATGAATTCGATTGGTGATTCTGATTGAAAAACAGTTAGAGATAATAGTTGACAAGAGAAATTTATATTGAAGGTTGTTAAAAAATTAAATTTGAATAGTAACACTGCAATTGTATATTGTAATTAGGTCAAAGTTAGTAAATAGAATTCTTAATTAATATTTTTTTTTTGTAATTATTTTAGAAACTATACAATAACATATAGTTTAACATTCTTAATACAAATATATATATATAGAGATTACAATTATTACTTTTAATATATTTAAATGACTATTATTTCTAAATATAATAACATTATGTATCATTAATCTACTATGTCTCCATAACATATCCAATTTGGTTACAAATGATTCTAATACATTTTCTGTCAGTCTTGCTCTAAATTCTTCTATTTCATTGATATTATCTTCATTATTTGCATCTTGTCTCTCTATATTTTCATAATTATCACTGTTCAATAGAAGTTTGTAGTTATTTATGGAGTTTTAACTTCACTTACTCATATAGGTTTGATTTTGATTAACATCTATTAACTTAAATTATTCTGTTTAAAATTGGTAACCATCAATATTCAATATTTACAGTGTGTCTAAACGAGAATCAAAATGCTGATGCATATGGCCTAATTATTTACAATTGTAGCTTTGTTTTTTTTTTTTGCTGTATGCTTTTTGGTTGAAGGTTATTTTTGTAAGTATTTGTTTTGTGAAGTTTTTAGTGTAGGATTTTATTTTTGTAAAGTTCATAAATTTTAGCTCTAGGTTTTTGGTTTTCCACAGCTAAAAACATTCCATAACTAAAAATTTGGTTTTATAGAACAATAAAATCCAAAAATAAATTTAGAGTTCGATTGGTTTAGTTTGCTCTAAAAAAATTTTGGTCTCTAGATCAAGGAGAGTCATTGCCAATCAAACATATAATCATTTTGTCCAAAATGCTGTATGGATTAGATAAAAATCTTGTAGTTAATGATGACAAACAAGTAAGTATTGCAAAATGAAAATTTCAATAGACTTTAATGTAGAAAATGTTTTTGTTTAAGTGAACATACTAAAATGATAAAAAAAAATCTTCTGATATAGTTTGCTTAAGTCCGACTAACGATTTGGTCCCATTTAATTTTATAAATAAAAACTTTTGACATCTAATTTTCCAACAACTCTTAATTTCTAATTATTGCATAAAGTAAGTGGAAATCTAATACTCCCATTTTGATTTGCCACGAGAATATACATTTATATATCAAACGTCACTCGAATAAAAAGAGATATAAAGTCCATTTTCATTTTCTATTCCCATATAAGTAAATCTTAGTGAATTTCAATATTATATTCTTCACATATAATATTAAATATTCTTAATATATAGAATATATGTTATCCTAGTTCTCTTCCACTTCCAATTTTAATATACATTCCAAATGCTCTTAGATTGGTACGTGGAATGATCTTGTTGTTTTATTATGTTTCATCGTAAGCAAGATCTCCATATTCGCATACTTATTTATCTGCAGGTTGCTAATATTCGAATAATCATAATGAATCGATATATTATTTATGTTTATTCTCAACTTAAATAATTTTGATTAAGCATAAAAAAACTACAAAAACTTTCATTTTCTAATTAGTGTTTTTATTTGTTAACATTTTTTAATTAGTGTTGTTATTCGATAACAATATTCTTCTTGCATACAGAATTCATTTTAGTGTTATATGCCGAAAGTTAAATATTCTTTTTGTAAGTAGAGTTTACAATTAATAAAAGAATTATTTTTTAAAGTTCAATTTAAATGAAATCGAATATCCATATTGAAATGTCAACTCTATTTATTGAATAAAAATAAATTATTATTTTAATAAAACACTTATATCACATGTTGTAAGAAGTTTTTACAAACCAAGATTTGACATTAGTGGTTTGTGGTATATTTTCCACTTGTTATTGTAATGTCTCAAATATTCAAAATTTGTATATCAAATATTCTTGAAAAAATAATAAATTATTTTATTTTTCTCTTCCTAATTTGTTTATGGCAGCTTAGTGATATTACATTTTTAATCTTCTATATGACACCTTACACAATAACCTTCACAGTTTCTACTAAATGCATGAAAGGGAAAACTTTTATTTAAAATTGTTTATATTAGTGAACTTTTAACTTGTATTGAAGGTCAATTAGATGTAACATTTATCCTCTATATATATACTAATTGATAAGTAAAAATTCAGACAATTAGTTTTTTATATATAATCACACCATGCATATATTATTGACATTCTAAATTTTTTTCAAACATGCAGATCTCGAACTCGGCTAAGGAGACATTTTAATCTTATTAAAAATCACTAGATTATATGTACTGATTTTTTTAAACGACTATTTATTCTCTTTCTAATATTACGATATTGTCAATATTATATTTCACACACAAAATGTGTGAATATTTTATTGAATCAGTTATTTCTCTATTGAATATGAAATATTATTATTTAACTGATTGTTGATCATTCAACTAATAAGAAAATGGCTTTTCTTAAGCCTGTTACCTTACAACATCAAAATATCACAAGTTTGAATATGATTATATATATTTTTTTAATAAAATAAGCATTTTGGTCAATACAATGTACTAAGAACATACGTTATCTTCTAATTTTTTTTTTCAAACACTCACTACAACAAAAAAACAATTTGTATTGATACATAATATTTCACAATAACGTATATTTTGTCACAATATGAAGATATTATTACGAAGTTGTGACGATTTGTAAATAGTTACAATACAAATGTCACAAATGCATTTTGGTTACAAAAATGTCACAATATATTTGTGACAAAAAATCTAGTAACAATTTTGTCACAAATCATTACAGAATAGAATTATAATGATTCGTAAAAAATAAAATTCGTAACAAAATTGTATATAAAACGTCACAAATCATTATTAATATTTATAGTCGCAATACAATTGTCACAATATTTCTATTTTTTTGTAGTGACTGAACCACAACTAACCGGCTCATTAGCCAAATTCCTACATAATATAAACAATGGGACTCGATCCCTGAGTATGAGATAGTGCATGCATTCAGTAGACTTACCACATTCCACGAGACTGATATCACTTCACTATTTCCTAATTAGTTATGCAAATAAATATATCAATCTACATATTAAGTCATAAAGAATTTTTAAATAAATATTATCAATTTAACTAATAATTAATTATCCCCTCGCATAACACATTTCACTATTTAGTTATTAAATTATATGATAAAATAATTTTTATTTTGATGAAATTAGTTTAAAAATTATTTCCCAAAGTCATTGTATTATGCATGTGATCCAGGTAGACAATCCGATAATTAGTAATTTTTTAAACATTATTTTGACTTTTAAATCCTCACACCCAATATTTAATTTGATTATTGCATATATGCTTTCATATTATGAACAATGATTAAGGACGGTGATCTCTTTTTAATACATGTTTTAAATATTAATATAACTCATAAGATATGTCTAATTACTAAGCTTTCGTGAAAATGTGAATTGGTAAACAAATTTTTGGGAGGGTAATGAAACGTGAACTCACTAATAGGATAAAGTTTCTTCTATACCCCAAATTCATTCACTAAATCCCAAATAATATTATATGAGGTCCTAGAGTCAAAATCACTAAATCGGATTTTCTGTTGACAGATTCATACTAATATTATGATGAATTATTCGACATTATGTTGCTTCCAATTGAGTTTATCATAACTAATACTCCTTCGGTTTCTTAAAGATTGTCTTCATATGAGAAAAAATGTGTTATATGAATGTCATTTTAGAATTTGCATACAACATTTTACAAAAAAATTCTATTTTTAACGTTCTTCAATCAAAAAGTATTGATAAGAACCTAACAAATCATTATTAAAGATATAAATAACTTTTAATATTATTTATTAATTTGTGTGAAAAACATAAAATGACTTACATCTCGAATTTTTTTTTTAATTTGGTGGCTTACATATCCTAACTAATGGCTTAGATATTTGAATATCGATTCCACTTTACTATATATGAAAACTAGAAAATAGAAAATTTATGGATAAGTTTAGCTATGGATCAAAAAGTTATTTCAATTATTTTTAAAGAAAAAAGAATACATATGGTTTTGTGTTCTCTTTCATGGCCATTATATAATTTTTTTATACTCCTCGTTGATGCTTTTAGTGATCCGTCTATAAGTAACAGTAACCTATGAATTCCTTTAAATATAAATAAACTATGATGCTATCTATGCTTTTTTTTATAATTGTATTTCATATTATTTGTTTAAATAATTATATATGAATTTTGCATATTTGAACAATGAATTATTCATGTATTTTATATATTATATAAATAAATATTTTTCTTTTTTAATAGTCTCGTATATGTTAATAAAAATAATTTTGTTAGACAATATTTTATAATTTGAGTTGAATAAGTCTTAATATTTTGTTTGATTTATAATATATACTTGCTTACTTTAAAAATAGATTTTCTGAATAATAATTATCTTATTACTTTACTTTTTTACTAAAGATTTTTTATTTAAAAGTATATATTTAATTTTATTTAAAAACTGTGTAGTAATGTATTTGTTTTTTAAAATAGATTTATCAAGTAAAATATATTGTTGCTATAATTATATTCAATATAATTTATTTTTCATTTTTGTATTTCATAGTAAAAAATGAAGTTAAAATGAAGTTTTAGAGGAAACACGACACTAGACTTTACAAATTATTATTATAAAAAATATTTATTAAATAATTTTGTAGGAAAACAAATAGGGAAACGTAGAAGTAGGTAGATTAGGAAGTTATGAAAATAAGAGTGGAGTGTATCATGTATAGATTTTTGGGTCATAGTTAATCTTTACAGTTTTTTTCGATTAATTAGTTAATATTCTATTTAAAATAAAAATACATGAATAAAATATGAGGATTTTAGTGATAGTGGGTTTTATGTGACTCTTTTAAATAATTTTTTTTTTATCATATGTCTATGAAAAAATTCTTATGATGGATCGAAAATTTAAGGGTCAAAATGAAAAGTTAAAAAAGTTTTTTTGTAATTATTTACAAATAGAGATTAAAAAAGGACCTCCATTTAATAGAGATGTCGTCATTTTGTGTAATATATGAAGAAACTACTGTTTTCAAAAGTTAAATTGAACACCCTGATCTACTCTAAAACTTGTCATTTCCAAACATCTAACAATACTATATCGAGAAAAGTAACTTTCTATATAAAAAATAATTTATCTTATAAGTTTTTATATTCTTTTCATTGTTGAATAGTAAAATAATTTTTTAATCAATATTTTATTAGAAATACGAAGTCATTTTAATATACACTTAGCATTGTGTCAACAGTTACCAACGAGTTTACTCACATCGTTTGGATATCACTAGAGGTTTTGGATAAATTCTTATAATTTATGTAGGCTTGTTTGTACCAAATTTTATATATGTTCTATTGAACATAAACATTTACTTTGTAATAATAAAAGGGTGGCCAAAAAAACTTAGAATTTAGCCAACCACAAATAAATCACCAATGAGCCACCAATTTTGTAATGTTCTTTTAATTTTATTAAATCCAACCACATGACAAAGAAGAAAAACACATATATGCAATGAAGAAAGTATATCGAGAATTTTCATTAAAATTTCGTAAACAACAACAAATCCACATCGATGTTCCAATAATATAGGAGGATCTTTATTGTAAAATCAACACGTGATTTTCAATATTTACTTAATACTTCTTCGCTCTTGCCAAAAAGATTCTCTAATATTCTCATTTTTATTCTTCTTTCAACAAAGATTCTCTTCTTTTTTTCTCCCAAATAAATTTTTTCTTTATTACAGTAAAAAAAAATCAAACATAAATAGTAAATATCAAAAATATTCACCGAGTTACTATATCGTTAGGATGATTCAGCTAATAACTCATGCAGTGGGGTTCGATTCCTTCCCACTTAGATTAAGAAAGAATTTTAAGGGTGCATTTTACGCTATGAATCGGAACTAGTTGATCCAATTGTTGACAAAAAAAAAAATATTCGGTTTGACAAAAAAGAAGAAGTAAATATTAACTTATCGTCCTTTTACATTTTAATCTAAAGCAATCAACACTATATAAACGCATTTTGCCAAAGCATTCTAAACCAAAAATCATAAAGAATCAAAACTCAATCAAAGATTCACACTCTTTCTCTTTCTCTCTTAATGGCTCTTCGTAGAGCAATCACAAAACGTCTCATTAACAGTTACAAATCCAATGGAACACAACAACACTCATCAATCTTCAGATCAAATACAAAGATCCTTCGTCAGTACATGACTTTACCAAATGGTCCGAATCTAACAGACCGTATTGTCGGATTCAACATTGACTCTGTTGCTTTGCCTAAACGAAAGGAAACAGCTGTGAAGGGTTTATCTTTGAGTGAGACAAAGAAGTTGTTGAATATATATCAAATGGAGAAAGTGAAAGCAAGACTTAAAGAGATTCCTAAAAGCTCTGTTTCGTATTGGGAATTTGTTCAGATTTGTTGTGAGAGTTGTGGGAATGATGAGCAAGGTTCTCAAATGGCTAACTCTTTGGATCATTCTGGTTGCGTTGTAGTTTTGGGAGACATCGTTTTCATTCATCCTCATCAGGTGAATATCTCTCTAACTTGTATATAAATATTTTGGTCCTTTTTTTTGTAAATATAACTTTGGTTCATAAACTCTCCTGCGGTATTATTTCTGTCGAAAATCCATTAATAAATTTTGACTAATTTTCGACAAATTTTGATTTCTGACGATTTATATTGGATATATATTATCCGTCTAAAATCCATCAAAATGATTATTTTTTTACGAATTTTCGATGGATTTGTTCATCTGAAATTGGTTGGTTTCATGTAGTGATCATTTTTATTAAAAAAAACGTTTTTAGATTTAGTATTGATATTACTTATAAAATATATATATACAAAATTGAAGCAAAATTTTATTTTATGACCATTTATTCTTTAGCTTATAAAATTATACTATTCTTTTCAAAAAATATTTTTTTCGTTGATAATATTTTTGTTAAGATTTTAATCTACGAAATATAAAAATAACCAAACTGTTTTTTGTGAACAATGTTACGGTAGGTTGATACACTTCACAAACTAATATTAAATTTAATATCCGAAATTTCTTCAAACCTTAATCTTTTTCACTACTTGTAAATCAATATTTTTCTTTTCTTCTAATTATATAATATATTATCTAGTTTCTTTTACAATTGATTTGTGTTCTACACGTATGTATTTTTGATTAAAATTTTAAATAAAGCATATAATGGTGTCACTTAAAATTAGTGGTCCCAAATGCATGTTTCATTTTCAAGAACATCAATTAGATTTTTACAAAAAGTATTATATGCTCATAACAATTTTGCTATTTGATTTTTAGATAGCTAAGTCTATGGAGGCAATGATCAAGCAAACATCAACATTTCCAAACGATCCAAGGAAAGAAGAGTTAATTCAACTTGAGAATACAAAGAAGTTTATTGACCTTGAAGCCAATAAAATAGTGAAGGCTGAGTTATATTGTGGACTTGGATTCTTTGTTGCTCAAACTATAGGCTTTATGCGTCTTACCTTTTGGGAACTAAGTTGGGACGTAATGGAACCAATCTGTTTCTTTGTTACGTCCCTTCATTTTCTCTTAGGTTACTTCTTTTTTCTTAAGACTTCCACGGAACCGACATTCGAAGGATTTTTCAGGCAACGATTTAAGACCAAACAGAAGAAGCTTATGGAAAGGTATAGTTTTGATTTTGTGAGGTACAATGAACTCAACTCTTTGTTCACTCCATTCACGAGTAAATGTCGTGTTTCGCCGGCTTAGCTAGATGCATATTTCTCATCTTTGGCTATTGTATAATTTGCAGAGCTTGTGTAGACTTTATATATATTTGGGTCTCTCAACTTGTATGTGTATTTGATAAAGTTGGATTCCAAATTTTTATGCCCACTCGTATGTTAATCTCTTAGTTTAGTGAGCTTTGGGGCATGTGTTGGGGGAAAAGAACCCTCTTAAGTACAAACATGAAAATGAACAATCATGAAACAGTTTAGTCACAAATTATTGCTTTATATATATAAACGGAATGAGGTTTAGATCAACAAAGGTTGAGACATTTACATAACACTCACTTTTATCATTGTTAAATTTGGGAAGGAAAGATACTTTGAAACAGAAAAAATGAAAAAAATATAGCAAGTAAGCAAAAATAGATCATAGACGTGGTCGAGTGGTAGAGTGAAAAGGCTTGGGATATAGATAATATTGTATCCGAATTCAAATCTTTCTTAAAACTAAAATCATTTATTTATACCATGTGTGATAATTTAAAGGTTTTCACCTGGTTTCTCTGGTCATCGAGTATAATCAGACTTAAGACTGAGGTAATAATCCACCAAATTATGAAAAAGGCACAAATAGTGTTTTTTTACGACTTCAAACATCTAATGTGAAGCCCTAATTTTTCCAGGATCTTTTGCCAAAAATCCACAAGAATTACTTGGTTTATAAAGAGCAAAGAACCAGTACTACATATACTTATTAGACTCCTAAACCTTATAGTCAATTTCTGAGATTGGTCCAACTAGGCTCAGTTCACCGAGCTCTTTTTGGCCGCTACAGATTTAACACAAGGTATGCAAACACAATATTGGGACTTGTAAGTATTGATTTAATGAAGCTGGACTCGTAACTTATATGGACTCATGTATCATCTCTTAGTTTAATGGGCTTAAGCCCAAATCGAGGAAAGAAAAAAAACCGTTTAAAAAACAAACGTTAAAAATGAAAACCACAAACATGAGAAGTTTTTTCACCTCTATTTTTTTTTCCAAATAATTTGATCCATGATATCCAATTTATAATCAAATTTTTAAATTTTTAAAAGGATAATACAATTCTCTAGAATTAAACTTCAACAATAAAACAACGAATATAAACATTTAACTACTTTTTTCTTGTTAATAACATTTTTTTTGTTAACATTAGATCGACAAGATCCGATTCATAACCTAAAATCCACCCCCAATAATCCTTTTTTTAAGCTACCATAATGCAACGGGTAGGAATCAAACACTGATACCAAATTATTAACTAGATCATCCTAACCACCGGATTGAGAGTAATTCAGCCTTGTTACTTCTATTTTATCTAATCGAAAACGGTTTCATTTATATATTTATTTTGGAAGCTATGAATGTTTTCAAGTGTAGTTATTCACTTTCATCGGAAATCTAGTTCTTATGTTTTCTGTTATAGTCTATGACTATGTGTTGTTGTCGGAGTATAAGTTTCAATACGAATACATTGCGGTTCATCTAATTTCTCCCCAATCTATCTATAATTCAATGTTTGTCCTTAAAGTATTGTTAATTTGTGAAAAAGAGATATCTACTTACTATTCTTGTATTTTGTGAGGATTTTTATATAAATAGAATTTAAAAAAAAACAATTAAGAAAAAGAAAACGGAAACGTAAATATCCATTAATAGACGAAAGCTAAGTTGGTGGAAGCTTTAATCTACCAACTATAAATTATAGTGCGAATTCGTTTGTGATTTCGAACACGTAAATAGCTGGAGTCATTACTACGATAGTGACCCACCTGTTTGTTTGTTGTTACTATCGATTTTTTATTGTGTGAGTCAAACCAATTCAACCAAATATTCAATAATATTACCTACTCCGGTCATAAAACTTAATAGATATGCATTAATAATTGGACAGAATCCAAATCTGACTAAATACATAAAATTATCTTAAATTTATGTACCTGAACAATAATATCCAAATTCAATCCGAATCGGAACTAATCAAATAACTAAATAGGTATCCAATATATTTTATTAAATTTGACATTAAATTTTTTTCTATTAAATTTTTATTAATTTTAAATTTTTATAAAGATTTGAATATATAAAATAATTGAATCCGAATCCAATTTATATTCGAATAGACTCCGACCCAAAAAACAAAAAAATACTCAAATGGATTTAAAATCAATAAAATTGAAAATATCAAAAACCAAACTCGAACGAATACCTAAATGTCTAGATCTAATATTGCCGAGTGAGTGTCCGGTCCATACATGTAATATTGTTCTTAGATATTTGTATGACTTTCTACTATGTAATAATTACTGTAACTCTAACCAAATGAACATCAAATTTATTCAATTAATCAAGAGAATATGAATTTTCACATACGCATAAACAAAAGGTAATTCCACTAATGGGAAAACATGCGATACTACACCCTTTTCTACATTGATGATCTTGTGGTTTCACTACCTTCGGTGGAGACTTAAGATGCAACATATTCACAGAACTTTCTTCATATAATAATCTTTTTGCTTCAACGTTTTGAATTGTTAGCATACTCATCACTACAATATCAAATCAATATGTTATTCTAACTAAAAATTGGCTGAAATTTTTTTTTAATAATGTAAAAATTATGAAAATTTTACCGGATATGAAGAGAGCGAAGTAAAACTTAATTGATATCTTCTCCATTGTTTTACTCATACAGATTATTATTTGAAGATAATGATATTTGAGGTTGTTTTAGCAATTGTTGAAGGGTTTTTATAGAATTGAGATAGTTGTCTTGTATCAAATTTTTTTTCAGTCAACAGTTCAATAATTATTAGATTGCTCTAAACAAATCACTAAATTTATATTAATTTGCTACCAAATGTAATTAAAATCAAACTTACCAAATTCAATACCCAAAGAAAAAATCACTTTTGACTAAATGGTGGTGAAGCATTCACGGATGTAGAGTTCAATCTGAAAAATAACAATCATAATTTAAAACAAAATACCAGATTAATTAGCCGAGTTCTTCTTACTTGAGTGGTTACGATAATTTAGTTAATGAATTTAGCTAGTACCACGGGTTCGACCCTCCATTACAATTAGCAGATTAAAAAAAGTTTACATGGATTTATTGTCACTATTATATGTATATATATATATATATGAATTAATATAATAGTTAAAATTTATATTTTTTTAATTCCTGAAAATAAACATTTTCCTCTGAAAACTCACTAGCATTTCTAAAAAATATCATCGATTGAAAGATGTTTTTATATTGTTCATTATTACTATTGTGTCGTTTTTAGAACAATTACTTAATTATTGCTCATGTACAACCATTTTGCTATGCCAAGATTTAACACTCCATAACTAAACATAAATTTAAAATACAAATCTCTAACTCTATTGACATTAGATCTATAGTGACAAGAAAATTGTTATTTGCTTTTGAATAGTGAGTGATTTTGATATTGTTTTGTCTTTTTTTTTCCCTAAAAAATTGGGTTTTTAACCATTTAAGATTCTAGCAAAATAGTTTTTTTTTCTAAATTTGAGAAGTGTTTTTATTATCTACATTCTATTATTGAAGGTTTTTGGTTTTTCTACAAAGGAGAAACAATATATTTTTTGGAAATCAACAATATATTTTTTTCAAACTTTCTTTTGGATTATTAAGCTTATATGACATTATTATTATTATTTTTGTCAACATTGGATCGACAAGGTCCGATCCATAGCCTAAAACCCACCGCCTAATAATTTCTTTTTTAAGCTACCATAATGCAACGGGTAGAAATCGAACTCTGGTGCCAAGTCATTAGCTGGATCATCTTAACCACCACACTGAAAGCAACTCGGCAAACAACAATGACATTATCTAAAAAAGGCTAATAAATATCTAAAAATTATTTATAATAGTGCTTGAATTTGCTAATAAAAATATAGAGAAACTTGTAATAAATTTAAGATAAGGATGATGAGGTGTCTCTTGGAAATAATTTAGGTTTGCATATTTAATACCAAAAATATATTAAAATATTTCATCTTGAAGACTTTTACCAAAAATAAAATTATAGATTATACGCAATTGCACCAAATTTTGATTCGTTTTATTATTTTTTGAAGTAATTATATAAATAATGCATCATAATCTACCCTACACCCACTCTTACCCAATCCATTTGACTCTCTCTCATCCTTTAGTGTCTGTCACTTGTTTTGTAGAGAGAGAAATTTTGTAATAAAAAAAACAGAAAACCCAAAAAAAAAAAGTTTTGATTTTTGTTTTTGTTGAGGTTGCTGGATTCTAGATCACTTGTGGTTGAATCAGTCTTACCCAAAAACCCTAACTCTCTTTCTCTCTCATTTATTGAAATTTTCAATGATTGAGAAGTTTTAGTAGTGAAAATTATAGTAATCTACTCTTAGATCCATTTTTTTAATTTTGAATTTATAATTCACTATTTTTGCCGGAATCTGAAGACAAGCTTTGAGCTTGGATTTGGTTTGGGGTTAAACATTGGGAGTATTGTAAGCTGATTCTTTGGAGGATCGATGAAATGTATTTCGGTGGTAGATCTTTTTGTGTTTGATTGGATCGAGAAGCTGCTGGAGGTTTGATGGAAGTGAAGCTGGGAATTTCATGGAGGTTGTTGTTGTTCAGTGCGGTTTATGTTTCAAGCTTCGATTCGTCACTGGTTTCACCATTTTCTGGGTAAGTTTCTTCTGCAGCCATTGACTTTAAGGATTTAGGGTTTTGGGGATTTTATTTTCATGTTTTTTAGGGATTCATTTTGTTCTGTAATGTGGGGTTTAGACTCTACTTGATTCCTGGGAATTTGAGCTGGATTTTTTCGAACTGTTTTTGGGAAATTCTTGATGGTGAAGTTTTGATACTTAAAACATTTATTTTTCTGAGCAACAATTAGAGACTAGGTTCTAATGTTATTTAGAGAAAGTCAGATCTCTATTACCTTCTTCTAGTTGTCTACTTTCCATTTTCTGCAATTGCTCATTTCGTTTTTTTTGTTTTTTGTATATTGTTTCATAGCTATGAAAATTATTGAAATCCATAGGCATTTCATGTTTATGATTATGTAATTTGTATAGGTATAGGCCTGCTTTGTTTTCTTTGATTTAGCTAAACAGAAAGTTTTCTACAAAAGTAATTGTGATGTGACTTATGTCTATGTTTCAGATTTTGTTGAATATATTATGGTCTGGAGCTGCTGATGCAAAAGCCAGTCATCATCACCAAATACCATTGCAAGGTTTGGAAAGTGGAGTTGATAGTGTATCTAGTCATTCGTGCATCCATGATCAGATCATACAACAGAGGAAGAGACCAGGTCGAAACGTATATTCAGTAAACCCCCAGGTTTATCATGAACCAAGAAGTGCTGCGACAGCCTATCTTCACAAAGGAAGGGCTTTGCTCAGTATTTCTGAGGAGGAGAAGGATGTGAAACAACCTATTAGGATTTACTTAAACTATGATGCTGTTGGTCACTCACTTGACCGGGATTGCCAAAGAGTTGGTGATATCGTGAAGGTGGGCATTCTCAATAGCTTTCAGTAGTGGTGTAGGTGTTTTGAAGTTACTGAACTAATCTTTATTATGCTCCTGTTTTACTTTCGTCATTAACTCAGTTGGGTGAGCCTCCTTCAAGCTCTTTCCCTGCTGCTCCTGCATGCAATCCTAATGCGCAACCTCCAGTTTCTGGTGATTGCTGGTATAACTGCACTTTAGATGACATATCTGGGGAGGACAAAAGACATCGCCTACGCAAGGTTAACTTCATCTTTTGTGACGTAGATATATGAGTGTTACTGGTAACACAGATGTACTGATTTATAAATCTTGCATATGAAGGCTTTAGAGCAGACAGCAGATTGGTTCAGAAGAGCCTTAGCTGTTGAACCTGTGAAAGGGAATTTGCGTTTAAGTGGATACTCTGCTTGTGGGCAAGATGGTGGTGTGCAGCTTCCTCGTGAATATGTTGAGGGTAATTTCATAACTGTTTTGTTCTCTGATTGGCAGTTTCTTGTCCCTTGATCTTGTCTTGTTAGGTTTCCTTTGGGCTAATCAGTTTCTTTTGTTTCACACAGAGGGTATTGCTGATACGGATTTAGTTCTATTGGTGACAACAAGACCTACTACTGGTAATACCCTTGCATGGGCTGTAGCTTGCGAACGTGATCAATGGGGACGTGCAATTGCTGGTAATTTTCAGTCTCCTCCAGTTGATTGCAATATTTTGGAATCCCTGTACTGCTATGAGTTTTAAACTCAAAGCCAAGAGTTATTGTCTATTTTAGGGCATGTCAATGTTGCCCCTCGCCATTTGACTTCAGAATCTGGGACTTTGCTTTCTGCAACTCTTATTCACGAGGTTATGCACGTCCTTGGCTTTGATCCGCATGCCTTTTCTCATTTTAGAGATGAAAGAAAAAGAAGACGAACCGAGGTATATAATGAGAATCAAATGTCATCCCAGTCCTGGGAAAAGTTAGCTTTAATTAGCATGCATTGTTGCCTTTCTTTTTCTTGTTTCTTATCTTTTAATTTGGACGAGAGCACTAAATTTTATAGAAAAGGTGCCGTGGAGTAAGTCATATTTTCATGATTTTAGGTAACTGAACAACAGATGGATGAAAAACTTGGTCGGATAGTGACGCGTGTAGTGCTTCCACGGGTTGTCATGCATTCACGGCATCATTACGGAGTAAGTTTCAATGTTTAAAATTTTTCTTCAGGGATCCATGCATCTGTGGAAGTTAATTCCTATGGCCCTTGTTTTGTGTCCTGAAATCATAAGAATGTCAAATGTTAACAGGCATTTTCTCAGAACTTCTCGGGTTTAGAACTTGAGGATGGAGGAGGACGTGGCACATCTGGATCCCACTGGGAAAAGAGACTACTCATGAATGAGATAATGACTGGATCTGTAGACACAAGATCAGTCGTTTCAAAAATGACTCTAGCGCTACTAGAGGACAGTGGATGGTATAAGGCTAATTATAGTATGGCCGACCGTCTTGATTGGGGCCGGAACCAGGGGACTCAGTTTGTCACATCTCCATGTAATAAGTGGAAAGGTGCATACCATTGTAATACAACTCAACTATCTGGCTGTACATACAACAGAGAGGCTGAAGGTTACTGCCCAATTCTAAGCTATAACGGAGACTTGCCTCAATGGGCTCGTTACTTTCCACAGCCTAACAAAGGTATGTTCTTCTGATTACTTGGAATATATTTTTAGGTTGTTTCGTGCTTCTACATGTTAATATGATATCCAAAATATATAAAAATTATCTTGGTTGAAATATATGGAAGACAGTATATACCAAAGTATGCTATTAAGTAATCCAACTGTGTATTCGTTTTTCAATAAAGACTAATGAATTTCACACACAACATAATGCAGGCGGTCAGTCTTCCTTAGCAGATTATTGTACATATTTTGTTGCCTATTCAGATGGGTCTTGTACGGATATCAATAGTGCACGTGCCCCTGATAGAATGTTGGGTGAAGTGAGAGGAAGTGAATCAAGGTTATTGGTGGTTAAATTTCTTATTGAATGCTTGTAGATATCCACTTGGCATATTGCTCATGAAAAATTTGTGTCATATATATAGGTGTATGGCCTCATCTTTAGTGCGTACTGGGTTTGTTCGAGGTTCCATGACACAGGGGAATGGTTGTTATCAGCATAGATGTAGAGATAATTTGTTAGAGGTATGCCTTCTACATCATTTTCCTTCTCCTAAGATTTTGATTTCGTTTGGGCATATGCTGTTATAGTTGTATGGGAGTTCAGAAACAACACAATTCATAGAGTCATCACTCCTATTTCAAATTGTTGCTACCTCGATCCATGGAGATGAGGACATTCTGTTTTTATACTTACTCATTTCTTCACTAGTAATGTTTTCGTGATTGCATTCTCTTAGGTTGCTGTGGAGGGAGTATGGAAGTTCTGCCCTCAAGCTGGTGGACCAATTCGATTTCCTGGTTTTAATGGTAAAGAATGCTCTTTCTCTTCCCAAACGAAGAATGGCATATTGTTACTTAATCTTTTGAACCAATAACGTTTTGGTTTTGTAGGTGAATTAATTTGTCCGGCTTACCATGAACTCTGCAGTACATCAGTAGTTTCTGTGCTTGGTCAGTGTCCTAATTCTTGTAACTTCAATGGAGATTGTGTTGATGGGAAGTGCCATTGTCTCCTTGGTTATCACGGCCATGACTGTAGCAACCGTAAGAATCCTGTATCCTTCACACCAAATTGTTGTACATGTCATGGTCTGTATATTTCCCTAAGATCTGAACTTGCAATTACTCCCCTTTTCACAATGCAGGTTCCTGCCCTAATAATTGCAGTGGACATGGAAGATGCACAGCTCAAGGTGTTTGCAAGTGTGAAAATGGATTTACTGGAATTGACTGTTCCACTGGTAAATATCCATACTTGTATACTTCATGTCAAGAATACATATATCAATATGGTATTTGACAACAAGATTGTTTTAAACTTCACAGCTGTGTGCGACGAACAATGCAGCCTACATGGAGGAGTATGTGATAATGGGGTTTGCGAGTTCCGTTGCTCTGATTATGCTGGCTACACATGTCAGAATAGCTCTAAACTAGTTACAAGTTTATTGGTGTGTAAAGATGTATTGCAGAGAGACATATCAGGGCAACATTGTGCTCCAAGAGAGCCTAGCATACTTCAACAGCTGGAGGAAGTTGTGGTAATGCCCAACTACAATAGGCTGTTTCCTGGTGGCGCTCGGAAGTTATTTAACATTTTCGGTAATAGCTATTGTGATGAAGCAGCGAAAAGACTAGCCTGTTGGGTAAGTATCTTCATGATGATAAGTGTGACATTAGCATTCTCTGATGATGACATTTGCTTTTATGATCTCTCTGAACCAGATATCGATCCAAAAGTGTGATATCGATGGAGACAACAGACTACGAGTATGCCATTCAGCATGTCAGTCCTACAATATTGCTTGTGGGGCTGCATTAGACTGTTCGGATCAAACTCTATTCAGCACTGCGGAAGAAGGCGATGCTGAATGTACGGGGTCTGGGGAAATCAGATCACCGTGTTTTAGTCGTTTGTGGAGTAGATTTGTAGCAAGAAACTAGAAAACAATCCGTGGAAGAAGAAAAAAGCAAAAAAATTGTGTGTACAACAAGGTAGATAGTGAGGCAGATTATTATTTCGAAGCTGTAATTTTTCTAGGGTTTCTATGAAGGGGAAAGAGCCGTGTGACGTAAGTTAAGGTTCTTGCCTATAGTGAAATTAGAATGTCTGTCTGTCTTTCTAGTAAAATTGAAATATGTATTATACAAAAAGGGATTTATAGGCCGAAGGCCTGCCAAGAGAAAAGAAAATGAAATCTCTTTTTAGTTATCTCTATGTTTTGCTTTTGAATCTCAAAATCACATAATATTAGGGTTTTGTTTGGGCCATAATTTGGGTTTGTTAAATTATCAAACTAGGGCTTCCCTTTTGTCATTGACTATATGGTGCAATTCAACTAGACTAACTGCTTGTTGATATATGATTTGCCTTTAGTTTGCAAATATTATTACTAAATATATTACCGTCAATTAACGAGTTCTTCTTGGTCTCTAAGTAAGTACAAGTACCACTCTTGCTTCCAAACTTCACTAGAATCATAAGAGTTACACCACCAATTTGTGATATCATTTTGTTTCAACGTTACACGAGAATAACGAACTAAATACTAGCAACGAGAAAGAATGTTACAAGGAATGGACAAAGAAAGCTTGTTTGAAATGCTCTGTTTGTATACTCCTTCATTGTCACCAGTCTCTCTAGACGGTTAAACCAGCCACATCATTGAAACAAGATATAGCAAAATGTGTTTAATAAAGGGAATCGTAACAAGTTTCTAACAAAGGCAATGGTCGAAGGAATGGAGAGAGTGATATAAGGAGAGTAGTGAAAGCGTGAATGAAAACGACGGAAAATAAGAACTTTAGTTTGATGCTCATTTATGTAGGAGTTTACAAGGGTTTTCAGATAAACTTTTTATAGAAAGTTCCAGATACAACGTCTATTTTAGGGATATTAGATCATGATTCGCTTCCAAATGTTTGAGAATTTTTGTCTGACCTGGAAGGGGAATTGTAAAGAGTCTTTGTTGTGAGATTGTATTGACTGATATTACGTGAGAGTATTACTTCAATTTGTTCACTATTGCGTAGATCTATATCGAATAATAACATCCAAATTGAGCTGATTGTCATTTTATGTAGGTGAGGAAATTGTGTGTAATTTCACATTTCTAATTTGTATATGGTTTGGTTTACTTGTGCCTCCTATAATATTGTATGATTCTTTTGTTTTGTAAAATATTAGAAGAGAAGTTTAGGAAAACTAGAGAGTTCAAAACTCGAACTTCAAGATATTTAACTTTTGTTTTCTCTTCTTATCATTGTAATTACTCAGACGTATTTGATGAGCACAATGGCCCATGAGGAACAAAGCCCGAAGTTCTGAAGTCAAGGTCGCTTTTGGCCTTACGTAACAAAGCTACCGATCAAGATCAAAGATCATATCTTATTTTTATAATAATATATCCTTGAAAGATGTATTCTATGAGTATTCTATCATTTTCCACAATTCATCTTGTAATACATTTTTGCTGACTCATTATTTATTTTTCAAACAATTAAATCGATAAAATTCAATCAGTAATTTAATTAACTTCAAATTCTATTATGCAGGGTTATGCAACTAGCTAGCATGAATTAAATTCTGATAGGAAAAGTGTATACATTAATCACTTGTGATTGACCAAACTCATTTCACCAACCCATTTTTAAATATAACCAAATTTTTTTTACTAAAACTACAAATTTTTACTTATATGGAAAAAGTAAGAACTATATTGACTATATTACAAAAAATAACTCTTTGATATATATATACTAGAGTGGGTTCAGTGGAGCATACCAAAAGAGGAAAGAGGCAGCAGAAACTTTTTAGTTACCAGAGAATCTTTTCCAATTCAGCTTAAAGTGTGATAATGGAAGATTGAGATTTATTTTTTTATTTTTTGAAGATTGCAACAAAACTTTTTATCTCTGCTTGAACTTGTTGTGAGGCCTTCTCAATACAACAATACTACTTAAATCTTGTTAATACATCCCAAAAACTCAAAGAACATTTTTGGAAGAAGTTTATGTGATCATAACAAGTTAAATTATGTTAAATCTGATCATCTAAGCTGATTTATTTGTTGTAGTTGTTCAAGTTAAAACAATTAACACTTAAGAAGAGTTAGATCATTTGAAGGCTCTGCATAATTCATCCCCCAACTTGGCCGTCCCAAAGTGAACTCCAAATCCAGATGAACATTTGTTTTCTCTTTGACTTCCTATTTTTCAAACAAAGATTTTACAGTTTAGAGACATTAAGGGTAATAACATTGTTACAATTGTTGTTTCCCGGATCTAGTTTCCGCGAAATCGATAAGAGATTTGGGAGAAAGAATGTACCTTATTGTGAGGATCAGCTTGTGAAGATGGGATCATAGATACTCTTGTTGATGACCAAGAAGCACTGTTCAAATATTGAAAAATAAAAAAAACATTTGAGAAATTGTTTTGTAACTCAACATTGTTGGCAACTATGCAATTCTTACTATTTATGCCATTCATATTCAAAAATAGTTTATATGGACCTACTTCTTTACCAACATCAATTAATGCATTAAATAAGAAAATTTAATAAATTTTTACTAAAAAAACATAACCTTAACGGATTTAAAGGGAAGAAGGTCAAAGCCCTAAGAGAGGTCATATTCATCAAAATTTACGCAAAACTAAGGTAAAGAGATTAAAGGCAAAACTTTTACAAAATAAAATAAAAAGATATAAAAATTAACCTTTGAGTCTTTTGCAAAGATGATGAGTTTGGCGAATTTGTGTCAGTTCCTTCATCAGCTTCTTCATTATTATTATTGTCCTCTATCCTCTGCTTTGCCTCTTTCTCTACCTTTCCTTCTCCTGTTTATTATTCCCAAGAAGAAGAAAATTAATAAATATTATTTATATATATATATATATATATTATTTACAAAACAAAAAAGAAAAGAAAATATATTCATATTTATCAGTGGAACCAATTTGAATGCTAACCTGATGATCCTTTATCAGTGCATTTCACTGTTCTATACATCTGCATCCAACAAACACACATTCTTCAAAAATCAAACAAAATGAAGAAAATAAAAAATGAAAATAAATATTTTTGCTAAGTTTATTTCAAATATGCAATCATGTCTTTTCTAGTGGCCCAAATAGATACATTTTCATAAATATTTACAAATTACTAAATATTATATGAGATTCGTTTAATATATTTAATAATATGTATAAAGAAGAAAAGAAAATAGAAAATAACCTGCAAGTGACTCTTGACATGAGCTAGGGTTAGATCCTTGACATTCATGAGTTCCAACACTGATTTGGGTGTTGCTCCTAAGACCAAACAAGTACAAAAACAAATCTTAATACTTTAGTTTCACATTTTGATTTAAGACAAAACAAAACTTGATTAGGTATGTAAGAAGAAAATAGATATACTTTCATGGCCACCAAGGAGTTGAATAGCATGAACAAAGTGAGCATGAAGAGTAGAAGTCCATCTCATTCTTGGAGCTCGAATACTTCGTTTAAGACCCACCATTGTTGATGAACTTCTCTTGAAATCTCGACCATAGATTTGAGGTTGAAACATGTTTAAGTGTCTTTGATGATGATCAAAGCCTAAGCTTAAGAGAGGTTTGTTGAAGAAGTTGTTCTCATGGCTTAACTCACTGAGACTGCTTCCTGAGTCACTGCTTGTGGAGCTCCGGTCACCGGCGTGAAGAGAGTTTCCGGCGTGAGAGTTGGGAAGGCTGATTTGAAGAGACAGATCTGGGACTGAGTTTGAGCCTTTCATAGTTCTTCTTGACTCTAATATTATCATCTCACTACTTTGTTTTATAAGACTTGCCTGTTTAAATAGTGGAGATCAAGAACGTGTGGAGAGAGATAGATAGAGAGAGAGGGAGATGTATAGAGAGAGACCTACAAAAACAACATTTTAACCGAGGAGGAAAAAGAAAGAAAATGGGAAAAAGTGTATATTTCTCAATCCTCGTCATTATCTCATTAAACAAAATCTCTTATCTTTATTTTACACCTAAACGTCTATAAATTGAGACTATGATTTTTTTTAATTAATTTATAGTAATTATCAATCTATGGATATACTATCTAAACCAAAAAACGTAATTTGAGACATTGAATTTGTATTATTAATTATATTGTCAACAATTAGATTGACAAGACCGATCCATAACTTTTACTTCACATCTAAAATCCTTGAGATCGAACCCCCAACCCAGATATCAGAGTTATTAGTTGGATCATCCTAACCACCAAACTGACAAAAAAACTCTCACAATTTTTTTATTAATTTATATATAGTGCTTATTAATTTCTTAATTTATAATTTACTTTAAATTTAATTTATTAGTTATTCATATTAATTATACTATTAATCATTTAAAAAAACTTTACAAGTTTCTAAACATCCACCTTAAACATTAATTATTTTGAAACGAATTAAAGGAGTACAAATATAAAATGCTCAATTCTCATCAAAGAGTCAATATTTTCTTGCTTAATTTTGTATGAGTGTTTAGTTTTGATTTCTTAGGAGTATTATGGGGTATTACCCAAAGTATTAAATGAAATACACTTAATCAACAATTATTATTTTATACAATAAATTTATAATAATTCGTCAAAAAAATGTGATTTAGTTGGCTTATCTCTGATTTAGTTAGGCACCAGGTGGTGAATTCGAATCTCACATAGCTCTAATTAGAGAATTTAGGTTATGGATCGAACCGTTATCGATTTCATGATTATTTGTTGATAAGAAAAATTATAACAATTCAAGAAACAACAAAGGGAAAGAAAGTTGGGAAAATTTATGACAACGTATCTTTTTGATTAGTGGTTAAAAAGGTGGAAACAAGTAGAGAGAGAGTGAATGTGATAATTAGATAATGAGTACCCTATGATTTGCATGTTTTACTTTTTTTAATAAATAAAAATACAGTTTTAAATTTCCAATGCAATAGGCTTTAAAAAGGTCTGTCTCTGTTAGGGTTTTGATAGAGAAATACAACAGAGATTTGTATTAAATATAAATTTACAGCAAAACCTTCAGATTTCAAAAGTTGACTGAGAAAGCAACTGCGGTTTTGTCATGGGGATTCTTCTTTCAACCACAAAAGTCACTCCAAAAGGAAATTTTTGTTTATCTTTTTTAGATCTGAATTGTGAGAGAAAGGCTACTAATTACTCCAATCCTATTTATTGCATTATTTTTTTTTTGTCAACATTGGACCACAACTGATCGGTCCATTAGTGAAGTTCCTACATAATGTAGGCGGTGGAATTCGATCCCTGATTGTGCAAGTGCGTTGTCTTTAGTGGATTTACCGTATGCCACTAGACTAAAGGCAACTTGCTATTTATTGCATTATTTAAAAAAATAAAATAAAATAAAATAATTTTTATATATTTTATTGTTTTTATCCTGAGATGTCTCTTGGGTCTTGGCCACTAAAAGAAGAATCGCACGGTGGGAAATTTTCTGTTTTTACCCAACAAATTTTGTTTTATTTTATTTTATATTTCATAACATATTAATATATACAACAAGTTTAATTTTTTTTTGTCAAATAGTTATGTTCGTAGTCATTTTCACTAGAAATTAAATTTAGGTAATCATATAATCCCGTTTGATAGACATATAGTTTGGAGTTTGGATTATAAATAAAATATTGTCGATATAGTTATAAAAAAAACATACTATATTATGTTTTAGTAAAATACACATAAACTAGAAAATGTATCACATGTATTTAGTTTTACTTGAATACATGCAAAATAAGGTATACAATAAAATAAAATATTTCAAAATATAATGATGGTAATGTTTTAATTTCATTCTTATAGACGTAATTGTAAAACCTCATTGGAATTTATTCTTATGTATTTATTAATGTTCGAAAGCAATATATTAGCTTAAATATACATCGATTAAATTTCAACCAAATATATAATACATAATAATAGTATTATGTATATATATATTACGTGTCTCAAGGCACGAGATTAATGGTTTGGCATCGAAAAAAACCGAAGTGGTAATATACGATGGAATATTTGGAAACTTATTGTATTATTTAATTAATTAAATATTTTATCTTCATCCTTTTGTTTGTTTCTTCGACACTCTCAAGGCTCCTTTTGAGGTAAAAATTCTGGAACTCTCTAGGCTCTTGCTGCTCTTTGCATTTCCTATTGAAAACAAAACTATACATATTTGTACTTATTACATAAATAATTATTCATTTAATTCTGTCTTGGTTTTTGGCAAGTTGTTGGTTAAGTTAAATGTTATATACTAAACACATACGCACATACGCATTTGCACAATCAAGAATCAACTCTCATCGCTTACATTATATAGGAATTTGACTAATAGACCGGCCAGTCGTAGCCCAATATTGACAAAAAAAAAATTTGTATTTTTTTCAATAATTCATATTCATTTATGCAAGTAGGATAATTCATTTATCCCGAGTCGAATTTCGGTATAAAAACAAAGTGTAAAAAGATAAATCTTTAACCATTTTTACAAAAACATTTTCTAGAGTATTTTATTAATGTTACATAAATAATAATATAAAAAACGAAATTCAACATTTAAAAGGCTAAGATTTGTGGCCATGCATGTGACACTGGTAACTGTTGACTATAAGTATAAATGTAACATGTCCTAAAATGATTTGTATCAATAATATATAAAAATAGACATTCCATTCTAATGCCTTAATAGTATATTATAATTGTTGCTCTAATAGTAATTTAAATTGTACTCTAAATATAAAAGTTAGAGAAAAAAATATCTCTAATAGTGTTCTATTTCTTGCTAAAAAATTAGAGATATCTATATTTTATTCTAAATTTAGATGACTCTATTTCTTTCTCTAATTTTTAGAGTAGAACTTTTCTTTACAAAATAATCTTTTAATTCTAATATATTATTCTTGTATACTTAAACAGAATTATATGATCAAAATATATATAGTACAAAATTTTAAACAATTTTGTTTATATGATGTAATAAAGTTTTATTTTAAATAAATTATTGTTTTACTAATTTTGTTTTTACTATTTATATAAATGAGTAAAATAAGTTTATTTTTAAAGTAAAGATGACATTTATAAGCACTAAAAATACATGGTACTTTAAAAGAAAAAGAAATATATTCTTTTATAAATAAAGATTAAGAGATTATGTTAAAAATTAAATTAAAAATGACATTTCTAGTACGTATAAGCAGAATAGTAGAATATAACTTCAATTCCAAAACTAATATTCTTAAAATAATTTTTTTCTAAATTTTTTTTTCTGTAAATAATTTTATAAAATATATAGTTTCAATAATGTTTTTGAGCACAACTTTTAAGATAATCCTAACAAATTACCAATAAAAAATAAAATTTGTTTTCTTATTAAGGAAATACCTTGTGAAAAAGGCAGAAATATAAATAGTAAAGTCATTTTTTTTTGTATAAACATATTGAAGTCATTCATTCCAAAATGTTGATATAGAGAAAGACAAGAGAAGGTATTGTATTCAACGGGTAGTAGTTTGTCGTGGCACGTAGATGCTGCATGAGACTCCCAATATTCTCTTCTTCATTTATTTTTTTATTTTACAATTTAAGTATAGGGATTAATTTTTATATCTATAAGCTATATATATATAAATTTACCATATTATGTTTTTTATAATAATATATAAATGTGTTTGACGTTTTATAATTTGTTTGGAAGAAACTGTCGAGCCCCACATTCCTCGGCGCCAACATGGCCTCTCCTCTCACGTGACATTTTTATTTATATAATTTTTTGGGTTTGCTTCATTTTTAATTCCATTTTTCCGACATCAACATATGCTCTTGTTTATTCCACACGCACTATATCAAAATTCCGATTATATTTGAGTAAGATAGTTTAGGGGAAAAAAAGCTGTTGAATAATACAAACACCTATAAATAAATTAGTTTTGAAACAACAGTTAAACAAGTTGTGAAGGTGCAGTGGTAACTTCCAAATAGGAGAGTCCTTAGTTCGAGTTGCCTTAGCTACTTAGCCGTACCTTTGCGAAATGGATAACACAAAACTGGATGTAAGGTTTCGTAGGATTAGTCTTCAAATGTTTGTTTCAACTACTGTTTCCTAAACGCCTGTTTAACTATTGATGACAACCATGTAATTATTATTTGTAATGTAAAAGACTCTGCAAATTGCTGAATTGTTCTGCTTTTTTATTCATTGAAACGTAATGGCAATATATAGCCTTACAATTGAAACTACTTCCTACTTTTACTGAAGCAAATTACTTGATCAAATGATCGTTATTGACTTAACTAATTTCCTACAAATCAGCTCAAAGACTCGAGACTAAGTTTCAGTCATTGACTTCTTCAACTTACTTATTCATCGAAAACATAAAGACCAGCTTACTCTAACAAAACCCTCCCTAAACTACACTTGGTTCACCAAGTTTAGCTTATCCTTAGCAGAGCAAATTCCCAGCTTATCTCTTAGATTCTCGAACACCTCCTTCGTTAACGGTTTGGTGAAAATATCCGCTACTTGTTCTTTTGTGCCACAATGTTCCAACTGCAGCGTTCCTTCTTTAACCATGTCTCTTAAGAAATGAAAACGTACTCCTATATGCTTACATCTTCCATGAAAAACAAGGTTTTTCGACAATTTAATTGTAGAAGTGTTATCACATAATATGACTGTACTTCCTTTACCATCATGCTTCAGCTCTTCTAAGATTCTGTTGAACCAAATTACTTGACAAGCACAGATTGATGCAGCCACATACTCAGCCTCGGTGCTAGATAGTGTAACAATAGGTTGTTTCTTTGACAACCATGACACTGCTGCATTGTCCATGAGAAATACATAGCCAGATGTGCTCTTCCTATTGTCCAAATCCCCAGCGAAATCACTGTCCGTGAATACTTGAATTTCACCATTACCGTCTCTCTTGTACCAAATCCCATAATCCATTGTACCACTCAAATATCTTAGAACTCTTTTAGCAGCCTGCAAGTGTAACTCTGTTGGTTTTTCCATGTAACGGCTTAGAAAACTTACAGAGAATTGCAGGTCCGGCCTTGTATTTGTAATGTACATGAGACTTCCTATTATTTGTTTATAGTATGTCTCATCTACACGCTTGCCTTCTTTGTCCATCGTTAATTTATTTCCTGGCACAATTGGATTTGCAACAGCATGACATTCTTCCAACTTAAAACGCCTCAGCACTTCTGTTGCATATTTCCCTTGAGAGATGTGAATACCCAGCGGTGTCTGTATCACTTCAATTCCCAAGAAAAATCGCATCCTTCCTAGATCCGTCATGTCAAACTCTTTCTGCATTGACTCTCTAAACTCCTTCATCATTGTTTCATCGTCTCCTGTGTATATCAAATCGTCGACATACACGCTTATGCATAGAAGTTTACCACCCTTGTTTGTTTTAAGAAACAGAGTTTCTTCATTCTGAGATTTCTCAAAACCTTCCTTCACAAAATATTCTTCAATCCGGCTGAACCATGCCCTTGGAGCTTGTTTTAAACCGTATAAAGCTTTGACAAGTTTATACACCTTATCTTCAGCTCCTTCAATAATATATCCCTTCGGCTGTTCAACATATACATCTTCTGTAAGAAAACCATGGAGGAATGCTGACTTTACATCTAATTGGTAGATGTCCCATCCCTTATGTGCTGCCTTTGAGATTAAGGTTCGAATAGTGTCCATTCGTGCTACAGGTGCATACACTTCGGTGTAATCAATGCCGTGTTTTTGTGAGTATCCTTTGGCTACTAAACGAGCCTTGAATTTGTTGATTTCTCCAAGTTCGTTTAACTTCGTTTTGTAGATCCACTTCACACCAATGCACCTTGCTCCATTTGGTAAATCTACAAGCTTCCAGGTCTGATTTTTCTCAATCGAATTCATCTCTTCATCCATAGCTTTCCTCCATTTCAACATTCGTGTTGCCTCCTCAAATGTTTCCGGATCAGTTGAGTGATTTATTTCCTTAATCTCGACCATATTCACTTGATCTTCATTGCTCAGCTCGGTGACGTAATCTCTAAGATATCGTGGTGGTCTCTTTGTTCTTCCCTCCCTGATTTCGACTTGAGGTAACATAGGTGCAGGTGTTTCAGTTTCTTCTTCACCAATTTCATGATGTTCTGTCTCAGCAACTTCACCTTCTGTTGCTGCATCATCGTTTTCACTATTTCCATCTCCGCTTTCTTCCCAATTTAAGTCTGATTCATGCCATTTCAAAACGTTCTTTTGATCTCCTTCTTCTTCTTTCCAATCCAAGCCTATTGATTCTTCGAATACTACATCTTTGCTCACAATAACCTTCTTGCTGCTAGGATTGTAAAGCTTAAAACCTTTTGATTCTTCCGAGAATCCAATGAAAACACACGTTCTGCTCTTGTCATCGAGTTTGTTTCGTTTTTCATCACTCACATGAACATGAGCAATGCATCCCCATACACGAAAATGGTCCACACTTGGTTTTACTCCACTCCATGCCTCTTGTGGTGTGACATCTTTTACTGCTACTGTAGGGCATCGATTTAGAACATAGAATGTCCAGTTTACAGCTTCAGCCCAAAAAATCCTTGGCATTTTCCTTGTTGAGAGCATAGACCTGACCATGTTCATCACTGTTCTATTTTTTCTCTCTGCAGTCCCGTTTTGCTGAGGAGTATATGCGGTTGTTAGCTGTCTTCGAATCCCTTTCTCCTTACAAAAATCTGAGAACTCTTGAGAGGTATATTCCCCTCCCCGATCTGTTCTTAAGCATTTTATGCTTCTTCCTTTTTCTGTTTCAACTCTATTTTTGAACACTTTGAACTGTCCAAATGCTTCAGATTTTTGCTTCAAGAAATACACCCATCCTTTCCTACTGTAGTCATCTATGAAACACAGAATGTATTTCATGCCACTTGTGGATGCAGGAGTAATTGGACCACAAATGTCTGAGTGAATGAGTTCAAGCACTTCTTTAGCTCTCCACAAACTACTCTTAGGCATAGACTTCCTTGGTTGTTTTCCAACTAAACAATCGGTACATGTAAAGCTTTGAGCATCAAAATTTGGTAAGCCACGTACCATTTGTTTTGTCTGCAGGATTCTCATTCCTCGGTGATTCAAGTGCCCATATCGTTCATGCCACAATTTTCCTACTTCTTTCGAAGATGTGACTAAACACCTCTGTTGGTTGTCTTCTCTATCTCCTTGATCCACCAACATAAACATTCTGTTTCTTCTCATTTTGCTCACAGCTATCAAGCCTTTGTCATGGTGATATATTTTGCAGAAATTCTCTTTGATGATGATAGTTACTTCTTTTTCTTGTAGCTGTCCGAGACTCAGCAAGTTGTTTCTCAGCTCAGGAATGTAGTATACTTCGCTTATGGTATAGACCATATCATGTAGTGTCAGCTTCACACTTCCTTTCCCGGTCACTTCCATTCTCTTATCGTTTCCTAGTTTGACAGAGTGTTTAAACTCTGTGTCCAAACTCACGAATAGTTCACGATGACCACTCATATGATGAGAGCAGCCTGAGTCAAGATACCAAACTTTCTTCCTCATTGTCTCTTCATGTTTAGTACAAGCCATCATCATCATATCTGTTTCTTCCTGCTTCACGTCATAATATGCCATCATCATCATTTCTGCATCATCAAGACTTGATTCAACTGTCTCTATATCTTTTTCTTCCTCTTCTACGTAGCTCATAAGCAATAGCTCTTCGGTTTCTTCAAAATCTGCATAGTTTGCCTCTTCCTCCCACATTGGACATTCATTCTTAAAATGTCCGAGCTTGTGACATTTATAACACTCCACTGTGTTTTTAGAGTATGACCTCCCACGACCACGTCCGCGGCTACTTCTACCAGAGCCTCTTCCTCTGGTTTCACCTGGTTGTCCTTTGTATGAGACCTTCAAGACCTGATCTTCACCTCCGTCTTGTCTCTTGAACTTCTGTTCGTGGACAGCAAGGGAGCTTTGTAATTCCTCCAACGTTATCCTTTCTGTGTCCTTTGACTCTTCAATTGACACTACCACATACATGAACTTTTCGCTCAATGTTCTTAATATCTTCTCAACCACCTTGTTGTCGTTCATAATTTCTCCATTGCTTCTCATTTGATTCGTAATGGAGAGTACTCGTGTGAAGTAGTCTTCCACACTTTCAGATTCTCGCATTTCTAACAATTCAAAATCTCTTCTTAACTTCTGTCACAGAGACCTCTTCACCCTTTCATTTCCCCCAAACTTCCTCTTCATCGATTCCCAGATGATTTTGGACGTTCTTCTATCCAAGATTTGTTCAAAAGTTATTCGATCAATTGATTGATAAAGGTAGTGTTTCACCTTATGATCATTTGTCTTTGCGTCATCAAGTTGTTGTCTCTGTTCTGGAGTTAGACTTGTCGTGGTTGGTGGTTCTTCAAATCCATTTTCGATGATGCTCCATAATCCTTTAGCACGAAAGAAGTTTTCCATCACTTCGCTCCAGTGATCCCAATGCCCATTAAAACGAGGCAGTTTCATCTTATCGTCTCCCATCTCTCTCACTCCGAAGCGGCGGCTTCCCTTTTAGAAACTTTTAACGATTGTAAAAACAGAGCTCTGATACCAATTTGTAATGTAAAAGACTCTGCAAATTGCTGAATTGTTCTGCTTTTTTATTCATTGAAACGTAATGGCAATATATAGCCTTACAATTGAAACTACTTCCTACTTTTACTGAAGCAAATTACTTGATCAAATGATCGTTATTGACTTAACTAATTTCCTACAAATCAGCTCAAAGACTCGAGACTAAGTTTCAGTCATTGACTTCTTCAACTTACTTATTCATCGAAAACATAAAGACCAGCTTACTCTAACAATTATTAGTACAGTAAGCAACCACTAATACAAACACCCTATTAATGTTACCAATCAAACTCATATATAAAGTTTTGATTGCTGAATCCTTCTTCAAAAACAAATATCATTGAAATTAGTTTCATCAACTTTAGCTATGCTAACCATTGTGATTTAGTAGTTTTTATTTTTATTTTGATAATCATTGTGGTTTAGTAGTTAAATGGTCTATACTGATCATGTTGAAGTTTGTTCATTACGAAGTTGATAAAATAATTTTTGAGAAAATGTCTTAATCAAGTAATTTATTTTTCCAAATATCTATTTATACTGTTCTTTTCATCAACATTCAAGTTTTGGTAGTTGTGTAGTCCAAGATTTGAGTTATAAATTATGTGATATTGACATAATATTTTTCTTTTGCATTGCTAGTTTTTCACCACATCAATATTATATATTTTTGAGTTGATAAATTCAATTACTTCAAGAATAGAAGAACTCTGGTTTATTCTACGGGATTTATGTTTAATTACGTACATATATTCTTTAACAACTCTATCAGACTACACTCGTTAATCGATTTGTGTAGTATAAATTATTAGAAAGTAATTTAGTTTTACTAAAAATTTAAGAATAACGAAAAAGTCTAATTCTGTTTTAATAATTTTAAATTGAGATTATAAAATTGGATTAAGAAGCAAGGGTCAGTGCCTAATGCGCTCTAGATTCTTTGGGAAATGGGTTGATTTTAACCTTTTATATTATGAAAAAATCAATTTTTTTTTTAACAATTGGATCGACAAGGTACAATTTATAATCTAAAGTCCATCCCTGTAATTTTTTTTAAGCTACCATAATGCAGCATATAGGAATCAAATTTTGGTGTCAAATTATTAGCTTGATTATCCTAACCACCAGACTGAAAACAACTCAGAAATACAAATTTAGTTAAGTGATAATACTAATAATAATTAACAGTATAGAAAGTGGTACTAATCGAATAATAATCCTATCGAAAGGTTTGTGTCTAATATCCGGTCAATAATCTCTCTCTCTATACATTTCTCACTCTTCTCATTTGTTCTTTATTCCATATTCCATGTGTTTGTCTTGTCACAGCTTGAGCTCTTCTTGCATCTTACTTTTGTTGTTTCTTTTGCAATTTTCTATATAAAAATTTATTAAATTTAGTGCATTGGAGAAATGTACGGTCACATTGTCTACAATATACCACTTGAACCATTTTTTGTTATAAAATGCTTTGTTTTTTTTAGCCAATTTGTGTAGGTATTCTTTATATATAAGTGAACTAAATAATACCACTCGAATCTAATTCTTATTCTGTAATTTACAAAAAAAAAAAAAATTAACATATATAGCCCATTATTCTTGTTTGAAAGTTTGTAAAATACTTATTATGGAGTCTTAATCTTGTCATTATATAAGTAAATTTAAAATTTTTTTACCAAAAAGGAATTTTAGTAAGTAAGACCTTTTAGTTTTTAGTTAAAGAGTTTTTATTTTGGTAAAAAAATTTAACAAAAAAATAGATCGACATGAATTATATAGTTTTTAAGATCATTAAACTTTATATAAAGCATGCGATTAGTTTATGATAAGTTAATTTTTGACAATTAAATTCAAACAGAAAAGCCCAAGCACTGGCCCGGGATTATTTATTGATCATCAGTAATCTATTCCCTAATACACTTCATATAAGTAAGCATAAATTCTTTTTGTTAAAAGCATAAAAATATTTCCTAACTTTTCTTTGTAAGAATCGTCAAAGTTAATAATTTTTTTGGACTATCTTTCCTTTTTTTTTCTTTTTAATTTTAGCTTTACGTAATTTAAATCACAAAACTAATTTTCAAAGAAATTTCCTAAGGTTGTGTCTATGTAATCCTCTGTATTATCTCCTTCACTTCCAAAATATTTGTTATAAAATTAAATGGTTGACAAAAAATGTATCCCACCGCCTACATTATGTAGGAATTTGGCTAATGGGCCGGCTTGTTGTGGTCCAATGTTGATAAAAAAATTAAAAAAAATTAAAAAAATGTATCCCATAGTTAACAACATAGTACCCAATCACAATAAGGCCACCATCAGTTAATTGCACATAAATATCTCTGAAACAAAACTGTTTCTTACCAATTAAATTTTTGGGTTAAAGTGTTCAACAATATTTGTAATAAATGATCAAAAAACAAGAATGGACCACAAAGTGCAAGGTACAGTTTCATGAAAATGGAAATAATAAACTAAACTACTTCTGTCTTAAACATTCTTTGTTTTTTGACTCTTTTCATTCTAAAACTGCTATTTATAGTCATTTTCTTGTCAGTTTCTACTCGAGAATAAACAATATTCCATATATTCATTTTCTTGTAAAACATTTTAATTTATACAAAATATGTCTTTATCTCGTAATTATTTATACATATCATTTTCATTTTCGGACCCAACAGAAATTACAAATATCATCATTACGATTGGTTTTGGTTTCTGTGGTCGTATACAGAAGTCAGAAGCATATTTGTTACGTGGAGTTACGATTATGATATGTTGAAAACTTTTGAAACATTGTATGTATTTGTGTTTATTGGTCTTCGAGGATAGGTTCAATACGTAAGCCATTGAAATGTGTGGGACAACTTTTGGTGGACCATCTTAAAGTTTACATAGTAACTGAGTTGTTTTTTTTTTAAGTAAAATTTGTTTTAATTACAAAGGTTAATGTTTTCTCCAATCACAAAAAAAATATAGTTTTGAAATTTGTTACATAAAATAATATTCAAGAAAACATATTTTTAGAAGTTTGGGTTAAACTATGTTTAAAATTTTGTTATCATTGATCATGACGGTTTTCAATTTTTCCGGTCTAAACTGAGCATATGAAGTTTGTTTGCTCCAACTTAAAAGTTCAATGGTTAGAATTTTGGCCTATAGAGTGACAGTAAAAGTAAAACAGAAAACTCTTTAATAAGAGTCTTCGCTTGTCTCTTCAGAGTCTTTGGTCCTCTCGTATAGACCCTTTTCAGCATAACAATGTTCTTCAGGATTCACTACGTAGTCTGATCATGCAGGTAAAGGAGAGTTGAAATGCAACAAGTTGATTTTGTTGATAATGATCGATTCAACACTCGACTGAAGGTTACGTGATCGTGATTACGATTGACGATACTGTCTGGAAGATAACAATGATCAATAAAGATGAAAATTTGAGTTTTCCTTTATTATTGTAAAGATTTGGGAAAATATTTATTTTTTTATTCATATGACGGCTACAACATTATATACATATGCACTGATATTTAATCTAATAATACACTTAAACTAAACTTTTGTATCATATGACCCAATAATTATTTGCTTAGTTTGTCACTAAGTTATTTATTGTCATTTTGTCACTAGCTTATAAATCATATTATTCATGGTGTAATATATAACTTATAAAGCTGCTATTTATCAACATTTTTTTCAACATTTGGATCGATAAAACATATATGTAGCTTAAATTTATCTTTAAAATTTTAGACAATATTACGTGAAATTTAGCTGACTCTAATTAATTTGTTGACGATACAACTTTGACTTATAAAATATTTTATTGCTGGTTAATTTTGTAATGCTGGCTTTTAGGTCAACACTGGTATAGCTAGCTTATTTTGTTTAATGAAGGTGATTAATATTTAGAGATATAGATTTGACTATTATGGAGTTATGTTTCTCTCTTTTAAGTTCGAAGGGACCAAAGATTGATCATTGCATGTTCCACTGTCATACTAACCTATGGGCATGTTTTGTGGGCTGTTTTACTAGGTCCATTAATGGGCTTCTCTTGGTGTATCTATTTTGGTTGTTGGGCTTCTCTTGGTGTATCTCTTTCTTGGCTTTAGTGGCCTATGCTTTTCCTTGGTTTAATACTTATGTAAGACTTTAACTTTTATTTTCTCAGATGGTCTCACAAAATTTTTAAATGCTTACGAACTTTATATAGATTTACGCATAAACAAAGAAGCAGAGTGACAGATATACAAATTTTATAAAATTCATACCAAATTGAGTACAAGAACAAAGAAAGTAGAGACAAATGAGTGAAAACAAAAAACAATTTGACTAAAACACGTGCGAGTATATTTAAATTACCAAATTTACCCTTTCCTCTAAAAGCTTGCTCTCCTTAACGACGTGAAATTAACGGAGCTACCTAACGGCGACGAACCTTCCTGAACAATATCAAACGAATCGTATCGCCGGAAAATCTCAATCACGAACAACCTCGCAACCATTACAACAAAATCTTTACCAGCACATTGTTTATTCTTCACCGTTGGATTCTCTGTCTCCGGTCCATTTGACCACACCACATGTTTCAACAACTTCTCTCCTTCTTCTCCGATGAATCTCTCCGGGATAAAATCATCAGCTCGATCGAAAATCTTCGGATCTCGAGTCGCTAATGGTTGATATCCATATAACATTTCACCAGCTTTGACTCTAAACGCTGCGTCGTGACTTTCGATTACTAGATCTTTCTTCGCTCTTCCGTATTGAGCTGGAACCGGTGGTTCGAATCGGAGACATTCGTAAACGACGGATTTCGTTAACTCCATTTTCTCAATCGCACTCATCGTGAGTTCTCCACCGTTGGATTTGATTACCGATCTAATTTCTTCAGCTAATCGAGTATGAACCGGGTGACCCGCCCGCCCGACCCGTTTAACCAGATTCGAGAACAAAATCTTCATTCCTCCCCACGTGTTGAAGCACGTGGCAAAGAGAAGATTGTGAGTAGCTTCTTCTCTCGAAATCCCTAATTTCTCAGCTTCGATTAGAATTTCTCCGGCGGATTCGGTGAAGAATTCGTAAAGTCTTAAGTAATCAGATTTGACTAACGACGGAGGTAAACTGAAGTTATGGAGAAGAGGATCTTCTAGAAACTTCGGTAAACCAAGAGAAAGTAAAGGATGAAGATTGAAGAAAACCCATTTAGTGATCAACTTCGGCGCCTCATCACCAAGCTTTGTCTCTAACGGATTCTTCCCGTAAAAAGCTCGAGCTAAGAAATTAAAAGCAGCTGCATCACCAGGACCATTGAACTCAGCTTTTCCGTTAAGAGAAAGCTCTTTCTCAAGTGAATCAAAAAGCTCTGAGTAAGTAGCTTGAAACTCCGGGAAGAGTCGGTTACGAGAAGATTTTAGAAGAAAGAAGATAAGTGATTTAAGCTTCTCGTGTTTTGGCTCTGATGGATCGAGATAAGAGAGAATTCGATAACCTCCGGTGAGTTCTGTTGAAGGCATATAAGTTCCGGTGAAAAGATCTTTCTTTTCGACTTTATCAACATCAAACAACACGGGAAAACTTTTTCCGTCGAGTAAAGCAACGACTTGTGGATTCTCGGAGATGAATCCTCCTGGTGGCATGTTGACTCGAAACACAGTTGAATCATATTTACGAATACGAGATTTGAAAAATTCTTCGGCTTTTTGATTGTAGAAGTAATCAAGACGATCTTTTAACGGACCTATAATCGGAAAACCGTAGCTTCCAGGGATGCTTCGGATCGGAAGATCTTTAGATCCGGTTCGGGTCGCAACGACTAAATCAGGAAGAGATTCTGACCCGGAAGCTCTAATCGGACGGTTCAAAACCCGAACTTTGAACGGTGTAGATCGTATGGTTTTTGGTTGAAGAGAAATCGGTAAAGGAGTTGACATAGAAGCCATCTTTGATGATTTGGAGAAAAGAGAGATCGATCAAAGAGTTGAATTTGTTTTATATAAAATTATATGTTTAATTTGTGTTTTATAATTGTGAAGAAAATGGAGAATGATATGTATATATAGTGGGAAATAAAAGAATGAAAGTGAAAGTAAGATGAGTGTAATTAGTGGTGTGGAGGGAAGATTCCCTTCTTTAGAGGAAGCAGCTTTTATGAGATCTATTGAAGAGTCTGACCACCGGCCGTGTTGTATATTCATTTCATTTACTCACGTGTTTTTGACTTCAGACTTTCGTTTTATAAAAGTTGTTACTATTCAAAATTATTTGGATTGCCAAAAAAAGTTGGTGAATTATTGATATTATTGTAGGACACTCTTAACTCTTAATATATAAAATATTTTCATTACTCTATCGAGACAGGATGGATGACAACATATGATTTATTGGTTAGATATGTAGAGATTCGGTTTCAATTTTACTTCTTAAGTTATTCAGCTATATATTCATTTGGATATGCGATGTATCTACTGAGATTTTGATATTTTCTAGTGTAAATGTTTAATGTGATAAGTAAATTTGACCAAATGATGATAGGTTAATGCCTAAGCTTACATCATCTCTAATGTATTTCTTTCCTTTTTACTCTTAAACAGAGGAACTCTATAATATATTTGTGTTTTGCTCAATTGTATTCTTTTATTTCTTACTCTAAAAATAAATATTCTATTTTAATTTTACCATTTTTTACTTCCATAAATTACAATTCAACCCTGATTATTTTATTTTTTGAATATTTTTATAAATAATTATATTATTTAAATAAATATTTATTACAATTTAATTAAAAACATTTATTATAAAGAAAATTACATTACATCACGTAAAACCAATAAAGTATACTAGATTTTGATTTAGACACCATCACTACAATATTTTTGTGTTATTTAATCTATGAACTTTTCATTGTTAAGATGTCATTTAGTTAATTGAAAACCATGTATTTACTTAATAGTCTTTCTTTTGGATATGAAAAAATCCTTCAGATATTTAGAATATTTATTGGATCTTCAAATGCTCATTGTTGATAATCATATGAATAATTGAATAGCAAATGTATGAGCCGTGATTAAATAAGTGAAATGATAACTCATTAATTAGTGAACTATGAGTAATTAAATAAGTGAAATGATAACTCATTAATTAGTGAACTATGAATGTATGTGACATGAGAGTCCATGTGTACTTGAGCCAAACTCAAATTATTATTGATTATTAATATTATTTATAAAAATTTAAGGGACTGATTTGTACATAAAAAAATTCACCTAATAATAAAGGAAAAATAGCAATCCCCTAAATATAAAAGAAAAACTAGCAATCCTCTATTTTATAACCAAAAGTAGAGATACATAAAAGAGGATTTTACTCTAAAATAATATTTAGAGACAAATATAGTGGTGGGTTGGAGATATTTATAGTACCAAAAGTCAGAATGGTCAAGGGTTTGATCCTTCATTCTCATCTTGAGAAGGACACTCGTACGGGATTCCCCGACTCTCGAGGAGACTTACATATAGTTGGATGTGCGCCTTTGGATAAATGGGACTCTGTCTGGAATTTCTCGATTTACCAAAAAAAGATATATTTTCATATATGTGAGATTTGTCATGTTTGTTTGGATTCTCCTTAATACTAAAAAAAATTAAGGTAGATCGATCCTGCATGTTAAAATCTCAAGTAAAATATAAATTAATATGTAGTGATATCAAATTTGATTATTGGTATATAATGGGATAGATGAATTTTAGTTAAACTCTTAACTCCATAAATAGGTTAAAAACTTAAAATCGGATGTGATTTATATTTTCGTTAATTGATAACGGCTTATTTTATCTATATTTTGTTAAATTATGGGATTATAACTCAAAATCAATTGGAGTAGTCTTTATCTTATATATAGTATAGTAGAATGGTCTCAATTTATGTTGTGGGAAAATTACATTCTAATACGCCCCCTCGAAATGATATGTGGTATTAGATCTTGGCATAATTTTTGAATCCAAACCGATATTCCCGAAACCGATTCCGAATCGATATTTAAAGTATCCGAATGAAATGAAATCTTCAATACCGAATTAACTTTTTCCAAACCGCACCGAGCCCGAACTATGTGAAACTGAATAAAATTAACTGATATTTATAAAAATAACTAATATTTTAGTTAAAAATATAGAAATATGCTTTCAATATATGAAAAATACACAATCTCTAACTAAAATTGAATCCGAACCCGAAACCAAACCGAACTGAATATATATTATCTACCATTCAGCTATATTTTTTTAGTTACAAATTTCTCGAACCCAAACTTCCTGAATCGAACCAGAACCATTTAACCGAATGTCCATGCTTAAGTGGTATAACCTAACATCTCGAAACCACAACACAACATACTTTTTAGTAATGTGTCTATTGGGCCAGAATCTTGGGTTCTGATACCATGTTAAATTATGGGAT
Organism: Lepidium didymum; assembly: GCA_963920545.1. Classification (NCBI taxonomy): domain Eukaryota; kingdom Viridiplantae; phylum Streptophyta; class Magnoliopsida; order Brassicales; family Brassicaceae; genus Lepidium; species Lepidium didymum. The sequence continues at coordinate 1,941,562 of OY986981.1, read as the reverse complement.
TCTAACTCAAAATCAATTGGTAATGAATGAAAATATTCTTATCTTATATATAGTAGATTAGAATGGTCCCAATTTTCAATGTGAGAAAATTATATTCTATCATATTTTGTAACACCATTTGAAAAGTAATTTAATGTGTTTAACAGAAAGAAAAAGAAATCCATTTTTGGAGTTATAAGTGAATTATATTTCATTTACGTAGATAGAGACCGAAGATCAAATTTGATGTTGCCATACTTTACGTGAGATTTTAACAGACCGACCAAAATTATTATATAGAGAGTTTCTGTATTAATAATTAGTTTGTTTTATTCCTCTTCTTATAATATAATAAAATTGCAAAATCAAAATTTTATACAAACAAGCACGTGTATAAATGGTAGGTGTATTTTATTAGAAAATCTGGATAGTAAACTATTTATCAATTTATGTTTGTATTCGGAAAAGTTAATAGGTCCCAGACGTTGGTTTTGTGTTGTCGTACATTTTAGTGTTTTGACTAACATATTTCGTCTTCTAAATTTGCACATGATATAATCATTTATGATTTATCACTGTGTTTGGATTGACATCATCATAAAAGATTGTGGACTTCAAATTTGTATTCGATTCAAAATCAACACGACATTTAAAGCATGAAATTAGTGGGGCTGAATATTTAATTATGCATGACTCACGATTGAGAGATTGAAACTTAGTGTTCTCAAATTATTTTAGATTTTATGGAAATTTTTTGTTGGTCAAAAGCTTTTACAGTAAAGAATCGCCATAAACGGAGTAAGATTTTTTGGTCAATTGTTCGTATACTTCTAAAGGCTGTCAAAATTTGCAATTAGGCAATTAGGCTGTTAAATTTTTTTGGTTTGTCACCCATTCTAAAACATCTTTTAATTTACCTTGTATGAAGAGTTAAGTTATCACTCCCTGATAACTCATCTGCTCCAAGCCAACACTCTCTCACTCTCATTGGGAGAGTCACGAACCAAAAGACTCAGCGGATTTGGTCCCTAATACCATTTCTCGCAGAAATTTGGAACCTCTCTAGAAGACCTGTTGGTGCGGAACTAGGTCATGGACTCCTTCAATTCCAATTTGCAAATGAAGAGGACATCCAAACGGTACTCAAGAACCAACCTTACCACTTTGCTAAGTGGATGCTTATCCTTCAAAGGTGGGAACCTACAATCTCTAGCTCCTTCCCTTCCCAGATCCCCTTTTGGATCAAGATACAAGGTCTTCCCCTGCATTTGTGGACAGAGAATACAGTCAAATCAATGGATCTGTCTTCCTCCAACAGGCTTTACAGCGGATTCGATCCTCCCTTGGGTTGCTTGGGCTCTCTGGACCTCACGGAATAAATACCAATATGAGAACAGAATCTTCTCACCACATGACACATCAACAAAAGCAATTGCGGAAGCTCTAGCATGGCAAGAGGCGACAAGAGAGTATGAAAAAGAAAACTCTCAGAGTTACAGACAAGTGACAAATCTTCTAAGAGAATCTCTCTCAAAAATCTACACAGATGCAGCATGGGATAAAGTATCACTGAAATCGGGCCTAGGATGGATCATTCAAGATGAATCAGGACAAATTTTAGCAAAAGAATCGGCTATGAGGACTAACACAAAATCACCATTGATGGCTGAGGGACTAGCTCTACAAGCAGCTCTGTTTCACGCTGCAGAATCAGGCATATCAAAACTTCAAGTTTTCTCAGATTCTCTCCAGTTGATCCAAGCCGTGTCGGAATCGTCAATGCGCAAGGAGATCTACGGCTTGGTCTACGATATCACTTCGTTTGCTCAGTCATTTAATTCAATCGCCTTCTACCACATCGATAGATCATTAAATGTTGAAGTTGATATTTTAGCAAAAAAGGCCCTTGCTGAGGCCCAAGTTGTAACAACCAACTAAGTTTCATCAATTCAAGTTTAAGTTTCGACAAAAAATAAAAAAAATTACCTTGTATAATTGGGAAGCTAGAGTTAACCAAATTATTAACTATGAATTCGGTAACAATAGCTAAAATTTAAATGAATGAGTATGTGTTCTTCAAACTTCAACTTTTTTTCTATGAGCATAAATCTAAGAAAACGAAAGTTACAAGACTAAATTTATAAATAGTACCCCAATTTTTATTTTGGCCATTAATATATGTGAATGTATTATAATTTATTATAGATTTTTTGGATTTTGCATGACAGAAAAAAGAAACAAGTCATTAGCTGGATCATCCTAATCACCCAGACTGAGAGCAACTTGACAAAAAAAACAGTCATATTTTATCTTTGGAAGTATTTATTTCAATAATTTGATTATTAATTTCACGAGAATTAAGTTATTTCAAAAATTATGTTAAATCTTAGCTCTAACTATTTATGCTAAAAACATTTTTTAAATATAGAATTGATTAAATAATATATGCTATCAACTATATCAAAAAAATGTCGTAGTTACAATATAAAAGAAAAAAAACTAATCTCTACTATGAAAATTTTGTGAAAAAGTTTATTAAAACCAAAAAAGAAAACATTATATTGTAATAAAAAGCAAATGCTTTTGTTTTATTTGTCTGAAGAACAAACGAAAGGTCAACTAAGAATAAACCTCGCAATTAAGTTATGAGTTTGTAAAGTATTAATTTTCTAGCAATTAGTAATTTCTAGGACGCATATCTTTTCACCATTTCATAACAGAAATTTCTTTTTCAAATTACGTATTTCCTTTTTTTAGGCAATATATATAAAGACCTTATCACGACCTAAATTGTGTGCAAATGTGAAACCAAAATTTGATTCTCGCTTAAGAGTTCTTATACATATATATGTAGTAATAAACAAAAATGAAGTTTACATGTATTGTAATATAAACATATCCATCATCATTGTGGATCTATGTGAGAAGTATGTGGAAATCTAAGGAGAAGCTTAACACGATAAGTGGTTAAAGCTTCTTCTTCAAGATCATCAATCTCAGTAAACATGGCGATTCCTCGAGCAAATGCGAAAGCTCCTGTTCCTCCAACAACCTCCATGACTTCTTTCAACTTATGTGTCATGTCTCTGCTTCTAATGCTAACACTCCCTGTGTACTCAGGAGTCTCCAACGTCAAGTATATCATGTTAAAATCCGAGTTAGCAAAGTCTTCATGAGGGATTATAAACCCCTCAGCTTTGCCTACGATTCGGGACTTGTTCTCGGGTCCTTCTGTGAGTGTACGCCGGAATATCAATGCTCCTCCTTCTTCTCCTCGGCTGTGGGGATGAGCGTGATGGTTGGATCGACGGGAGGTGTAGGAGGAGGACGGTGTGTGGGTTTGTTGAACATAGAGGGAGAAGGAGAAGAGTGATTCCGGTGGATCATAATCGGGAACCGGTGAGTAAAATGCAAGTAGAAAGACAACAAGGAAAGCAGAGGCAACAGCAATGAGGAAGATGATTCTAGTTAGCATGATGGAGAAGAACAAAGAGAGACAAGAAGTTCCGAACTGTTTTTGAACAAAACCTTTTTGGTTTAAACTAAAGTTAGATTAGTGGCTTTGGTCTAACTACTACTTCCACAACATAGCTAAACCACTACTTTTGTCTTCAAGCTGAATTGTTTTAGCTCGAATTGTTTGGTATCAAAAACGCAGTTATCAGTTTTAAGCAAACCGGTTTGATTCAGACTGGTTTTCATGCCCACGGGTTAAAAAACAAGGATCTTAAAATAACTAATGAATTGCGAAGAGTAAATCTACTGACTATCTAATGGTTTTGCCTTCCGTACATGGCCCATGCTATTCACGAGATCTTTGCGAGTACACACAGGAAACATGTTGATGTTCTTCAGAACTTTCAATCTCCATAGAACGTATGGGAAGCTTAATTGATCGCGTGACGTGAAGCGGACAACTTCATTGAACCAAAGGCACATAAATAGATTTGTCAATGGAGTGTGTTCCCTCACAATCACTGAGGCTTCAGATAAAGCTGTAACAAAGTAAAACACAGCAAAGAATTACTTCCATCCTCAACATTTTAGGGATTTTTGGTGCGATACAGATGAGAAAAAGAGATTTTACCTTTTTTCCCGTTGAATCTTTTATCTTCAGGTAATTTGTCATGTCGGTATTGATTTATTTGTACTTCAACTTCTTCGGGTGTAGCTTTATGTTTCTTGACAACAGCTTTTGCCTCATCGTATACGCTGCTTCGAGCTCCATGCTCTGATATTGCAAGCACTGAGTTTGTTCGCCAAAGAAGAGCATCTAATACACCCAGTGGGTCTCTTCTAAACTGGGACTTTGAGTCTACCCAGACCGAGTACTTGGCATCGGCGAAAAGGCGATGGGCCAACATCTGAAAACATATAGATTCATTAAAATCTTCATGGAAATATCTTATATTATATGCTCACATGTGCTCGAAAGCAAAATGGAAATCGAAATAAGGGAACACCAGCAATGAAATAATGAAATGACAATGGATTCTCGACCAAACTCAAGCTATATCAATGAGCTATATGTAGAAACACTCAAATGCAGAGGTTTGAGAATCTAAAAGAAAAGACAAGAGGTACCATAATGCCATAATCAGAAACAGCTTAAACACATTAAAAACATAGCTATGTGCCCTACAGAGAACATGTGTCTCTGAAATAGATAAACAATACCTTTGGGATCTTTCCATTAAGCCTTTGGTCTGTAAAAGGCAGATCCTTTACGATCACAATACGCCACTTTCCAATGTGATCATTTTCATCAATTTTATGACCCTCAGCTTCTTGTGTTGCGAGAGTAACTTCATCCCAAAACGCAACGTAGCAAACCTACATTCACAGAACATATTCAGAGAATTGAGTGCATCAGAAAAAGTATTTCAACAAAAACTAATTTGTCAAAATTGCTTATTAGATATGTACGAGAAACAGTTCAAGAGCAGTGGACAAGAGAAAATCAGAGTGACCAACCTTTTGACTTGATGTCTTGGACATTCCAATAGGTTCATAAAGGTTATCTCCACCACCAAATGCACACGTCGAGACTACAACTTCACATGTTTTCATAAACCTCTTATCCTTGTCCGAAATCCTAAATCCCCCATTTTCATTGAAAAATCCACAATGCACCAAAACAGTTTCCTTTACCTGATGCAAAATAATAATATTCTGCTTGAGATCCATTAGAAACTTTCTGGAGCTAAGGGAAACTCAAGTGCTTAGCCATGTAGAGTTACCAAGTCATGACCTGAAAACTATTCTCTCTCTCAGCAAAAGTCTGGTTTCCCGTGAATAAATTAAACCGTGTCCCATTACCACGCACAGCTTTCATTTCACCCATGGAAGTATCTGAATCCGTAAGATACACAACTCTCTTAACAGGAGAGCCTGAATCCTTATGATCCAAGATTTCAAGATGCTCAAGCTCCTCAGGAGGCAGAAGCTTCAAACAACCTAGCACAATCCATACACACATGCTCTATTAATTCATCATTTCAGATCACAGGGCACATAAAATCGAATGATACCCAAGTTTTAACACAGATATAAGAAAGACCCTTCTCCCCAAAATTCATGCTACTTCAGTAGCAGCACTAAAATAATCTACTTATCACAAGCAGTTCAAAATTTAGTTCCAATAGTTAGAGAAGAAGAGAACAATCGAGCTTACGTTGTCTAACACCACCTATAACCTTTGTAGTTGGATCCAATCTATTTAAATTTCCTTCATTTTTCTTGCTGGGAGTCTCTTTAGTGTTCGAAACTGGATTCTTCAACTCGCTAGACTTGCTTCCGATCCTCGTTGATTCAAAGACAAGCAATCCGACTGCGAGGAAGAAAATCAAAACCACCCAGTATCTAAGGAAAAGCCTAAGAACGTGTTTGGGAAGCTCATAACTGGTTCTGTGACTAGACTTCTTCCGCTTTCTACGGGTCCGAGTCCGGATACGATTCAAATCATTAGACTCTTCATCGGATACTGAGATCGAGACACTGTGGTTGGTGCTGTTGAACATCGTGGCTTCCAATGATTAGGATCAAACAAATTAAGACGATGATCAATACCTCAAAATCTAACCCGATCAGAAACCAATCAGCCTCCGTTAAGGAATACTCCGAAAGGGACGAGCTTGATAGTTTCCAACGCAGTGAGATAGGATTTCGGAAAGAGCTAGGGTTTACGCCAAAAGAGTGACGGTGAACAATTCACCATGAATAAGCAAGAGGTAATCGGAGAGACTGATTGGAGCTGAGATACTCTGATTTTCGTCGCAAGAAGCAAAATGACGAAAAGAGAAAAATAGCAGCTACACAATTGAAATTACCATCCGAAACAAAGCTTCAAGACTTAGATCCCAGAAACAGCAACTCGCGTCGGATCTACTTCAACAATGATTCGCCGGAAACTCGTGAAAAAATAAAATAAAAAGGTGGAATGAACTCTCCGGAGTTACGCACAAAGCTCGAAGAAATTTTTAGAAATTGGGCTTCTCTTTTTACTACTTCTTCTGTTAAATTATATTTGGGCTTCGTTAATATGTATGGGCCATAACCCAAACTGGTTTTCCCTTAATTTTCTTTCTAACGCTTTCAATATATTTTTTTCAGACAAAAAAAACAGTATCCTTGTATAGGATTTGTAGGGCATCAAACCAAAAATGTAGTTGACCTTGCTTTCATTTTTATGGATTAAAAATAGATTTTTTTTACACCGAGGATTCTAGGTGAATGTCTACTCTGATTAGTGGGAACTTCATATCATTTGCCATAGCAGACTAGAATCTTGGACACTAAAAATCATTTTTCGACCATATATTCTTTCAGAGATAGGGAGAGTTCATGTGAATATCCCTCAAAAAGTAGATTTGAATCTAAGATACTTTGGAATTTTAATACCGAGATAGTTTTCTATTATATATATATGTTTAGATTAAAAAATTTGTTCTAAGTAACTTCACCTTTATATTTTATAATTTAGTTATCTTCATGTTGATCACCATACTTGGAAGATCAAGGAGGTTTTTTTCCGGTTATTGGGTAAAGATCTCATATTAGTGTTGAAGGCTAACGGAATTCTTCAATAAAACCAATATTTGGTGAATTCAAAAGAAAAATGCAAAGAAAGGATTAGGATGAGAACAAGTGTCACAATTGAAACAACAACAAAATGTGGTCGTCGGTGGTGAGGACCCATGAAAGAGAAGTAAGTTTTGATAAGTTGGTGCCCATACTTGTTATATATAAAGCTTATTGATAAAATGAAAGAAAGAAAAGATAGAAATAATTCGTAGAAGATGAGTCTCTACAATGATTAGTGATTACTTTATTGAGTTTAATTGAGACATTGGCACATGCCTTTTGCCAAACCAACCCTTCCTTTATATCGTTTTTTTTTCAATTTTCCATCACAAAAAAAAAGAAAAGAAAGATATTGATTTGTTAAAGGTACTCTTTTTCGTGAATTAACCCTAAACTTTTTTATTGCAAGTGCGGTGAACTTAGAGCAACTAGTTTTATTGATTGTATTTAAAAAAGTTGTGATCGAAGAAATATATTGAGTTAAGTGATTGATTGACATCTCTGCAATTTTTTATATTAAAGTTTAATTTAAAAAAGTTATATCTGTCTCACGCGATATTATTTAGAGTTTAAGTAGACGGAGGAAAATCTGATCATGAATCGAACTTTTTTGATCTACATATTAACAAAAAAGTGATAAATCGAAAATAGAATAAAAAAGAAAAGAACATAATCATTATGATTGTATAAAAAATTACCAAAATATGATATTTAACATTACCATTTAACTTTAAATTTTTTTTTCTGAAATTTACTTATATGAGAAATAATAATTAAAAAAATTTTAAATAATTTTTGGGAAAATATTTTTGGTCTAAAGATTCATCTTGTTATTTTCAGCAATTTGATTTCAAAGGAATATAATACTATTAAAGACTTAGGAAGCTAGACTATAGACTAGTTTTTATCGATCAATTGTTGATAAAAATAAAAGACAATTTCCAAAACACATTGTGTGATGTTTTACAAAAATTAGCAATGTAATTTCTCAATCAAATAACAATAGTATAAACATGTTATAGATTTGTTCCATGATGACACATTCCTTCCACAAGAACCATTGGAATTTGTGGTCTCTCTTCTCTTTATTCCACTATCAAATATAATAAAAATATGATTTTACATAATTGAAAAATAGACAAATGGTCAAATCCATCTTCCAGTTGTTACCATCGTTTTCATTAGCTTGAGCTGTGTAGACCTCTTTGGCAAAGTTATTGCACTCTTTTTGTTGAAAGATATAAGGCTGTTTCATTGAATATATATCATATCTTTATCTTGAGATTAACTTCACACAGGAGAATAATTTATTTTGTTCTTCAGCCAACAACATTGCATTAATTAAGTGGATTTGAATTCAGACAGTAACATATCAACGATATTATAAAAATTCATTACAATTTTTGTTTTGATCAAATAAATTTATGTTTAATCTCAAAATAGAGATATGTATTAATATCATATCTTTATCTTGTATATATGTATGATAATCTAATGTTCTAAACAATGTAAGAATCAATGGGTAGTTGCTCATAAGAATATAATCCAATAGATGCCACTTCGATATAATTAGATTTTTAAAAAATGGATAACTAAATGTAACGTATGGTTTTGGCTATACATGATTGTCTAAATCACAAGCCAGAAAAAGAAACAAATGTGGAATAATGTTTTCTCCTTTTTTACCTTCACACATGTCTCCCAAGACCAATTTGGTTTCTTTTATTTTATTGTTTTTCAAAAATTCCAAAACCAAATGACAAATCATCTTCCTAACTTAGTACTAGACCCCCACCCTCTCCACTATATATCTATTTATTCATTTATTATTCATTTGCTAAACCTTATATCAACCCTTCAAACACACATAACAAAAGCTTGAGTGATAGAGGAAGAAGAAACCAGTAAAAGCTATGCCGATTCGATCTAGCCCCTTCTTCAACATGGATACCTCAGCTGTGCTTTCGCTTTTGCGGCACACGAGCAATTCCGCAGACTCAAAAAAGTCGAAGAAATCTTCTAAAACCATTGGTGGTGGTGTTTTGAAAATGTTCAAGCTTTTACCAATGTTATCTTCTGGTTGCAAGATGGTTAACTTGTTAAGTCGAGGTACTCGAAAACCCTTACTTAAAGATTACGCAACCACTGGAACGATTTTCGGGTTTCGAAAAGGAAGAGTCTTTCTTGCAATACAAGAAGATCCTCATTGCCTTCCAATGTTCATCATTGAGCTCCCTATGTTAACCTCAGCTTTGCAGAAAGAAATGGCTTCAGAGATAGTGAGGATTGCACTTGAAAGTGAGACAAAGACATCAAAAAAGAAAGTGTTGGAAGAGTTTGTGTGGGGGATTTATTGTAATGGTCGAAAAATCGGGTACTCGATTCGAAGAAAGAACTTGAGTGAAGAGGAAATGTATGTGATTGATGCATTGAGAGGTGTTTCAATGGGAGCTGGAGTTTTACCATGTAAGAACCAATGTGATCAAGAGACAGAAGGTGAAATGACTTACATGAGAGCTAGATTTGATAGAGTGATTGGTTCTAAAGATTCTGAAGCATTGTATATGATTAATCCTGAAGGTAGTGGTCAAGGCACAGAGCTTAGTATCTTCTTTATCAGGTCTCATTAATTCGTTAATTATATGTTACATTTTACTTTTTTTTTTACTATGTTTTTATAAATCTAAACAAATGGTGATAAAATATTTTGTTAGATGTATAATTTTTCCCAAATTTAGTTTGATGAGTTTTCTATTGATCAATTATTAATGTGGGGAAAGAAAGTAGTTGATGAGAGCTTCCTTATGGGCCACAAAAGAAACTAAAAAGTGATTATATCACTTCTCTAAACATTTATATCGAGAAGTACTTTTTCTACTGTTTAAGTTAGTGTAGTCGTTGTGGATCACTTGTGCGAGATAAGACTATACTAACTTAAGTAACTATACATGCCAGTAAATTTGATTCATGATTCAACTTGTGCGGGATAAGAGATGAAGAGAACGCAAGAAAATCATACTTCAGACTTGAAATTTTTTCCATGTAAAATGAGAAAGTTGGTCACTCTTCTGGTGCTATCACTATCTTTATTACTTTTGCACTGTCTATCGCAAAAGTCACTTTTGTCATCTGTAGCGAGAGTAAACACTTCACTGCTTACACTTGCGCCTCCAATTATGAATGCAAAGGTGATAGACTTTTCCTAATTCCTATAACTCTCATACAAGAGCCATTCACTATATTTAGAAAGCAGAACTATCCAAAAATCGTCCACAAAACAACAATATCGCGTAAAAGATGGTAACAAATTGGATCATTACCAAATTATCTAGGAAAAAATCCATTTATGAGGTATTTGGAATCCTCCAAAATGAATAATATAGGTTCTCTTAAACTAATTGGCTTGGAAAAACTTCAACATCTGAAGGTTTGTGGGAGAGGGTCCATGTTTGTAAAGCATGTGGACACTCAAAGTTGAGAAGATGGTTCATTGCTTCAATGTCCCACCCACATGACCACATCGACCACACCACTCGTCCTTAACCACTACACAACTACTGATAGCTTGCCAAATAAAAATAGCTAATTTTTTGCTAACAGTTTTCCAAACATGCGCTTGTAGGGCACCAATGGTAGGCTTAAACTCTTCCCTCTCAAGAATTTACTAAGAAATGTAAAAAATATAACATGTTACTAAGAAATGTAACATTAATAATTACAATGTATCAAATACATTTACATTTGCACAGAATTTCATATAATATTGCAATTATAATTTCAAATTATTTCTCTTTATTTTATGTACTCTTGTTGTGCACATCTGCTGTAACCAAAACTAATTGAACATCAAAAGAAAAAACATTTTCAGATGGAAAATAGATATCTAAAACTGAAGTCATAAGGGATAATTTGAAGATGATGAGTAGAAGAAATTGACTGAGACATCTCTTGTTGAAGACAATTGAGAGCATCTTTTCTCAACTCAGTTGGCAACTGAAGGCAAATCCAATCAAGAACTGATGAACTGTCCTTTGCAAAGTCATCACTATACCAATCCATTAGTTTTGGTATCCCAATTTTCGTCATCGAAATCGCGACTGATGCTTCAAGGTATTCTCTTTTTGCCACCTCTAACTCTTCCTCTACATTATCTGCAGTGTATACTCGTACCTTCATAAGGTAAAGACCCATCAATCAATTAGTTTTCGATCATATTAGTATGAGTCTAACTCACTCTCAAAAGCTAGTCTAAGAGAGGAGGATTACCACATACTTATATATTGTCCTAGAATCATAAATCTAACCGATGTAAGATGTTCTAACTCTAAACACAATTGAAAACAAAAAATGGAGACACAAGTATGGTATTAAAACATTCTACTTACAGCAGGTGAGGACCAGCTACCACAAGAGAGGGCAAATGTCACAAGTGGCTCTGACAATTCCAATCCAAATTTACTCCTCACTGCCAATTCATTTTTCTTTGAACTCTTTTGGGAAATCTGATAGATCAATCCAGAAATGTGAAAGAAACATGTTCATTGACTGATCATAATGACAACTCTAGAGAAAGGAAAAGGACTAGCTAGCAAACAAAGAGCTTACATATTTCGAATGATATGGTAACCGGAGAATGAAATGTTCAATAGTTACTGCATTGAGAACATGGCCTCCAACATTTATAGTAGCCTGCAAACACAAGTGGACCATTTCCATTAGAAACACAGAATCATTTAGAATTGTCATCTTTTTAGTTTTCATTCTTAGACTGACCTTTTGCATTTGTGTCATTACCATCTCAGGGATCTCTGGTACTCCATGCTCAAGGAAACTCTAATATTTTTAATGAAAGTTCTAATGAAATCAAGACATGAAGTCATAAATATATCTATACTATTGATATTTCTTAGTGCTTACATTCATCATGCAGCTATTATAAATGTTAATCCAGAAAGCCAACTTCTCCTGTTGACTAAGTTTCTGCAAATTGACTGAAGACACACTCCCAAGTAGACGTCTGAAAGTTTAGCAGATAAAGAATTCATAAACTAACAAATCAACAATGACGAATTTTCATTTTGGAAGTAAGAAATTTTCAAAACAGAGCTTACTTCAGTTTACTGATAAGAGAAAAAGGACTCAATGTTCTATTCCGGTTTATTAAAGCCGCTTCAACATCAATAAAATTCTTATATGGACCAATGTCTCTTCTCTTAATGCTGGAGCAAATTCCATAAGGATCCTTGAATTCTCTATCTTGAGATTTTGTAATCGGAGGTCTCTTAGCTGAGCTCATTCTCATGAAAATGTTAGACAAACATTTAACCAAATCCTCTGAAACTTTGTTTGGGTCGTCACCGTAGGACCTCAGTTCTGCATTCTTTTTGCGAATTCGATGACTTTCTTGCTGTATTTAGATTTGCAAAACTTAACAATTCAATTCTGCAATTAAAGAAAACCAATGCAAGAGTGTATGTACCTCTACTTTCTCAGCTTCTAAACTCTTATTCAGTTGGGTACACGAAATTGGCATTTTCTTTATCGGTGTTCTGATCGGAGAATTAGCACTCAACTTATTCTCTTTACCTCTCAGACTCTCTACATAACACGACCACCATATATTAGTCTATTTCACACAAAGTCTTCCCTGACTTTATAAGCCAAAAAGCTCACCTGAAGCAGACAGCAGTTTTCGCGAAAATGGTGATTCAGAACCTCTAGCAGTACTTGAAACTGACTTAGATTTGCTTTGCAAATACTTAGGCAAATAAGTCAATGAAGATGACAAAGCTGCTTCTTGATACAATTCCCGTCTGCAATGTACAATATGTTCTTCAAATCTAACCATTTCCTCCTCCAAAACAGCCACTTCTGCAAGTAGCTCCAAAACCTACAAGAACAATCTCAAATTTTAAAGAATGTTTTGCTTGAAAAACAAATCAAACATCATCTGCTATGTCTTATGAAGTCACTACACCTTTGGAGGAAGAAATGGAGGAAGACGAGGAAGTGTTCCAAGAGGTCTATTAAATGCTCTTTCCATTGCTCTGTGAATGTTTTCTTCAAGTCTAAGCTTCTTCTTCAGCTTTTCAACCTTTTGAAAATAACATAACAATTTACTCTTAAGAAGATCTAGAAACTGTATAATTCTTCCAAACCTTAAAACCAAAAACATGAAAGAAAAAAAACACATGAACAAAACAATTACATCTTGTTGCAGAGCAAGAATTTTCTCTCGATTTAAAGCTTTTCGATTTACAAAACCATTTTCATCACCTTTCAGTTTCTTGTTCCCCTGTATAAAAAATCAGCTCATTAACAAATCATATTCATAATATAATCATGTATCTTATCTAATAATATTTCGAAAATTTCAATCATCCTTTGACAATCCGTAAATGACTTTCGTAGCAAGACAAGCTGGATTTTTATGAGATTTGATTCAGGAAAATTGTCGAAAACCCAAATTTTTATGAAATTCAGGAGATGATGAGTCAAAGCTAGAAACTAAAAGAATTCTACTAAAAATGAAAAAGAACATCAATGAGATTGCATAAATTTCCATAAAAGAACCTCAAAGACATTAAGATCAGCAAATACACAATACAATAAAAAAAAAAAAAACTGGATTCACATTTTCGGTTTAATCTAAGAATTGAAGAACACCAAGAGGAAAAAAAAAATCATCAACCAAAAAATGGATCATAAAACGATTAAGATTCCAACTCACAATTTTTTTCGTATAACTACTACTGCTACTACTACTACAATTCATCATCATCTTCGTCTCTGAAATCAAAATCTGTATAGCCCATATATCAAAATTAAAACACAGAAAAAAAGAAGAAGAAAAATGTCACAATTCAGAATTCTGTAATGAAGAAGAAGTGAAAGATGAGAAAGATATCAAAAGCTAAAACCTGGTTTGGATCATCAGGGAACTTGAATCGTCAACTATGAGATCATTATGAATTTGAAAGTTTGAAAAATTATAATAAAATAACAAGTGGAGTCATGGGGTTTTGTAATAAAAAAATGTAGAGAGAGTGTGTAAGATTTATATGTATAGTGTCCAGATGGAGACAATTGAAGAAGATGAAGATTTGGTGTGTTTGATGATGTTTCGTCTTCAGCTTCAGTTCTTGATTTGTTTTATGTTAAATTAAGTTGAGAACAAACAAAACTTAATAATAAGCGAGAGGTATCGGAAGAAGCGGTGAAGCGGTTGTTACTTTTCTTTTTGGACTATGTGAAAAAAAAAACAATCGAAGTGATCACAATGCCGATTTAATATTCCAAATTTTATTTTTCAGTTACATGACACGATTCCATCTCTAATTTAAACTTCACGCCTTAAATATTATTTTTAATTTACTACATAAGTAGAAAATAACAAAGAAAAAATCTAATGGTTTAATATTATAAACTCTTTCATCATTTTTTGGTGTTGCTTCTTTGGTTGACAAAAAAAATTACAATATAAATAAAAAAATTAAAATTTAATGTTGAAATTATTAGCTACATCTTCCTAATACAAATTTAATATTTAATACTTCAATCTAGTCAAAATTATGATAAATAATATATAAAATCTTAAACTCTTGTGATAAATAATTTATTACATCCAAACTCTTGTGATAAAAAAAAATTAAATCAACTAATTTTTGGTTTATGGACTTTTTCTAATAAAGAGGTGATGAATTTAAAACTATTTAAGAAAAATGATTAATATCTTAAATATAGTATTATCAACGAACATTGAATATTAGAAAAGACCATAAATCGAATATCCACAATTTCTACAGTTTACCAAATAAATAAAAAACAAATTTACTACCAAAATTTTGAAAAGTAAGCATAACATCTCTTTTAAAATTTATATAAAATTTATATTGATTGAATTTAGACTCAATAGTGTTGACTTGTATTTTATTTACAGAATTAAATAACGAATTGTGTGGTCACTTGAAAAATCTAATATTTTGAAAGTAAAATGATATTGAGAAGAAAATATTTTGAAAATGATGTTCAGTTGAATTAAATGAAAATCACAACACTAGAATTGAATCTCACTTTCACAATTTAAATCATTTTAAAAATTTAGTGCATACTCAACTAATACTTAGAGATAACAACGTTTATTAGATAACTCAATATGATTGATGCCAACTAAATGTGTACCTAATTTGCCAATTTCTTTTTGGCCTAAAGAATTCAAAGCATCTTCCACAAAATGTTATCTTTTTTGTTATGATTTTTCTATTATAATAGAATATTACTATGAAGTGAGATCTTGGTACCTAACTACAAAATACATCACATGCATTAGAGATTGGAAATAAATGTATAAAAATACAAAAAGAAACATTATGGGAAAGAGATAGATAGATCCGTACAGAAACAATGAGGCGGTGTGAGCATGTGTTTCACCATCATGAGTTATCGTCATGCGGTGGGGGACTTAGCTCAACCTTTTCTTCTTATCTGTCTTTTTCTTTTATCGTTAAAACAAAATCGTAAAACTAATAATTGGATCGACAAGATCATACCTAATACCAAATCTGCTAAATTTAAGTTTCTTGGGTTATCATTTAAAGCCTAAGGATAATTAATCGTTTTCAAGACAATCCTAAATCATTAGCAGCACAACTCTCAGGCCATAGTTTGTAAATTTAGTGAACCAAGTCATGTGAAGTATGAGGCTAAAACTTATTTAAATCACCAAACACACAAAACTTAATCATCCATCATTTTAAGTTCCATAATTATAAGCATCTTATAATCAAATGAAATAAATCAATCCAATCAATATCCCTAAATAGATTTAAGTAGTAGTACTATAGTTTCATCAAAATTCCTTGCCCAGGAGCTAACCAAGGAAATAGAAGAAGACATTGTTGCCTTATACCTACTAACTTCTTTTATTTGTCTTCTCAGCTTACTTGTTGCTGATGACCATTGTACACCGGATAACCTCCATATGGTGCAGCAGCATACATTCTCGGGTCAACGGGTGGCGGTAACATGTATCCATAACCATTGTAATATTGTCCGCCATAGTATGGTTCAATCCATTGGTCTGCATACTCACCTCTAGGCTGCAAAGAGCCAAAATTTCAGTGAGAATTTGTTACATAAAGTACTTTAGCAAACGCTTAAATAAAGTGACATGCAATTCAAATGTAAATCTACAATAGATAGAGAAGGGTTCAATGCAAGTCTACAGTAGATAGAGAAGGGTTTCATGTAAATCTACAAGGGTTCAATGTAAATTTACAGTAGATAGAGAAGGGTTCAATGTAAATCTACAATAGATAGACAAGGGTTCAATGTAAATCTACAGTAGATAGACAAGGGTTCAATGTAAATCTAAAATAGATAGAGAAGGGTTCAATGTAAATCTAAAATAGATAGAGAAGGGTTCAATGTAAATCTAAAATAGATAGAGAAGGGTTACCTTGGCTGGATTACGTCCCCAAGAAAGGCGAACGGTTTGTTTACCAATTACAGTCCCATTTAAATTTTCTAAAGCCTCCTCTGCATTTACTCTGAAACAAACGTTAATACCAATTCAATTAAGGTGAGAAGATAAGAGTAGAGAATAATTAACTGAAAATAAACAGTTCTTAGATTCACTACTGCATAAATGGTACCTGTTCACAAACTGAATAAATCCGCATCCTTTGCCAATAGGTATCTTGACAGAGACTATTTCACCATACTCAGCAAAAGGTTGTCTAAGATCTTCATCAGTAACACTAGAGTCAAGTCCTCCAACAAATATCTGCAATATAACCATAGGAAAAAGATTATACCCACAGTTTACAATCATGGAAAAACAGAGAAACCAAGGAGATATAAGGAAACAAAAATTACTGTTGTGTTCAATGAGTCCCCATCGTGTCGAGCCAAGACACCATTTGGCATATATCCACCTGCCAACAAATCCAACAAGTATTACGAGATTCGAAAGAAACTAGAAATAACAAGAACATTTGAGGATCCTCACAAATGCACAGCTCATGAGTACTGAATCAAGACCTTCAAATTACATAGGAAACACATCAATTAAGGAAAGATAAAGGATCTGAGATAATACCTTGTTGGTGATAACCACTTGGCTTCCTAGGTGTAGCAGGACCAATTCGCATAGCTCTGCTACAACATTTCACACCATGCATCTCCGACATAGCTTTGGTCCTCTCGTTATCATCTCCAAATCTCACAAATCCATATCCCTTTGATCGATTAGTATTACCATCTATGACAACCTTTGCAGATTTGACAGATGGGTATTTCTCAGAGAATAATTTCTGCAACAAAGTATCTGTGACTTCTGGCGCTAAGTCTCCCACAAAAATAGAGAGATCAGGGCCATTCTCTAAACGCTTTTCACCAGTGCTAAAACTAGCCCAGTTCAAACGGAAAGGTTGTTCAGCATTTAACATAGTTACACCATTAAACTCCTGCAAAACCTTCTCGGCAATATCGTGGGAAGCAAATTCCACAAATCCGTAGCCCTCCGACAAACCAGTGTGTTTATTGCGGATAAGCTTAACAGAGGAAATCTACATCATAACAAGTACACATATATTACCAGATCCAGAACAAATACAACCACAAAACATGCTTTCAGAAACAAAATCCGACTCAAATATTAACAAGACACTTTCAGCAGTATCATACATTAGAGCAGAAAGCACTCAAAAGAGGCATACTTTACGCAGAGAATAAAGATAATATCAGTAGACAAAGATATACATGACAATTATTGGAAGCAACCACGCTTAAACAGCATTGTATTATAACAAAAGCTACCAAAACTATATTACAGCTTGTCATTAAGCTCGAATGTCCAACACTCAACACATCAAAACAAAGACTTGGATAATATATCAGACTCAGACAAATTCAGCAATAAAAATAGACTCTAGTACTGTAACACAACAGACCATCCACTAAATACCATTATGAAAGGAATCATACTTTATCCTGATAAAATAGATTCCTTTAGCAGATACACTAAAGGAAGCAAACTTTAAACATATTAAAAACGACGACTTTGAGATAAATTTAGAAACAGAGTTTTTGGGGAAAGTAACAGACCTCTCCAGCGGAAGAAAAGGAAGAATTAAGATAACTCTCATCCATCCAGTGAAGCAAATCACCAACCCAGATAGTCTTGTTCTCAGAATTTGAAGCATTTTGATGCTTGTTACCACGAGATTGATGATGATGTTGATGATACTGATGATGGTGATGATGGTAAGGAGAATAAGGAGGAGGCGCATACATCATATGATGTGGCATTACCATTGGCGATGGATATCTCATCCCGTTCCATTGTTGCTGTTGCTGTGGCTGCTGTGGCGGCTGTGGCGGCGGAGATGTTTTCTGTTGATTTTCCTCCACAATAGCCGCCGTCGTCTCCGGAGATTGAACCTTCGTGTCTGCCATTAGTGATAATTGATTGACAGAAGTGTCTTTTCTTTGTGTGGTTGATATTAATGGCGAAGATTAGGTCTGCAAAATTAGGGTTCTTTTCAATAAAAGAGAGATTCAATGCACAAAAACTGAAACAAAGACGCGGCTTTGAGAGTTGCCCTAGTAGGTTATAAAGGATTCATCTTCTTACCGTGAGATTTAATTCTGACCGTACGATTAGATTCCACACACGTTCTACTTCCACTTATTACGCGCTTTTTCGCCGTCAAGTTTTGTTTTTGGCAATTTTTAAGAATATGGAAATAAATATGCAAATTAAATGTACAAGATTGTAGTTTTTGTAATATATCCTCAAATGTCTACCTGTTTGATTTAGCAATCTAAATCAACCCTAATGAGTTTTGTAAATTTTATTGGACTTTTATTTTCGAAGTGTATTAAACAGAGCTACTTTAAGTATATAGTCTTTGTATTCATTTAGATGTTGTAAGAAAAATATGAAAACAAATAAAGTTTTCTTAAACATACTATATATATTATAATTTGTTAACAAGGAGATTAAGACATTTGGTTCTACTAGTTCATAGACTAGCTGTTAATAATACCGCTAAAAAAACATATATCATCTTTTCCGAGAATATTGTTTACAATTAGAAAAACTTAGACTATGTCGAAAAAAAAGCTAAAATAAATCTTAAACCACCTAATTAAGTTATCCATATTTAAGTATGTTTTCACCATTTCAAGATATTTTACAAATCTCCTAGAATCTTTTCAAAGTTGCACTATAAATTTTTTGAAATTTATCTACGATATTTATGTGATTGTTTAGATCTCATGTGTTAAAGAATTATCGTACTAATAACCTTTTGAAGATGTATAGAAATTTTGTATGTTACTAATGACGTAACTTTAATTTTAGAGGTTGTCATGAACTTTTGTCAGTTGTTGAAGAGATTTTAGAGGTTGTCTAAAGCCTTTGCATATTACTAGTATTGTACATGATGTTGTTGGTAACCTCTGATCAGTAGATCATTTGGACATTTTGGAGGTTGTATGGAACCTTATACAACAGTTCTCACATATTCAACAATTGTCCATTTTATTCTAGCGGTTGTCATATGTTGTTAGGACGATGCTTTCATTCTACAGCTTACACGAGTTAATATTTTAGTGTTAGTTAAATTAAATATTATAATGTCACTAAATAGTATGTGATCATACATATATGTGGATCATTCTCACTTTAGCTTATGTACTAAATATTGTTGTACAATTTTTGTAATCTTATAGAGAAAAATATTCAATACAATATTTATGTCAACAAATAGATTAACTACTTTAGATCTAATTCAACCACAAAACGCTTATAATATTACGTGAGGTTATACAATTTTCTGAAATCAAACTCTAATGAAAAAAATTTCCCAAAAAATATTTAACATAATTATAGCCACTTTTTTAAATTAATAATGTTAAAATCAAATTTTACAATAAATCACTTTATTAATATATATCCAGTAATTTTTGTAAATTTTCATAATTTAATCAATTTACAGTTTAGTTAGTCTTACGAAGAAAAAGACAGTCTAAATATATTTTACAGAAAATAAACAAAATTTTCATTT
The DNA here is from genome assembly GCA_963920545.1 of Lepidium didymum. NCBI lineage: Eukaryota > Viridiplantae > Streptophyta > Magnoliopsida > Brassicales > Brassicaceae > Lepidium > Lepidium didymum. Next base: position 1,921,427 of record OY986981.1, on the reverse strand, counting down.
TTTGTTTGTAAAACGCAATGCTCAAAAATCATTTTTTTTAAAATACGATCAAATGATGTTATTATGTAAATAAATTTCTAAAAATTGAATAAACATCTTTGAATTATCTCATTGCGGATCGTTTAGAAATAATTATGTCGATGTATTCCCATTATCAGATCTTTTTTTTCTCTTGATATCCAAAACAAATCGGTTGGATGTGTTCAAATTTTAGAATATCCAATCCTTATTTAGCCGTAATACAATTTTTATAAACTAATTTTATGGAAACTATAATATTTAATAATTTATAGAAATATTAATTTACCAAAAAAGATATATTAATTTACTACAAAATCAATTTTGATCTACTGTACTAATATATGTTCAATACTTGGGTTTACAATTTTCAGTCAGAACTTATCTTCAGCCCATTAGGCCCAAATGTTTGAGTTCACGGTGACTTTGGTTGACTCTTTATGGAACTCAGTGCCACAATTCAAATACTTGTGAGCTCCGAACGGTCGGATTTAGTCTCAGTGAAGAGAATAAGAATTCATAGTTTGGCCTCTGACGAGAGGGAAAAAAATCCAAAAATGGTCGTCGCAAAGCAATCGAATTACGAGGAATTTCGTCTCAAAAGAGTGGAAGAGAACAAGAAACGAATGGAGGCTCTTAATCTTTCAAAGCTTTTTCAAAATCTCAATCCCACTTCCGTTAAGAGCTCTCCGGTATTGATTCTTACGATTGAGTGATTGAATGTTTGATTAAACAATTGAATGTTTGTGGCTTTGTGTAATTGAATTTTTTTTTTAATGATTGCAGATGAAGAAGAGATCTAATCTTCGCACAGAGGAGAAGGAGCTCGTGGTTGTTCGTCGATCTAGTCGTATCTCAAATTCTTCTTCTACTCCTGTTTACACAGAAGCAAGTTCTTCTTCTTCTTCTTCTTCTTCTTCTTCTTCTTCTTCTTCTTCTTCTTCTTCTTCTTCTTCTTCTTCTTCTTCTTCTTCTTCTTCTTCTTCTTCTTCTTCTTCTTCTTCTTCTTCTTCTTCTTCTTCTTCTTCTTCTTCTTCTTCTTCTTCTTCTTCTTCTTCTTCTTCTTCTTCTTCTTCTTCTTCTTCTTCTTCTTCTTCTTCTTCTTCTTCTTCTTCTTCTTCTTCTTCTTCTTCTTCTTCTTCTTCTTCTTCTTCTTCTTCTTCTTCTTCTTCTTCTTCTTCTTCTTCTTCTTCTTCTTCTTCTTCTTCTTCTTCTTCTTCTTCTTCTTCTTCTTCTTCTAGTTATTAGGGTTTTAGCTTGTCTTATGAAATTAGGTTTTTGTTTTTGTTTTTGTTTTTACAGGTTCCTGTTAAACGAATGCATTTACCCAGAAGGTGAAAGGGCCTCAAGATTATCTCTTCTCATTTCTTTTCCCTGAAAAGTTCTGATACATTTTTGTAATATTTGTTTGGTCTTGTTTTTTTGGATCTTTTAGGGCGTGCAAGAGGAGAGATTTATCCAATCGAGTTTATGCCTCTGAAGAAAGCAGAGAAGAGGCCTTTTCAAAAGCTGAGAAATTTCAGGCTGATTTGGGGAATGACTTCCCAAGTTTTGTAAAATCTATGCTTCAGTCACATGTCTCTGGTGGCTTCTGGCTGGTAAACAATTTTAGTACTTTGATTTCTGTTCTGTTTGTTTAATTAATGTCTATCTCCGGTCTTTGCATTTCTTCATGTTACTTGGAAACTATAGACACTAAACTACAAAACCTTAAAGAAAACTAGACAGTATTTTAAACTCAGTACTTATGAGGCTACGGTAAGCTGTTAATATTAAGTCTAGCAATTTATATAACCTAAATTGCTTAATCTCTGTTTTGCTTGCTTAAAGTTTTATCGTCGATTTTTGCATTGTTTCATGTTACTTGGAAACTATCAGTTTTAATCTGTAAGAGTTTGAGATAATTATGTCTAACCATGTAAACTACAAAACTCTCAAGAACCAGTCAAGTCTTTCTAACTCTAGGCCACTAAGATGTTGAAGCTAGAGCAGGACTCTTGTAACTAGCCTAAAGATGGTGCAGAGAATATTAGGTTTTCCAGCTCCACAATAAATCTTACATTGAATAGTTGAGAGGTGAAGAGTTAAAGAAGAGTTAGTTAGGGTCATGAAGACTCTTGTACGGTTTTAGAATTGAATCTTATAACCACAACCAATGTTTTTGTACATGTGAATGACATCTTCTAACAAAAAGGAAGCCATTCTTTTGTTACAATCAGGGTCTTCCACTCCAGTTCTGCAGATCTCACCTCCCGAAAAAAGATGATATCATAACTTTGATAGATGAAGAAAAGGAAGAGTTTAAGACTGTGTACTTAGCAAGAAAGAATGGACTTAGTGGTGGATGGCTGGGGTTTGCAGTTGCTCACAATCTAGCTTATGGAGATACACTTGTATTCCAGTTGATTCGTCGTTCTACCTTCAAGGTTTTGCATAACCATTAGTTTCGTAATGAAACACACCAAAATTATAGACAATAAATTTTTGAAACTGATGATTGATGTTGTTGCTGTTCTTCTGTCAGGTTTACATTACAAGAGTTTGAAGTTCTGGAGAAATCCCAAAGATCTAAGCTATGTTTTGGATTTTGGAAATGACCTGAGTTATTACTCATTTTGTGTTTTGTAGGTAAGATGCTAATTCTATGCTAATTGTGTTCTTTCATGGCTAAAATTCTGATTAGATGGTTAACAATATTTTGGAAGAAGTTATTTCCATTACTCAAGGTGCAAATTTTAGGAATCGGAAATATCCTTAAGTTTATTTGTTAAATGTTATATATGTTATATCTTTTAACTCTAAATTTATCTTAGAAAGATGGCTGTTATTGGATTAGATATTTGGTGTCGAAGATAATTCACCATGCATGAAAATAACTTTTTTCTTATTCATGGATCAGACAAAGATATATTTGTATTAACATCACAATCAAATTGGAAGTTTGTACACATAAAATAATTTATTCATGTAGATAAATACAAAGGCACAATAGAAGGAGGCTTGAAAGTTAAGTCGCCAAGCAAAGGTTGCGTCATTGCTTAGTTTGCAATCAAAGTTATGAAACACACACAGGGCCAAACGTTCACGTCAATCATCAAAACACTCTCACATTTAGAATTTTTGCTATCAGTTCGAATTTCACACACCAAACATTGAAAGAACCATTTCAACCAAAGATTAAGTCAAGAAAACAACTGAAACCAACAAAAAGAAAGTATTGAGTCTTTAGAAATAACCTCAAATGTGTAAAGAGTTCTCTTGTGTCTTTTTGTTTCTGGACTCAATAAGTTTAAATGAAGAGAATGAGTTCTAATGGAGAGAAAAGAATGATGAAAAGATCTGATTTTGCTCAGAAGTTGTTGAATGATCTTCGTGTTAGGAAAGAACAGCTTTCAGGCTCTCAGAATTGCTATTCAACAGGTAAGAATGAATAATACATTGAACTTCAAGAGACTAGAGAATGAACAGCTTTTCTAAATCTCGAACTTTTATTCTAGGGATAGATACGAGGTCTTAGTTTGGTGTGCATCTGGTGCTGTGTGATAGTTTCGTTGGGAAATAGATTGTTTTCCCATAAATTCCTGATATGTCAAATTCTTGGATTGTTGTTATTACAGATCAATATGCATATGCCAATGGAGGATTTAAGGGATCCAGAGCAAATTCTGTAAGCAGTCTTAGCATCTTTCTAAGTTTCAAAAATCTACAGTGAGTCTTTATCATTTACAAAACACTTTGTTTGGTTGCAGACAACATTTCAAGATCTCACTAGTTGCAACATTGAGACTGCAAATGAAATAGTACCTTATGGGAAGGCAAGGAACATGGAGAAAATCGATTTGTCGAAAGCATTAGCATTTGCACTTGAGAATGCTGGAAAAGCAACAAGAGCAGATCCTTCAGGGAGTGCTTCAATCATTAGTTTTCTTCATGAAGTAGGAAAGAGATCTTTCGGAGAAAGAAGAAACAGTCAATATATGATGCAACAACAACAATCTTCTTCAAGCAGTCCAATGATTCATGTTCATATCAAAGAGATTTCAAAGGGAGCTAATAGACTGAATCAGATCATTAAAGCATGTAGCAATGGCTTGAGTTTTCGTAAAGGAAGGTATTCAATACAATGTGGGGAACAACTTATGGAAGGTGCTATTGATTTGGAACAGTCTCTTCGTTTGCTTGTTGACATTCAACAAGCTTCTGAGTACACAACCAACAAACAGAAGAAAAACAGAATCAAGCTGCTTGAAGATAATGATGAGGAGGAAGAAGATGCTTATAATCGAAATTGCCAAAAGATTAAACAAGTTGCAAAGGCGGATATCGGGATGAGACTATTGGCGCTTAAGTATCCAGAGGAGAAGATGAACAAAAACAGAAAGCAAACAAGTAGTTGTGAAGATATTGAGCTGAGATCAGTGAAACCTCAGAAGGGAAGGATTCCAAGTGTCGTTGCAAAGTTGATGGGATTAGGAGAGTTTCCAGAAGATGAAAAAGAGATCAAGAAGAAGAATAATGATGAGGTGAATCTCACAAGGTCTAGAGTAATGCAAGCTAGTGGTAATATTGTTGAATTGAAGGTACAAAAGAACTTAACATCATTGGATTTGACAATCCACAAGGCAGGGACTGAAACTGTGAATGAAATGAATAACAAAGCCAAGTCTCAGCAGGTGGATATTAGGGGGAGAGATAGAGAGAAGGATGATTCAAACCGCAAAAAAAGAAACAGGAAAGATGGAGAAAAGACAACGAAAAATGTTATTACAAAGACTCCATCTCCAACTGAAACGAAGCATATGGTTTTTACAAAGAGCCAACAAAAGCCTTTACTTAAACATAGCTTTGAGAAAAAACTAATACCTCATCATCCTGGGGGAGCTGAGGAAGAACAGAGCATGAAGAAAGAGAAGTCGCAGCGCGAAAGACAGCAAGGCTTTGGTGTAATGAACAATCATTCACCAAAACCTTTGAGTTCAGTGGATATAAAACCGAAGCAACTACTCACAGAGAAAGCTAAAGCTCTGAGGAAAAGCTTTTCTCATGTTGAAGTAATACAAAAGGGAAAAGAAGGAGAAGTGCATAAAGCCAAGAAGAGAAACCAAAATATCTATAATCCAAATGAAGGATTGTGCAAAGTAATGAAGCAACCAGAGATGAAGAAAACAGATGGAAAACACGACCAGTTACTCAAAATTTATAATGACTGCAATCAGATGAAAGTAGAAGCAGAGACATGCATCTCTAGTTCTGAAGTTCCAGGTGTTGAGATCAAATCATCAAACAGAAGTGTATCAGAGCAAAAGAGAGAGATCAAAGATGACTCAATTTTGCTAATAGCTGCAGAAAGAGTCCCTTGCCAAGCTCCATTACAAAATGTAAGCTTATTACTGTATTTTTAAATTCATGTACCAATCTTTATAGAGACCTCTAGCTAATTGGTGTCTGGATATTCAGGAGCAGCATCATGAGCTTATGTTCACGGATGAGATGGATCAACAAGCTCCAATATCAAAGTCTGATAAAAATCTAGAGGGATTATCCAAACCTGCATACAAAAGTAAGAATCAAAGAATGCGTTTTCAGTTTGTCTGGTTCTTAATCTTATTGCACCTTACTAATGATTAGAGTATTTATAAGATTAGAGCCTAAATACTCACTGGTTTTGAAACGTGTAGCCAAATGTTTCAATTAAAGGAATCCACAGAGACCAACAATAATTGGATTGCAGAGTCAAAACATATCCAAGGCTTATGCTTTGATCATGATAGAAATACAAGCATTTAACTCAACAAATCACTGGTTTTGTTTTGATGAAATGTAACTAATATTAGTTTCAGTTATTTCAGGAACTAAAGTTGAGATGGAAGCTTGTTTACCCTTGTCGGAGAAGCGACAAGAACACAGAGAACAAAAGACTACAGAGACATTGTCTGAAAATGAACTAAACCTTAAGAGGATACTTGTAAAAAGCCAACTATTTCTAGACACAGCAAAGGCACTTTTCAAACTCAAGATTCCTCTAAATGTCCCTCATTATGCAACCAATGGAAGCAATTTCTATCAAGAGGACAAGAATCTAATCATCGATTGTGGCTTCGAGCTAATGAAACGACAAAGAAGATTTCAAGAGTTAAGTGTCCATCCTTTTGTGAAAGCACCCATAAGTTGCTCTAAAGTAAAATCATTTGAACATCTTATTAAACTACTAAGCAAAGAGCTAGACAAGCTGAGAGCCTACAGTAAAGACTGCTACACTGAATTACATATTGAAGACTATGTGTTGGCAAGAGATGTTCATCATAAAGACCCAAACTTGAACTCAATGTGGGACATGGGTTGGAATGATTCAATGCTTGTCTTCATCGAGAAAGATGATGTTTTAAGAGACATAGAGAGGGAAGTCTTCAGTGGACTCTTGGAAGAGATAACCAGAGATCTTATATGCATATAGCTATGACTCTTTAGTTTTTTTTTCTGGATTAATAGTGAGCTCTCACTCTCAATATTATAGGTGAGGATTATCTTCAAACATTACTTCATGAATGTTTTGTCTGAAAATGGTTTTTGTTTTTGTTTTTATCTTTTGTGAGCAACAATTTGGTATTGAAAGTGAGATTCTTATGTTGGTGTTGATTATCAATCCAATCAATGTAATGCATATAGTAGATTTGCAAAGTCAATACAAACTCAACAAAAGTTTCTAATGTAAGCATCATTGTGATAACTTGGACGTTCAATATATAATTAGCCTATTATATAGATTTATATTAATTCTTAGTTTTCTATATAGTATTTTTTGATTCTTTTAGTTTATATAATCTGAAAATAGCATTTATTTCGATATTTTTCAGAAACAAATAATAAAAAAATGTCCTTTGTCTTTCTTTATTATATCAATGTCCTGATTTTTAAGCGAATATATATTTTCTTTGTTATTTATATTTATTTTTATAATACATTATATTAGTAAATAATATGATGTAAAGAAGAAGAATTGTCTTTGGTCATATAGCTCAGTGTCATATATACTATTTTGTTGTGTTATGCTCTGCATAAAATTACTAGGGGTTTGAGGAGTTTGACTAGTGACTCTAGTTTTGTTGTTTTAACTATTGACAAGAAAAATAATACTATAAAAATATCAATCAATGTCAAGTTCCAATAATTCAAATAACTCAAATTTGAAAACAATGGTTCAAATGTTTGATCTTTTGTGCTTTTGTTTTTTAATAATTTTCTCGTCTTTTCGAGGAAAAAAACAATAGTTATAACTTGCTTTATCTTTTCCTTAGGCCACAACAAAAGCAAATTTCTTCTTCTTCTTTCTTTCTTTATTATTCTTTTTTCAATCTTTCTAATTCCTTGCTCTTCTCCTCCACCACCTTCAATTTCTTAGCAGAGAAGGAAATATCCAATTAACCAAAAAAAAGCTATCAATTACTTAAACTAGTTCATTATGTTATGATTGCTTCTTCAAAAGTTTGCAAAATCTATTATTTTCATAATTCTGTCTCATTTTTTCATGCAACTAATTAATATTAACTAAGACACTTTAGAGTCTTAATTAACTCCTATTATTTTCTCTTTAAATTGTCTTGCAAACACGTACTTAGACAATTCTATAATGTATTTTGTTTCTTTCTATATTGTATTTTGTTTCTTTATTGAGTATAGAAGTGTGTGTGTATATAGATTGTATCTATGTTTTGACAAAAAGAGTCTGTTTTAATTTGGAGGTGAACAAACTTTTTTCAGTTAAAAGTTCTCGCAAGTATTAAACTATAGATGAAGTACTAAAGTGAAAAATCAATATCTAATAAATCGCACAATACTACATTTGGTGATTTATCCGTTCTAATACATGCACATAAAATAAGCGATTTAGTATGTTTATTTTATAAACTAAAATATTACATTGTTATATGATTTATAAGATTTATGTGATTAACCTTTGAAATTCTCAGAACCGGTCTGTGACATAGATAACATAGACAAATGATTAGGACCTAAAAATTTTAAGGTCCAAAATTTTTGGAATTAATAACTTTTCTTAGATTAAAATAAAATTATTGATCTCCCCTCCCATATTAAATGATTTTTATTTTAGAGTTTATTATCTCTAGAGAAAAAAAAAAAAGTGATTCTCACTTTGCATAAATTTTTTCAATCAAAATTAATAATTTATTTAGTTTTTTCACTTGTTCAATTTTTAACTTTTTCTATCTTATTAAGAAAGAGCAAGAAATAATGTAAAAATGATCATATTTAGTTAAAATAGTTTAATTTAAGTTGTGTTTAACTCGTAATTGAGATTGTTTCTCTTTATTTTCTTATAGTTTTTGTTTGGTTTAAACGTTTCATATATCTTTGAATTGGTATTGTTTTATTTGCTTGAAATCAATTTTTTTTAAATTTCGAATAGGGCCTTCAACAACATCAGACCGACTCTCTCATAATTGTTGTTATAATTTGAAATTAGTAATAATCACTCACCATAATTCAAATTTTGGTTACAATAATTAAAACGTTTTCAAAATGGTTAAATCCACTTCTTTAGCATGCCTTCCCCACTAGATTTCGCATAACCCAACTTAATATTATTTAAAATTTTAGTAGGTTTTGTTAATTTAATTATTTAGAAAAAAATATGTTAAAAAAAATTCTTCAATTAAGATTTTTGTGGAGGATTTAATTAAATTCATAAATCCATACAAATTTCCATTAAATTCATAAATCCATGATGTATAGTATGAAGATTAATAGGTAAAGACTAAAGTTTATGTCAAAAAAGAAAAAGAAAAAAAACTCCATGTTTTAAAAGTATTTCACTAGCTTACATCAGTCCAAACCAAAAAGAGATTAGCTCTTTTTACAATTTAAATGAAAAATAAAATAAAATAATATTTACCCTTTAAACAACGTCGATCAGTTTCTACATATAAATATTACGTATAAATTACCGACTTCTACTCGATAGATCTTCATAATATAGAGACAAAAAGAAAAAAAAACCAAGTCTGAGAGCTTTCGAATACAGAGCAGCCATGGCAACTTCTGTTTATCCACTAATCCTACTCTTCTTCTCATCTCTACATCTATCAAGTAAGTATATTCATACAAACCTATTTACAATCTTTTGTTCTTAAAGTATCTTACGACTCTCTGTTTCAAACAGAGTCTCAACCTTTCATCGGAGTAAACTACGGCTTAGTCGCCGATAATCTCCCACCTCCATCAGCAACTGCAAAGCTTCTTCAATCCACAACTATCCACAAAGTCCGACTTTATGGATCCGACCCGGCTATAATCAAAGCCTTAGCAAACACAGGAATCGAAATCGTTATCGGTACATCAAACGCTGATGTACCCGGTTTAGCATCTAACCCGGGTTTTGCTCAAAATTGGGTCCAAACCAATGTGGTTCCTTATTATCCATCAAGCAAAATCATTTTAATTGCTGTTGGAAACGAAGTCACAACCTTTGGTGATGATAATTTAATGTCACAGCTTTTACCGGCGATGAAAAATGTTCAAAGTGCTTTAGAAGCTGTGTCTCTTGACGGTAAAATTAAAGTCTCGACGGTTCATGTAATGTCGGTTTTAGCCGGTTCAGATCCTCCTTCGACTGCAACTTTTAAACCGGAACATGCTGATATATTGAAAGGATTGTTGGAATTTAATAGTCAAACCGGTTCGCCTTTTGCGGTTAACCCGTACCCGTTTTTTGCTTACCAAGATGATCCGAGACCCGAAACTTTGGCTTATTGTTTGTTTCAGACTAATCCTGGTCGTGTTGATCCCAACAGTAAGATCAAGTACATGAACATGTTTGATGCTCAGGTTCTTACACTTTACATTTCTCTTTACATAAATTAATTTAGTTAAAAGTTACTATTTGTGAACCAAAAATCTAGTGGACAGAAAAATAATCAATGTTTTATACTTTAATATTTAGAAAAGTATTAAGGGCCGATTGGTAAGGTTGTAGTTTTGATTTTTTTTGCTGTAGGATTTTAGTTGTAGATTTTTTGGCTGTATATTTTTTTGCTTTAGGAATTTATAACTGTAGATTTTTGTATTGAAGAAATTTATTTTTGCAAAGTTTATAAATTTTGGTTCTAGGTTTTTGTCTTTCCACAGCCAAAAAACATTCTATAAAAAAAAATTAATTTTCTAGAGCAACGGAAGCAAAAAATAAACTTAGAGCACGATTGGTTAAATTTCAATGCTCTGAAAAGAAATTTATTTTCCAGAGCAACGAAAGCCGTTGCCAATCTCACCCTAAATCTTGTGTTTTTTTTTCATACTCTAGTTTTTATATATATAGTAGTATGTTTTAATTTATTTATGCATATTAAAGGCTTTTAAATATTTATAGATATTATATGCATTTAAATTTTGCATAGATTCATACAAAATATTTTATATAAAAAACTATTTATTTTAAACATTTATATAGTAAACAGATGTAGTAATATATATTAAAGTATGTAAAAAGTGATATTTTTGTTTAGATAAATTCACATTTTTTGCATATTAAAGAGGTTGGCATAGTTCATTACGTCAAATGAAAGAAAAGTAGTATTAAAGGACATAAACTGAATACATTGTAAAGTTAGTGGAAGGAAGAAAATTGATATCAAAATTTGCAAACACGGATTCATACTTTTAGGAAAAGTTAAATAAATACAAAAATGTGATTTGTAACATATAAATAATAATAATATATTATGAGAAGTGTTTTTGTGAAGTGATTGAGTGTTATCTCTTTGCTTTCTCTACTTAAGTTTGATTCTAAGGAGTTCTGTTTGCTATATGTAATATTTTTTGGGGTTTGGAGGTTTTTGGTTATAAATCAAGAGGATTCAATAGTTTGACGAAAAGAAATAATAATAAAAGATACTAATTGTGTTTGGTTTTGTGAAGGTTGATGCGGTATATTCAGCTTTAAGCTCGATGGGGTACAAGGACGTAGAGATAATGGTGGCTGAGACTGGTTGGCCGTACAAAGGAGACCCAAATGAGAATGGTGCTACGATTGAGAATGCCAGAGCTTACAATAAAAACCTCATTGCTCATTTGGATTCTGGTGTTGGGACGCCTCTCATGCCAGGGAAAGTGATCAACACATACTTGTTCGCATTGTACGATGAAAATCTCAAGCCTGGAAAAGGGTCTGAAAGATTCTTTGGTTTATTCAAGCCTGATCTAACAATGACTTATGATATTGGACTCACTAATACAATTACTAACCGAGTAAGTTTTTTCTTTTTTTTTCAAATATTTAATTCATGGAAAATTTTGAATTATTTAGATTTGAGTCACTTGACTGCAATAGTATAAACTAAGTAGTGGCTGACTAATAGTATAGGAGTAGCTTAGGGCCAAAACATAAATCCGTCAAGTTCTGAGTTTGATTTACACCAAAAACTAAGTTGTTGTTATTTGGCTAGACGAAGAATAAATTATGTCTTATGCTTTATTAGAAAAACCAAAGTTAGATTAGTCGTCAGTATTGATTCCTCAGAGATTAGTTGGAGTTTATGGTCCGTTAACTCGAAATCTAACTCAGTGCTCATAGATTCCTGTTGATCAAGATTACACGGATTAACAAAAAACTAGTATTTTGGTATTTTATTTTTCATTGGTAGTTTTGGATTTTCGATTTCACAAAACCGAATTTTCTTTTCAAAAAAGCCAAAAGAACCTACCCGAAAAACTGAACTAACAGCTTAAGGAACTAGAGTCATTGGTGTGAGGCATAGCCAATAAAGTCACTATGATCGAACATCTTATTTCAATATGAGACTAAACCAAACATTATATTTGTTACATCTCCCAGACTTCTATGGCTCCACAGTCACCAACAAGGCCACGTCTCCCACCATCGGCCGCACCAACAGGGCAAACCTTACCCGCGCCACCACAAATGATTTTCCCTTCACCGGTTACTCCCTCCGACAAAAGCTCTGGAAAAAATGATGTTCACAACTCTACTCCACGCTCTGCTTCTTTGGCTCACATATGTCGTTCTCTATCTATTTCGACAACAATGCTGTTTGTTTCTCATTTGTATGCATTTGTTATGTACTTGTGAAGTGGTCTCATCGATCTTTAAGAGTTGAAGTTTTAATTTTATAAATATTGTGTTGTCTTTCACTAATTTAAACTAGAGAAATACAACCAAATACCTATAAATTTTATCATATTTAGTTTTCAAACACCTTTCTAAAACTTAGTTCACTCTTAACATTTTACGACCATTTTTTCTCTATCATTTGCAAAAACTCAACATAACATCAGCATAATTCATTGTGGACTTCAAGCTTCTTTCAGACCAAGAGTTTAGGCCTGTTGGGCCTGTGTGAAGAAAGCCCATATGTTGTCCTAAATGAAGTGATTCGTTTTGGATGCACATAACTGTTGTGCTGTCTTCTTCACGCCTTTCTCATGGTGGTCCTGCAGAGTTTGTTATGACTGGATCTGCAGGTCACCAAGTGACATCAACAGGTCAATATAAAAGGCCATTGAGAGAAGAGAGGGAGCAGGGGATTTTACCTGTGAGATAGAGAGTTTGTAAGTGAGAGAAGAGAGGGGAAACACGGTGAGAGAGGTGAGAGTTTCTTACCAGCATCTTCTTCTTGGTTAAGCTAGGTTCAAAGCTTTGTCTTTAGGTGAGTGTACTCTTGCTGTAACTTGTATTCATTATTGCATTAATAGTGGATGATTGTGAGCCAAGCTCACCGAGATGTACCATGGTTGTTTTGACCATGGGAACTCGTAAATGATTGTGTCTTGAATAACCTGCAAACAAAACAACAAATCCTGACATTTACAATCGTAGATAACATAGAAAGACTCAGACTTTGTTAACCTCATTTACAACAAGTGGTATCAGAGCACTCAGGTGCGAACAGAAGGTAATAGAGGTTAAAATCTGCAAAGATCTATGGAACCCACTCAGGGGAGGTTTGAGGTTAAAGAGTTCAATGGTGAAGGGGATTTCTCGCTTTGGAAGTTTAAGGTTCTAGCTCAGCTAGAGATTCTTGGTCTTGATGCACCCTTGTTACCTATTTATCTGGAAGAAGAAGAAAGCTATGAGCTTAAGGATGACCAAGAGGTTAAAGATGATAAAGAGGTAAAGGAACCTAAGAAGATTGTAGAGGAATTGTTTACAAAGGCCAAAGCAGATCCTAAGTTCAAAGATAAGGATAAAAGAGCAAAGAATCTGATTGGATCGAGTTTATCAGATAATGTCTTAAGGAAGGTTAAGAGAGAAAGAACAGCTTATGATATGTGGTTGGCTTTAGAGGCTGAGTATCAGGTTAAAACTCTCCCTCACAGATTCAATCATAAACAAAAGTTCTACAGCTTTAAGATGGATCCAGGAAAGAATCTAGACAAGAATCTGGATAACTTTAATAGACTCATATCAGATCTGGCCAGTGTCCATGTTGACATTGGAGATGAAGACAAGGCAGCTATACTTATGAATAGCCTCCCTAAACAGTTTGAGAACCTGGTTCACACATTGAAGTATACTGTGGGTAAGCAAACTATTACCCAAAAGGATATCATCAGTTCAGCTTACTCCATAGAGATGGAACTGATGGAAAAAGGTGAGTATAAACTTCAATCAGAATCTGAAGGGCTATTCATTCAAGCTCGAGGAAGGTTAGAAAAGAGAGGCCAGTCTAAGGACAAGAGAAGTACGAATAAACAAAGATCTAAGTCTAAAACAAAGACTAAAGCATGCTGGTCCTGTGGTGGAGAGGGTCACTTCAAGAGAGATTGTCCTAAGAGGAAAACAAATGGAAGTTTCAATAAAACTGAAAATGCTGAAGCAGGCGTTTGCAAGGCTGAAAGTGAAGAACCATTAATGTTGGTAGTAACAAACAAGGCATCAAATGATCAGTGGATTATTGACTCGGGATGTTCATATCATATGACATCGAGAAGGGACTTAATGTTTGATGTGGAAGATATAAATGGTGGAAAAATACTAATGGGGAATGATACTCACTGTGAGATTACAGCAATAGGAAAAATAAGATTTGAAAATCCTGATGGGTCTGAATTTATTCTAACTCATGTTAGATACTCTCCGACAGCAAGGAGAAATCTTATCTCTTTGGGACAGCTAGAAACTCTTGGTTGCTGGTTTCAGTCTAAGGATTTTGTACTGAAGGTGTTTCTAAAGGACAGGGCAGTCATGACAGGAAAATATGTGGATACTCTGTATTTTCTACAAGGAAAGGCAGTCCTGGGAGAGTGTAATGCAACTGAGAAGTCTGAAAATGCAGTGGAGTTATGGCATAGTAGATTGGGTCACATGAGTCTCAAGAATATGAAAACACTGATTGAGAGGAGGTTAATACAAGTCAACACAGAGAAGGATCTTAAACAATGTGAACCATGTATAATGGGAAAGGCTCACAGGATGTCGTTTAAGAAAGGAATACACACTTCAAAAGAACCTCTAGAATATGTTCATTCAGATCTGTGGGGATCTCCAAATGTGACTCCAAGTCTCGCTAAAAGTCAATACTACATTTCCTTTGTGGATGATTACTCAAGGAAGATATGGCTGTATTTCTTGAAGACTAAAGATGAAGCATACATTAAGTTTGTTGAGTGGAAAGTTCTTACTGAAAATCAAAGTGGAAAGAAGCTTAAAGGGTTAAGAACGGATAATGGTCTGGAGTACTGTAATAAGAACTTTGATGATCATTGCAAGCTTCATGGTATTCTAAGGCATAAAACATGCCCCTACACCCCACAACAAAATAGAGTGGCAGAAAGACTCAACAGAACAATACTGGAAAAGGTTCGAAGTTTCTTAAATGAAACTGGTTTATCTGAATCTTTCTGGGCAGAAGCAGCTTCTACAGTTGTATATATATTAAACATGACTCCATCTAAACCTATTAACTTCGAGATTCCAGAGAAGTTATGGTCAGGAAAGGAACCAAATTATTCACATATGAGGAGGTTTGGCTGTTTAGCTTACATTCACACAGATCAAGGAAAGCTAAAGCCAAGAGCTAAAAGAGGAATATTCATGGGATATCCACATGGAGTAAAAGGTTACAGAATATGGAGTCTTGAGGATAAAAGGTGTGTGATCAGTAAAGATGTTATATTCAATGAATCAGTAGTTTTCAAAGACTTTGATAAGCTACAAGGAAATGAAACTTATAAACCAGAGAAAACAAAAGTGAAGAAAGTTTCATTTGATCTTCCAAATGAAAATGGAAAATCTGTTATCACAGAGAATTCTGACCAAGGTGGAGCAATTTCAGAAGTAATAGAATTGGAATCAGATAATGAGGAAGATGGGTATGAACTCGATCAATCAGAACACTACACCGATTATTTGTTGGCAAGGGACAGAGAAAGAAGGGTAATAAGGAAACCAAGCAGATTCATAGAATCAAATGTGGCGTCTTATGCTCTAAATATGTCACAAATAATTGATGAAGATGAGCCTAAAACATATCAGGAAGCAATGAATAGCAAGTACAGAGATATGTGGACTGCTGCTATGGAAGAAGAAATGGGTTCCTTAAGTAGAAGTCATACCTGGGATACTAAACCGAGAGTTAAAGAACAAAGAACAATTGGATGCAAATGGGTTTACAAGTTTAAATCAGGTATTCCGGGAGTTGAGAATCCTAGATTCAAAGCAAGATTGGTGGCAAAAGGGTATAGACAGGTTGAGGGAATTGATTATCATGAAGTTTTCTCACCGGTTGTCAAACACATAACTATAAGGTTAACTCTATCACTAGTAGTTAATCTGGATTTGGAGTTGGAACAAATGGATGTTAAAACAGCTTTTTTGCATGGAAATCTGGATGAGGAAATCTATATGGATCAGCCAGAAGGTTTCTCAGTTGGTGATGATGTTTGCTTATTAAGAAAATCATTGTATGGTTTGAAACAGTCACCAAGGCAATGGAATCTAAGGTTTGATCAATTCATGAAGTCTAAAGGATATGTTAAAAGTGAATTTGACAGCTGCGTCTACTTAAAGAACTACAAGAAAAATGAATACATATACTTGTTGTTATATGTTGATGATATGTTGTTGGCAGCAAAGGATATTTCAGAGATAAACAGGCTTAAGGTTCTGCTAAGTGAAGAGTTTGAAATGAAAGACCTAGGGGCAGCTAAAAGAATTCTGGGAATGGATATAACAAGGGACAGAAAGCAAGGCACGTTAAAGCTTTCACAGAATGTCTATATTGAAAAGGTTTTAAAGACTTTCAACATGGTAAAATCAAAACCAGCACACACACCACTCGGAGCTCATTTCAAACTATCAGCTACCAGAGAAGAAGAAAAAGAAAAGGCAGAGAAGATCATGAGCAACACACCTTACTGCAGTGCTGTGGGTAGCATCATGTATGCTATGTATACTCAGTGGGTATTGTAAGCCGTTTCATGAGTTCACCTAACACAGAACACTGGGAAGCGGTTAAATGGATATTGAGGTACTTAAATCACTCAAAAGATTTAAGCTTAACATTCAAAAGGGCAGAGAAATTTGAAGTGAAGGGATATTGTGACAGTGATTACGCAGCTGACCTTGATCGAAGAAGATCGATTTCTGGATATGTGTTTCAGGTTGGAGGAAACACTGTAAGTTGGAGATCTGGTCTGCAAAGCATCGTTGCGTTATCAACTACGGAGGCAGAGTACATGGCCTTAGTAGAGGCAAGTAAAGAAGCGTTGTGGTTAAAGGGAATTACCTCGGAGTTCGGTTTTCCTCAGGGATGTGTCGAAATTGGGTGTGACTCTCAAAGTGCAATTTGCTTGGCCAAGAACAATGTATTCCATGAGAGGACGAAGCACATGGCAATAAGAATGAGTTTTGTCAGAGATTTAATCACATAAGGTATTATATCCGTTGTAAAGGTGAAAACTACAGAAAATCCAGCAGATATACTTACCAAGTCAGTGCCGATTCGGAAATTTGATGAAGCACTGAGCTTTCTGGGAGTTCTCCAGAACTGAGTTTAGCTCCGTGATATGGAGCTGGATCTTCGATAACAGGTTTATCGGAGGTGAGGATTACTTTCAGTGGTATAGCTGGAGGTGGAAAAAAAAAAAAAAAAAAAAAGAAGGGAGCGGAAGGATCGACGGCGGTGAAAGTCGAAGATGAAGATGAAGCTTCGCTGTTTCCAAGAAAATGCTTCAGGTGTTCTGTCTGAAACTTGCTCGAGGTGGAGAATGTGGACTTCAAGCTTCTTTCAGACCAAGAGTTTAGGCCTGTTGGGCCTGTGTGAAGAAAGCCCATATGCTGTCCTAAATGAAGTGATTCGTTTTGGATGCATATAACTGTTGTGCTGTCTTCTTCACGCCTTTCTCATGGTGGTCCTGCAGAGTTTGTTATGACTGGATCTGCAGGTCACCAAGTGACATCAACAGGTCAATATAAAAGGCCATTGAGAGAAGAGAGGGAGCAGGGGATTTTACCTGTGAGATAGAGAGTTTGTAAGTGAGAGAAGAGAGGGGAAACACGGTGAGAGAGGTGAGAGTTTCTTACCAGCATCTTCTTCTTGGTTAAGCTAGGTTCAAAGCTTTGTCTTTAGGTGAGTGTACTCTTGCTGTAACTTGTATTCATTATTGCATTAATAGTGGATGATTGTGAGCCAAGCTCATCGAGATGTACCATGGTTGTTTTGACCATGGGAACTCGTAAATGATTGTGTCTTGAATAACCTGCAAACAAAACAACAAATCCTGACATTTACAATCGTAGATAACATAGAAAGACTCAGACTTTGTTAACCTCATTTACAACATTCATGATAAAAATTGTGTCCACAAGCCTTAAAAATCTGTTTTTTTATGTCTAACTAAAAAATCTTGGCTCTCATAACACAATAGCCATTGTTAATTCTTTGAATTTGTTAGCTACATTCATCATTATTATTATCAGAAAGTTTGAATTAGTGTACAATTATGATGAATCCAGTCTCACACTCTCTTAAGTAATTAATAAGTATCATCAATACGATGCAGTGATGGCTGCAGATGTAACCATCAATACGATGACTGTAGAGGAGTATCAAAATGATGATTCACTCACTACTGGCATTGAAACATGTGATAATGATGAACCGATTCCAAACTCTGACTCTGTTATGCTTGAACCAGAATTGGAGGAAGTTGTGGAGGAAGAGGAAGAAGAAGAATATGAAGAGGAGGAAGAGAGGACCTATACAGCTGAAGAATTAGCAGAGCATGCGGAATTCCAAAGGCAATATGAACTTTAAGGAACAGCAAGAGAAGGAAGCTAATGCCCTGAAGCCGCCCATTGTCCCAACTAAACCATGTTCGCGACCGTCAACTCCTCTTCGTGGAGTGAGCACACGTAAGATGAAGGCTGTTGCAGCTATGTCACCTCGTTCTACGCCTAAAGCCAACAAGGCTGAGGGGAAGAAGACCAAGAAGCAAGGAAAATGCTCCATGAAGTTTTTAATTTTATTTTAGGATTAAAACCCTTTATTGGAATTGTCAAATTGGTAATAGTTTAACAATAAACTTTTTTAGAGATATTTAAAAGAAGCATAAACCAGATTTTTTGTTTTTATCTAAAACTAAGAATAATATATTTTTTATGAAAAAATTCAAGCACATTTAGGTTATAATATGATGCTTGTAGTTGAACCAAATGGATTTAGTGGTGGATTGGCTCTACTTTTTTTTTTTGTTAACATTGGATCGACAAGGTCCGATCCATAGCCTAAAGCACACCCCCAATAATTCTTTTTTTAAGTTACTATAATGCAGTAGGTAGGAATCGAACCCTAGTGCCAAGTCATTAGCTGGATTATCCTAACCACCAGACTCTACTTTATATTAATTCTTTTAATGTTCTCTTAAACCATAAAGATGAAAAAATGATAGATGTGTCATGCAATGTTAAAGGAGAAACAATTAACATTACTTTTATTTATGATGAATCAAACAAAAATCTAAAAAATCAGGTTTGGGAGAGACTAATGAGGATCAGTATAATCTGTGATTCTCTTTGGTTGGTCATTGGAGATTTCAATGAGCTCACATGTAACCATGAAAAACAAGGGGGAACAATAAAACATCCCAATTCGTTGTTATCATTTTATCAAATGATTCAGAATTATGGACTCGTAAAATTTCCAAAGATAATTAATTCATGGCCCTGGAAAGAGATACATAACAATGGTGTTGTCAGATGTATCCTTGATAAAGATTTCGACAATGAAGAAAAAATTAATTAAGATTGATGAGATTTTATAAAAATATGTATAATGGATGATTATAAGAATAATGGACATGTGTTTAATTAAAAATTATTTAATATCATATTCATTTTTATAATAAATTGTGTCATAACTATCAATTAATACCATATAGTGTAGATAGAATTAGAGGAAGAAATAAAAAGAAAAAATAAATTAAATTGGTAATTAAATAATTAAAAATGGTAAATGGTAAATTTTGTGAAAATATAAAAAGTATTACTATTTTTTTATTATATGGTTAGTTTGTTAATTTAGTTTCCAATTTAGGTTATTTTTGCCAATTTCCTTTAATAATTCATGTACATCTTTTAAACACTGCAAATATGTTTCTGATGTACGTATAAAAATTAATTTTATTTAAATACATCATCTAAATATGGACATTAGTGCTGAGCAAGAGAATAATCTTATTTAGATTCCCAGTTATTATGACGTTTCCTTAATTAAATTTGTATTCCATAATCAATCAATTAACAAACCTTGTTTTATAATTTCCTAAGCAAAAACGCCAATAGTTTTAAGAATGCTCTCGTTAGCGCTAAGCTGAGCAGAACCTTCTTGAACACGTGTCATCCACTCAAGTCTCCTGTGGCCCACAGCTGTTTTCACGCTTCCCTATCGCTTTTTCTTCTTTCTCTTCAGTCTCCTTCTCACAAATCCGGAACCTTCTTCTTCCTCCCATCTTTTGAAGATCTTCGGTTTATTTTCTTCTTCTTCTGATGAATCCTTTTTTCCCTCTCTCTGTCAATCGCAATCATCTATAAAGTTTTTAGAGTTTTTTTTTGTTTTTCGGTATTGAATCCTTGATAAAGGTTTGCATGAATCAAAACTGTTTTGTGACTTTTTCTTCTTGTTTAATTGCAAAATTCCCGAATAACCATAGCTGATTAATGAAGAGAACTGGGTTATATTTGATGAGTGATTGATTTTTGTTGTTGATTAGAAGTAATGGCGTCATCAACAGCTCTTATTTGTGACATTGAGGCCTGGAAGGATTTGAAGGTAAGTGTTTAAAGATTTCATTGTGGTTTAGTTTTTTCAATAGTGGCTGAGTCGATTTGGGATATTCGCAGAACCATGTAGAAGATATTAAGAAGACCCATTTGCGTGATTTGATGAGTGATGCCAAGAGATGCGAGTCAATGATGGTGTATGTGTTCTTTTCTATTTGTTTTTCTGTTTTCTGTTTATGTATGTAATGTTTGATATTTGAAATTTTCTTGATTGGTGTCTAGTAAATCAAAAATCATTGACTGCAATGTCAAAGGTCGAGTTGTGGGCCATTGCTTTGGTGTTAAGAACCTGTTACTTGCGAGTTTTGATTAAGTGCTTGCTCTGTTGGTATGCTTTATAATCAGGGAATTTGACGGGCTGCTGTTAGATTATTCTCGACAGTGTGCAACTGTAGAGACAATGGACAAGCTTTTGAACTTGGCAAAGTTGAGGGTAGAGATGTTTATTGGCAGATTTCAGAGATTTCACTCCGAGATATGTTTAATCATTTCTTTTTGTATGCAGGCTTCACAGTTGACAGAGAAGGTGAGCCGCATGTTCAACGGAGAGCATGTGAGTTATCCTTGATTTCCTATTATGGAATATGAATGAATACATTTCTATGTACTAGAAAAATCATAATATACTTTTTTTCTCATTCTCTGGTGTCTAATTTTTGTTTGCATAACTTGCTGACTGGCTTCCTCAGATTAACACGACGGAGAACAGGTCAGTTCTTCATGTTGCGCTCCGTGCTCCGAAGGATGCAGTTATTAAAGCTGATGGAAAGAATGTGGTTCCTGAAGTATGGAACGTTCTAGATAAGATCAAGGAATTTTCTGAGAAAATTCGCTCTGGTTCATGGGTAATTTGCAGATGCCATTCCGATACTTACCTCTTAACATTTTCATTTCCATGTATTAAGTATTCTGTACTAATGGACAGGTTGGAGCCACTGGCAAACCACTGACAGATGTCATTGCAATTGGTATTGGTGGTAGTTTCTTAGGTCCACTGTTTGTGCACACGGCTCTCCAAACAGGTGGCTGCATCTAGTTTTGGTACCTAGCCTCTTGCTGGTGTTTTTCTAGTTTGTTCTAATTCAAATTTCTGCTTTTATATGCATGTTCATTCTCAGATCCTGAATCCGTAGAGTGTGCTAAAGGACGCCAGCTGCGTTTGTAAGCCCTACATTCCTCTAGTTATATTGTTCCATACAAAGGTTTTTCTGTGTGTTTTTTTTCGCAAGGCCTTGGTCATGTCTTGAGTGATATGCTTCTCACCATGGTTTCAAGTTTCTCCTGAAGTTTTTCAGAAAACTCTGATCATGTGTTTTTTTTGCCATCATTTTTGTAGACACCACATAGTTCTGGTTTATCTAAATTTCAGTTAACTTAGTAAGTCGTGGCTGTATATAACTTGTTAGCTTCCAGTTATTCGTTTCGAACTCTATTCTTTGTTATATTTTCTTGTTTTGAGAAAATATATGTTTGTGCCAAGATTTAATTTGTGTTTCTTTTTACAGCCTTGCAAATATTGATCCTGTTGATGTCGCAAGAAATATTAAAGGACTAAATCCAGAAACTACTCTAGGCTCATTCTCAAACCTATAATTTCCGTCGACTGAATCTTATTCTTAACTAATTATGAGGATACTTGTAACTCCAGTTGTGGTTGTTTCAAAAACATTTACAACGGCTGAAACAATGCTGAACGCTAGGACGCTGAGGGAATGGATCACAGCTGCTCTTGGGTTAGTGTTCTCTTTGCTTGACATCTTACTCTTGTTTAGGTAGAAGGTTACAAGCATCATGACTCGAGATCAACCTGTCTCTTTCAGTCCTCCTTTCTGGCTATCCTCGGTCCTGTAGTCATGAAATCATACATAATTTGAGCAAGGATCTGTGAGACCTGTAGTAGATTTTAAATATTATCGCTAGAGGAAAGCTTTTAGGTGTATACATTTTATAAGCAATTTTGCTCAGAATTTTTTTTCTCTGTTATTCTAGCCATGTTTTGGGTATGGTATCATTCATTTAACATGTGATAATCTACAGGGCTTCAGCTGTTGCAAAACACATGGTTGCTGTCAGCACTAATCTTGCGGTATGTTTTCACCCATAGTTTTTCTGCAAAGTTATTTCTTTGTTGTCTATTTAGTACAAACTAAGAAATAAATGTAATCAGAGTGTTCTTGATCATATGAAATTGATGGACACGTTAATCTAGTCTTGTAAGAATTGTATTTTCTGCCAGACCAAATGGGATATGGTAGTCTCCATTTTCTAGGATTTATGATTCATTTATACTTCTTTCTACATGTTTGGCCTAACAGTTAGTGGAGAAGTTTGGTATTGACCCAAATAATGCATTTGCATTTTGGGACTGGGTTGGTGGAAGGTATAGTGGTAAGTTGTTGTTTGTTTGGTTGGATTCATTTCGCACTTATATCCACAAACTAAGTCTTTAGCTGATATTCTGTTGTAGTTTGCAGTGCTGTTGGAGTCTTACCGTTGTCACTACAGTATGGATTCTCTGTGGTTGAGAAGTATGGTAGCTTCTATTCGTTTTCCCCCTCATAAAATGGTTTAGGCATAGGAAGCAATGCATATCTGTCTTGGAAAATTTATCTGACATAAGTTTGCAGATATGCTGGCTCTAAATATAAGATATACTGGTTGTAACTATTAGAAGTAGTCTCCGTGTTCTAAGATTCTGTTTTTTTGTATATTTTTTCCTTTTTCTGAGAATTTGCTTTCTCATTCTCTTTTTCATTTGGAAGGAGTGTTTCTATGTTTCTAAATCCAGAAAAAGAAACTTTTTAGTAAACATACTCGATATTCAGTACCTTCAATGGATTTTGCAGGTTTTTGAAGGGAGCTTCAAGCATTGATCAGCATTTTCAATCCACACCATTTGAGAAGAATATACCTGTGAGTTCTTTATGGTGGTAATCTTTAACTGTAATGATTGCACTGTGCTTTGGTTCGGCTTTTCTAGTATTACCCTCCGATGAAGATGCTTATTTGCTGTTTAAAGGAAACATGCCCATTAATTTTTTCAATAAAATCCCTTTAAGTTATCATTAATTACTGTACTCAAGAGAGAGTGAGACATTGATTTGGTGACTTTTAATGATTTCAGGTGCTTTTAGGATTGTTAAGTGTATGGAATGTATCATTTCTTGGATATCCTGCCAGGGTAAGAATTGACTCCTTCAACAGCAAGCTGAAATTTTCTTCTCAGCTTAACATATTTTGCCGCCATCTAAATCTTTTTTGTTTTCTCAGGCTATCTTACCCTACTCGCAAGCCCTTGAGAAATTTGCGCCGCACATTCAACAGGCATGTGAACTGGGTTTCCTATTCGCATCCTTAATCATTGCTGCTTCATATTTTTTCGACATAATAATATGTAGACATTGTTTGATTGTAGGTTAGTATGGAGAGTAATGGAAAGGGAGTTTCAATTGATGGTATACCTCTCCCATTCGAGACTGGTGAGATTGATTTTGGTGAACCTGGCACAAATGGTCAACACAGCTTCTACCAACTAATTCACCAGGTACTTGCTCTAGATAAATTTCATTTACTGGAAATTTGGATCTGGGATTTATTAAGTTCTCATCAGATGATAAGCTATTGAAGAATGAACTAAATCTTTTGTTTTTAATTTCTTAGGGACGTGTAATCCCTTGCGATTTTATCGGCATTGTGAAGAGTCAGCAACCTGTGTACCTGAAGGGTAGGCATTTTCGTTCCTGTTGCTGTAAATCTGACTAGAGCTATTTTATGCATTCTCTTTTGAAACATAAGATCACAGTTCTGAATTGGCTTCACAGGAGAGGTGGTCAGTAACCATGACGAGCTCATGTCCAACTTTTTTGCCCAGCCTGATGCTCTTGCATATGGAAAAGTAAGATATTACATTTTGGTCATGGGAATAAATAGACTGATGCGTGACTAAAGTTCCGTTATGAAATGAACTCTTTGGTATTTGCCTTTTCTAGACACCTGAACAGTTGCGGAAAGAGAATGTTCCAGAAAATCTCATTCCTCACAAGGTAGAAAATATTCTTGGACAAATGTTAAACAGAGCTTTTAATCTCCCATTAAACTAACGCGGTCCGGTACAATGTGTTGGTATCTTTCTACAGACATTCACAGGCAATCGACCTTCTCTTAGCCTTCTACTTCCAGAATTGAATGCTTACAATGTTGGCCAGGTCTGTCCCTCTCAGAAAGTTTATCATTACTGTCTTAAGATCATGATGAGAGGATCATTAACTCTCTTTTGTTTATGTTTTGTTTTCAGTTGTTGGCAATCTATGAACACAGAGTTGCGGTCCAAGGCTTTGTGTGGGGTATCAATTCGTTTGACCAGTGGGGAGTTGAACTAGGAAAAGTTCTGGCTACTCAGGTGAGGAAACAGCTTCATTCATCTCGAACTCGAGGAACTGCTCTCGAAGGAATCAATTTCAGTACCACTACACTATTGAAACGATATCTCGAGGTATGATTGTCTAATGACTCACATTTTCAATTGTGATTCATGGTTTTTCTTCATCATGATTCTAACATCTTGACAAATGCTTTTTCAGACGAGTTCTGAGCCACAGCTATGAAGTTATTGCATCAAATGAACAAGCATCACTTTCTGCGTCACTCACTCGTGAGCCATTCGAGTGATTTTGCTGTCTCTTTCTTCTTTTAATCCAGATACTTGATTGCTACTTACTTTTAATTAAAAAAATGGCAACCAAAATTGGAATTAATAATCCATAGAACTGGGGTATAATATCAAATAAGTGATTTAAAATAAGCTTTTTTCTTAATATATATTTTGTACTAATTTATATGCAAATAATAAGACATTAAAGTATGTCATTTGTTTGACCAAAAAAAAGAATCAATTATGAAAAAACCACAATTTTTCAACAAAATTTGAAATGAGAGTATTTTCAAAGTTCTTTAACCAATTTGACTAAAAATATTTTTACTATGTTCAGCAAATACAAAATATAACTCATTCAAAAGTAGACTATTCTCTTTGGACTTATTGAGTAAAATTCATTACATTGTTGTTGTTGGTGTCATCATCATCAATGTTGGCAAGAAATAACTTCAAACGACACATTAAATTGTTCGTTTTGGTTTGGTTCATATCATATTTATTTCATAATTAATGATTATATTTTGATTGACTACTGACCAAAAAAAATTTATCATTCTCTATATCTAGCTACCTGTTGATAAATCAAATATTACAAAATGAAATTTTATTGATTTTAAAATTTAATCTATAACTTTATTGATAGGTTCAAATGAACTCTATCGTAACATGTACTAACACAATATTTCTAGGATTGTGAGTGATGCAGAAAGTAAAAATGATATTGAGAGACAAAGACAAAATTTCAGAATACATTATATTAAGAAATTGAGTTAAAACATTTAATGTATTGTAATTTGGTCTAATCAACAAAAGTTAGACACTAAATTAGAAATCAACAAAAATTTAAAATTCAATCCATCTTTATAAAATTTAGTGCTTTATTTAAAAAAAAACTATTTTCCTAATAGTAAACCCAATTATCGGTAGACCTAATTAAGTAAATTTAAACCACACTTTTCTATAGCTTTTTTTTATTGTCAACAACACTGTGCCACAACTGACCGGTCCATTAGCCAAATTCCTACATAATGTAGGCGGTGAAACTTGATTTCTGGTTGTGCAAGTGTGTATGTCTCAGTGGACTTATCGTCTGCAACCATTTTCTATAACTTTCAATTTTTTTTAGTTTCTTTAGTTATCCCCAATTTGTGGAAGCAAACAATATAAAGCCCAGCCTGTACTTGAATTAAACTAATAAAATTGTCACAAAATATTATAAAAATAAATCTCTTATTTATCAATATTTATATAATTTTTTTTGGTAAATAAATTATAAGTAGACATAGTATTGGAATATAAACATCTATTGTAATTTTTAAATTCCACGTCACACACTGAACACTTTTTTTTTTTTGCTAACAACATATTAAGGACATAATAAGGTCAAGAATCCTTAACCTTATTATTAAGATCAATGGCGCTTGAGTTCTTACAATGAGCAATGGCCGCTTGAATCGCAGCTTGTAACTCTTCCATAGTACTATCACTTGATGATGATGACGTTGAAGCTGAGCTTGACGACAAACCCGCCGTGGATACACGGAGGTGACCACTATTAGTCGGAGATGTTCTCATTGAAGCCGGAGCTGAAAACAACTCTCCTCTTCTTCCTCTTATCAGATCTCTCTTATTGTATGATATTGTTTTGCTGTTTCCTTGATCTTTTGAACTCATTAATGAAGATGAGAATGAATAAGAAGAATTAGTTTGTCTTCTGTTTCGAAACTGCGTGCCGTTTTCTCTTCTCTGAAACAACATCCTTATGTACTTTTTCACTGCGTGACTTAAGTCTAAACTCATAGGTTTCTTCTTCTGATTATGATGGTCTTGTTCTCGCTGCTCGCGATCGTTGTTTTCAAGCCCTTTCTTCCATTTCGATAAACCAAACAAAGAAAATGTGTTAGACTTAATGGGTTTGGTTTTTACCCGATTCTCACCGTTTTGATTACCGCTGGTGCTGTTGTTCTTCGTCTCGAAACTACTGTTGCTGCAAATGTTCTCGTTGTTCTTGGTCTTGTCCGTGGGTTGGTCAGGTAATATATCTTTACCAGGGAGGGTAAATCCGTCATTAAACGAGCCTGTGGAAGTTCTTGGAGAGACAGGGACATGAGAGAGGAGGTGGAGAGGAAGAAGATGACCATGAAAGAAGATCTCATCGGCTGGAGATAAGTCCACAGTTTGTTGATTAGACGATGTCGTTTTGGTTGAGTTTTTTATGTGTTTAGAGGAAGAAGAAGATAGAGGTTGAAGAGAGATAGTGAAAGAAAAATCATGAGAAGGAGAAGAAGAAGGAGAAGATATTGGTGAAGGTGATGATTGAAAAGCTTCTTGTTTAGGGTTTTGCTTTTCAGAATGAGAACTGTTCTTCACCTGTTGTAGATGAGTTTCCATGATGATTGATTGAGGAAGGACCAAAAAGAAAAAAGGGAAAAAAAATCAGAAAAGAGATTTTTGTGTTGATCAAGGATATGATGGTATAATAATAATATTATTAGATTCTGTCTTTAGACTTTCAGTAAAGTGAGAGAGGGTTCTATGTTTTTTCTTTCTTTATTTTATTTTTATTTTTATAATCGGGAGATTTAGACCGAAACTCAATTAATTATCAGAGAATCAATACCAAAAATTAGATCGAATCCGGATATTTATTAAGATCTAAGACATAATTTCATTTTTGTCTAGCCAAACAGTAACAAATTATTTATCAAAATCAAATCAAGAGCAACAAATTTATGTTTTGCTTTAAATCAATTTTTACCACCAGATTATCATTGTTTGTTTTTTTCTTATAGTTATATTAATAAAATTCAATTTATAGTTAATTTTTCAAACACTTAAGAAATATGATGTGGAATAAGGATAATTTTCTAGAGTCGAATTAGAGTAAAACTACTTCTCAACTTATTTTTATCTTTGTTTATTCATAATTATTTTTATCTTTGTTTATTCATAATTATAATAATTATTTTCCGGTTTTTGTGTAAGAAAGGGGAGAAGATAAGGAAGCCGTGGAGAGAGACGACCAAAGAAAGAATATAAATTGGTCAAAATACAAATATAATAGACGAATCGTGTCGTGTGGACAAAAGAATATAATGCCAAAAACATATGTTAATGTGGAAGCACATTGATTCGAGATGGAATACTTTATGATAATTAAAAAAAAAAAGATGTGATTTGTGATTCCATTCAATATTTTGTTTGGATTGATTATAAGATTTTCAGGTATTTAGCGTAGATTGCGATGCAAAATATTTAAAAGTTTTGTGGCAACCAAATACAGTAAAATGTTTATAAATTAATATATACTATAACTTAATACAAGTTAATGAAATGTCCAAAAACATGTTATAAAAGCCAGCCTTAACAAATGAAAAAATTGGGAGTTTAAAAGACATATATAGACTAAGATACATCCTCTCTAGTCGAAGTTTTTTTTATCACTTATATTTTAGTCTATTTCTAAGATAATTTATTGTCTAGTCTTACTTTATTTTCAAGACGATTAATAGTTTAGTTTTTAGGAGAAATACTATCTTTATATATCTTGTAATCTCACTTGAGAAAACATTTGAATCCATTTTTTATGTTGCTAAAGTGATTCTCTTTTTTGGAATTGGTAGTGTATAATATTTATGGATTTTGTTGGTGTGTAATATTTAACAGTAACCTCAATTTCTTTGGTGCATAATATCAAAAATCTTCTGTATCTCTTGTACGATTCTTCGATTTACAAAAATATCAAATTGTTTTCTGCAATCGTGGTGTTACCAATGGATCCACCAACTTTTTCTTTTAATTCTCATAGCTTTATAGCCAAAAGCCTATCCACTTTCACAATTGGTAATCTTCCTTAAAACCTGTTTTGCCACATTCAGCACTATAAAAACGTCTTAAAAACCAAGGCAATAACAACTTCAATATGGACGTACAAAGGAAAAATATATTATCGACTTTGTTATTTTAAACTCCAATTTATTTTACAAACATGTGAGTAGGCGAAACCTAAAATTGTGTCTCTAAATAAAAACAATTAATATTATTTCTAACTCAAAAGTTTGGCAGTATTGTAATAAGAATACCCTACTCGACTCCGTGCACATGCTCATACAGTAACACAAGATAATAGATACGAATATGTATGCCAAGTTTTTCATTTCAGTTCTGGTCTGTGAATTATTCAGATTTTATTTTATTTTCTTTTCTTTTTTAAATGGTAACATTTTCGAAGAAAGATATGTTTAGTTTGGTTTGGATTTAGATTGGGTTTAATTTTGGTAAATAATATATGACAAAAATAAACATAACAGATAACTAACTAACTTTAGTTAATATTGTAGAGTTATATTCATGATAAAATTATAGGCAATAATTTTCGTTGTTCTCGAAAACAAATTTTTTTTTCAGAGCACTAAAATTTAACCATTCGTGTTCTATGTTTATTTTTTGCTTTCGTTCCTCTAGAAAGCCAATATTTTTTTATGGAATATTTTTGGCTGTGAAAAACCAAAAACCTAGAGCCAAAAATTTATGAGTTTTACAAAAATAAATTCCTACAACAAAAAATCTACAACTATAAATTTCTACAGCAAAAAAATCTACAGCAAAAAGCTCAAAGTTACAGCTCTTACCAATCGATCCCATAATATAAGGATGTCAATAAACTTTTTCTAAAAGAAAATTGAATTATAAATAACGAAAAAAATTGAATTATGTTCTCTTCTAAGTATTTGGATGCTAAAATCCTTAACTTAATATTTGTATAAAGATGATGGAGATTTATGAGTTATAGATACTCTCAAGTTCTGAATGAACAAAATGTGTTCTGATTGCAATCTGTCAAATTTGAGTTTGTTAATAATAATAATGAGAAACTCATGATTTCTAATATGATATTAGAATCCAAGATTGGTCTAAATGATGTTTTCACACATAAACTGTTTTCAATTATTCGTCTAGTTGCAATCTTTTCAAGATGATTGATGGGTTTGAACCATTTTGCACTCACATCTCGAAAGAATATATTCGAATATTCCATACAGCTGCAAAGTTGGAGATGTATAAAGTAATATATAAGATTCATGAGTCACTTTAGTATTGAATTGATTCATGAGTCACTTTAGTATTGAATTGATTCATAATACAATTACAAAAGTTTATAAATGGTAGACTGTGTCTTGATATCTAGGATTTTGTTTGACAATTCCTCTTTGCGGGCTTACTCGTACCTTAGGTCTACCAAAGCAAATTCTTTATTAGTCTCTCATCTGGGTGGGCTGGGATAGTGACAAGTCCAGTACAAACAAAGTCCCAATTCAAAGTTTCAAAAAATTCATTGAAATATTGTTTTTTTGCGAAAAACCGTTGATTAAATACTGAATTTCGGACGCATTTGATTAAACATATAATTAAGTATTGATTTTTTTAAAAACATCAAACTTATAGTTGACTTGGCCAATTAAACACTCTGTTAATTTGATTAACAGAATTAATAAACTCTTTTTGGCGAACGTTAACGATCTCAGTTAATTGATACGGTGTGTCATTAAATCACGAAAGAGAAGGGAAAACCCCCAAATCGATCCTAATTTCTTAACCCTAAAATCGTTTTCTCTTAGACTAAAATCACGAGTCGAAGATGGTGAGAAAGAAATCGGAGCTGACAATGGAGAACTTGGAATCTTATCTCAGTACACCACCATTTAATCTGTTTCCTACCTTTCAACCTCCGCCTTCTTTGCCTATTTCTGGAAAAGAGAATGAGTTGGAGAAGCGAAATGAAGCTGAGAGTAAATGTGATGACGAAATCGATGGAGAAGAAGAGAGTAATGGCGATGACGAAATCGGTGGAGAAGAAGGGTGCGAAGGTGATGACGAAAGTGATGGAGAAGAAGAGGTTTACGTTGAGGAAGATGGAAATCGGTTGGGTGTGGATGAAGAAGAGTGTGAAGATTTTGCCTCTCAGTTTGTAGAAGCTGGGAAGGAAGATGAAGCTAAAGGTGAAAGCGATGGAGATGATAGTGGAGGCGATATTTGCGATGAAGATAAGATTCCATACCCATTGTCATCAGACGAAGGTGTGAAGGAGAAGATCCATGCGTAATGAAACGCAACGTTTTACTTAACTGAGATCGTTAACGTTCGCTAAACGGGGTTTATTAACTCTATTAATCAAATTAACGGATTGTTTAATTGGCCGAGTCAACTATAAGTTTGATTTGTTTTAAAAGTCAACAATAAATTACATATTTAATCAAAGACGTCCGGAGTTCAGTGTTTAATCAATAATTTTTTACAGAAACAATGTTTAATTGACAGTTTTCCTTTTATTATTACACAAAAGTTGAATTTTATTAAAAACTCTGTGTATCACATATGTCGTAATCCAGTTTTCCATTAAAAGGTTGAAACAACTTCACATATTGAGCACCATGTACTACTTGATAAATGAGAATATGGCAATAACAAACAACATCAAAAACGTCTCATCAATTCTTACCATGTCTAAACTTAACACCTTGGAAAAAAAAACAATGATCATACTATTTATTATATCTAGTAATCCGTAAATTCGTGTACTTATTGTTTTGGTATAAGAATTGATAAAAGAAACGTTTTTTCCAAAAGAACTAGGAAAAAGAAAACGAGTGGACTTGAGTGTGAATTGTGGAATTGAGAAAAAAAAGAGGCAACTTGAGTGTAGAGCCACTCGTTGTTCTTTTAAGAAGAAAAAAAAAAGTTGCAATGGTTTAGTGGTAATGCAGAGAAGAACGTATGGTTTTGCTTCTACACCTTTTGTTTTTATGTGTGGTTCTCTTTTCTTATCTCAAACATTTCATAACATTCCCTTCATTATATCAAGACAAAACATTATTGGTTCAGGAGAAGAAAGAAAGTAACAATGTCTGAAATTGGAAAGCAGAAGCCAAAAGGAGAAGAAAAAGAAGAAGAATCTTCCAAAGCTTCTACAATGAAGACATGGCCTGATATAGAAGAAGATTTTGTGATACCAGACGTTTTACATAGTGAAGGTGTGAAGAAATTGCATATGAGCATTCAAAGTGATTGGGATTACCTTCAGAAGTCTGCTTGTCAAACAGCTGCAGGAAGAGCTCTTTGGAAACATGTTATTCATGATCCTCTTGCTCACTTGTTTGCTGGAGAGACACATTTGAGAAACTTGCATACAAAGATCCAGAGTGACCGGCTTAACAATGCTAGAGAGATCTCTGGTGTGATTCTAGCTGTTCGAACTCTTTGGTTTGACACAAGGATTCAAGCTGCTCTTGATTCTTTCCAAAGTGACACAACTCAGGTTGTTCTACTCGGTGCAGGTTTGGATTTCTGAATTTTAAGACATTTGTCAATATGTTAGTGAGATTACATGAAGTATGTGAAGCATGAAATGAAACTAAGTAGGCAACATAAAATGGTGTACTTGAATTTCAGGGATGGATGCGAGATCATACAGATTGAATTGCTTGAACAAAAGTGACGTATTCGAAGTTGATTTTCCAGATGTTTTGCAAACCAAAGCGAGCCTAGTTCAAGCTGCGGTAAAATCTAAAGATGAGCTTATGATGACAGCAAAATCACTAGTCAGAGTAGCAATTGATATCAGAGACAATGATTGGTTTGAACAGCTTAAGAAATCGGGTTTTCTACCAGATATTAACACTGTATGGGTTCTTGAAGGCATTCTCTATTACCTGTCTCACACAGAGGCAATGCAAGTACTGAAACTCATAGCTGAGAAGTGTGCAGTAACCAGAACAGTTCTCTTGGCGGATTTCATGAACAAACCGTCTGCTACACTCCCCAACTCTGTGTTTCACTTTTACAGTGACTGGCCTGATCAGCTCTTACCAACGTTGGGATTTTCTCATGTCACGCTTTCACAGATTGGTGATCCAGATGCAAACTTCGGTCTCCTGCATGATCCACTGAATCTTTTCAACAAACTCCTTCGCCTGCCAAGGACTACACAGATCCACCCGGATGATGGAACACCATGCTGCCGCTTGTATTTGGTCGAAGCTTCTGGTTCACTGCCTCAAGATAATATCGTCGAAAATCATGTGAGCTTGTAAGCTCATTCCAGAAGTGCATGTAGCACTGCACGCTTTTGCAGAACAAGTATATGAGTCTTTCACACCACAGAACTTGTGTAGGAGATGATTGGTAATTTGATGTATAAACCATTGATATGAACATTTGATTATATATATCTTAAAAATCTAAACTCAATAGTTCCGTTTTTCATCTGCGTGAAAGAAAACTAGTAGCAAGAAAGAAACTCGGCATAATCTTCTTTCCTTAGTGCAATTCAAGTGAAGAATAAATCTCAGCATCAAAATCACATGATTAACTTCTATATAAACAAGGTGTCTCTCATTTCGACACATTGTGACAAATGTTGGCACCCTTAAACAGCCATAATGAGTTCACACTGCTTCAAATCTTCGTTTAAGAAGAGAATAAGAGACAACTAGACTTCTTCTCAGATCTCAAGGCAGTCATTTACACCCTTTTCAAATTTGTCAAGATATGTTATAGCCTCCATAACTGCATCTGCAATCTTTTTTCTGAAAACAAGTTAAACAGTCACTTGCTTAGTGACATGATAGATAACCAAACCAATTATATTGTAAAGATTTTTGGGTCATAAAGAACACAAAACCTATCAGAAGGAAGATTCATATCAATCCCATTTGTTAGCATGATGAGTGAACCAAAGGACCTGAGATACAAAATAACCATACCAAAGCATTTGCATAAACATTTCTGTGATTCAATAACCAGACAATCTTACATACAAACCAAGTTTATTGCAACATTCAATAGAATCACACTAGTTTATACTTTATACCTAACGAGATCATTGAGTATACTCTCAGCTTCCAATTTGAGTGGGTCCTTATCATCTAATAAAGAAGCAGCATTCTTCACAACCAGCTTAAATGTGCAAACCTGAAACTCATCATCTTCACAATAATTATTTATATATACAAAAAAAGACAACATTTTGAGATCAAAAGAAGAAGAAAAGATTATAGAAAAACCTCGACTCCGGATTTAGATTGAAAATCGACAATAGAGCTTCTCTCTTCCGGAACACAGTCTCTTGCAGAAGCCCGCAACAAATTCTGAAGATTCTCCAAATCATTTTTTGTATAATCAGATTCACTATTGAGCGAAAGATAAGCAGAGCGAAGAGCTTCACGAGATGCATCAATGGGAGCGAGCAAAAACCTCGATGATTTCTTCTTCTGATCTTTCAGCCATTCTTTAGGTCCTGCTGTGTGAAATTAAGGGTTTTTCAAAAAATGCAAACTTTTTGGATAAAATGATAATTAGACGAATAGTAAGAAGCTGTGTGTGTACAGATTCCGAAGGCAAAAGCGGGATCGGTTGGAGATAGAGAGAGGAGAAGAGAAGCGGCGGAGGAGAGGAGAACAGCGTCTCTACGAGAGAAGACATGCGCCGGTGGGAGGTCGGAGAAGGACTTAACGGCGGCGATTGGTGGTCGAGGTTTAGTGAAGATTTGAGAAGTTGAGATAAGACGAGCCATGGCTTGCTTAATAATTAACAAAGCTAAAATAAATCTATGTACCCGCCTACGTGGTATTTATATGATTTCTAAATATTTTTGAAATTGTTTTGTTAATTGTGATTATTTCTCTTATAGTTTTTTTTTTCTAATATAGATTTTCAAAGAGTTCTATACATTAGATTTTTTTTTTAAGTTTTGTAAAATAGCCAAATTTTTCATGTGGTGATTATATGTCCCAAATAATAAAAATTAAATGTTAACATTTTATTACAAGAACTTGGATCTAAGATATTATCTATCATAATTTTAAAAACTTATAGTAGTTATTGGGATATAGTGTATACTGTATACTATCTTTGATATAAAGATTTTCAATTTTTTTGAAAATAGAAGTTACATTGCAATAATTATAAGTTTGAAGGTTTTTTTTTTTGAAAAAAAATTATAATATCATATATATTAGAAACTAAAAAACATTCTTTTGGTAGTAAAATAACAAAAAAAAAAGTGAAGAGAGGTGTACTATTTTCTCTTAAAAGTCTTTCTATTTTTTATCGATTGAGTCAACAAAACTCAATTTATTATGTAGGTTACACATTACTAGTTAAAAAAATTGAATCGAATTTGGATTAAAAACCGGTTACATATCCAGGTCCGTTTTGCTTTGGGGTTGCTTGGATAGTGTTCAAGAAGCTCTTAAACTCTTTCATCATATCTCCATCTATTAACTTTAGAACTAACAGATTCTTCTCATAATCCACTGCCTCGATTCTCTGTTTCGCCACCTTTGGCTTTCCATCTGCACCTAAATCGAAGGACTTTACCAATCAAATGTTCATAATATAGGATGTTTTGAATAAAAGTATGCATATTAAAAAATTTAAACACTCTGTATGATTCAATAAAATTCATTTAATAGTTTCATTTAATATAATTTGACCTATAATATCAAAGATTGCATAATATAATACAAAATATAAAATGGAATTAATTTTATGGAGATATTTGTACACATAATTTGAAACAAAACAAAATACTTAAGAATCTTATATTTTGTAATAGATGTATTATTACTAATTTTTTTATATGGGTAAATTCAGATGAATCCGACAAATTTCACAAATATGAAAGCTTATCAGACACTAAATGTTAAAATTTGAAATTAAAAAAAACTGCGATTCTGACACCATAAACTACTAGGGATTCTATATTTTCCAACCAAGTTTAGAAGAGTCTAACTCATAAGTAGAGATCAATATTCCGAGTGGGTACTACAAGTCCCTAAGCTCAAATCTATTATTTTGTTGCAAAGTATACATTAAATAGATTAAACGTATGTGTATACCAACATGGTTCCAAGAAATGATACTGCCAACTTTGCCTAACGCTCCCTCGACCAAACTACATCGTTGGACGATGTCAGGAGTGGCTTTCGAAAGATCTTGTGGTCTTCCAGTTAGCATCTCGTGGAACTTCTTTGCCGACGCTTTGATCTCAACATTTGCCTCAAGCTCTCCTACCAGAGAACACTGACGCGTTGCTTGTGTCATTTCTACTTTATATGGATGTTTTTGTTGTAATGACAAGGTCTATTAATAATACAAACTTAAAATTCTGTATGCAGGATTATCTAGAATTTGAGTGGTTTCATATGCACCAATGTAATCAGAAATATGTTAAATTATTACCTAGGACATTTTATGAAATAGAGACATACAATAAATTAGTTAAATCTAATTTTGTGAAATATATGTTATTCAAATAGAGTGCGATGGGAATTACTCTTTACTTATCACTTTTGACTTAAAGGAAATTCGGTGGAATTCATGGAACATACCTTTAGCTTGAGGAATATGTGCTTCATCAACAATATAGTATTATATCACGAAAAAATTAGAACTATATACAAACTTGAATACTGGTAATTGTATGAGTAAAATATTTCTAATACAATATAAACAGAGGCTGAGGGGTATACCAACCGGTTTAGAATATAAAGTTAAACCAAAAAGTAAACCAGATAGCTAAATAAGACTGTAGAGTAAGAGAAAGGTACGAGGTAACAGAACCTGTTACATTTCATACTTTCAAGGTTTTCTGATCGATAGCGATATTCAAGTTCAGCATCTACTTGCTGAAGAAAATGGAATCGAATCATCCACACTTCAAGGTTCTGCTCTTTTCATTTGTCTGCCTATTAGGTTTCTAGTTTTCTCAATCTCTGTAATGGAAAATGAATCGAATCATTCCTGAATTTGGACTCTTGAACTGTTTCTGGATTCGATTTTGTTCGATATTTCGAAACTCTAAATGTTGGAAATTTTGTAGCTTTGCTTGTGGGTTGAGTGTATTTGTTAAATTCAAATGCTGATTATTCTTTCTTTCTCATTGATTTTTGACAGCTAATTTTGGGATCTTCTTCGATTGCTCGACGTCAGATATTAACAGACATGGAATACCAATTCACTCTCATGGTAATTTCTAGTTTAGTCCTCTTTCAAGGACTGAACTTTTATGTTTGGGTTTTATGTATATCAAGTTTGAACTTTACTTATAGTTGTTAAATGTAGAGTGCTGATATTGATGAGAAAAGCATTCGCAAGGAAAAACCTGAAGAGTTGGTATTGGCTTTAGCTGAGGCAAAGGTACTTCATTTGTCATATAGAATCAAACCTTTGTAAGCTCTGCGTTACCTGCAATATCTTAGTCGTGACTAGGCTAAGAAATTATTGTCTATGACATCTTTGGCTTCTTCTTTATGGTAGATGAACTGCTTTTAGGTCTTTATTTGATCCACTACAAATGGTTCTTGTATGGTTTATGTTTCATCGTTCAGTTGATGAAACAATTAACAATGTCACCCTCCTAAAATCAAACTATATGGAGCCATTATAAATGACCGCAATGATCCATTTTCTGTAGTTTATATCTGGCTTTTCCTTGCTGATTTAGTTTTCTCAAACGAGGAAAACATTTATGTTAGTTTATTGTTTCCTATCTTTTATCTATAAACTGCATTACAGGCTGATGCTATCGTGTAAAAATTACAAACTACTGAATGTGAAGACAAGGAACAACCGACCGCCTTGATTGCATCAGATTCTGTATGTAGTTTTTGGTTATAATAAGTAGATAGTCTCCATCTACTATCACCAAATTCCACTATATGTTCCTCAGGATGCATCATCTTTTTGACAAAACACACACTCTATATCTTACTCGCAGGCTATTATGTTTGATTCTCTATGCTTTGATTTACTTTTCCTCTGCTAGCATTTTCTTTAGAAATGCAATTTAAATCTTCATGCTTTTTGCCTTCATTATATGTGAAATCACATGTTTTGTAGCTCCTGTTTATCATTTTTTCTTCATCACACTTTAATATGTTGCCGTTTTATCAGGCTGAAGCAATCATGCAGATGATCCCTGATGATGACAAAACGCATGAGAATAAGTCAACCTTACTTGTTACTTGTGACCAAGTACTGATCTATATTTGATTTCTTTTTGTGTTTCCTGAAACGTTACTTTGATATTCCCAAGTAGATAGCTGTCATGGACAACCATTTTAAGTTAGGTTAGTGATTAAAAGGTATATCTAAAGAGGTATAATTGTATAGACTGTTAGTTGTTTCGGTAGTTTACATCAAAAATGAAAGATGGGGAATCATTCCAAGGACATAAGTGGTATTTGGTGATATTAGATTGTTTATGAGAGACTTGGATTTAATGTTTTGAATGGTATGAAGGTGGTCGTCTATGAAAATGCTATCAGAGAGAAACCCTCAAGTGCAGAAGAAGCGAGGGAGTACATAAGAGGTAAGCTCGCATGATTGTCAATGTTTACACAACACAAAGCATTGGTCAAATATCTACATTTTAAAACACAGGCTATTCCAAGAGCCATACAGCAACAGTGAGCTCTGTGGTAGTGACAAATCTCAAAACAAGATTCAGAAAAGGAGGCGTGGATAGAGTGGAGGTAATATTTTCCTTCTGGATTTCATCTGTGAAATTCGTAGCACCACCTGATGGATGTAACTTTGTAACAGATCTATTTCAATGAAATACCGGAAGAGACTATTGAGAAACTGGTGAGTGAGTGGTGATAGGTACAAGTTTAAGATTCATATTTTATATCCATCTTAAGTATACTGAATTATGATTGTGTTAATGAGCAGATTGAGGAAGGCATGGTACTTAAAGTAGCCGGTGCACTCCTAATTGAGCATCCTCTAATATTGCCATGCGTTAAGGAAGTGGTTAGATTCTTTGCTTTCTCCATGTTAACATCAAACCATTACATGAATTTACTTGGATTCTGAGTGTAGAGTGTACTCCTTTGTGCCATAGAGAAACTGGTTGATCGTATGGCTTTGTTTCACTAGTCAGTTTTGGAGCATGAATGTTGAATTAGGATGTGTTGTTGTATCAGGTTGGAACAACAGACAGTGTAATGGGTCTGCCAAAAGAACTAACTGAGAAGCTTATAAAGGAAGTGTTGGCAAGCACTTAGGTACATCCTTGTCTCTGAATGTTGTTGTATTCATGATTTCAGGACTATTGATATGTTTCCTAACAAAATGTTATTTTCAAACTTTCA
Organism: Lepidium didymum; assembly: GCA_963920545.1. Classification (NCBI taxonomy): domain Eukaryota; kingdom Viridiplantae; phylum Streptophyta; class Magnoliopsida; order Brassicales; family Brassicaceae; genus Lepidium; species Lepidium didymum. The sequence continues at coordinate 1,882,288 of OY986981.1, read as the reverse complement.
CATTACTGTTGTTTAGGACAAAAAAAACCCTTTGTTGAATAAAGTGATTTCTTATAGAATCATAGAATTTGTGTGGTTTAAGGTATTTTTATAAGTTTATGTGTGTTCTAAATTGATAATCCGAAGGATTAACTCAACCGGTTGAATAAAGGGAGATGTTCACTGAAATTAACCGAACCGGTTGAACAAATCCGAGTGTGACATTCCAAACCGAACATTAATTTCGGTTCTGTGAGAATCTGTCTGAAACCAAACCATATCGATTTTGGTTTAGTTGACATAATTTTGTCGGAAAAGAGACTAAAGAGTAACCAGTCAAAGTTCTTTCTCTACTCTGGACTCATTTTCTCTCTCACTGTCCTCTTGATTCTCTTCGTCGTCGTCGTCAATGGATGTGATCAAACCGAGTGAAGAAGAGAAATTCAGAAGTCGCCGTAATGTCATTTGCCGTAAAACAGGTGACCACGTTCATTATCCTCGGAATCGTAAAACCAGATCGACGCGTATTCGTCACGCGCCGCCGTCATCATCATCTGGACTTGAATCGCTTTTTAGACTCGCTCGCAAGAAAAGATACGGCGAATGCAGGAAGAATCAAGCCGCTGAAATTGGAACCACCGCTTACGATGGCTGCGGCGAGTTCGTTCCCGCCGGGGAAGACGAAGATTCAATTAAATGCGTCGCATGCGGTTGTAACCGGAACTTTCATCGAGAAGAATTGATCTCGGAGAATGATGTCACTGAGAAGGTTCTTAATCGATCTCCGCCGCATGCGGTTCTAGAAATGCTGAAGATTTCATCGGATAAGTTTCGTCAGATCTTCTGTTCGCCTTACGGCGAAAGAAACAAGGAGAAAGAAGATCGATCAAGTGGAGGAGATTTAGCGGAGGAGGAAGGGAAAGTGAAGAGGTTTAAGACGAAGTTCACGGCGGAGCAAAGGGAGAAGATGAGGATTAACGCGGAGAAGTTGGAGTGGAAAATGAACCGTGAGAATGAAGAAGAAGTTGACAAAATTTGTTTAGAAATTGGAGTGACAAAGAAGAATTTTAGGACTTGGATCAACAATCACAAAGATAAAGCTTGATTATCATATTACCAAACTCTAATTGTCTGTGTTTCTAACCAAAAAAAAATCTTTAATTTGTTTTTTCTTTCTAATGTAATGTTGTTTCTAAAAGTAATGTAATGTTGTTAATTTTTGCAACCATGCAATTTAAGGGGTAGTGAGTTTGGCCAATCCCACCAGAGTTGATTCCAATGAAACACATAATCACACATGATAAGGTTTTAGAATTTTGGTTGTAGATAGGACAATTCGAGTGTAAGAAAAGAGTAAGTGTGTAAGTTAATGTTATTTCGTTTTTTATCACTCAAATTACTTTTTAACCACAAGTCCAATTCATATGGTCACTTTTAAAACTATTTAATTTCCTCAATCAAACATTTGATGATATTTTTTGAAAGAGGCTTCACATAGTTTGAGACGGTCCTAATGAACATTAACCTTTTGCCAAGGACATAATTCTTGGTCACCAACCCAAATGGTAAGTATTCATTGCCTGCCTACGTTGATGTTCTCGCATCGAGATGTCAAAGTTGTTATGGACAAAGGCGGACCCATGTATAATTAAGGGGTTCAATTGAAACCCCAAAAATTTGTAAATTTTTTTTTTTATCAACATTGGATTGATAAGACTCGTTCTATAGTTTAAAGTTCATCCCCAATAATTTTTTTTAGGCTACCATAATGTAGCAGGTAGAAATCGAACCATGTGCCAAGTCTTTAGCTGGATCATCCTAACCACCAAACTGAGAGCAATTCGGCGAATTTTATTTTTTATATATAGAGCTTCATTCACACATATGTGCGTTTTTTTACCTTAAGATTCTTTTTATTTTATTTTGACACCCATTAATGTAATTAAAGTCCAATAACTTTAACTTGTTTAAAAATTTATGACCCAATAAGAACCCAAAAGGTTTCATCACTCACAAGTCCTTTCATTTTTTAACGAATTATATATTCATTTTTATAGAAAATTTTCTTTTTAATCAAGAAACACAATATCATATCTACCCAATTGAAATTAACATAATTGTATTTAGGCTTTTGAAGTTGGTTTTGATATTATGTGTTGCTACTGCAACTTTAGAGAGATGTTTTTCAGCAATACAGATTGTGAAGACAAAACGACGCAATCAGATTAGAGATCAATTTTTGATTGTTTAGTTTATTTTGTCGATAAATATTTGTTCGAGTCTATTACAAATGAGTTTATGATGAAGAGATTTTAGGATATAAAAGATCGCATAGTGGTTTTGTAAATTTATTTATTATTATTGGTTTTCTATATCACATTTTACTTCTTATTATTTTATGGAATAGTTGGTTTATGTTTTTATGAAATATAATTTATTATTTTTTAATATATACTTTGAACCCGGTAAAATAATTTTCTGGGTCCGCCACTGGTTATGGATAATCTTATAATGTTTTGTTAAAGTTCACTGATTCTTTTTTCTTCACCAACCCTTAATTTTTTTTTAATAAGTAACCATTAGATCGACAAAACCCGATCCATAACCTAAATTTTTCAGCTACAGTTGGATGAGATTCGAACTCATCACCTGATGCTTAGCTAAATCAGCGACAAACCAACTGAGTCACATGTTTCTTGGCCAACCCTTAATTGTTGTTAATGTCAAGCTAATTACACAATGATTATTTTCTCTTTTATATTCAAAATTAAAAATTTTTACATATGTACAAGAACTTCTCTCGCCAAGATTAGGTTTTGTATATCAAAAAACAAACCGAGTTCTTTATGAACACTTGATCAAACAAGATACTTTAGATCATCTTCAACATAAACAAAGAAGAAAATAAGACTTTTCCGAACTTATCGCAAGCTCCTAACCTTAGTGACTAATACTTCTTGTTGGTTCATAAGCACAATATGCAATGAAGGTATAGAGTCATCTTCAGGTGTAGGTGCCATTGATGGCTCCATCATCAACTTCTTCTCTTCTTCAACGTGTTTGATAAACTCTCCTGCCAAATGCATTTGTTCTGAATATCCCATCATTCGCCGCGGACTAAAGTCTTTGATCTTTTGATCTGAAATCCAAATAAGAACCATTGAATATTTGCTATACAAGAGTCATTAATAGAAGAAACTAAAACGTTCATTCCATATCCTTAGGTCTGGGACTAGTATTTGATAATACCTTCATTAGAAATATGTCATAGGATCAAATTTTCTCTTTGTTAATTTGGGTGGTTCGGTTCAACAAACACCATGGACTGTAAGTTAGATAGTGAAAACTTTGTCCCTTAGTTGATTTTCATGTCAACAAGTTACATGATATCCGACTACACCCGAGAACCAAAAGGTCTATGTGAAAACCTTTGAAAATGTCACATACAAACGCAGTTTCAAGGAAGTTCGAACTTGGAAGCTCTCAAACTTCCCAAAGTCCGCTCAACCATTGGAATATGCTAGTACAGGTAGGATCAAATTGTGGATGCAAGGTTCAATCTTTCTTTAGGATCAAACCACCATTCGTTTCTTGACGAATAAATGATGTTTTGATGTAAAGAAGAATGTTAAAAGATGTAGTGATTAATACCTTGATGATCATGAGAGATTTGTGGAAGAGTTTTGAGAGATTGAGACCAGCTAACAAGCATAGGGGTGATAATGGTGAGAAGAGCCCAGAAGAAGAAGATCATTACATAAGCTCTTCCTTTCATGATATCTCAACAACAATTTAACTTTTCTTCTGACCAAAACATCGATCTTTAATTTGTTTCATCTTTAATAATAAAGCAGAAAATACCAAATATAGTTTAAGAAGAAGACAACGTCTTACACCAAATAAACGTCGAGCTGGCCATGTTTGTATAACATTCTCAACACTTTCTTCTTTATTTATTGTATTTTATTCAAGGTTTTAATAATCTCACGCATGAAGTCAAGCATTTCTATATACATTATTTGTAAGATTAAATAAATATATATGGTGGTTAGGCTGGTGGTTGTTTGGGAATCATTTTCTGTCCGGTTTAATCCGGATTTTTGTCATAGTCCAAATGATGTTTTTAAATCCATATATCTGGTACATTGGTGTTTAACGATGACGAAGACATTTAGTAGACCTATATACACTATACTTGATATTTTTTTTAATAATCAGAATAGTTCGGTTCAACAGACACCATTAACCTCAAGCCATGTTTGAATACTATTCATTTTAGTATTCCAAAGCAACTAATTTGGTTGAAATTGTATTTGTATTTAGATATTGTGTTTGGATACCAAAATAAAATAAAATAGTTTTGATGAGTATCTTGGTTGAGCAAAAGAGAAAAAAGTTGTTTAAAAAAATTAATCAAGACATCCTAATAAAAATGTCATATTTTCATGTATATCACAATTAAAAAACTTTTGTAGGAAAAAGTTGCCATGAAAGAAAGAAACCACAGAAATTTTAATGTTGCTTTAGAGTATCATATGACTCATATCTAGATTTTGGGATCATATGATTTTATGTTGGAAAACATGGTACAAATTTTTTTTATGGAATAGGATTCAAAATCGCGCATTGGAAAATTGATTTTGGTAGATTCTATGTAGTTGTATAAAATCTTACGTTATAGAATTTAAATTTTATATGATAGATCGAGTTTTGTGGATCTATTCGTGTTTAATGTTAATATCACCAAATGCTCTTTTTAATATATGGGATATATATCTAACATTAGCATAATTTAAAAATATAACTTTCAAATTCAAAGAAACAAGTGACCAACTTACGTTTAGAGTCAAAAGCTATTCTTCAATCAACAACTCTAACCAACTCGAACCGGAAGCTATTGGAATGGAAACCGATTTTCCTCTGGTTGGCTATTCTTGTATGTTCGACTCTCAAATTCTTTGCATATCAGAAACATTTGTTCTTTATTAATTAAGTTTTTAAATGATCAACTAGTTCTAAGATACTGCTAACAACTTTGATCATATTTCCTTTGATGGATAAGCAAATGATTGAGAGAGACGTCAAAGTAAATGGCTTTGGTTTACATGGTTCCCACCATTTTTTGGGATTTTCGTAGTTGTCACAATTTGAAGGACCCACTTGTGTCATCAACATTGCAATATGTGTAATCATCGAAGGAAACTTGAGGTCAGAAAAGTCAAAGCCATCACCAAAGCAGGCTTGGCTCATAAACACAAGCGGCTTTATAAGGTCAACAAAGTCTAAGCCTGCACTAAGCAGGCTTGGCTGCTTAAAAGCCCTAGCTAGAGTTGTCTGATAATTGCGGAGCTATATCGATATAATAAGATAAAGAAAGATTCAAACGAAAAGAATAAAACAGCAGTAGCTATTGAGTTTCATATGACCAAATGATTTGAACTTCTCGAGGTTCTCAAGCATATATCTAAAACCCATAAGCCATTTGAAAAGTAAATCAAACGAAAACGTTCCAACGTTGCACATACAAGCCTTACATTTCCATTGGAGCCACGTCTTGGTCACCTGTACCACCACCCTGTTCCGCTGGTGCAGCAGCAGCAGGAGCTTCGGCTTGACCTTCACCAGCCTCGCCTTCGTCTTCTTCCTCTGCCACTGTCTCAAATGTGTCGATGACTTTCTGTATAGTTTCCTGGTCCAAGAAGTGGAATGATTCACCGACTCCTAGAATAGCAACTGTGCAGAGAGAACTCTTCAGCGTTTCTCCTTGCAATGTCTCCCTAACAGCCAAAATTGCATCTTTTATGAGATCATCCCTTGAAGAATCCGCAAAGCTTTCAAACTTGCGTTCCAGATAGGTCTTTGCGGCTTGTGAACGAGACCCAATAGCAAAAGCTTGATACTCGAAATAGTTCCCGCTTGGGCAATTGTAGTAAAGGTGAGCCCCAGACTCATCCAGTCCACCTACAAGCAAACCCACACCATATGGTCGTTTCCATGATCGTTGAGTACATACCTATTCAGACGACGAACAAACACAATATAAAAAAAATCTCTTTTTCAGATGATAAAAACCTTAGTATTAAAGGAAAAAAGCTGATCAATGTAAAACTTAGATTAGACCAGTCTAGTGAAATCATTTATATTATAAGAAAGAGGAAATTTGAAGACAGCCCTTTTAGAGAGACAGAGTTCTTCCCAAGTGGTTTTACAGCAAACCAATAATTGTATTGGGAATACAACACCAAATGTATTTCATACATCAACAGTAGTAAGATGTAATAAAATATCATTTATGCAGATGTGGATACATTGGCTAACTTAAGAAACCATTAGTTAGACACAGATCAGAAGAGAGATATAAGACCACATCTAGCAGGCGAAATGACTTCATGAGACAAGTGAATATAGCAGTCAGAACGAACTGCAAACAAAGTCAACAAAAATGATAGTGGATGCTAAACAAAGACTAAAAAATGACAACAATCGATTATCTTAATGATGGCCGCAGAAACTAGTAAGATGTACCAGAAGAAAAACAAAACTCATATTGCTAAAGTGAATAGTTTATAAGACAAGAACTTGGTAACAAGATTATGCAAAGTAAGAATAACATGAAAATCATTTTACGAAAACAGTATTTGAGCTTCTGAGAAAGATAAATCCTACAATTCAGTCTACATTGAATCAAGGAAACACCTTTTTGATGTTATTTAGAGTCTTAATCAGCTCAGAAGTCAGATCACTATTACACTCTGCTCTAATGCTCCTTAAGCTTTCATTCCAAATCATTCACAAACTGATCAGTGATTGAAGCAGAAACAAAAAAAGCACACACATTTCGTGAATTTCATCATAGCTTAGAAACCCTAAGAGAAAAATCAAGTGTGATTGATTCCAAAATTCCCCAAATCTCAGTTAACGATTGCAAGAAGGAAAAAGCAATGAAAGGCTAACCTGAGCCTTATCAGCGAGATGAACAACAAGACGACCAACGGGAAGAGGAGACTCATAAGTGAAAGAGTGATTGATTGATTCCGATCTCATATAACGAGAGAGAACGCGACCATCAGCAGTGAGACCAGCAATTGCGACACCAATATGGTCATCGACTTTAAAGATCTTCTTCTGATGAGAAGAAAGCTCGGATTGAGCCTTATTGACGCAAGCAAGAACGACATGGGAACGAGATCTGAGTCCAATTGCGGCTGAGCCTTGCTTCACTGCTTCCATGGCGTATTCTACTTGGAAAAGACGACCTGTTGGACTCCATGTGGTTACATCCGTGTCGTATTGATTCCTAAACATTTTTGCTTCGTCTTCTTCTTCTTCTTCACTCTCTTTGTTTCGTCGTCGAAAGGGTTTAATACAAAACGGAAACTCAGAAAGAAAAAAAATTGTTTTCTTTTCCTTCAAGCCATGGGTGCTCTCTTTCTCTGTCTGATTCAACAGAACTAATGGGCTTTTATTTTACACTGCACTTTCTTATAAACTAACTAAAGCTTCTTGGGCTTGATTCGTGACTATCGGCATAATCTTGCCGTTCGAATATGAACATTTAATACGAGTACGGATATGGCATAAAAACAGGAACCAAATAAACGAACCAAACCGAACTAGAGATTCAATTCGGTTTTGGTTCCTAACTGAATATTAATACTTACGGTTATTTGTTAGATTTGGTTAAAAGTTGAGAACCGAAAATAATCATAGAAGAACCTTTATTAACTTTAAGTTACTTGTAACCTTTCGGAACCAAAACGATTGGTTAGTTTTAGCCCATTTCTCCAGGTGCTTGCATATTTTCAATTACAAACAATCAACATTTTTTTCCTGATTGTTTGGTTATTTTTAGTTATAAATAATCACATCTTTTCGGATGGTTTGTTATTTTTAATTATAACTATTCAGAACTAAACTGAACTAATTCGATTCACAGTTCAAATAACCATTCATAACTGAAATCAAAAAGAATCGAATTGATCTTAATCAAGTTTTAGTCAGTTCTATATAATTATCATATTTCCAAAATTACAAAAACCCAAAAGTAAAGAAACAACTCAAAACTAAACCAAAAAAACTGAATGCTAATAGCTAAATTTTGTACATAAGTTTAACTGTATCCGCAGGATCAGACAAGAATATACTTGGGCTCATACAAAATGAGAGAAAATAACCAATGATATTTAATATTTAATTACTTCATAACAATTAGAGACGCACATAATATTTTGATACAAAACGAGACACATTGATTACCCAGTTGACTCAAAGACAACATTGTGTAAACATGTAAAATAAGATCATTAATTCATATACCATTACATTCACACGCAAATACTACCAGATATTTCAACTCAATTCATACCATGATTATAAAAATAAAAAAATATAAAGTCAAGCCCAAATCACACATCCAATCCAATGGTAAAACAACACAACACTCATATATATAAAGCTTGAATTTCTAAGCACACATCTGCTGTGCCTGTGCTGACATAGGAGCATCGGTTTTCTCTCCGGTTATTCCCGGTTCTGTCAATTTACAAGGCATCATACCATCGGTTAATCCAGCTCCGGTTTTGAGCTCAATTTTTTCATCTTTAACTGGAAGAAAACCCTTTTGACGACATGTCTCAATAGATTCAACAAACATCTCCTCAAGATTGTATTTGAAACTAAATCCCATCTCAGTTAGCTTCTTTGAACTGAACTTAATGCTCTTTAAGTTCTCATCTACACCTTCAAACCTGTTCCAAAGATTTTGTCAGTAAAATGAGGCTTAAACACTTTTATATGTCTTGGTCCAAAGAGATTAAATTTCTTACGTTGAAGGCACATTATACTCTGGATACTTTTGCCTAAGAAAATTGGAGATTGTAAGAATTGTTGCATCATGTGAGGAACAAACATAACGTCCGTTGGCATTAGCTTGCTCATACAAGAATATATGAGCATTGCATAAGTCATCTAAATGCACATATTGTCCTTGTCTTATAATCGAGTAATGTGCTTCATTCCCTGAAAAAACATTACATTATAACATCCCATCAAAACATTAGAAAGATATCTACAAGAAAACACACAAAATTCCGATAAAAATTTCCGTCGAAAAAGAGTTTTCGATTGAGTATGCGTGGAATGACTGTTAGACAATATATATTAAGTTCCAATTATCCAAATTTTCGATATGGGGTATAGAAAACATCAATATTTTTTGATGAATTTTCGATTATTCTAAAAGCCGTAGAAAATGTATGATTTTGAAATCCCTAGGGACAAGAAATTTCGAGCACTCACGAGTTAAAGGAGAGAGGGCAGTGATGAGACTAGGAGGCATAGATGTTGTGATGAATGGACCAACCACCAATGTTGGAATTATACTAATGAAATCTAATCCTTGTTCATTAGAATAATCCAAAGCTGCTTGCTCTGCTAACATTTTCGATACAAAATACATCTGCAAAACAATTTCAACCTTTTAATAACCCTAACTACGAAGATCAAACTTAGGCTTAATTAATTAAAAAAAAAAAAATGTATATTACCCATCCGGTCATCTTTTTGGACATGATAAACTCAAGATCACTCCAATCATTTTCATCATAAACATTCTTTTGGTGTTCTTCAACATTAACAGTTCCAGCAGATGAAGTATATATGAATCTTCTTACGGTCTTTGCCTTAACACATGCTTTCACTATTCCCAACATTCCATTCACTGTTGGTTTTATCACTTCATTCTGATTCACACAAACAAACCAAAACAAAAATCAATTTAGTGTTGATGTGAAAACCAACCAAATAGATTCATACATATAAAGCAGAATCATCGTTTAGCAAGTGTTATATGAAATTTGACACAGTTCCAAAGAAATTGAGGGTCCATTATAAAAATATTATCAATTTTTTTTTTCTTTCGAAATCAACTTCTTCGTAACCTTCTTAGGTAAACTCAATTTAGGGTTGCTAATATTTCCGGATGGAACAAAACTGTTTGGGTTCCGTCAGGTCATCCCAATGGAATCCACACGGTTTTCGACCAACTGAAAGACATTCAATAAAGTATATATAACTCACCTCAGGATCTTTTGATTCAAAATCCATAGGAGTTGCAACGTGGAAGACACCATCACAACCATTAATAGCATCATCGTAGCTTCCTTCATCAGATAAATCAGCCTTCCATAAACTAAGTTGTGTCTTAGCATTTGGCAAATCAAGCAAATGTTGCACTTTCTTCAAATTCCCTTTTTTTATATATAATTACAATAAAAACGTAAATTAACCACACAAAAAAGTTATACAAACATAACCAGACATAAGTTTTGTAATATCGTACCTGGTTCACGGACAGTGGCACGAACTGTGTAACCACGTTCGAGTAATCGCATAACAAGCCATGAACCAATGAATCCTGATGCACCAGTTACGCAAACTGTCTCTTTGTGATTAACCATTGTTGTGAGCTTAAGAAAGATTTAGTGATGTTTGAGTCGATCGATACAAACGTTTGTTGTTAAAGCATTATATATATAGAGATATGGATTGAGAAATGTTAAAACTAGCTTGAAGCTGCCGGTCACGTGAGTACCAACCGGAGGAACACGTGAGGAATGTTGGTTGGAGAAGGAGTGAGAGTTGTGTGGTACGTGACCATTTGGTAAGTTGATTTGATTATTTTGTGGATGTATTCATTGTTGTTGTACTTATACCGGTGGGTGAAATACGTTTGATCCGAATTTGTTTGGTGAGAGAGAGAAAAGAGTTGGTGTCTATTTTCTTTCTTATGGTTTTTTAGAATATGTATGAATTTTCACATAGATTTTTAAACAAAATGTTAAGAAATTTAGAAAAAAAAAAATGGGTTTGTTCTTATTAAAAATTGTTACTATTTTGTAATGAAAAAAAAAGACAGCTATATGACTTTTAAATTTGGCAACTTGAAATATGTATATCATTGAGAGTGGTAACAGAAGAGTTTCAAACTTGTACATATTGTAAAAATATATTCAAAATTCTAATTTTTTTAAACGATTAGATCAAGAAAACGTTATCTATAACTTAAAACCTCAAATAATATCACCCTAAAATTAAATTTTGGTAAAAAAAACACATATGTAGATTTAACAACTTGTCTAAAATACACTTTTTCTTAATACCTTCGAACTACATATAGGAAAAAAATGCTAATTATGATAAGGCACTAAATTAGATAATTTCAAATGTTTGTGGGTTTTGATCATTTCAAATAAGTTTTTATTTTTTCATAACATATGCATTCAATATTGCTTAGAGATTAATAATTTAGTTTGTGGAGAATTGGATTCACATATATAAAAGAAAGATATTATAATTTATTTATTGGGCCATGGCACTTAGAATTTTGGTAAAATTGATAATATTCAATTATTATACCTTTTCTTCATAATGCAATTATTCTCACCTTTCAATTGTTGAAAGAAAAAAAAATTATTATCAATTAGTCATAAGTTTTGATTGGTAATGGTTTTAATTGTTCTACAAAGCAAAAAAATTTCAAAAGTACTAAAATTAAATCAATCATGTTCCAGGTTTATTTTTGGCTTTAAAAATCTAAACTTCTAGAACCAAAATTTATGAACTTTACAAAAATCAAATCTTACAGCAAAAAAATCTACAACTAAAAAAACCTACATAAAATAAATCTACAGCCAAAAAAAGTACAACTTAAATCCTACAGCAAAATACTTAAAACTACAACCATTACCAATCAGTCTCATAATTAAATTATCGTGAGCTATATTATATACTATGTATCGTACTTCTTGAATTGTATATCAAAAAGTTTTATATAAATGGCTAGAAATAATGTATCGCTTTTGTTTTTGTTTCTAAATCGAGTAATCAGGTAGCTGATGCCTTAGCTAAAGCTGTCTTTAATGGCTTTTGTACCGGACTCAATTAATTTAATATGGAAGTTGAAAGTGGTTGAAAAAAAAATGGTTAAAGATAATCAGCATGATGGAATAGAGATATCATGTTCATAAATTTTTTAAAGAAATAAATCTTTTAATAACCTTAAAATTTTTGGAGAAGATAAAATCGAATATAAAAGTTTTCGTTTACCATTAAAAACGAACGAAACAAAAAAAAAAGTTTTCGTCTACAACGTGGAGTCATTATTAAAGTATATTCTATATAATAGAATATCTTTATTCATCAAATATTAGTATTTTTTTTAATATCCTACTTGTACAAATAATAATACCATTTTTTCAAAAAAAAATTTGAAGTTTTCTTGCAAAAAAAAAAGAGAGTGAATTTGCCATAAATACACAAGTTTAAACCCAACTCACAAGTTTTTACACAGCATGACAATTGAAATTTTTTGCACACAACTCTAAAAATAATTGATACATGTAACCAAAACCTTATATAGTATTAGATATACTTTGTATATAATATAGTATGTAAAATATTTTTAAAGTGTAAAAGAAAGTGTAACATCATTTTTAGATATCATGTTTTCTTTTTAACAATTGATCAATACGAGATAATTCAAAATTTACTTTTAATTATTTTTTTCCTATTTATGGTGGGAAATACTCGATTTTAAATATTATGTTATAGTAGTTTGTTCTTGATCTAGCTAGATAGTATGTGGTGAATTCAAATCATATTCTCTCAAATTGAAACATTTATGGTATGGATTGAAATTTATCGATATAATAGATGATAAAAAGAAAATCAAATTAGATACATATTTGTTGATTTCTTCTCAATCTACTTGTTAAAATAATTTAAATAATGATTCTAATATCACCGATTCGATCTAAATAATAAACATTAACCTATAAATAGCGAATTGTTGAAAAATAAAAATTAGACATGTATTTGGTTCGAAATTGGTTCAAAAACAAGTTGTACCTTTCCACGTGTGTTCTTTAGACAAAATATTTACGCTTTCTTTTCAATGTTGTTTGTCTGAGGTCAGCTTCGATTTGACTTCTCCAAAAGCGTAAAGCAGAAAGCCGCGCGTCTTCATGTAGTCCACAACTGCTTAAGCTCCATTAGAGAGAGAAGAAACAGAGCTCTCTTTTGTCTTCAACTCGTTTCACCTTTCGTTCTCGATATATTTTGCATTTGCTTTACCAAAATTCCAGTGCGCCTCGATTTGATTGATTAATCTTTGTAATTTCGTAATTCTTCTGATAAATCGAAGAATTTGTAAGTTTTAATCAGGATGGAGATGATAATTCCAGAGGAGAAAGATGCTTCAGATTGGATTTACAGAGGCGAAGGTGGTGCTAATCTCGTTCTTGCTTACGCTGGATCATCTCCTCTATTTGTTAGTTCTTCTTCTTCTTCCTGAATCTTCCTTTTGTTTTTCGAATTTTGTGATAGATTGAGTGATCGTATTGCCAGGTGAAGCAAAATTTGAACGGAATTTGACTTTGGAAATTCAAAAGTTAGTTCAGTTTCTCAAGTTGGATATAGATTCTGTTTTAGTGGCTCTTTTTATCTTTATGTAGAATCAGAATCAGATTCAGATTCAGAATTCTCTTTGGGGTTGGGGGTGTTTGATTGATTCGGATAAACTCTCAAGTTTACAGCTTTGAGTTAATGTCAATGTCTACTAGTAAATTGTCTTGTAATTGGATTTGATCTGGTTTGGTTTCATTTTGATTATGATTTTGCTATTCTTGGTTTAGAGTCTGTTAATTGAATCTCAAAACTTTGATTAGGTGGGGAAAGTGATTCGTATACAGAAGGCTCGAAAGAATGATAAAACCAACAAGAGTGGGATTGGTGTTGGTTCTGTTTTAACAAGCGATGAGCAAATTTTGTGGAAAGATAACAAGGAGCTCATTTCATCTCCAAACAAGGAAGTTCTTGAACAAAGATATGTTAAGACTGTGATCATCCCACTGTTGGGTCCTAAACATATAGATGCAGGAGTAAGTAATGTTATTCATAATGTCTTATTTATGAGGCTTTATCGGTTTAGTTTGGATACCAATGCCTTCTTGGTAAGTTGATGGTTATAGTGATCGTTTTTTGAGCAGGTACGCGTTTCTGTGTCCAAGAAATTTCTTGAATGTGTTGATAAGAAAGTAACTAAGCAGCGTCCGCTATGGCGTGTTAATACTGCAAATGTTGATACCAGTCATGATTCTGCTCTTATTTTGAATGATCATTCACTTTTTTCTCAAGGTAACCATTATCATCAGAAATCGGTATCATAATCGAAGCGTATTTGTGTTGAGAATATTCATGATCATTAATCTATTTGTGTTTGCTCCATCAGTACCAGGAATATTTAGTGACTGCATTAGTGTTGAAATAAAGGTATCTTTAGAGATTTTTCTTTTTTTCTTCCTTGTATATCTCATTGTTGACCTAACCTTGTTGTATTCCATGAAGTAGCCTAAATGCGGATTTCTTCCAACCTCAAGGTTCTTAAGTGAAGAAAACATGCTCAAAACACGCGTGAGCCGTTTCAGAATGCACCAACTCTTAAAGTTGCAATATAATGAGGTAAAAGAAAAGCACTGATTATCCTATGGTTTATGTCTTTACTCATTAAGAGGTCTATAAATCGAGATTTGCTGAAAAGTCTTATGAGTATGTCAATATTCTGCAGATATCTGAAGCAAGTGAATATGATCCTCTTGATCTGTTCTCTGGATCCAAAGAGAGAGTTTCAGAAGCTATAAAAACCTTATATTATACTCCCCAGAACAATTTCCGTGTATTCCTGAATGGTTCTCTCATATTAGGAGGTTCGGGTGGATGCACCGGAAGAACAACCCCAGAGAAAGGATATGCCTTTGAGGAAGCTCTAAAAGGCTTCATTCAATCAGAAGATGGTCTTAGGACAAAGTGTTTTCTACAGTTAGTATCTGATGCTGTCTATGTTTCAGGAGTGCTCGATAAACTTCTCGAAGTTCAGAAGCTCGACAAATTTGACGTTGAAGGAGCGATTCATTGTTATTATGATATAATGAACCAGCCTTGCGCTATATGTAAAGAAGTCGAACCCTTGGAGATATACTCAGATCTACATGCTCTACCTTTAAATGAAAGTTTGAAGATCGTAAAGGAGTATTTGATAGCTGCAACTGCCAAGGACTGCAGTCTTATGATAAGTTTTCAGTCAAGGAATACTTGGGATTCAGCACCTTCATGTGATTATGTCTGTCTAAACTCGACCAATCAAACGTTTGATTACAAGGTATGATCCACTTGAACACATTCGTTGTCTCTTCTGGTAAAAGAAAATAGTACACATATATGGTAAGATCATTGGTTCAAGTATAATGAAGGAGTAACACAGTCTCTCTTGTAAGAAAATGGACTCATCAGTAAGGATTTGATGTATTGAGGAACCATAAAATCTGTTTTTTTCTGTATATAATGATTTGATATTTGGATTTGGGAAATGTAGGTACACTTCATTGATTTAAGTCTGAAACCACTAAAGAGAATGGAGGCATATTACAAACTTGATAAGAAGATAATAAGCTTCTACAATCGAATGCAAAAGGTTGAAATCAGAGAAGAACAAGTCAGAGATCCAAAACCTTCCATTAGCTAAGTCATGGATCGTCTCTCAATACCACTGGCTGTGTTTGTTGTTGTAAGACTCAAAAGTATCATTTGTTGGAATAATATCACGAAGAAAAATTATCAAAGTATCATTACTACTTTAAATAATTTGGAAAAACTGAAGTCAACATTTGCGCCACAAACTAGTTTCTAAACAAAATTCTACAAGGTACCGTAAACGCCTTATATCATCTAAGGAGCTCATATTCAAGTTCCAAAAAACAAAAAGAACACCAAATGAATATATCTATTACAAGAGAATTATGATTTATGAAGCAATCAGTCCAACTAATACCCTTTAAACTCCCTCATCACGTTCTCGATTCCATTGCTCAATTCTTGCCCTCCTTTCTTCACTACCTTCTCTCACGACTGGGCTTCTGCTTCTGCTCCGTTTCGGGCTGCCATGTCTCCTCCTTCTACCATTATCCCGGTCATTCCTATCTGACCTCTCACTGCTTCGTTTCTTGTACCGGTCACGATCCCTAAGGTCACCTCTCTCTCTCTCATGTGAACGCTCTTTCTTCCGCTGAGGACTTATACTCCGGCTTCTGCTTCTGCTTCCTCGGCGGTATGATCTACGATACCTTCCAAACAGTTTTCTCCTAAGCTCCCTAGAGATCTGCTTCACGTGCATGAAATTACAGTACCCACCACGGTTACAACTGTTCTCTTCGTATTGCCTACAAGTTGCTTCTCGGAAATCCGTCACAGGTGAGAAGTCAGCAATTATAGGACGACCTGAATAGAATCTCCCTTGCAAAGCCTGCAATGCAGCAGCTGCGTGATCTTCCTCCTTAAACAGAACATATACATTGCCAATCATGTGATCAGCCAGATTGTCACAAACATTGAGACTTTCCACTTCACCAAACTTGTTGAGTTCTTCGAAAATGTCTTCATAGAAATCTTCAAAGTGCTCTTGGATCTTACTCGGGTCTAGTGGCTGGCCCTGAGGGTCAACACCAGGAGTGATCATGTCTGGTCTCTGGTACATGTTTGAGAGGAGAAGCGTCGGAGAAATTGTGGGACGGTTATGGAGCCGTGAACACCGGTCACCGTGTCTACAAGCACCAATCTTAAAGTAAAATGGACAGTTCACTCTGTCCTTTTCAGTACCAAATATTGAAGCCAAGTGCTCAGCCATTTTCACCTAAATATAAGCAATATCAAAGTAAGTAAAAACTGAGAATCAAAATATTATATCGAATCATAATTACTAAAACGATAGCAAGAGATTAAATCTCTAACTCAAATTGTTTCTATTCAAAATCAGAGCCGAGAATCTAAAATCAACTATTATAACCAAGAAAATCAGCGAGCACCATCGATATACAGCGGAGACTATTAAATCCATGAAAGGAACCAAATTCAAGACTCGTTATTTAAATTATCCAGAACCTACAAGTATCTAAATCAGATCGACCCAAAACAGTAGAAATGAACCTCGGTAACGGATGAAATTATGCCGAAGAGGAGACGCTTCAAGAAGTATTACTGAAGACGAGTAGCTATCTCCGTGAACGAGGAGCTGTCGTTTCAAATCACGATCTAGGGTTAGGTTTATTTGTTACGCGACTCGCGTGAGCCGGAGAAAGAAAGAGAGTGAGAGGTCCAACTATAGAAATGACTATAAATATGGCTTGATTTTGCAAACAATCTTTTCTTTGGGAAAATTTACAAAATAAATATTTGCAAGACTGGTCCTTAATCCATTTCGGTTTGGTTGCACCTCAGCTTATTCGGTTTTATATCTGTATCCGATTCAAACCGGGTCTTTTCAGGTTGATTCGGGTTTTCGGATCCAAATGTATAATTCCAATATTTTTGACAACTCCACCTCATCAAATTTCAATATCGAACCAACCATCAATATTTTTTTTATTAATTACACTATTCTATGTGAGAAATTCATTGCACTTTGAAAAACACATACTCTATTTCAAAATATAAATGTTTTGACTAAAATCATGCATACTAAAGAACTTCAATACTTTTTTAAAAAAAATTATTTAATTTTTTTGTTTAATATAATTCGAACAATGATATAACGAGACCATATAATATTAGTAGTCACAAAAAATAAAATGTAATTAATTTTATCTAAAAATTTGTAAAATATATTATAATTTGAAACAAAACAAAATCTTTAAAACATCTTATCTTTTGAAAGAGATGAGGTATTCTTATTTGGTGAATAGATTTTCGAATACTAATAAGAAAGGTGTTGTAGAATTTTGATCTCATTGGATTGATAAAAGATTTTGTTCATTGATTCACCAACTCATTAACAAAAAAAAATCATTAACAAAAAAAAATCATTAACAAAGAATAAAAAACAGAAAAAAAGAGACTCACCTAACATTGCTCTTTTTGGTCTAAACATGAACTCACCAACTCACCAACTCTTTAGATAAGTCATAAGACAATTTAGACTTTTCACAAAATCCAAACTAAAAAAGGATAATTTATCCCAACCACAAATTTGTGTATATATATATTCATACATGCAAAGTTCACATGATCTCACACTTCAGAGTAATGGATTCTTCATCTTCTGTAAAAATCATAACCAAAAGCTTTGTGCAACCCAAAATCATCTCAGAAGAATCAAAGCAACCATACTATTTATCACCATGGGACTATGCTATGATCTCTGTTCAATACATACAAAAAGGTCTTCTCTTTCAAAAGCCATCACTTTTCTCCATTGATACTTTGCTTGAGAAGCTTAAAGAGTCTCTAGCCGTAACGCTTGTCCATTTCTATCCTCTTGCTGGTCGTCTCTCTACGGTGATAACAGAAGAACCAAAGTCTTATTCAGTTTTTGTGGATTGTAATAATAGTCCTGGAGCTGGATTCATCTATGCAACTTCTGATTTATGTGTAGAGGATATTGTTGGCTCAAAGTATGTTCCTTTGATTGTCCAATCTTTCTTTGATCATCACAAAGCTATCAATCATGATGGACTAACCATGAGCCTCTTATCAGTCAAGGTTTGTTTTTGTTTTCCTTAATCTCTTTATGGTATTTCCAAAAGAAATCGAGTTTCAAATCTAGAAAATGAATAGAAATATAAAACAAAGATAAAAAGTTGGGATTTAGCATTTGGTCAACTAGTTAAGTCTACATTTCCTGCCTTCTTTATTGGAATTCGACTTTAGAAAATCGTGTAACATCCATATGACATTTTTTATGGTTTATGGGTGTATATATATGTGTGTAGGTGACAGAATTAGTTGATGGAATCTTCATAGGACTGTCGATGAACCACGCGATGGGAGATGGTACTTCGTTCTGGAACTTCTTTACAGCTTGGTCCGAGATCTTCCAAGGAAAAGAGAGCAACAAAACCAATGACTTATGTCTTAAGAATCCACCGGTCTTAAGACGTTACATACCTCAAGGATATGGTCCACTCTTTAGCCTTCCTTATAGCCATCCTGATGAGTTTATCAGACCCTACGAATCTCCAATCCTCAAAGAGAGGATGTTTTGTTTCTCATCAGAAACAATAAAGATGCTTAAGGCAAAGATAAACCAAAAATGTGGAACTAACTCTATCTCATCTTTCCAATCGCTCACCGCGGTTATATGGAGATGCATAACCAGGGCAAGGAGATTACCATTTGATCGAGAAACAAGTTGTAGAGTTGCTGCTGATAATAGAAGGAGGATGCATCCACCGCTACATCGAGATTACTTTGGAAACTGCCTTTCTGCTTTGAGAACAGCTGCGAAAGCCGGTGAGCTATTGGAGAATGATGTTGAATGGGCTGCTTTGAAAGTGCATCAAGCAGTAGCTGAACATAGTAGTGAAAAAGTATCTCAAATGATTGATCAATGGTTGAAATCTCCTTTCATTTACCATATTGATCGGCTTTTCGAACCAATGAGTGTTATGATGGGAAGCTCGCCGAGGTTCAACAAATATGGTTGTGAATTTGGGATGGGGAAAGCATTGACACTTAGAAGTGGCTATGCTCATAAGTTTGATGGGAAGGTCTCTGCTTATCCAGGAAGGGAAGGAGGAGGAAGCATAGATTTGGAGGTATGTCTTGTTCCGGAGTTTATGGAAGCTCTTGAATCAGATGAAGAGTTCATGTCTCTTGTTTCTTCTTAATAGATTTGCAAGCTCTTCCATAAGTACTCAACATTTTTCAATCTGCTCATCTCTTTTATGTTGGTTTTTTCTTTCAAGTTTCTATACAAATCGAAGAAACAAAACCATACGAAACGAAGAAACAGACTTACAGTATCATTCTCCTTAACATAGTAAAGGATTTATTGGACACAACAGAAGAAAGAGTAACACTGATTCTTGATCCCACAATAGTTCCTGAAACATACAAAAAGTATCAATTTTCAAATTCTAAGAAGAATGCAGATTCATTAACCTATTCACAAGAACAAAGATTTACCAGTGATCATTTAACTTGATGACGAGGAAAGAAGAGGGGCAATCAAATGAGGAAGATGAGCTTGATGATCCTCAAGGCGTCCTTTAACAGAGTCACCATCCTAATGAACAAGAGTTAGAACTCCAGTAAGCTTAAAACGAGGATCAAATCTCCATGGATGTACCGGAGTCCTCCATGTTGGTCTGTCTGCGACATAAGCACGTATAAGATTCACTTCTTCTGGAAATTCTTCTAGAGTCTTGTAAATCGCAGGTTCCGCTCTAACACAGTCTTATTAACAAAAACCAAAACCAAAACCAAATCCACAGAATTCAGATCATGAAGATGAAAATCGACGGGGAAAATGAATATAAAAAGAACCCTAAGAGACAAACACTACAGTTAAACTTTTTTTTTTTTTTTTGATAAAGGTTAATATATATATCAAAAGATCCGGGTTACATGGATTTATAAGCAACCAAAAGGCTTCACGATCCAAAAAAAATTAAAAGATAGTGAAACCTAACAGTTATGGAATTAAAGATTTGTCAAACATATGTAAACCAAATTGAGAGAAGGCCCTTTCCTTTCTTCGTGTATCGAATGGCCAATAGAGCGTCTCTAATGGTCCGATCTAGCTTCTTGAAAAGTTGCTGAGTTTGAAGTGGAACAGAACCATGAATACGGGAATTCTGCTCCGCCCAAATGAGATAGGTTGTTGCTTGAGTTACAAGCTTCTTCAAAGTCGATGGAAGAGATGGAGTAGTACCAAGCAGCCAAGAGATGAGGGCATTCCAATTTATAAAAAGAGCGTGGGGCATACCTAACTTGTGCATAACCATGTTCCAAAGATGCGTCGTGTAGGCACAATGAAGAAATAAGTGGTCTCTAGTCTCGATGTCTATCCCGCACATATGACATATGGGGGAAATGTGTGGAGACCAGTTTGCCATGCGATCTTTAGTTGGGAGGCGATTTAAGTTGGCTACCCAAAAAAAGAAGGAGTGACGAGGGATTCCTCTAGCAAACCAAACAGCCTTGGACCAACGCTTCTTGTCCTCTCTTGGCCTTATGATTTCCCAAGTTTGCTTTGAGGAGAACTGAAGTCGGCAGGGGTTATTACTATGTCTTGGTCCCCAAAGGTACAAATCTGGTCCAAGCTCAGGATTGGGAGAAGGTTGTTGTGTAAGAATGTCTCTGATTATAGTCATACTCGGGGTTCGATGCCTAACAGAAGGTAGAATCCAATTGTTATGCCTAGAATCCTCTGCGACCGTCGCAGTTGCTGGAATACCCAACAGCCTCGGCCCCTCTTCGCCTAAGATATCAATAAGAGGTCCATGAGAAGTCCAATCTACATGCCAATAACTGACAGAGCAACCATCATTAACACATCCACCAATAAAGTTCTTAGCAATAAGTCTAAGGCTCATAACAGATCTCCACATCCATGAGATGGAATGATAGTTGTTGATCGTCTAGAAAGATTGACGCTTAAAAATATGAGATTAACATCGAGTGAGATTGACATTCGGATTTTCGGTTCGGTTCTATCATTCGAATAAAATACTTTGGATCCATACAGAATTTATTCACGTCTTCTACTCAGATTCGAATTGGTTCTTATCCCCACTTTCCATCGATAATATTTAATCCATATCATATATCTAATTTATTTGTATAATATTTTATTCATAATAGAATGGAGTCGAAATCTATATACATAAATCATTATATAGAATATATAACTACAAAACTGAAAAAAAATTCTAGGGAAATATTTACTCAATTTAGTAAAATACCTTCTCAGAGAATCCAAATTAACAATTGGTAATCACAGAACAAGAGCCTAGTCAACATCTGTTGGATCCATCTACTATGTCAAAAGCCTAGTCTCTTTTGAAATATAATTCCAAAGTATAGTGTCAATTCATCATTGTAGTTTTTAAAGTAAATTCCTTTTTAAATAATATTTTCATAAATACCATAAATTTAATATTTGTTAAATCTGATCATTCCTAATTTCTAGATCCAAATAACAAATAATGAAGAATCTATTCACGATTCAAGATTCGTGTTATGTTTTTTCTGTTAGATCAACATTGACACTTCAACGCATCTTATATAAATTTTAAAATAATAAACATTGATACATTTCTTTAAAAATCAAAGATAACAAAATGTAGATAGTGTTCTTTACTATATAAATGACATAAAAACCTCTTCAATCAATCACATAAATCAAATAAATTAAAGACCCATTGAGATAATGATGATTCTTCTTCTTTATAGTAGGCCATATGCACTAGCCAAATACGACACCGTTTCAGGCTGTCTTGTGAATCTTATTATATAGATGTGACGGTGCAATTATTCAAAAGAGGAATATGTTTACTAAGCTTCTTGTGTTCAAAATTGATAAGACACACAATTCGCTTGTAGAACTTAGGTTGAACTAACTTCCCTAACACATAAGCTCGAGATCTTACGGTCAAGTTTAGTGACATAGGAACTGGAGGAGGAGGTGGTGGTGGTTCGACGATCACGATTGGTCCTTTCTTCTTCTTCTTGGGTTTTGGAAGTGGTGCAGGTGGTGGTGGTGGTGGTATTAAAGTTACACCAATTCCATATAGAGGAGTTTTGTATCCGATCAAATTCACTACCACCATTCTTTGACTCTTTCTTGACTGATAAAATTTCTTAATTTGTACAAATTAAACAAAACTATAATAAAACATGTATTAATTTTTTTTTGTCAATAACTAGATAGACAAAATTTGATGTATAACTAAATCTGCTTTCAAACTTAAACACATGTATGTCTCTATTCGCATTTAAAATATTTTATATAAATAAAATTTGTCAACTAATGCAGTGGTTTTTATAACATTTCCGGACTTCAAAAATAGAGTTCTATCTTTAATACCTAATAAATTTGTAAAAAAATACTACAGCTGATTTATTTGTCTTCGATAACATTTTATAAACTAAAATAGATATAAATCATTTAATCATCCGATATTATTATGAAGAACTAATCAATTAATTAATGTTTATATTCTTATCAAAGTGTTTTTAATAAGTATATCAACCAAACTGATCTATATAAATTCACATTTTTTAAAAAGAAAATAAAAAATGAATGTGCACTTCTGATCAGCCCATGTGAATTATGTGATGATAGCAACCGACAACATTGATCAAAGACAAACCAAAAACCAAAATAAACCGACGATAAAAAGTTCGGTAAAAACAATTTTCAAAACCACAGAATCCAAAAGGACAATTAATGACCATTCGAAGTCATTTGGTGAGAGCAACAGATCATAAGAACATGATGAATAAAGACAAATGTAAAATAAGTTTCAGATTTTGGACTTACATTTCCAGAACCAATTGTGATCTGATAGAAACTAAGATCAATCGGTGAAGAAGTGACATGAACACCAAAGAAAGTTCCTGTGTTACGATACATCACTCTCAATGTCGCATTCATTGTAATCATATCTGTTCCAATTCCTCCTGCATCTTGTCCAGCTTGAACCTTAAGTTGCTCAAATGTTATACTCTACAAATTCAATTCAAGAAACTTAATTAGATTGAAGATCTGATCACATTAAAGCCGATCTCGATCTACTAAAGTCAACTCTAGATCATGTATGATCCAATTTTTTTGTTTAATGTCATTCGAACAATGATATAAGAGACCGTATAATATTAGTAGTCACAAAAAATAAAATGTAATTCATTTTGTTTAGAAATTTGTAAAATATCTTATAATTTGAAACAAAATAAAATCTTTAAAACATTTTATATTTTGAAACGAATGAAGTATTCTTATTTTGATCTCATTGGATTGATAAAAGATTTTGTTCATTGATTCACCAACTCATTAACAAAAAAAAAATCATTAACAAAGAATAAAAAAACAGAAAAAAAAAGAGACTCACCTAACATTGCTCTTTTTGATCTAAACATGAACTCACCAACTCTTCAGTTAAGTCTTAAGACAATTTAGACTTTTCACAAAATCCAAACTAAAAAAGGATAATTTATCCCAACCACAAATTTGTGTATATATATATTCATACATGCAAAGTTCACATGATCTCACACTTCAGAGTAATGGATTCTTCATCTTCCGTAAAAATCATAACCTAAAGCTTTGTGCAACCCAAAATCATCTCAAAAGAATCAAAGCAACCATACTATTTATCACCATGGGACTATGCTATGATCTCTGTTCAATACATACAAAAAGGTCTTCTCTTTCAAAAGCCATCACTTTTCTCCATTGATACTTTGCTTGAGAAGCTTAAAGAGTCTCTAGCCGTAACGCTTGTCCATTTCTATCCTCTTGCTGGTCGTCTCTCTACGGTGATAACAGAAGAACCAAAGTCTTATTCAGTTTTTGTGGATTGTAATAATAGTCCTGGAGCTGGATTCATCTATGCAACTTCTGATTTATGTGTAGAGGATATTGTTGGCTCAAAGTATGTTCCTTTGATTGTCCAATCTTTCTTTGATCATCACAAAGCTATCAATCATGATGGACTAACCATGAGCCTCTTATCAGTCAAGGTTTGTTTTTGTTTTCCTTAATCTCTTTATGGTATTTCCAAAAGAAATCGAGTTTCAAATCTAGAAAATGAATAGAAATATAAAACAAAGATAAAAAGTTGGGATGTATCATTTGGTCAAGTAGTTAAGTCTACATTTCCTGCATTCTTTATTGGAATTCGACTTTAGATAGAAAATCGTGTACCATCCATATGACATTTTTTATGGTTTATGGGTGTATATATATGTGTGTAGGTGACAGAATTAGTTGATGGAATCTTCATAGGACTGTCGATGAACCACGCGATGGGAGATGGTACTTCGTTCTGGAACTTCTTTACAGCTTGGTCCGAGATCTTCCAAGGAAAAGAGAGCAACAAAACCAATGACTTATGTCTTAAGAATCCACCGGTCTTAAGACGTGTACCTCAAGGATATGGTCCACTCTTTAGCCTTCCTTATAGCCATCCTGATGAGTTTATCAGACCCTACGAATCTCCAATCCTCAAAGAGAGGATGTTTTGTTTCTCATCAGAAACAATAAAGATGCTTAAGGCAAAGATAAACCAAAAATGTGGAACTAACTCAAAGATAAACCAAAAATGTGGAACTAACTCAATCTCATCTTTCCAATCGCTCACCGCGGTTATATGGAGATGCATAACCAGGGCAAGGAGATTACCATTTGATCGAGAATCAAGTTGTAGAGTTGCTGCTGATAATAGAAGGAGGATGCATCCACCGCTACATCGAGATTACTTTGGAAACTGCCTTTCTGCTTTGAGAACAGCTGCGAAAGCCGGTGAGCTATTGGAGAATGATGTTGAATGGGCTTCTTTGAAAGTGCATCAAGCAGTAGCTGAACATAGTAGTGAAAAAGTATCTCAAATGATTGATCAATGGTTGAAATCTCCTTTCATTTACCATATTGATCGGCTTTTCGAACCAATGAGTGTTATGATGGGAAGCTCGCCGAGGTTCAACAAATATGGTTGTGAATTTGGGATGGGGAAAGCATTGACACTTAGAAGTGGCTATGCTCATAAGTTTGATGGGAAGGTCTCTGCTTATCCAGGAAGGGAAGGAGGAGGAAGCATAGATTTGGAGGTATGTCTTGTTCCGGAGTTTATGGAAGCTCTTGAATCAGATGAAGAGTTCATGTCTCTTGTTTCTTCTTAATAGATTTGCAAGCTCTTCCATAAGTACTCAACATTTTTCAATCTGCTCATCTCTTTTATGTTGGTTTTTTCTTTCAAGTTTCTATACAAATCGAAGAAACAAAACCATACGAAACGAAGAAACAAACTTACAGTATCATTCTCCTTAACATAGTAAAGGATTTATTGGAAACAACAGAAGAAAGAGTAACACTGATTCTTGATCCCACAATAGTTCCTGAAACATACAACAAGTATCAATTTTCAAATTCCAAGAAGAATGCAGATTCATTAACCTATTCACAAGAACAAAGATTTACCAGTGATCATTTAACTTGATGATCCTCAAGGCGTCCTTTAACAGAGTCACCATCCCAACGAACAAGAGTTGGAACTCCAGTAAGCTTAAAACGAGGATTAACTCTCCATGTTGGTCTGTCTCCGGCATAAGCACGTATAAGATTCACTTCTTCTGGAAATTCTTCTAGAGTCTTGTAAATCACAGGTTCAGCTCTAACACAGTCGTATTAACAAAAACCAAATCCATAGAATTCAGATCACGAAGATGAAAATCGACTGGGAAATTGATATAAAAAGAACCCCAAGAGACAGACTTGGACACCAGCTACGACCAGTTGAAGGATCATTGTTTGCGAGGAAGAGTGAAATTGATCTTGCTATGATTAGCTTCGTCTGATTTCAATTCTTCTAACACTAAATCCAAGTTTGATGGATTCACGACCCATTTCTTCAACGTCATCTTCGTTTCTCCTGCAACGCCGACGACTTTTTTTGCTGATTTTGTAAGCAAATATAAATTCCTCTTTCCTTCTTTTCTGATTGGACCGCTCCACTCAATTTAAGGCCCAGATTTCAAACTACAGTTAAACCTTTTATATCGAGTCAATTATTACCGACATAAACATTCCAATTTTCGGTTCGGTTCTATCTTTCGCATAAAATACTTTGGATCCATACAGGATTTATTCACGTCTTCCACTGATTCGAACTGGTTTTTATCCCCTTCTATCGATAATATCTAATCCATAACATATATCTAATTTATTTATATAATATTTTATTTATAATAGAATGAAGTTGAAATCTATATACATAAATCATTATATAGAGTATATAACTACAAAACTGAAAAAAAATTGTAGGGAGATGCTTACTCAATTTTGTAAAATACCTTTTCAAAGAATCCAATTTGTTGCAATTAACAATTGGTAATCACAGAACAAGAGAGAACATCTGTTGGATCCATCCACTATGTCAAAAGCCTAGTCTCTTTTGGAATATAATTCCACAGTATAGTGTCAATTCATCATTGTAGTTTTTAAATTAAATTCCTTTTAAAATAATATTTTCATAAATATCATAAATTTAATATTTCTTAAATCTTATCATTCCTAATTTCTAGATCCAAATAACAAATAATGAAGAATCTATGCACGATTCAAGATTCGTGTTATGTTTTCTCTGATAGATCAATATTGACACTTCAACGCATCTTATATAAATTTTAAAATAATAAACATTGATACATTTCTTTAAAAATCAAAGATAACAAAATGTAGATAGTGTTCTTTACTATATAAATGACAAAAAACCTCTTCAATCAATCATATAAATCAAATAAATTAAAGACCCATTGAGATAATGATGATTCTTCCTCTTTATAGTAGGCCACATGCACTACCCGAATACGACACCGTTTCAGACTGTCTTGTGAATCTTATTATATAGATGTGACGGTGCAATTATTCAAAAGAGGAATATGTTTACTAAGCTTTTTGTGTTCAAAATTGATAAGACACACAATTCTCTTGTAGAACTTAGGTTGAACTAACTTCCCCAACACATAAGCTCGAGATCTTACAGTGAAGTTTAGTGAC
This sequence comes from Lepidium didymum, assembly GCA_963920545.1. Taxonomy (NCBI): domain Eukaryota; kingdom Viridiplantae; phylum Streptophyta; class Magnoliopsida; order Brassicales; family Brassicaceae; genus Lepidium; species Lepidium didymum. Next base: position 1,854,705 of record OY986981.1, on the reverse strand, counting down.
ATAGGAACTGGAGCTGGAGGTGGTGGTGGTTCGACGATAACGATTGGTCCTTTCTTCTTCTTCTTGGGTTTTGGAAGTGGTGCAGGTGGTGGTGGTGGTATTAAGGTTGCGCCAATTCCATATAGAGGAGTCTTGTCTCCGATCAAATTCACTACCACCATTCTTTGACTCTTTCTTGACTGATAAAATTTCTTAATCTGTACAAATTAAACAAAACTAAAATGATTAAAATCCCACTAAAGGGTATGAATAATAAAACATGTATCAATTCTTTTCTTGTCAATAACTGAATAGATAAAATTTGATCTATAGCTAAATCTGCTTTCAAACTTTGGACACATACAATTTCCTAAAACTAAATTTGAGTAAAGAAAACAATAGATGTGTCACTCAAACACTCGAAGAAAAACTCTTCTCGTATCAAATATACAAAAACATGTAAATTATTATTTTTATTAACAATTAAATTAACAAAATAATTAAAAAGTTGTAGAAATAGACTTAACCACTTAAACACATATATGTCTCTATTCGCATGTAAAATATTTTATATAAATAAATTTTGTCAACTAATATAGTGGTTTTTTTATAACATTTCCGGACTTCAAAAATAGAGTTCGATCTTTAATACCTAAAAAATTTGTAAAGAAAATACTACAGCTGATTTATTTGTCTTCGATAACATTTTATAAACTAAAATAGATATAAATCATTTAATCATCCGATATTATTATGAAGAACTAATCAATTAATTAATGTTTATATTCTTATCAAAGTGTTTTTAATAAAGTATATCAACCAAACTGATCTATATGAATTCACATTTTTTTAAAAGAAAATAATAAATGAATGTGCGCTTCTGATCAACCCATGTGAATTATGTGATGATAGCAACCGACAACATTGATCAAAGACAAACCAAAAACCAAAATAAACCGACGATTTTAACCGATAAAAAGTTCGGTTAAAACAATTTTCAAAACCACAGAATCCAAAAGGACAATTAATGACCATTCGAAGTCATTTGGTGAAAGCAACAGATCATAAGAACATGATGAATAAAGACAAATGTAAAACAAGTTTCAGGTTTTGGACTTACATTTCCAGAACCAATTGTGATCTGAGAGAAACTAAGATCAATCGGTGAAGAAGTGACATGAACACCAAAGAAAGTTCCTGTGTTACGATACATCATTCTCAATGTCGCATTCATTGTAATCATATCTGTTCCAATTCCTCCTGCATCTTGTCCAGCTTGAACCTTAAGTTGCTCAAATGTTATACTCTACAAATTCAATTCAAGAGACTTAATCAGATTGAAGATCTGATCACATTAAAGCTGATCTCGATCTACCAAAGTCAACTCCAAGATCATATATGATCCTAACTTCCGATGTGGGATATCAAGCACATTCTAACATAGATCTTTTCACTAACCTTGACTGAGATCTTCGGTTTCTGAGGTTTAGCAGCTGCATATAGAATCAAAGAGAAGAAAGCAAAGAGAAGAAAGAATCCAACAACGAAAGCTAGTACATAGCATTTACGAGGTATAGAATCATTATCTCTATCTCCATCATCAAGAAGACCTTCTTCTTCAATCATAGCGAATTGTTTTTCACCTGCATGGCCTTTGCGTTTAGAACCAATGATCTTTGAGAATCTGCTAGAGGAAGAATGAGAATGTGGAGGAGATCCCATTGGGCTAGTGAGGACTGGTGTTGAGTGGAATGATGTTGCTGTTTTTTCACCATCGTGTGAGTCACGTGACGGTGATTGTACGTAGTAAGCTGGTCGACGGGGAGATCTAGTCGGTGATGAAGCTGTTAGGCTAGTCACCTCTGAGTCCGTCTTGGTGTGCATCTTCAGATTGAGATGGAAGATGAGGAGGAGGGAGTTATTTATTAAATGGTTTAGTCAATTCGTGGAATCGATGAGGCATTTTGCCCACTGGTTTGTTAATTAATGTAATCAATTATAACATCATGGGCTAATAAACATATACTCCGAATTATATTTTTGTAGAATTAAATATCGTTATGGATAACTTTAATCATCCGAAAATTCATTTGATCAAATGGTTAAATGTTTATTTCTCTTGTTTTTGCTACTAAAATTTTATTTCAAGAGTCAATTTGTGTCATATGATATCATATTTTGTCGATCTAATTGTTGACATGAAAAAAAAAAAAAAAAACTTGAAAATCAAATAATTAAATGCTATTTTTGTTTTAAAAAGCTTCATATAATTTAGGACAGTGTAAAAATTATTGTTCTAATTAATATGAATAAATAGTAATGTTAAATGAAGAAAAAAAAATCATATACAAACAATTATTTCTTGTAAATTGAAAAAATATAATTAAACATCATTTATTTTTATACCAAAAAATATTATTATAAACCGACAAGTTGACGTAAAGAATACCAATGCAATAAATATTCCAAGAAACATAAGAAATGAACAAGTAGAGTGTAGAACTACTGCATCACAGAGTAATGTGTACCTTAGAAGAGCATTAAATGCATGTTAGTAATCACATTTAATGTCCTCCTATTGAAGATGCAACCTTCGCCTTCCACTAAACAGAGCTTAAGCGCACGATTGGATTTGATTTTCAATCAAAACTAATTTGGTTAAAATTTTTATGATTATTAGACAATAATCTCTAATGGTTAGGAGTTTTGGGATTTTATCACCTTACCTAATCTACTTTGGAGTCGGCGCTTAAAGCTAAGACAATGACTTCTACAATCATACCACCGGCATGTCTTTACTTAGAAAACTATAGTTTGTTTTTGTTCGGTTTAGTTTCAGATTCGGGTTTACATTCAAATTTTATGTCGGGAATAAATTTTATTCAAGATTACACAAACAAATAAAAATAAAACCAATTGATTAATGTATTTTTCTTAAAAGATATACCATTACGTAAAAAATATTTCCAAATCCAAAACTTTTTTTCAATCGATCTTCTATAATGGAGAGCTATTTTCTACCACCACTTAGAAGAACTCCACTCCCAAGATCATGTCAATTCCTCACAACCTAATTTTGATTATCTATACTTCTAATAATTTGAATACGGATTTATATATGTTAAATTTAAATATATTATATTATTCTCATACATTTCAAATTGTATTTAGTGTCTAATATAGAAAAAGTATATATATACAAGTATAACTGCGCATACATCGTAATCTGTGATATGACAAATCCAAAATTACTGTGTCCATTTTGTTTACTTTGGACAACAACTTTGTGTCCATTATACGACAAAAAAAAGAAGTCAGAGCAGGCCACCAGTTGCTATCTCTATCAATCTAATCTGCATTTTCTTCAACACATTCAATCATTATCATCATCATATAAACGATGGAGGAGGCAGTTTCCAGAAATTCCATGTGTTAAAGTCCTCCTGTTTGTAAATAATTCATCAGAATCCATAAAGCAAACTGCATTTTGATGAAGAAACAAATTTGAGTTTGAAGTGTATATATATACCGGTTCTGAAGAGCTTGTAGCTGGAAACATTCCATTGACAAGTGCATGAAGATTTGTGTATGATCTTGTATCAATTCTACGATTCACAGCTACTTCTCCCTGCAATTCTCACAAGCAATGGTTGCAGATTACTTAAAAACGCCAAATGTTTTGCATACAAAAACCAAGTATAACATGTAGGCACAAAACCAAACGCAAGCAAACAACTGAAACGTAGAAGCCTAATGGATAGTTTGTTCCACAAAATGTTGCTATTGCTAATGCATTTCACAGTTTAAGAATGAGTACCTTTGGGTTGATAATGAAGATCTTTCCTCGGGGGATTCCAACTTTAAGGTAACTTATCTCGTCTGTGTCTCTGTTACCAAAACCAGCATAGAATGGGTTGTGTTCAGGAGGAAACAATGCCCGTATTTCCTGTAAAATTTGTAAGAACCAAGTTATAGAATTCGCCGAGATCTATCTGTATAAGTATTTTAGATGACATGAGAGTTCAACAGTTATAGAAACCGCATAAAACTAACCTCCAAGCAAGCAATCTTGAATTCATGAGGTGCTCTTCTAATTACTGGAGAGAAACAAATTTTAAAAATAAGAATCAAATTATTCAAGATCCACAAATCATGAGATATGTTGCAGAGGAAACAAACTACCTTCCCGAAACAGCGAAGGAAAGAGGCCATCAGGAGAAATAACAACAGGTCCATCCGGCAATGCTTTCCCGTCCTGGTAATTTGGTAGGTAAGATTTAACAAAAAAAATGATAGATTTCGAATTCTGTAAAGTGGAATACGTTATGTCTAGTTACCTGTATGAGATTAACTAGAAATTGTCTTGTGACTGAGGCCTGAGAAATCGCGCGTGCACTTAGAAATATCAACTGGTATCCATTTTCCTGTAGAATTGTTTGGGAGAGAAAAAACTTTACTTTTGTTCCGTAGCTTCCATGCTATTATCATTTTTAAAGATGAGAACAAGTTAAAAGCAAATATAACAAACCTTTACAGCTGAAAATAAATGCGTAACACCGGTTTGTGACCAATCTATACCAACCAAAGGCATAAACTGGCCTAAGACATCCGATCTAAGACAAACATACAGTAAAAACCAAAGAAAGAAAAGAAATCAGAAACAGCAAAAGATCCTGGATTTGGCTGAAACAATGCAAACACAATAAAAAACCAAATGTGCTTTACCTTGTGATAGTACCATCTACATCGGAAACAACTATGCGAGCATTCCATTTCCATAAGTATATCCTTGCATCTACCTGGTGAATTAATGACTTTGTGAACTCCAACTGGAAACTCTTTATGTTTATATGACAAAGATGTCGTAGTACAGGAAAAAAATGACCTGTTGAGTACCCACAATATTGGTGGAGAACGTAAACGTCACAGAATTCATTCCTTCTTTCAGGTCCAGCGAAGCCAGTTGTTCAGAAGTTGGAGTTAATGCCCGGACCGTCTTTTTCACTGGTCTTGGTGACTTCTCTTGTTTCTCCTCGGGTTCAGCTGCGTTCCCAGAAGAAGAAACTTCGGTATCGTTCTTTGATTTTCTAAGAGAGAAAGGCCAAAGCTTCCAGCTTCCACTGCCCGAAGATGATATGTCACCAGGCTTCTCATTCTGGTCAACAGCTATCATGCCCTTAGGTTCAAATACGTGGGCACTCCCAAATGAAACAACTCCTACAATTATAGGAGCTGCAGCATCCCATGGAAAATAGCAGCCACCAATCTTCACGATTAGCTTATCATTCTCCAGGATTGGTGGGCCCAAAGAAGCAAACTTTTCCATATCCAATTTTTCAGAACTGAAGGCCTGAGAAGCAGCTTCTGCTCCCATTCCTTCACGTAATAAGTGCTTGCAGAGAGAGAGCTGGACTGAGAATGGAGAAAGCAAAGTTCGATTATAGCATCATAATTCATAGCAACCAAACAGTTTTAGAGAGATTTGATCCCTCATCATATCTAAAGAATGGAAAATATAAGGTTGATAAGTTATATCTTCTTACCCACTTCAGGATTAGCGATAGCATGTTTGAATGCCTTAAAATTTGGGCTACCCTCAGAAACTTCTTCTGCATTTGAATCCCCTGAGATCGACTCATCTTTTCTCAAATCCAAGTCCGAAGTCTTGGAACATGGGTCAAAGGATTGGCTCATAGGCTGAGAAGGACTGACATCCATTTCATTATTATTGTGAACCTGCATAATCGGTAATGATTCTGTCAACCGCTCCTTCTCATCTTTAGAGATGTCCACTTTTCTCTCTATGTCCATTGGTGCTGACAATGTTGAGTTCTCCATGCTGTTTTCAGGAGTAATTTTATTTTCATCATCAATCTCTTTCTCAACAGCTTTTACAGTATCAGGAGAACTCGACCCTCCAGAACTACTCCTTCCAGGTTTACATTCATCAAGATCGCTAAAAGAAAATTGTTCTTCTATTTCTGGTTGCAGGATGCTTTCTCCACTTGTTGACTGAGACGTTTCCAAATTTCCTACCGAAAAATGCATAGCTTCCACGGTAGTTCTATCCTCATCTTGAACTGGCAAGCCAGTGCTGCTTCCTTCTTGAGAAGTGCCAATGCTCCTGAATTCCGCTTGGTCAACTGAATCCAATGTTACATTTTCCACAGATACAGGAGCATTTAACATTTGTTGCATAGAATCCAGTTCGCATCCAGTAACAGAATCCTAGTGGAGATACAATTTATACAATATATCAATTCCCTACATTCTATTATCTTCTTGGTTTACTTCCAATACTATTAGCCTAACATTACCAAGAAATGATTAAATGACTAACCTGTGCTAACGGCTCAGCTCTTGGTTCGATGGAGATGTTCACGTTTCCACTCCCTTCAGTAGTGATGGACAACACGATACTTGATGCTTCACACGAACCAGTTTCAACAATAACTCCACTTGATGCTGCAGTCTCTTCACAAAAATCTTCCACATTACTGCTTTCACGAAAAACCTGCTCTTTCTCATCCACAAATCGCAATGTAGGAGATGCAACAAGGGGAGTCTCCAATATCGAATCGCTATCTACTACCGTCTGCAAGCTACCCTTTTTAATCCCACCGACAACACTCGGAATTCCACTAGTACTAGCCTCACCATTATCTTTGTTGCCATCTAAAGAATCAGAAACTTTACCTTTCATGGACTTACGCGTATCGATATTAGTAGACCACTTAACATCCAAAAGATCAGCAGCCATTTCTGCTCTCTCCATGGAACTAACACCACCATCATCATCTAACCGATTCTCCCTAACGGATCTCCCACCAAACACAAACCCTAAAATCCCAGGCTTCCCAAAAATCTTCCCATTAGCACTACGAGGACTAGCAGAATCATAGTTGCAACTTCTAGACTTTAATGGAATCTTAGGCTTATCAACAACATCAACAGAACTCTTCGATATCTCAGCTTCATCACCAGAAGACAAAGTGTAAACTTCACCACTCTCTGATTCTCCAACAACATCTTCAACTTCTCTCAGAAAATAAGCTTGCCCTGTATGAGCCAAATACATATTAAAACCTGCATCTTCACCATTCACATCGATCTTGATCAAATTCCTTCTGTTCTTCAAAACCCCTTGAAATTTACCAAATCGTACATACCAAGGCGACGATTTGAACGTCCCGTCTGGTTGCTCAACGACAATAATGTCGATCGCACCACCAAATGGATGAAAAGGACCTGAAACGGTGCCTACGCCGCGGTAGATGTAGCTTCCGATCCTACCGACGGCATTCATTTTTTAAAAACCCAAATCGAAAGTTGGAAAATTTAACGATCTTGAAGACAAATTAGGAAACTTGATCATACGGATCGATCAATGAATCATGAAAACAAAGTTTAAAGAACCGAATTCGAAGATGAGTTGAAGGAGAAGGAAGAGTTAGACGAGGTAAAAGAGAATATTCTGAAGGAAAGATCCAGAGAAGACAGACACAACAACAACAAGATCATCATTAATGCTTGCCGCCGGACATTATTTGTTTCGGTGGGGTTCGTTTCGTACTGATCCAATTCGACACCCTTCTTTGTTAGTCAATTTTTAAAAAATGTCAAGGCTCAATAATTTAAACCGGGTCTTAAACCGGGTAAATACGATAATTTTGTTATACAACCTATATAATAGTAATATATGAATGACAAAACAGTAGAGGCTGTCACATTTGGGACTACACAAAGAGAGAAAATGACATTGTCAATTGGGTGGTACCAAAACTGCATCAAAATGGCTTCAGAAACCAAAGCCTACAGAACCTCTCTTCAAGCAAATTTTGGAAATTGACATAAAGCCTAAACCTCAAGCATTTTCTACGGAAATACCTTAGAAATTGTCTACCTGTTGCAGGAATTTTAACCAAAAGACACATTTCTAAGGAGTATAACTGTAGTAGGTGTAAGGAAGGGACAAAGTCGATAAACCATCTGTTAGATGCCCTTTTGCAAGACTTCTTTGGGCAATCTCGTTTGTCCCAGCACCACAAAGAGTTGTGAAATGGTTGAATTCATTCTCTAATATTTACTGAGCTTTGAATATATCTAAAAATCCATCCAACAAAAGGAGAAAATAGACTTTTTTATCTTTGGATCCTGTGGCAAATCTAGAAGCTGGTCTTTAACGAAAAAGTCTTTGACATTCGAGAGGTAGTGAACAAAGCCATGGATGATACAGAATAATGGAAGAGCAGAACTGATCAAAGAAGAAAATTTCTTCAGTGGTTGAGATAGAAATGGAGGCCTGCAATCGATTATATCATCTGACGTTATAGAAGCTCCAAATGATGAGGACAAGTGACTAGTGCTAAAATCTATGATCCAAGATGTGAAGTACCTCCTTACTCGATTTAAGGAAAGCATATACAAAGTGGATAGGATATGAACGCTAGTTCTACGTTGAATTATGATTCCATGCTTGACTCTGTGTTTATCCAATTGGTTAAAATCTTTCGTAGAGAAAGATAAACCGTGCATCAATGTTGGATTACACAAATGGATGATGAGTAAAAAATTCAAAGGACAAGAGAAAGAAGACACGTGCGTTTCACGCTCCTGATTATTGGCCTTTCGTCTCTGTTTCTATTTTCCAATGCCACTACGGGTCACATCGCCTACTGATTTTTTCTGTTTTTTCTTTTCTCATTCAGAATCTTTCAAATTCTAATGTGATTTAGGCTGATAATGATATAAACCATTCTACTCCAAAGCTTTGCTTAATATCGCATTTGTCAGATCATTAAGGTACATATAATGCCCGAAAACTCCTGCTTCCATTTGTTTTTCATTGATTACTTCCGAATTTTTCGGTTTCTTGAATTATAATCTCTGAAAAATCAAAACTCTGCGATGAACATGAATTGGGTTTGACCATTTGAACAGGAACAACAAACAGTTTCTGATTAAAGAATCGTTTAACAATGTTGGGTAATGATAAAGATTCAGAAGACCTTAATTTATTTCTGAGCGCCATTGGTGAAACTGGCAATGATGAAGCTCCGTCGACGGCGAGAAAGTTGACGCCTTTCGATGGTGTTAATCTTTCGAAATTGGACGATCGTAACCCGTTTAAAGACTGGGATGATTCAAGTTCAAATCATGAAGCTCCTAGGGTTTATGTTGCACCAAGGGTAATGATAAGTCATCAAGATTCGTTTTCTGAAGATTCTAGAATCGATGTAATCGAAGATGCAAGGATTTTGCCTTATTCTCCTCGTTTACGAGTTCCTGGTTCTCCTCGAGCTTTTGTGTATCCGAGATCTGTTGAATCGCCTCGTTTTGGATCTCCAATTGGTGTTATTGATACAGCTTCACCTTTTGATTCGGTGAAAGATGTAGTTTCGAAGTTTGGTGGGATCACAGATTGGAAAGCTCATAAGATTGAGACAATTGAGGTTAATTTTTAAAGTTTTGTTCTTTTCATGTTTTTGCTTGCTAGAGATGGTTTTGAATTTGACAAATTTGTGTTTCAGAGAAGGAAGATGGTCGATGAAGAGCTTGAGACGGTACAAGAAGCAATGCATGAGTACAAGAGAGAAGCTGAGTTAGCTGAAGAAGCGAAACAAGATGCGTTGAAGGAGTTAGAAAGCACAAAGGGACTCATTGAGGAGCTAAAACTTGAGCTAGAGAAAGCGGCAAAGGAAGAGCAACAAGCTAAACAAGATTCAGAGCTTGCGCAGATGCGTGTGGAGGAGATGGAACAAGGTGTAGCTAATGAGGCAAGTGTTGCCGTTGAAGCACAGCTTGAGGTAGCTAAGTCTAGACAAGTCTCAGCTACTAGTGAGCTACGGTCTGTGAGAGAGGAGATTGAAATGCTTAGTAATGAATATGAAGATATGTTGAGGGAAAAAGATTTAGCTGCAGAAAAAGCTGATATTGCTATTATGGAAGCTAAGGAAGTTGAGAGAAAGATGGATGGTTTGAGTATAGAGCTGATTGCTACTAAGGAATTGTTGGAATCAGCGCACACAATTCATCTTGAATCGGAAGAGAAGAGGTTTGGTTCGGCAATGGCTCGGGACCAAGATATTTACAATTGGGAAAAGGAACTGAAGATGGTGGAAGATGATATAGAGAGGCTTAACCAAGAGGTTCGAGCGGCTAACAATATGAAAACTAAGTTAGAGACTGCTTGTGCTCATAAGAACGAATTGAAGGCTGAATTAGAGTCTTTCACTGAAAATTCAAGGAGTAATCTGTTGATGGAAAAGAATAGTGACAATGAAATACAAGCAGCGGTTGATTCTGCCAAGAGAGAGCTCGAAGAAGTCAAATCCAACATTGAGAAAGCAGCTGCCGAGGTGAAAACATTGAAGACAATTGCTGAATCATTACAGTCCAAGCTTGAAAGAGAGAGACAGGATATAGCAGAAACTAAGCAGAGAGAAAGTACGGGTTTGGTCCAGAATAATGATGAAGAAGCTAGAGAGGAGTTGATGGAAACAGCCAAGAAGTTGGAGCAAGCGACAAAAGAAGCAGAGCAAGCAAAGTCATTTGCTACAGCTGCTAAAGACGAGCTTAAAATGGCAAAGGAATTGTCTGAACAAGCGAAAAGAGGAACGTCCACGATAGAGAGCAGGTTGATCGAGGCGAAAAAGGAAATGGAGGCCGCAAGGGGTTCAGAGAAATTGGCTTTGGCTGCTATAAAAGCTCTGCAAGAAACAGAATTTTCTCAGATTGATGAGGAGATTGAGAATTCACCAAGAAGCATCATAATCTCTCTAGAAGAATACTATGAGCTAAGCAAGAAGGCACATAAGTCTGAGGAAGAGGCAAACACAAGGCTATCAGAGATTGTCTCTCAAGTAGAGGTTGCTAAAGAGGAAGAGTCAAAAATCTTGGAAAAACTAGAGGAAGTTAATAGAGAGATGGGAGTGAAAAAAGAAGAGCTAAAAGAAGCTATGGGAAAAGCTGAAGAGGCTAAAGAAGGGAAGTTGATTATGGAGCAAGAGTTGAGAAAATGGAGGTCGGAAAACGGGAAGAAAAGAACAGAAGAAAGCAGAGAGCCTGAGAAAAGCCCGACGAGGTCAAGCATCGAGGGGAGATACAACGAGAACGGATATGGGCAGTCGAAAACGTCTGCATTTGGTGAACAAGGAAGCAGCAGTAGCAGCTACATTGGAGGAGGTACTTATAATAATCATAATAATCGGACTCCTGAAACAAAAAAGAAGAAGAAGAAGCTAAACTTATTTCCAAAAGTTTTCATGTTCTTGTCAAGGAAGAAGTCGTCTCACAAATGAAAAGATTTTGCATACCTTTTTTTTTTCATTTCTTCCAAACATTTGGATTTTTTTTGTTCTTACACCAAACAACAATACATACTCATTCTCACTGAGTCTGAACAATTACTTTTTCATTGTATGATTTTGTTGATTTCACTTATAGGAAATAAAGGTATTGATACACACTTGTCTAACATAATAGAAGATCTTTAAAGAGAATGATTCATATTATAAAAGACCCAATACCAATATTTGTTCCAAAAGATTAAAAAAAGAGAGAATACAAAGATACTGAAGAGAACTTTATTTCTGACTAGTCTTTTAGCACTGCTTTTGAAAATTCCACCTCTCTACTAATAAGCCAACCTCTTTGAAGAAATGAATTGAGCCTGAGTTCTAGGGTTCTGCAGTACCACGGTTTTTGTGTTCACAACTTTGATGGCTTCGGGAAAATGTCAGGAGTGAATTTCTGAGCAGCACTGAGACTACCCTTGATCTTCATTGCACCCCTGCATCATCAATTCAACATTCATAGGATTCATTCAGAGATCAACTTCTTTGAACCAAATCAAAAGTTTTCACTTTGGGAAGTATCAAGGTGAAAGTGTTTCGATCAAAGAAAACTTTGTGAGAAAGTTGAGTTTGTTGTTGGTGATGGTGGACTTCTCGTTAAGACAAAGATAAATATGCAAAACATACTTGTAGTGACATATTTCAGGATACAGATGTGAACTTCTCAGACCAAATCTAACTCAAACAAAAGCATTTAATGGTAAATTTTTGGTTCAGACAAAACATTGGGGGAAGCAATGAGTTTGTTATTGATATTGGTGGATTGTGTGGTTCAGACACAGGAACAAAACTGCTGAACAGATTTGTATAATGCAGAGGAAATAAGATATTGAAGAATTCAGAAAAATGAACGAACCTAATAAAAGCCATCTGAGGATTCATCTTTCCAGTAGCAACTTTGACAAAATCATCATCCTTGAAGGAAAACGTAGCATCCACTTTCCCTCCTTCATATTTCCCTAATTTTCAAGATCAAAGATAAGTAAATATCGAAATCAATCACTATTTGACTTTTATCCAAAACAGAGTTTTAGATTCTCTTAATTTGAATTCCCAATTGCCATAACCAACAACAAAGAGCTAACCTTTAGTGTTAAAATCAAATTTTCAAGTTTCAATTTTTTGAATTTCTCAATTGCCACAATCAACGAGAAAGAGAGCAAACCTTTTGGTACGAATTCCCAGTTACATGTCACTAATATGCAAAATCAATTATTCGGATTCTAGAATTCCCAATTTCCCATAATATAGAATTTTTTTACCTTTGGTAACATCGCCTTTCTTCAGATCGACGATGAAAGTAACCTCTTCAAAACCTAATTTCTGCAATTCGAAAAAAGCTTTCACAATTATGAAACAGAGGAAGAAGATGAAGAGAGAGTCTCTCAAAGAAAGGACAAACCTTTGGAGCGATATTGATCTGATAAACAAGACCAATCTTGTCAATGAGTTCTTTTCCAGCGTCAGAGGAGATATGTTCCTTCATCATATCCATGACTGCATCAGATTTGAGTTGGGTTGTCGCCATTTTTTGCGGTTGAGTGATGAAATCAGAGAAGAGAAGGCAAAGGTGAGAGTTTTAAAGCGTTAGGTAGTGAAGACAAAGAAGATGACGTGATCAATAAGTATGAAAAGATTGAGATTTTTGTTCTAACGTGGCACGCTTCCCTATTTTGCTTATTCTCATCTCATGATTTTTTTTCCTACTATTTCTTTTTTATTTTTGGGTAAAATCTTTTTCTTCTATTTCTATTTTGGGTGTTTTAGGAAAAGAATCATTTCTTTGCTTTCAGCTTATAATTTTTTTCCTTAATATTTGTAATTTCTTTCATTTTTATTTAGTTTTCATATTAATTAACTTGATTAGATACCAAAAAATCATGCCTTCACTTGTCAATTCTGTTCATTCAATATAGACTTATATTAATTGAATGTGTTTAGATGTTTAGACTTTAGATGTACATCAAAAAAATCCCCACCTCCCACCTCTCAACTAATATTGATCACTTCCATACAAGCCCAATAGTGGGCCATATTCACACACGATCACAAAAGAGCTCATAAACTCCAATCTTGTCACTAGCCCACTCTCAATTCAAGTTTGAAGGCCACTAAAAATTTAGTAATTGTCGAATGAATCTAATAAATACTTGATACAATTAGTCAAAACTAGACATGATTTCCTTTTAAATTAATCTCTTCAGTATCCATTAATCTAGTGGTACGAGCTAAGCATACTAAAAAAACATGTGTACTTACATATCCAATAATCGAATTCTAATACTTACATTATATATGAATTTGGTTAATGGACTCACCAATTATGATCCAATATTAAAAAAAAATATTGTATTTTTGAAATACATAAATTAGTCCTATAAAATAAAAAATATTACACAATATAACTTACCGTTATTATGATCCAATTATTAAAATCATGACATATAAATCGGATTTGTCGATCCACTATTTTTTAAAAATCTATACACATATATTTATTAAATAATAATTATGTTTTAGAGCAACCAAAATTGGTTTTTATCACAACAATTTTTTTTAGATAGATAATACAAAATTTATTTATTTTAAACTTTGGAATAATAAATTATATACTATAATAGCAACAACACTGAACAAATAAAAACTAAAGTATACATTGATAAAAGGTTATAGTAGAACTCTTCAATTTGGTAAAACCGAACCGAATTAAATCGAACCCAAAAATATTAATATAGTTTGGCTTTTGGCTATACAAACTGTATGGATACAATTTTATCAAAACCGTAGAATACAGATATGGTTTGGTAATAAACCGATTAAACTGATCAAACCAAATAAAACCGCTTAGTTATAATTTTAATATATTAGTAATAGTATGATGATATATGTAAAATATTTAGTGCATATAATTACAATAATTCAAGTATAATGATATAAAAATATAATTAAACACAAATATTCAGTATTAATTTATTATTTATAAAGTTTCATATTATTACTTTAGTAATAATCTAGTTATTTTAAATAAATAAATTAGAAAAAAACTTCATTAGTAAAAAAAAAGGATTGATGAGTTACATCCCCATCCCCATCCCCTTTCATTTATGGTACAGAGATTTTTAGAAAAATTTTGATTGAAAATACGAATGGTATTTCTCGATCTTATTTTGTAAGATGCACTGCTTGATTTAGTTTAAATAATATTTTAAAGTTCACGACCAAAAACTTAAGCCAAGCCATAATTAATTACTACCGCAATCTTGAAAAATTAATAATTTAGTGATTTTTTATTTATAATTTATAAACAAAACTAATAAATCAATTATATAATAAAATAATATATAAATTTGATAAAATTTAAATAAACTAAATAAATTTATGGTTTTTATTTAAAACCAAATAAACCGTAAACTAATACTATTTATACCAAACCAAACCATGATATATATGATTTAAATATGGTAGATATATTTTTTTTTTATAAACCGAAACTGATTGAACAACCTTAGGTTTTACTATGCAAATGAATCCACTCACATTACCTATACATATAACAAATATTTATAGTTAGGGACATATGATGATGACTTGTAACTAAGGATAATGAGTTGACTTTATGTTATGCAAATATATATACATACATTACAAAATTCTCTTCATAAAAGCTTCACGACCTCATCTCTCCAATAAACATACTTTAAATTCACGTCATGTTGCAGGAGTTTTTCTAAGTGGAACAACCTATAAAAATGAAGAAAATTTGTATCGGTAACTTGTTATATATATTCAGTAATATGATCAATTATTGAATGATGAAGAAGTTTACTTGATCAGTACTCGACGATTCAGTTATTACTGTCTTCATCTTCTTCGAGCTTCTATTTTCACTTTTTGTGACTTCATTACCAAAGTTCTGGTCAGATACTTCTGCTTCGAAAGACAAAAGACAAACAGAAGAACTGATTTTAGAATATAAACAATTTTTGATCAAAGAACCAAGTTTTTGATTGAGAAACTAAAAATACCTTCTCCTATGCTAATTTGATCATGGTCACGCAAATGAGAGCAGCCTTCTCGTGAGGCTGAACCAGAGATGACGACTTGACTTTCTAGATTGAAACTATCTTCATCCATTACAAGAGTTTGTGAAGTCTTTGGTAATGGTTTATAGTGTTTGATCCATGGACTCTTAAGAAACTCATGAGAACCACCTTGTCTTCCATTAATCCGATGTTCAGGTTCTTTTACATTAATCTTCTGCCAGAAACCATCATGAAGAACCTTGAACTAACAGCAGAAATATAGACCAAGATGATAAATTTCGATAACATGTTTAGAACATCATCAGCTTAATGAAAAGATAAATCATGTCTTAAAAACCTGTTCTTGAGAAGTTTTTGTACAGCTAACAAACTTGGTCGACGGTCCTTTTTCCGGTAGATTCTCTTTGTTCCCGATCCCATTAAGAGAACTATAGAGCTGATGTACAAATGAAGCTTCCATAGATTTAAGATATAAACTATGCTTCTCATTAGTCCACTCTATAGCCATATACTCTTTGCCTGCAGAGTACTGCAACAAAGTTTCTAAAAACTCAATGATCTGTTATCAAAATAAGAATCTCAAACAAGTAATCTAAATGAATGCACAACTTGAATTATTTGCAGAGGAAAACTAATCTACAAACATATAATACTTCAAAACCTGAAAATTACTTCGTTTCCACAATGCCAAATTGTGAACTACAACAATTCATCAACAATACTGCAATCGAAACAATTATTCGATTCCTCTTCCATTATTTCTACACAACAATCAACATCAAACGAGATAATTCCATTAAAAACAATAAAATCGACGCAAATTTCAGATCCGAAAGCGAAAACGACGGAGATTCCGGCGAGGAAACAAACATGCAATGATAATCAAAAACGAAATCAAACAGAAACATGTTGGAAATTATACCACAGAGGAAGTCGTCTCTCCCTCCACGGAAGAAGCATCGTCGGAATCGTCAGAGTCGTCGGAGCTACGACGGCTAAAGCGTGCTCTGTAATCACCAACCATTGGCTATCTTGTGGAGAGAGAGAGAGAGAGAGGGCGAGAGACAATAAAAATATCAGAAGAGAGAACGGTGTAAAAGAACGATACAGTTGTAGACGCTTTTACACGTGGTAAGGGTGCCACGTCATCACCAGTCAATTTGGCGGAATGAAACTTTTTTTTTTTTTGGTAGATATTTTTTCAAAATATCGCAGATATTTTCTTCGATCTCAAAATATCTTCCACCGTCTTCACTCATTTTATTTATTTATTTGTTTTTATCCAATCACAAACTCAAACACAAGATTCTTGTAATAAGTTTATTGATAACCCTTTTTGAAACCGCATATAGAGGATTCACTTTTTCTATATTAGAATATAATTTCAACACATGCAGTTGCAGTGTAAGTAAATTAATACAAATTATCAAAATAGCAATAGTTTGACCAAACCATGTCCCTTTTAGAAGATTTTTTGCTTCGGTTATTTAATTATCAATTTATCACCTGAGTAATGTGATTACCACACGTCTAGTTTATCAAACAATATTTTATATAATTTCATTTTTATCAATTAGGACGGAATATGTGAAATTTGTTTGGTATTGTATTGTTTATATGCGTTAATTTCTAAATTATAAATAGAGTTTTACTTTATTATTTCATAGTTTACATAATTTTCAAGGTGTTAAGCATTCGAAAGATTATTTAGGAGAAACCAAATAAATATATTTTAAAAATTATTCTGATGATATAAGGTTAACAGGAAAAATATAATTTGTCAAGTAATTAAATATTTATTTTTATTTTTTTATTTTATAATTTAATTTCAAAAAATCATATTGCTCTATATCTTAAAAGTTTGATAGTTTAAGACTTCGGTTCGCACTTGCACTTTAGTTTAAGTTGTAGTTAGCAGTAGTTTGTCCATTTGCAAGAGAAAAAATGTTAGCATTTACGAGGTTTGTTGTCATTGGATCGAGCTGGGCCAAAGCTGGGGGTTAAAGAAATCGAAGTTATGGGCTTTGGTTCATGAGGGTAGAAGAGTGTAGATGATTTCTTGGTAAAGAAGAAAGTAGTGAAATCAATGTCTCCATCAAAAAGCTAAATTTTAAAGAAGGAATACAATCAATGTAAAATTATTTAAGTAGTTGTTCATCCGATTTTGTGTTATAAACTTGTTTTGATAAGCTGACTCTGATTACTTTTCTGGTGGATTTTCTGGTAGAGACGTTCATCAGAACAACGTTGCCTTGAGTACTACGTCGTGGTGTATCAAAATGTCAAAAACGAAGTTTGTTTGAATTTTAAATAGATTCCGGAACTAAGTAATTTAACAAGGATGATGTTTTTTATTTCATTTCTATCTATTTTAAGATTGGTTTTGAACTCTCTTGAATCTTGACATTCGAATTAGACGTTTTGTATGTCATGTTATTGCAAAATTCAGACCACACAATTTCTTACATGTAAATCAATCAGATTTGTGTCAGGTAATTAAAAGTTACTTGAATTTAGTAAACTTTGTTCGAACTGCTGCAAAAAATACATAAATACCAGATGACAAAAGAGGAGACATCAAACGAAGAAATCGTAGAGCCGTATAATATACTGCGCTTGAGTAAACCTTTTTTTTGGTAAACAAATTTCATCAACTAAAACCATTAAACCAAGTAGTTCAGTAGTATACTTTTAGCTAAAATATTTTTAGCTAAAATATCAGCTACCATATTCAATTCACGGTGAATAAAATTAAAATACACAAATTGACATAAGTTGTACGCATTACGAGAGCTTCAACCGTTAAAGCTGAATTGACATAAGATTGTGGTTGTGTTTGTTGAAAGAGAGTTTTTGCATCTTTTGATTTAAAGATCCATCCGAGTCCAACTGTATTTGATTCGGATCTCCAAGCAGCATCCGTGAAAAGTTTGGGAAACTCCGAGGTTGTGGTCGTGTGTGAGAGAGTTTGAGGCGATTTCTAATGTTCCAGGCTATCAGGTTGTGCCTCACTCCATTCCTTTGCATCTGATATACCTTTGGTTAAAATCTCCATCGATGTGTAAGCTTTGTTCTCGAATTTCATAATGTTCCTTGATTTCCACAGGAAGCATAGGATCTATGGAAGGAGAGGCCCTTTGGTCAAACTCTAAGGAGATCACACCAGCTTCAGTCAAGCCATAAAGATGTTACGTGTCATCTGTATGTGTCCTTTCTTTCAATAACATAACATCCAATCACTTAGATAATAAAAGATAATACTCAAGCAAGATCCAAGAAACAACATATCATATGATGTTCAACCAAAAACTTGTAACAACGTATGTTTTAGTTCTACATTTCATGCTCCTTACAAGTTTACCATCTGTATTATCAAGTGTACTATTAACACTAAACTTACTAAAATACCCAGATTCTAAATTCTAGAAAGAGCAATGAAACATAACTGAAAGTCAAATTCTCCCAAGTCTAATGGAAGAATAATTATCATATATAGTAATTCTTCGTTATGGAGCTTCAGTTTGGTTTTCTCGGCACAACAAAGGTTAACGAAGGATTTGCTGCTTCATGTGAAAATGTCTGGTAGTAGTTTCAATACCTCCTCGACGACAGTTCGAACGAAATCACTCTCCGCTATGGTGCTACAGTTTTTAAGAAAAAATGTCGAGTGATAAGTTGTTTTAAAAGTCACACTCGATTGTGCATGCATATCAAAAAAGTTGCATATTCGGCCAAGTAGCTAAACAGCTGCATATCAAATGGGTTATTTTTGAAAGTATCCCTTAATATATACATATATGTTACGCTACCAAACCTTCATTAAACCCATAATTATGTTTTCTATTACTTTTTCCTTTAATGTTAGACTACACATCATAAAAGCTTTATATTTTTCACATCACAAACTTATAAATCTATAATTAGTGGTGATTATGTTTTATAACCAAAAATTTGCGTTTTGAAAACGAAGTTATATGATCCGATTTTGATCCATATATGATCTGATTTTATCAAAATTGATTGAAGAAAAATTGAATTGTATAATCGCGTTGTGACTTTTTTTTTGTAGAAAATATCACTAATTATTACAGTAGATTGATTTGACTATTTTCGAAGAAATCTAAAGAGTTTATTTTCTGATGTAAAAGGTATAAAGTAATTGATGTGTAGTACTTTAACGATGATTAGGGATCCAAATCTAAAGGTAGTATAATAAAGTCAGCCAACAAAACATAGAGTTTAAGAGTATGTATTGACAGGAATATTTTGGTTATATTTAGACAATGAATATAGTACCTTGTCTCATCGCATTCGAAACTCAGAGCAAACTTTTGGCAAACAAACGCGATTGCCTCTTTCCATCGCTTTATCGTACGTTTACTTTCGTCAGACTGGAACTTGTTGTACTCTTGCTCTTTCTTTCTGAAATTGTCACCGAAATCTCCCAGAAGTTGTTTTACATTGTCTATAGTCACCTTGTAGTAGATGGGAAGCACCTTGTAAAAGAGAGTAGAGTTATTTTCCAAAGTTAGTAATAGTATGTATAAAAAAAACGTATTGTTATAGATTTTAAACTCATTTTATTTCCCTAGACATGTTTATATATCATAAATATATAGATGAGCCACTGGTAATGTTCACTTTACAGATTTCTCAGACGGAGTTCAATATCTTCCTGATGCAAATGGAAAAAAAATGGATTTTAAAGTGTAGTTTTGACTATGGATCGGGTCTTATTGATCTAATTGTTGACAAAAATAAATAATAATAAATGCCCATAATATATACCTTGAGCATGCCTTTGTGCGCACATTCTTGAATCTTCACAAGCTCATCCAAGCACCATGTCGATTCAGTGTACCTACCCGAAAACACAACTATAGCAATCCCAGAACCCTCGAACCTCTTGAAAAGAGTGTTGAGGTCTTCACCTCTTTTCTCCTGTTTGTCTATGAAGACGTCGACCATACTTCTCTTAAGAGCATCCACGAGATGACTAACGAAAGTTCTTCGCAGCTCAGCTCCGCGGAAATTTATGAAAACTTGAGTATTCCATGGCTTCGCTTTAATGTTTTTTTGGATGTACGTCTTATAAAGGCTTTACATCAAAAGAGATTATATATATATATGGTTAATATTTTGGAGATAGAATATGTTGGAAAACCAAAGTGTCACTATAAGTCACCTGTTAATAAAGAACCCTGTATCTTTGTCTTTGTCCTTCTCTGTTCTCTCATTGCTGGTAAGAAAGTGAGAAACTAGTTAGCTCTATTCCAGGAATAAAAAAGTTGAACTAGCAGACTATGTATGCTTATAGATCCCAATATGTCCATAGATATGAGAGATTTCTCAGATAAAACGATAAGGCCAAGCCTCGAATAACAAAACTTATATGCAAAATGCTATTTACTTTCTCAATGGCTGCATGGTTAAAAAAGCAGGCACCATAGCTGAACTTGAAAATGCATTGGATTTCAGGGTCAAGCCTAAATCTTAACCTTGATAGTGTTGTCCTCCACTGTTCCTTAGACATTCCCTGAAGAAATGAGCCCATAACCTTTAAATCCAAAGGGAGTTTGCTACAAACATCTGTAGCTTCCAAAGAAAGTTCTTCAAAACCTTCAAAAGGGGAATTTTGACCAAAAGTATACTAGCAAAAGATTTGAAGAGCCTCAGCAGTTGATGGGAATCCCACCTTGTAGGTTGGATTAATCTTATGTGCATTAAAACGATCTTTATGTTGTTCTACGATGATAATCCTACACCCAGGACCAAACCACGATTTATCTGCTGCCAGGGCATCTAGTTGAATTAATGAGTCCACGCCATCAAGAACAAGAAGATTTTTTTTGGAACATAGGTATTCCCGGGAAACTCCTAAATCAGAAATTTTCATATCCTTTAGGTTAATTATTTTAGACACAAACTGCTGTTGAAGATGCAACTTTGCAGCATATTCATTGAAACAAGGTCTTGTATATTCTGTGTCGATAGATTCCATAAAGACGCTTATTTGAAAACTTTTGGAGTGTTTGTTGAATGCAGCTCTAGCAATGGTCGTCTTCCCAATCCCAAGAGGACCCGAAATTCCAACCATCCTCACTTCATTTGAATCTAGACATAACAATTGTTCCATCTTTTCCAAATGAGCTCTCATTCCAACAAATGCGTAAACATCCCTTGATGGTGAGAAAATATTCAAAGTGTTTGAAATATCTTTGCCGATTTCTTTTATCATTGCAGCTTCATTATCCCTAATAACAACAGAGGAGATCACTACATCCATTAAGTACTAATGCAGAACATACATTTATGAAGTTGTATGGAGATTTTAAGAATGGTATAAATACTATGTATTATAAAGTTTGATGTTTTTTGTTAAAAAGATAGTAAATGAGAAAAGAAAACAACGAACCAATTGCTTGAATGGTAAGCGGCGATCTTTGCCACTTCAAATTAACAAAGCTTTTTTCCATTTCCTAATGCTCTCCTTTGATTTACGGACACAAGTTTCTCTGAAGACTTGTCCAAATTCTCCAGTAAGCTGCCTTACATCAGGAGGATCCACTCTAAGGAAAACAACCATCACTACTTGACCTAGTTCTTTCCTACTCTTCATAATTTCTACCAGTTCGTCAAGGCACCAACTTGAAGAAGCGTACCTCTTTGAGAGCAAGATACTTGCGATCTTGGATCCTCTAATCACCTCAATGATTCCAAACCAAGTCAATATTGGTATCTCGATCTCATTATCATTGAAAGGTGTAATTCCATTTCTTTGAAACTCCACCTGAATGTGGCAGAGAAAGCCCAGACGAACATCTGGCCCATGGAAGCTAGGATAAACATCGTATGTCCTAGTGGTATTTAAAGAAGATGGGGTTTGACATGATGATGATGGAAAAGACGAATCCATTTTTTTATGGTTTGGGAGATTGCTAAGATCAAAAAGTTTTAGAGACATCTATATATATGGAGGAAGAATTTGCAAAACAGATTATTATATATATAATAGAACGTTGATTCCATTGACTGAAAATATGTTGAAACTATTACGGTAGTATATCGAAAGATCACGGCAATAATGGGTCCTATTACAGTCGCAACTAGCAAGAGAGGAAGCTTCGTTCAATGGATGTATTAAAGATAATCCAAAATATGAAAACGATTTATGTACTAAAGACATGAAATTTGGAACTACATGGTGGTATATCGAAATGTCTAAAACGAAAATTACTTGAATGAAACATGTGAGGTCCGAAATATCAACCCAAGTTCTAACTCTTTGTATATAATTAAATAATACACGAAGGGAATGATTAACATTCAAGGACGAGCCGAGGGGAAGCTGAGGGGAACAAAATCAGACATCAAGTGAATCAATGAAATTGGAGGTGAAGGATAATAATTTTATTTTCTTTTTCTTTCTGCTGAGTTAAGACCAAATTAGCTACTGATTAGTATAATTTGACATTTTGTAAATTTACCTATTTGGTGAAACTCCTGATTAAATAACGGGGTTTTGTACACAATAGCCCTTTTAATTTTTAAATTATTCGAAATAGTAATTTTCTCAACTATCTACACAATAGTATTTTTGAGTTTTAAATTATGTAAAATATCTTTCAATTATGTCTACCTTACGCAATTATATTTAAATATTTTAATTATATCCACTGTAGCTATATACACGGTTGACAAAAAATATAAATATAATTGGTAGACATAATTGAAAAATTAAATGGATTATTTTACATAATTTACAATTTAAAAGACTAGTTCGTAGAAGATTGAGAAAATAAGCTATTCAGGGAGGATGTTTCATACAATTTTCTCTTAAACAACCATATTAATTAAATTAAGCCTGTCAATATGTTACTAAACAATCTACTCAGTATTGATCATAGACTATAAATATTAAACAACCACATACAATGCGCCACAATGCACTTTGGCCTAGTCTAACCTGTTACGAGTAAACGTCCTGTAAAGCCTGAAAGCTCATCGTATTTTTCCTCCTTTCTAGTTTTCAAGTTCGCCACGAGGCTTTGGTACTTCAACCGAGACCAACACAAACCAGTCTCAAAAAGGATTGGACTCAGCAGATGCCAGGTTCAAGCAGAACAAGTCCTTACCCAGCAAGATGGTGATTTCCGTTCAGTAACGGTTTATAAGATAAAAGAAAATGTTACAAGATACAATGTGTAACCGGAAAATGGAAAAAAAAAAAAAAAAACTTTGTAGCACCATGGAAAGATGATAAGAAGGGTGTGGCGATTCAATGACTAGCATGGATAACCTGATGCGCATCCTCTGTCCTTCCATGATATCATTTTCCGGTGATCTCTGCCTCTATATGATCTCACAAGAAGTTTACCATCCACAGGCTTGCACAAACCAACATCAACCACACTTGTGGCTGTTCCTCTTTTGGAATCTGGAGATGGGTCATCGACAAAGTAGTCGAACAACATTGCCAAGGATCTGATTTGATGTGAAAGGAGATAGTTTTCTTGATCAGAAGGTACAATCTTCAACATATGAAGGTTCACCTGATACAGCCAACAAAAGGTCACAAAGGTATTATTGCTGATGTCATAGAGTAAAAGAGTGATAGATGTTAGTGAGATAACACTTACCTCTGCTTCCATAGCTCGTAGTTCATTGTAATGGTCACTTTCATTGATCTCGTTGTTACTTCCAGAAGAAGAAGCCTGGAGAGACAGAGAAAACAAAGGAGGTCGAAGAGGATACTCCATGCTTATTTGGACCTGTCAATACAACTTCAGTTAGCACCTAGAAAGAAAAGAGTACAGGGGAGATAGCAACTTGTACAAGTTACCTTTGCTTCTAAATTCCACAACTTTCCATCATTTGTTTTCCTGGAAAACACAAGCGCAAACTCTCTCACACCATAATCCACCCATGAATTATCAGTTTTCTCAGGGCATACCGCTTCCATATGTGCCCCGGTAGTTCCTGCTGGCTCATCTACTTCACTATCATCATCCAAAACAAGATCCAAATCATCTTTGTATATCTTGAAACTCAGTGACTTTAGTTTGCTTATTGGAGAATCTATGTTCTTTGTCATCAACGCCAACTGCCTAGACCGTGATACATTAGATACTTTTGATGAGGTATAATCAGAAGTAGTTATTGAAGCTGCAGCTGTGACCAAAGAGGGAAGTTCTCCGTCTTCCCGTATACTTTCAAGATCTTCCTTTCCAGAAATAGATCTTCCATCTACATCGATTTCCATAGGTTCTGGAACTTGTTCCATACTATTCTGAGTCAGAGAGCTTGACTTAGTAGCTGAAGATCGTATATATAACCAGGAATCCAAAACACATTGAACCTTATGCAGTGTCCAAGGAGCATCTTCGCACTTTACAGCAGGCAACTCGTGCTTTACAAGCAATTCAAGCTGTTCCCTGTAAAGCCAGTAGAAGTTCCAAATGTATTTAACAAAAAATAAACATATCAACAGAAACAAAAACCCATGACAATGCTGCAAAGGGGTATAACTGTTAGTTCTTCAAAAAATCAAAATACTAATTGTACCAAGCATATGCTGAAGGCTTTTCACATTATCATGGTGACCTACAAAATTTCTGGAATTCTTCGCCTAGTATTGTTTAGTCAAGACGGAAAACATACAAAGAGGTGAACTCACGCAAGTGCCAGATGCGTTTTTTTCCGTGAACGTATTCTTTGCAGAACTGTTTGGACCCTATGCTGCTGGCGATACAACAAGAGATCAGGCACAAATGCATCATTTTTAGCTGTGTCAATGTTATGAGTTTCTTGGTCCAATAAAATCGGTAACACTTCTGGTAAAATATCAATTCCCGCCAAATGTTGTACCCATTTATAAGGCCTCGAAGTTCTGTTCTCATCGAATACCTGACCATCACCGAGGATCAGCTTGGTCGACTGCATTGAAAATAGGCCATAACAAGAAAAATTAGTATGCACTTTTAAAGTATAGTCGCCAAACGTCACCTGTAAGAAAACTGAGACATGAAAAACAAATAGAAAAGCAAAAAGTTAACTTGATGAGGATGCTCAAGTCCGGCATCGTCTGGAAATAAATTACAAAAGATATTTTTCTCTGGTCCATCCTGAGAGCCTTCAGCGCCAACACAAACAACATTCAAGTTCGTCAAGTACTCAAACTTGAGAATGACAAGTTTGAAAGATTTTGTATCAGGAGTCTCATCATCATATATGTGAAGGAAAATTCTGAGAGGGTGGACTTGATATAACCCTGCCTTGTCAGACCCTTCTTTGCTAGTAAGTTTCTTTGGTCGCTTTCTTCTCCTTTGTCCATCATCATCATCATCAGGTCCATCGTCCTCCAACCTTGAAGTCTCTGTACTATTACCTGAAAAAATCAGATACAAAATTTAGCATTTCATTTTGTTCAGTGTCAAAACACAGTACAGTTACTACCACAACTTACCGGAGTCCTTTTTTGATTGCTGTCGAGCATAAGCTTGAGCATCCTTAAGGCTCCCGACGACCTCCAAATCAATGCTTTCTTCAAAAGCTTCCTTCTGAGCCAAAAGCTGTGAGTAGATTACATAAAGCGGAGGAGGAAGCAGCTCAGCTAGATTATGCTGCTTCAGTTTCTTTGTGTGTTGTATACCCAACTGGCTCTGTATTGGAAGCGATGCTTTCTTTAATGACTTGAGGTGTAACGGAAGGCTTGACAAGAACTTCTTACGCTCTGCAATGGTTTCTAATAAACTCTTCTTCTGTTGCTCCAATCTCGCTCGTTGCTTACACAATTCTTTCCTCTGAATAAAAGAAAAAAAAAGTCACACTTCAAATTATATCTACCAAACGTGAACGAGCATTCAATGGAACGAAGTAGCCTACCTGATGAAGCTCGAAATTGAGTCTCTTGGGCGTCACAACATGGGAACTATCATTTGGGAGTGATTGACCCTTGATAGCTTCCGGAGCATCACGAAAGAAATCTGGTTCGGGAACGAGATCAATGTCAGGATACTTGGATTTGAAATCTCTACAAGCTTTGATAGCTTTGACGTAATGACTCTTCTCATACATGAGATTATGTAATTGCAAAGTGGTGAAATCGACTGGAGCCTTTGCTCGTTCCGTCTCTCCTTTCACTTTGTCTTCTTCAGTCAGAATCGCACGGTTCGCCTGCGAAATTGAGAAGGAAAGTAAACCCTAAGTTTCACATAGAGAAAGAGGTAGATAGATTCGACGAAAACACTCAAGCTGTTGAAGAAAGAAACCTGACGAAGACTGACAAAGTTGAGGAACATCTGTGTGAGGAGTTCTCGAATCTCGGATTTGTGATTTCCTTCTCTTTTGAGAGAGAGCATCTTCGCAATGATTTCTTCGACGGAGGTTTTGCTTTCTCGAAGTAATTCGAGTGGAGATTTTCCTGGCTCTCGAGGCGGTGGTGTAGTCACCGTCATTGCTTCCGACGTCGGGAATTCGTCGGCCATTATAATTCCTTCCTCTATTTCGCCGTCCTCCATCGTCGCTTCCTCCCGTCGAGCTACCTTCTCACAGGATTTATGATTTTTCACTTCTGTTTTTTTTTTGTCAACACTTCTTTTTACTCTTTTTTTTTTCAATTGTACTTTTTACTCTGTTTAAAAGTAGAAGCTACAACATTAACATGGGCCATGAGCTGTGTATACAATCAAGGGTTTGAGAATGTTTGCTTTGAATTTGATTCAAGCAATGTGTCAGTGGTGCTACGAGAATTGAAGAAGTGGCCAGGTCTGAAGGCCTGAGTATGAACAGAACCGATTCTAAACATGTAATAGGTGCACTTTGCATACAGATCAAAAATTTTTTTAACAAAGTGTATTTTACGACTCAAAATCTTTCGAACAGGGTCTTAAACTTTTTTTGACACTGTTGAGTCGGACATGTATATGAACAGAGAAAAATAAATATCGATAAGTGGTATAAGCCATATAAACAAAAGCTTAGGACATAAAAAATATCTTAAAATTTTAGGGTCCAAATTTTTTTCTTATATAATAAGATTTAAGCCCAAAAAAAAATTTCCTTTAATTCATTTGCCATCGTTAAATCGGCGGACCTCTCTTTCAAATCATCTGAAAGATCGCTAATTTGGGTTCTAATGCTATTGCACATCAAGTTTTGAAATCTTTTATATATGATGCATTCATAGACTCTTACTTAACTGCATTCATGATGAGTTGGAGACACTAATTTAGAGTATGATGGGTATGCTAAGCCAGTAGAAGTAGATTGTAATGTTTGAATAAAAATTCTTATCCTGCCTTTCCAATCTATTTTGATCATGTAAGTTGTTGACAAGAAAAACTACATACTAACTAGATAAAAAAAAATTGACCAATATATACTTTTTTATTTTACATCACAAACTCTTTTAAGTTTTCCCTAAAGTTTTATTTAGCAATGTTTGATAATTTGATATTGTAAATGTTGCAGTTTTTGGAAACATCAATAGTCTCCAAAAAAAATGTTACCACTATCAATTTCATTACTTCTCCCACTATCTTTATTTATCCAAAGTTGAACACATCAATTATACAAAAAAAAATTGAAACGAGATTTGTCAAAATTTAGTCCAAGCGAGAGTTAGGTAAGTCAAGAGGCAAGTCTCCTAAAAGAGTAACATTGAGGTACTCATTAGGAAAGTGAGAAGGTAATCCTGGAATCAACAATGCAAGAACCCTAAAACACCTTAAGAACCATCCTTCTTTGAACTCGTCACCTTTCCAATAAGGTATGATGAAACTTCTTATCAATTCCCACATTGCATTCATCATCTTTGGTATAACCCATAACATGCTAAAGTAGTTTTTGTTTGGCTCCTCTTCCTCTATCTGAAAACAACATCATTAGTAAGGGAAATAAGTACTAAGTAATTTGGCGTTGGTGGCCTACTGATATTATGATCAAAATCTCAAAGTGTAAATTCGCAGAGGTTTGATACCCCCTAAATACCATTACCAAGTGGATCTAATTTTATTCAACAAAAAAAAATGGACACTAATTTTAGGTCTAATGATTTACATTGTCTGATAGCTTCTCATAGACTAATAAATCTAGGATTAATCTGGTGTTAAAAACTCGGATCATTAGGGTTATCAAAAAGAAATGGCTACTAAATGAGATTATGTCATCAATCCCTAAACATGATTTCTCAAATTAATGTAATTAAAGATTTAAGATCATAAATTACAGTTTGTGACTAACCTTTCCTTTGTAGAAACTGTCATAGTAAAGGCAAGGCCCAAAGTGTTTGAACATAAGTGTCTTGTCGTCAAAAGGCAACCTAGGAACCATGTCATTGCAATAAACATATCTTTCATACTTCACATCAAACTTCTTCAACTTATCTTTCATGTAGTTTCCAAACTCCTCATCGCCTACACGTGGCTGACCAAATGTATAAACTCCTTCGAGCCTCTCTAGCATTTGCTCTTCTTCATGCATAACCAACACAGCCGTGAATAAGATTGCTAAGGCTCCACCTAAGCTATGTCCGGTTAAGATGAATTTGGATGTTGGGTTTTGGTTTAGAATCTCTTTTAAGTGACTCCTAATTGTGTAGTATGCATATTGAGTTGTGTGATCTTTTTGGGTTTGGTCAAAGTTTACTTCTTTTGGCCATCCTTCTGTTTGAAGACCTAAAGCTTTCATGAATCCGCCATGGATTTTACCGACATTTTCGACCTTGTACCTATTTTGAAAATCATAATTAGGAGAACCAAATGATGAACTTAAAAAAAGTAAAATAAAAACAAACTATATATTTGTTAATAATAATAAAATATTGTGTGGGGGATAAATGAATTACCATGAGAGATCCAAATCTGTACACCAATCATAAGCGTCGAAAGGATCAGTGCCTCTGAAACTGACAAAGATGAGGTTTGGATTTGTGTTTGTGTCTTTTATTACAATCACTTCTGTTGATTTTTGTTTCTGGTAACCTAAGAAATTCAAGGGAAAAAAAGTATAATTAATAGTTATTTTTAAGGGTTTTTAATATTTAGTATGATACAAATGAATTTAAAAATCCTAAATTGTTGACAAAAAATTCATTTTGGTAAGGAAAAATAATATATTGCACATTTTAGACAGTTTTTTCACGTGGTATTTGCCTCATTTGGACTTTAAATAAGTCAATATTCATCATTAATATGTAGAGTCTCACCATTCCAACAACTGTAGAAACCTAACAAGTCCATCTGTAACACAAATTAGAAAAGAAAAGTAGGGATAATAAGTCAAATACTCAATTAATCTCTTTTTTAATATATGATTTGATTTAATTATTTTCTTAATCAAAGGAAATAATGCATGATCATGCTTATAAGATAAGTTAATTAGCTCCACCCATAATGTTACAGCTAAATGACAGTCTACATAAGTTGTCCTAATTTTATATGAAAACTTTGCTTAAAGAACAACTAAAATAAGATAAAATTATTCAAAATAGTCTTAAAATCATATTTGAGAGAGAAAAAAACTGTGAAAATATACTTGTAAAACAAAATATATATAATTTTCTATTAATTTTTACCAAAGATATGATAGTGATTATTTCAATATGATCAATAAACTAAAATAACAAAGTTTAAGTATTTAATTTTTCTACTCTGTTTTTTTCTATTATTTTTGCTAGTCATATCCATTGTGTATTCTTAAAGATCAATCCAAAGTCCATTTTAGAATGCATGAACTGAATTTGAATGACCACAAATAAAACTACAATTGTATATGGAACCCATAATTATATTTATATTTATAGTCAAAAGTTGTAGAAAAATAATTTATGAAAAGTAGAAAGAAAAAGTTAAATAATAAAACCTTCCAATGGTTATTATTAACGGAGTTGACAAAGTTTGTATTCTCATAAGACAGCTTAGAAGCCATTATTGACAACATTGCTTTGTATCTTTCACTTCCTTTCTTTACTTTCTGGTCTATCTCAAATCGCCGGTCTAGGTTTCCGGTTGCCGATGCAAATGTTGCTGATGTTTTTTCCGGCCAAACAATCTTACCTGAAATAATTACAAAAATTATACATATATATATATGTATATTTAATGCCTATACATCTCCATAGTTTAAATTCTATCATCCAGAATTACGTAACTATTACGAGTCAAACTCATTCTTTTTTTGTCAACAATTAGATCAACAAATTTTTATCTATCGTATAATTTCAAATCTCTAATAATATCACGTGGAGGAGATAAACTTGTAGGAAATTTGAAGTGGCATTTTATAAAATAAATTATATGTAATTTCTTCACATTTAATTGCGTTTTGTCGTAACTAAGTTTAACACTTCATTTCTTAATTGCGTTTAATTATAAATCATCTCTCACATATGGTTTTAGCATCCAAATAATGAAAAGATTATGATTAAGTAAAAACAACCTCTTTAGAGTAACATACTACTCATTCACACATAATTTATTTATTTATTTATTTTGTCAAACAATTCACATAATTTAAAAGTACAACAATTCTATAGTAAATTAGCAACTTAGGCCTTGAATGGTTACTGTTTTGGGAGAGTTTTTGGTTTTTGTTTCTTAGAAAATCTGTTTTTAACCATTCAAATTTTTGAAATAATTTGTTCAAAATTTCAAAAACAGCTTATATTGTAATTCAAATTTTTAGTTTTTCGGTTTTTCCTAAATAATAAAAAAATACAGTTTTTAGAGTTCTTGGAAACCAAATTTTAGTAACAAAATCAAAAACTAAAACATAAAAAGCAAAAACAAATGCCAACCATCAAACACAATTTTCTGATGATTTTCAATGGTTTTGGCATAAGAATTTCGACCATTTCTTTTAGTGAATCGATCTCATATATTTCGTATGAGATCAAAAAAGAAATAGCATTGTATGTTATTACTAATGTAAATCAAAAAAAAAACTTCTACCAAATTTAAACAAGTAAAAAGAAAACATTACCTTTAAAAAAGGTTGGGAGAATCATGAGCAAACCACCATTAGAAGAGAGAAGATTAAGCCAAAAAGAAATAGAAAACCCCAAAAACGAAAGAGGTTTTCTCAAAAGAATCAGAAGTTTCTGCAAAACGACTGATACAAAAATAATCCAACGTCGTCGGAATCTATAATGATTCTTCTCAAACCTTTCATCAGAACAATTGATGAACTTTCTATTCCCAAGATCAGAAGAGAAGAGAAGACGAATAAGATCTAAGAAAGTGGCTTCTCTTGGATCCAAAAGAAAATAGTTTTCTGTTCTAGGCATTGTTTTTTTTTGGTTATGTGGTTTCATCGTCAACGTTGAGATCTAAAACTTGAAAGAGTTGTTTTGTTAGCTAAGTCACGTTAGCTTTGTGTGTATTTATAATGTTAGATTAATATTTAATATTGTTCCACGAGTTTATTATTGTATATTAATTATTTATTATGTAATTATGTTATGATGGTTGGTATGGATAAGCCGGCCACATGGGTTATATGATATGATTTGATGAATCTCTTAAGTGTTAAAAGTAGATTTTCTTATGATTAATAGTGGTTGACTAGAGATATTTCGATCTCATTTAAAACCAGAAAATTACACGAAATATGATAGAATTTCGTAGGAAATTCCTGACGATGTTAAAACAATAATAATGTTTAAACAAAAATTCAACAGTTGAATTGATACAATAGGGTAGTGAAAAATATGTTAAAACTACATAATTCTAGTGGTTTAAAAAACTACATAACTCTAGCGGTTTAAAAAAGCTTTAATGGCATGTGATGTAATTAAGTATCATCATAGAAGTTATTTTTAAAAAATGTTATTTTATCATATAAAATATAAATAAGGTTGATAAAAGAAACTGACTAATTTTTTCTCCTATCTCGCGAAAAGCTTTCTTCGTCGCCCATCTTTGTCAAAGTCTCGGTGGCTTCCACATCATCAACACCACATCGTTTCCAATTTGTCGATTTCAAATCTTTTCTTACGGGAAGTCTGTAGATGGTTGAAGTTGGGTCAACATGGGTCCACATGCAAGTCTTGTTGGTCATTTATGTTATTTTTGAGGTCGGAGGTCAAGTTTCTTTTCCATGTGCTTTGGATGTCTTGGTTCTATATTCTCCTTGGGATGTTTTGCGTTGGAGTTGTATTTTGCTGTCAATATCCTTTCCTTGTCTACATTTTTTCTTTGACAGTGTTATTGTTTGTGTGATCATAGTCTCAGTTCTCAGCCTCGTGCGGGTTTGAGTTTCCGTAAAGGATCTCGGTACAGTTTTGACTTCAACCTATTTTTTTGGGAGTGCTTGCGGTATTGTTCTGGTTTTGGGCCGCAATTTTATTTTAAAAGAGATTTAATCTTTTATGGGGTTTTATTTTATTTGTTTAAATTTATGAAAAGTGCCGATTTACACATGATACTTACCAAAAATATTTGATTAAATATTAAACTCCGGATATGCTTGATTAAATATTCAATTTAATGTTAACTTTTTAAAAAACATCAAATTTTGTGTTGACTCGTCGAATTGAACATGTCATTAATTTCAATTCAAAAAATTTTCTAAATTCGAAAGCCAAATCGGTTTTAAAAGTTCGATTCAATTCTTATGATTTTCCTTTTGAAGAAACCTTCAACTTGATTAATCAAATTTGTTAGTTTGAAATATTGAAATACATAAAAGGTTGATAAAAATTATATTATACAAGTAATTCTGTAAGAAAGGAAATCTGGAGAGAAAAAAACACACATTCCGCCAAGTCAACTAATGCTTCTGTCAAATTCTTCCTTCCAAAGATTTTTTAAAATTAATTAATTGAGAATTGAGTAAATTAAATTATCCAAACAAGTCCAAAAAACAAAAAACAACATTTTCCTATTACCCTCCATCTTTCCCTTCAACACAAATTTTTCTACCAGCCCAAACATATCTCATACAGAGTATAAATAAGAAGAAATTATATTTAAGAAGAAAAGAAAATGGAGGACCAACTTCCCTTGCTCTGCAATGGTGGGTGCTTTGAGGCTATCCTTTGTTTCTTTGTTTCTTTTTTTTGTTGTTGTTTATAATAAAATGAATTGTAAGAAAAAAGCTCTTTAGTACAAGCATCATCCTATCCTCCTCTTCTTTGCAGTGTTCAAGCCTGTTGTTTTGCAGATTGGACAAAGATTCTTCTGTTTCAACCATTCTTTAATGCATTGGCTATGGAACTCATGTCCACATTCTAGTGTCCCCATGTCTTCTCCTTCAGTGTATTCCTCCTGCACCAAGTTTTCACCATTCACATTCTTAGATACACAAGAAGAATCTAATGTTTTTTCTTGTTGTTATCAAGACAACTCTGTAATTTTACCTGACAAATACAGCATGGTTCTACTTCTTGTGGAGACTTTGTGTTTCCATTGTATTTTCTTTGATGTAATCGGTTTGATATCGTCTCCTCGCTTAAACCAGTACAAACATCTCCAATCCGCTCTCCTAGTGCCAACAATTCCTACAGTTTATGAACAAAAGGAGTTGAGGTTTTTACGGTTTAACAATGACAGACAAAGATTTTATGGTTAGGTAATGGTTTTTAATGTACCTCATATGACATGTTGTCTACATCAAGTCGCATGTCTCTATACCGATCATGAATACCACGTGCTCCTCCATCAAATAGCACTGATTGATTTAGAAGCATAACGTCCTGGACAAATAACCATTCAGATTGTTGAAGTTCTGGTTGTAACGTTAGTTCCATCTATAAATCAAGAGAGAAAGATACAAGAGGAGTAAAATTATCGATAACTTTGCAATGGTCAGGCAAAACTAACCTCAAGCCGTAAATTATTAGTATCCCTACTCATGACATCAAAGACATTCTGCATCTGCCCAAAAGAGTAACGCATTGTTAGTTCTATGTGAGTGCTTGAGAATAAACAAATGGTAGTTATGCGCATCTAAATGAGCCAAACCATCCACGTTAAAGGCTATATGACAATGGAATTTGTATGAACTAACCTGAGACACCATAAGTCTACTTCTTCCTCTACTCGCAGCTGCCAAGGCTTGCAGAGAATGAGGTACCCCAACCACACTATCTCCTTGTCTATCAAGCCACGGACCTGCTCTCGAGTCAGCCCGATTATGCATCTGACTGTTATCACCACCAGGCTGAAGCACAAAGCCATCCGAAGAGGCAAGAGGGGCTAACGAACGAAGTGTTGTATGATCACCAGATCTCTGGTTTGGAGTACCTACTGCAAGGGAAGACATCAAGGACCTACGGACAAGCTCCCTTTCAGACCTTCTTCTTTGATAATGTGGAGTGTTCTGGTACGCAGTCCATGATCGATTAGAATGTGGTGGTGGAACACTTGTCGTTGAGCCTGTCCTGGACAATGATGATGTTATATTCGGGTTTCCACTTGTTACATTTCTGCTACTCTGACTACGGGCCATATTTCTGAGTTCAGGAGCTGGAGCAAAAACGGGACTCTCTAGAATATTGCTGGATATGCTTCTCGACCTGGTTTCATCTAGATGAAGATTTCTCGCAACAGGCACATTAGAGTTTGAAGATCCACCCGCTAGTGAGCCCTCAGTCCACTGAAATGGTGGTAGCATATTCCTTGAAATAGGTGGTATGCCCAGAGCAGGAGTATTCGGGTTACGAGGAAAGACATATGACTGTCCTGGTCTCGAGTCCAACGAATGTTGATCTACTGGTATATGTCTTAATAAGTTCGACTGGGATGAAGGTATAGGCCGCCTGACAACAGTTCCCGCAGAAAAGGTAGCTGGATTTACAATTTCTTGATGATCTGAGGGATTACTTCTGACACATATATTTCTACTGGAGCTCTCTGCAATTGCAGAAACAGGATAATTTTGAGTAGTACCAGAGACCAACCCTCTTGGACCAGATATGTTTAGACTGTTTCCTGGCCTATAAACTGTAGAAGTGGGGGTCCACAAACTGCTTTCTCCATGCTGGCAATCATGATAACCTCCAGAAGAAGATTGACCGATGCTGCCTTCAAGAGCTTTTCTTTTAAAGGATGAACAACGTCCCTCTACAAAAGAACTTGTTCTAACACTACTCTCTTCGAATGGTCTACCAACTTGTAAACCCCTGGTCCCTGATCCATTAGCTTCAAAAAAACCAGACAGATCCCTACTTGGATCAATATCCTCGTGAATTTCAATGTATGCTGCATTCAGATTGACATCCTGAACAGGTTGATTTGCGCCAGACGGTTGCGCAAAATCTGGGTCTAAATCAATTACATCATTCCTTCGCTGCTCACTGTGACTGGAAGATTCGTACTTTGTGCCACTAGAACTAGCCTCACCAAGACTAAACCTGCGTAAATCTTGTTGCTCGCGATAAACTGAGTTTGCAAGTGACGTATTTGATTCCGAGTTTGCAAGCATGTAATCCTGCAAGTCATTATCACCAAGATTGTGGATATTCTCCCAATGATCTATCACACCATTACTTGAAGTAGAATCATGCTCAAAGTTCAAGGTCTCTGTTAAATAGCCAAGACTAGGCCTCTCTCCCTGCATCTCTTGACTCAAGCTCTAATCACAATTACACTTGGGAGAAGAGAACGCACGAGACTTTCCCTGCTCCTAACAATGTGCCTAATGGGAAGACTGCAAACACAACAAAGGCGACAGATCATTCAGTAACAAATATGAAGAAATGATTCTTTTTGATGTCATAAGAAAACTTTTATTGTGAAACAAAGCACTTATCAAGTGGCACCCTGAAATTGCAATTACAATCATACAATTGAATTCATCTAGACAAACTTAAGGGCCAGAAGCTCACTCAAAGCAAAATGCTGCAACTAATTCTATACAGACAGATGCAACTCCATGTATATACAAGTGGTGACTCACTTCTAGATACGACGCCTAACTAAAACACAAATGATTTAGCAGGAAACTGATGATGACACATGAATTGTTAACAGGCATAAAGAGTAAGCGACAGATAAGAAAGACAATTCATATGAACCACCATTCAAAACACACACACACAAACAAAAACTTTAACTTTGCTTTTACAAGCCAAATTATTAAAATCAACACTTGCTGGCCAACTTCAAAATTAAGCGTCAATGAAAATGAGGATCAATTGACAGCTAGGACCACGCTCCATGCAAAAAGCATGCCAATTGAAACAAAACTAAACAATATAGACATGGTAAAGAGTAAAATTGTTTACTCAACTACCACCACAATGGCAATTCAGATATGAAGAAAACATCAAACTGAGTAGTTCAATTGAAGCACTGCCTCATCAATGACATATCAACTAACCATCAATGCAATAGCATATTGAGCTTCACAAATCACCGACCAAGAAGTTAAGTATCAGAAATCCCCTAAACCAAGCAAACAAATTGGAACAGCAAGGTAAAAGCAAAGGGAAAGAAAACCACAGCTTGAAGATAAAGTATCATCAGATAAAATAAACAATCAAAGAGAATTCACAAGATGATATCTCAATAAACATAAAGCAAGCTTTCTCTTCAACCAAACAAAAATAAGTTCATAGTAGTAGAGATCCGTTTAAATATCTAAAACTCATCTACAACAAGCTGTCTTTCTTCTCTGTGATTAATCAATGCACCTTAACAAGGATTCTGCTGAATTTATATATATATAAAAAAAAAAAAGACTTAACTTTGAGAACAAAAAAAAAAAAAGACTTAACTTTGAGAACAAAAAAAAAAAAGAATGAAACTCACCAGACGACTATCGATCTAGCTTTGAAACCCAATAGAACCCACAAAGACACAAAATCAAAATCAAAACAAACCAAACACATACATAAGAAAAACATAGAACAGAAAATCGATCTAAGAACCTTTAGGATGAAAAAAATCAAAACTTTTTGGTAGATTCTCGATGAAAAAAGGATTTCAAAAGAGAAAACAAGCGATTACGGAAGAGAGAAACCTACCGCTTTGTGGAGAGAGAGGAGAAGACGAAGGAGAGAATGAAAATGAGGAAAAGGGAGAAAAGCTACAACAACACAAAATGGGAACAAGAAAAAAAGAAAAGAGAAAAGGAGGATTATTAGGAGGAGACGGCAATGAAGTAATTTGCCATATAACCAAAACATAAATGTTATAAAAATCTAATAAAAAGAAAGAAAGCAAATTAGTCATAAGAACAGTTTCCAAAAACCAAAATTGAATTGTTAAAAAGGCTAATGACCGAATAACACCAAAAAGAATAATATTTTATAATTGAATGGGTAAAAAAAATTAATTAATGTAACACACGTAATGTGCAATGTGTAGTGTTGAAGAAGAAGCAAGTTGGGCGAGTTAATTGAGAAAAAGTTTTGAATTTTTATTTTTATTCAGTTTGAATAGCTTAAGCAAATTGTTCTGTCACATTACCCAACCAAAAGTTTGACAGCCTTTGCTTCTTCACACGACCCTTATACAATATTTTTCTTTATATTTCTTTCGACAAAAGGTTAGAACACAACTATACCGAAATAAATCAAACTAAACCGAATTAGTTTCTTCCTTTCAAACAATTATTTTTTCTATTATTTAGTTTCCATGTAAGTTATAGTTTTGGTCTACTATGTCATTTAATTAAAAAAATTATTTTCTTATCAATTTATGAATGTTCTTATAATAAAAAGGCAAAAAAATCTAAAAATCTTCAATAGTGTGTATTTCATGTTCACATTAATTTCTTTGTATAATATTTTACTTTTAAAAGTTTTGGTCAATGCTTTTTTTTAAATGATAAGTTTCTTTATCATTTAATTTTTTTTGAACTGTAAATATTTAAATTCATCCCCCATTTAGAGTTTTTAAAGTAATTTTAACAAGAAATTTTATTCTATTCATGAATATATATTTTTGGAAATGAATTTGATTCAATGTTTTTGTTTAAATTGTATAAGAATCGAGTGCATTGTCAGTGCATCTTTCTACATTTAGTTTATGGATTATTAGAAGGAATCTAATGTGACACTGAAACATGTTTCATGCACAATTCTATTTAATTCATAGAAAATAATCTTAATTTTCCTTTGTTCTTTGGTATATGAAGAAATGTTTTAGGCATATTTGTATTTTAGTCACTAAAAATCAAAGTGTTTTATTTGGTAAACAAGTGTATTTTAACGTTCAATTAGCAAGCCTCACATTACATGTGAACTAGTCTTGTAGATTTGATTCTAAGTTATTATAAAACAATTGTGTTACAAAATATTTTAATATTACAATAACATTACACCAATAATATTTATGATTATGTTTCTAACTAATATCATTGCTCAAAAAATCGACTTAGACAGGGCCTATGTGTTAAACAGATTTTTTCCGTCCCGGTTTTTTGTTTGAAATAAAGTTTTAGAACTAATTTAACTCATAAATAATGTGATTCACTATTTTTTGTTATCTTTATACTATATATAATCAATTTTTTACATAAAATATTTTTTATTTCAAAATCATCTAGTTTGTTTAATTCTGATCAAACTATCTAAGCTCTAGCCAGAAATTCGCCACCGTTTAAGACCTATCAATGTTTAATATATATTATATATATTAACTAGTCTAAATATATTTTTACTTCTTTTTTTTTATCAACACTGGGCCGCAAATTAGCCAAGTTCCTACATAATGTAGACCGGAACTCGATCCCTGTTTGTGCAAGTGTGTATGTCTTAGTAGACTTACCGTCTCTCACTACAATAAAAACCACTTGAGTCTAAATATATTTACTTACAACTCAAAAAAGAAAACTAAGAATGAAAAAAGAAAAGCAAATTCTAGCAAAGTTAGTGTTGCTATGAGTATATGTTAGCATCTAATTATATCAATAAGCAATAACAAAAACTGTTGGGGTTTATTCTGTCTTTGGATTAAGTCTAATGTGAATATAAAAAAGATTATAAGAATGGATTCTTAGTTCCACATGAACTATGATTAGCAAAGCTAATGCCTTAAGAGCAGAAGACTACCTAACATGAAAAAAGAAATTAAAAGCATAAAATAATCAGACAATTGTCGAAAAATGAATTTATCGTATTTGTTCCAATGAACAACCCTTAGTAACGATTATTAAATATTCTTGATTCTGTATTTTTTGTTAACTATTCAGACGAACCATATATCTTTTCTTTCGCTTGAAGAAAATCATAAAGGCAATTAGGTCAAGCAATCATAATTTGAAACTAAAATTTTTTTAAATGTAATCATAGATATGTTAAAAATATGTATATTATGTGTAAGTGTGATTTTAAAACTGGAAATCAAGTAGAAAGAGTAGAGGTATAAATGTCAAACCTTTCAAACTATTTAATTTTAACCAAATCCCAAGCTTTTCTTAGTACCATGATATCATCTAAAACACCTAAATTGTTTTCAAAGTTGAGAGATATCTGAAAAACTCAAAAGACGATTTCAATATTTATTTGGAGAAAATTTTAGCCTCTTAATGTCACATAAATTTTTTCTAAATAAATATTGAAATCGTCTTTTGAGTTTTTCAGATATCTCTCAATTTTGAAAACAACTTTGAAAATTTATGTGACATTAAGAGAAAATTTACTTCAAATATTTCTCACTCAACATCAATGCCAAATCAAATCGTGGCAATCTTTGTATGAGAATATGTTAGACCTTGCGATTAACATAGAGAAAACATTGAGTTCCAAACCAAAAAAAAATCATAGAGAAAACATCAATGTTTTGTTTAGGAGTTGAGAATAATTTTTGTTTTTGATAAATCGAGGTTTTGGAATTACCTGGAGACGTACATCAGCTACGCATACATTACTTCGAGGACTGAAGAAAACATATAAATATCTTTTCTAAAGAAAGGATCGAATTCTTGATCACTCGGATTTTTGATATCAAGTATTAGTCATTAGTCTATCATCACTTGGTTGATGATAACTTCTTGGAAAGAACAAGCCAAATTTTCTCTCTATAGCCAAATATTCTCTAAATTTGTTACCTAGACCTTCCTCTCTACTCTAAGCAGCAGACTGCTGGATTATGATCGACTATTTAATACACTGCGAGCAAAAAGAAATGTTGCTCACAATACCACTTGAGCTTAGTGAGACAATAAGGCTTCCATCAACAATAATAGCATTGATCATTGGTTATTAGAGTGTTGTGTTTTTCCTCCTTAAGTGTGTGGTTTGTAAAATCAACAACTTAACCTCATCACTCTTATGGCATGAAAATCTGGAAACACACACATGAACTAATATTCCATAAATCACTTTTCTCTTGCTAGTTAAGATCTTGTAGGTGGCCCAAAGCAGATTTTTGCCTCTTCAAAATCTAAGATCTAACCTAGTGGAATTACTATTACAGTGTTGGAATTCTTATTGATTTCTAGGACTAGATTCGTTTAACTCCTAAATTGATTACCAATTTAATTCCCTCTTATGTTGATTCTTTGTAATGGTTCTTAGATTTTAATTTGGTTCATTGTTAAACTCCTTTTAATTTCATGAAAACCATTTATAAAACCAACTATCTATGAGATTATACAATGTGACAAACAAAATGGAGAGAATATTATTATTGGTAGCTACACAATTGGTAACCTAGATTGTCGATATGAACAACATTCTTTTGATTTAATTTTTCGAGTGTTTAGTTACTATTAGTTACAATAATTATATATTTCAAGTGTTTAGTTACTTGTAGGTCCAATTCAGATTATATTTCAAATAACTACTTAGAACTTGTGGCGAAAATAACCAAAAAAATAATCCTAATCAAACTCGAAAACCAAATGCCCAACACTATTCACAAATCCGAGGACTTGGTAGAAGAAATTTTGAGCGAGACAAACCAAAATAAGTAAAAACGTAAAAAGAACAGACACTATTTTTACTATTCCCGGCGCGTATACGCCACACAATAGCACTATTAACAGACACGTGCGATAAGCGCGCGTAAGACGCACGTGAGTCTAGACACAAAGTGGATAATCATGGAACTATCTTAACCTAAAGAAAATAGATACGAGAAGTCGAAGGGAAAAAAGGAAGTGGATGATGCTACTGTACGCTGGATATGAATTATCTTAACCTACGCCGTCGTTTAGTCGTTTCCCTTTGGTCTTTTAAACCTACGTTTCTCTTCACGGTAATCGCTCTCGCTTCATTTCTCTATCTCTCTCTCGTTGTAACTCTGTAACTCCGAACAATCAATCCATGGCTAACTCCTCCGCTGGCTCCGCCGCAGACCACCGCAACAAGCACCTCTCCATCAATCCACCGCACCAGATCTTCAAAGGTATTCCACCATTTTCATTTGTTTTTTTGTTCCGCTCCCCAATGATTAGGATTGCGTTTGAGTCCTTCCCATTTCGGAGACTCGAACACAATCCTAACTTTTTCAGAGTTTTTGCAGCTCTCCTCAGTCCGATGCTTAAACGTCGATTGAATTGGCGTTAACAGTCTATCTGGTCTCTTTTGTCCCCTTTAATTAGGGTTTTTGGTGTCCCTGGATCGTTCTCGGTTTGTTGTCGTTCTGTTTGCTTATTTTGTTATACCAAATAGGATTGAGAGTAAAATCGATAAAATTTGCAGTTTTTAGCTCTAGGTGTTAATTTGGGACTGACTTCGTTTTTGTAATATGTATAATAGTTGAAGAACTGATTGCTATTGGTACCATTAGCTCCGTGTGTGCTTTTTATCACTATTTTTTATTATTATTCCTGAGGGAATTTCATGGATAATTTAACTTATCAGACAACTAGCGTTGAGTATTTGAATGTTGTTTAGTATTTCTGTAGATCCAGTAAAGTGTAGGTTATTTGCATCTTGATGTGAGACATTTTTTAGTTCATTGTGTCCATTGCTTTATGTTTTTGACGTGTTGCTAGTGTAGAGACCATGCTTGCCTGATTAATGACAGACCAAAAGCACTTGTTATTTGTATGCTTTTTAGCGCTATTTGGCAACCGGATGGCCAACTGGTGTGTGTATGCTAGAGGATTAGAGTGATATTTTGGCCTTACATGTGCAGAAATCCAGGGCTCTGACAATGCTATTCCTCTTTCACCTCAGTGGCTTCTCTCCAAACCAGGAGAGAACAAGACTGGAATGGGAACTGTGGTATGTTCGTGTTGTTTGTGCGTGCAGTTTGTTTTCTTTTAGTTTTATATTCGTTTGACCTTTGACCTAATTTGACTCTTACAGGAAGCTCAGGCGCTGCAAAATCCGTATGGAAACCACTCGGATGGTGTGAGATCAACAGGAATTGGGGAAGAGACACCAGAAAACCTGAAGAAAAAAGATGTTTTCCGATCATCCTTACTTGATGCAGAAAGTGGTCGCCGTGATCGTTGGCGTGATGAGGAAAGGGATACCTTGTCCACAGTACGAAATGACCGCTGGCGAAATGGCGATAAGGAATTTGGTGAGAATAAGAAGGTGGACCGGTGGGATAATGTGGGTCCTAAATTTGGGGAGCAACGACGTAGTCCAAATGACCGGTGGACTGATTCAGGAAACAAGGATGCTGCACCAGAGCAGCGGCGTGAGAGCAAGTGGAACTCTCGCTGGGGACCTGATGAGAAGGAAGTTGAGATTCCGCGTAATAGGTGGGATGAACCTGGTAAAGATGGTGAAATCATCCGTGAGAAGGGTCCATCTCTTCCTTCTGGTGATGGAGACCATTACCGGCCCTGGAGACCTTCTCAAGGTCGAGGAAGAGGAGAATCTCTTCACAGCCAATCAACCCCAAACAAGCAGGTTACATCCTTCTCTCACAGCAGGGGGCGTGGAGACAACTCTGCTATCTTTTCAGCTGGACGTGGAAGGTTGACTCCTGGTGGAAGCCATTTTACTAGTGCGGCAAGCCAGTCTCACCCTCCTAGATCTGCCTCTGACAAGGGGGGAACTGGTCCTGGAGAGTCTCCCCATCTGAGATATAGTAGAATGAAACTGTTGGATGTGTACAGGATGGTTGATACAGTTTGTTATGAAAAGTTTCCAGATGGGTTTATTGAGGTGCCTTCCCTTACGTGTGAGCAACCATCAGATCCTCTGGCTCTTTGCGCTCCAAGTTCCGATGAAGTGGTGAGTATTACTTAATTTGGCTAATGTTTTCTTCTTTTAATAGTATCTCAATACTGATCTTTGTGTCTCTGTTGTTCCTCACAGAATGTTCTGGATGCAATTGAAAAAGGAAAAATAGTGAGTAGTGGTGCCCCTCAGACAACCAAAGATGGCCCTAGTGGACGAAATCCAGTTGGACGAACCAGGCCTGGTAAGAATTTTGTGACAGACATCCTGACCTGTAGTGTTTGTTTAGATGAAATAAATGGTAGATTTTGTCAATGCCTTGTTGCAGCTGGAAGCAGAGAAGATATGACATTTACTGTTGAGGAATCCAAAGATGAAAGTGGAGAAACAAGAATATATCCGGATGATAAGCTAAGGCCTGAAGGTATATATTGACATATCGTGGTCCTCATGCAGCTTTGTTGACTTTTATTAGCGCTGTTTGAAATAACGTACATTGAAATTTAGTTATGTGTCCATTTCAATAGTTAACAAAAACTCAAATGCATTTTAATACTTTGTG
Organism: Lepidium didymum; assembly: GCA_963920545.1. Classification (NCBI taxonomy): domain Eukaryota; kingdom Viridiplantae; phylum Streptophyta; class Magnoliopsida; order Brassicales; family Brassicaceae; genus Lepidium; species Lepidium didymum. Next base: position 1,810,734 of record OY986981.1, on the reverse strand, counting down.
AAGTGTTGTCAAAGCGGAAATATTAAGATTGGTTCATTGTTCTTTAGTGTTGTCGAAGCAAAATATCCTATTAGCTTCTCACATTTCTGTCATTTTGCAGCTTCTCATGAAGGTTATGCCTCTTCTAGGAAAGGCAATGAGGTGCCTGTTAGAGAATTTCACGAACTCAGTATGCAGGGAAATAATCATGTCCCATCCGTCTCCCCATGGCGTCAGCCTTCTGTGGGAGAAAGGTGCAATAGGATTTCACAAGATTGGAATGACCCTTCAGCTGATAGCAGGCTAAAATCTTCTGACAGTGTCTGGTCGCATCCTAAAGATTCAATAAATCATTCAGGCGGCAATAATATGATGTTGCTACAATCTAAAGGTGAATCAAGATGGCAAATCGGTGAAGATCCTGTACTTAGAAGGCAGCCATCTTTGGTGTTCGACAGGGAGCGAGAAGTTCGAAAGCTGTTGCCACCTTCGCCTGAGGAACTTTCACTCTGTTATAAAGATCCCCAAGGTTTGATTCAAGGTCCCTTTTCTGGAAGTGACATCATTGGATGGTTTGAGGCTGGATATTTTGGTATAGATTTGTTAGTCCGTCTTGCAAGTGCGCCAAATGATGCTCCTTTTTCATTACTTGGTGATGTAATGCCGCATTTGCGGGCTAAGTCGGGTCCACCACCTGGTTTTACTGGTGCCAAGCAAAACGAATTTGCTGATGCAGCTGGTACAGCAGCCCTACCTGGTGTGGGGAAAGTTCATTCTGGGATGGGTGACCCTGAAATGTTGCAAAATGATATGAGGTACAAGCATGTTGCAGGGACTGTAGCAGAGAATCGGTTTATTGAATCGTTGATGTCGGGGGGTTTGAACAGTTCAGCTCAAGGTAGTCCTTGTGCTGGCCATTTGATGTGTTCTAAGAATATCTTTGGTTATCTGATTAGCTGCTCAGGAGCAGTAACTTTTTCTACTTTTTTTGTATCTATGTTGTGTGTGTAGGTGTTCAAGGATATGCAGTAAATAGTTCTGGTGGGTTGCCTGTACCAGTTACTGATAGTGGGGCTGACATGTATCTTTTGGCCAAGAAATTGGAACTTGAACGGCAGAGATCAATACCTAGTCCATATTCATATTGGCCTGGTCGGGAATCTGCAGCCATGATGCCAGGATCAGCGAATGTGTCAGAAAATGCTCCACAACCTGCCCGTTCTCCAAGTGCTGATTTGTTGTCCATCCTCCAAGGTGTAACGGATAGGTCTTCTCCTGCTGTTAGTGCTCCTCTTCCTGCTTGGTCGCACTCCAATCAGAAAGAAGGTGATTTGCATGATGCTAAAAGTTTCCAAACGCAAACTTCTTTTGGGGTCCAACAGCAAAGGCTGCCAGAGCAGAATTTACCTTTGGCAGGTTTACTAGGTCAACCTTTTGAAAATAATCCAGGTAGCATGTTATCACCTGATATGATGCTTGGACTCTCCCAAGATCAGCAATCACTCAATCTGTTGCAGCAGCAACAACTCTTGCTGCAGTTGAATTCTCAGACACCCCTGTCTTCCCAACAGCAGCGTCTTTTGCTTGAAAAGATGCTCTTGCTTAAACATCAACAGAAACAAGAAGAGCAGCAGCAGTTGTTACGACAGCAGCAGCAGCTGTTTTCTCAGGTTCTTGCTGATCAGCAACGTTCTCAGCAACGGTTTGGAGAGGCATCTTATGGACAGTTGCAGCCATCCTTTGATGCACTTAGGCTGCAACAATCCAAAGATGTGACACAGGTCAATCAGCAGATGCAGGTCCCTGTTTCCCATGAGGAGCGTGTCAATTTAGCTGATTTGCTCCCAGTAACTCATGCCACTAATCAGAGTGTTGCTTCTTTTGGAAAACCCTCTCAGCTCCTGCAACACCAGCTATTTGGGAATGTTGACCCTAGGATGAGCGAGGGGACAGTTCTTGCAGATCAAATCAATGATCCCCTTAAAAAAGATTTGAAATCCGAATATGAAAGAACAGTTACTGTAGGTTACATGAACAGCTTGCACACTGAAATGCCTGTACTCTCTCCTGGGTATCATGCTACATGTAATGCGGAAGAAGAACCTGTGAGCTATTCAAGCAATGAAAGTGCCACTCCTACTATAACTGCTCCTGAAACATGTGAAAGCCAGTTGGTGGAGGAGGCAAAAGATGTGTCTGCTGGACAAGGAGAGGCCAGTAACGAATTATCTGCGAAGATTCCTGCAACTGAAGCTAAAAACAGTGAACCTTCCGGAGGACGGAAGACTTCTGAGAAGAAGTCCAGGAAGCAGCGGGCTAAACAGTCTGCTGAATCTGCTAAGACAACTTCTAAAGCTCTTATGCAGGAGGCAAAGCAACCTGACAAAGAAAATGCTGATGATTCTGAGATAAAGCGAAAAACTAAAAAGTCGGCTGACACTTTGATAGACAATGATTCTCACCTTATGAAGAGCTCCACAGTGGCAGTTTCAAACGCCCCACTAATGAGTTCCCAAGCTGATTCAGTCGTGGGAGAGGAGACTTCACTGCAAAACACACGAACACAACCGGGACGAGCTTGGAAGCCTGCTCCTGGCCTTAAACCAAAGTCATTGCTAGAGATTCAAATGGAAGAACAGAGAGTAGCACAAGCAGAAGCTTTAGCTCCAAAGATTTCTACTACTGTGAGTTCAGTAGGGCCTTGGGGGATTGTTGCCAATTCAGATTCTAACATCCTAAGACAGACTTATGGAGAGTCAGTTATTACTCAATCCAGTGTTGTACAGCCTGAAAGTGCTCCTGCTCTTAAGGGTAAGAAAAGCCACTTGCATGACGTACTAGCTAATGATGTTTTGGCCAAATCCAGTGACAAAGAGAGGGAAGCAATGGAAAGCATCTCTAGCAATGACGCACTTGAGCAAGTCACAGCAACTAATGCAGAGGCTTTAGATGATGGCAACTTTATTGAGGCCAAAGAAACAAAAAAGAGCCGCAAGAAATCTGCGAGAGCAAAGAATGCTGGAGGAAAAACTCCTGCACATGTTTCTACTGTAGAGACATCCCTCCCAACAAGCTCTATTGAGAAGGGAAAAAGTTCTCGTGCTGTGCAGCAGCAGGAGAAAGAAGTTTTGCCTGCTATTCCTTCTGGGCCTTCATTGGGTGACTTTGTTCTCTGGAAAGGAGACACTGTGAACAATCCTCCACCATCTGCTGCATGGTCTACTGCTCCGAAAAAATCAACGAAACCTAGTTCCCTTAGGGACATAGTGAGGGAGCAAGAGAAAATGACGACCTTGTCTCATCCACCCCCTAGTCCGGTACCTACAACCCAGAAGTCTGCACCACCACAGGCTCCTCAGGGCAGTGCTCTTTCCTGGTCACACTCTGCATCTTCTCCTATGCGGGCTGTCTCACAATCTTCGCAGTCAAAACCCAAAGGCGATGATGACCTTTTCTGGGGTCCAATTGAGCAATTAACCCAGGAATCAAAACAGTATGAATCTTATCTCGTGCTCCTTGAGTATCCAAGTCATCATATCTGATGTTGTGTTACTAAATATATTCAAGTTTACGCACTTTATGGAAGCCTTATATTTGTTGAGGGTATTGACTAAATGAGAGTTATGTTTGAGCAGGGGAGACTTCCCTCATCTTACGAGTCAAAACAGTTGGGGAACCAAAAACACTCCTGGGAAAGTAAATGCAGGAAGTTCCCAGAATCGACAGAAATCAGGTATAACTGGATCTGCAGATCGGGGTCTGTCTTCACCCATTGTCACTCAGGCGTCCAATAAAGGGAAAAAGGAAGCAGCGACAAAAACCACAGGTTAGCTTTTAATTCAATCATTTTGTCTGTCCAAAATTATAGCTTCCATTTTCTCATGTGTTTTTGGTTTCCCAGAGGCCGATGGCTTCAGAGATTGGTGCAGAAGCGAATGTCTCAGACTTCTAGGTTCAGAAGGTAAAAAGCTCATATTACATTGTAGTTTTAAAATCTTATCTGTCCTTAGCAATCTATCTCATGTTTTGTAACCAAGTTGGGTAGATTGAGTAACATATCGAATCAAGAATATCCTCACTTTTATTTCGATCAAGCATGTATTCCATTATTGATGTCATGTTTCCCTTTTTCAGATACTAGTGTGTTGGAATTTTGCCTGAAGCTATCCCGATCAGAAGCTGAAACTCTTCTTATAGAAAACCTGGGATCGCGTGATCCAGACCACAAATTCATCGACAAATTTCTCAACTACAAAGATTTGTTACCATCAGAAGTAGTAGAGATCGCATTTCAATCAAAAAGCTCGGGTATCGGAACCCGAAACAACACAGATGACTATTATAGTACTGCTACTGCAAACGATGGGTTCTCGAAAGTTGGTGGTAAGAAAAAGACTAAGAAAGGGAAGAAGGTAAACTTAAGCGCATCAGTTCTTGGATTTAATGTGGTTAGTAACAGGATCATGATGGGAGAGATTCAGACAATAGATGACTAAGAGGAAGAGTTGGATATGTTCATACACTTTTTGGGACTTCAGTTTTTTCATTGTACATTTGTTTTTTGTTTTTGTTTTTTTTAATTTAGGACACAAATCTTGAGGACTTGTTAATTTTAAAAGGATGGAACTTGTTTTCTCACTAGGAGAAGTTTTGTTAGACTATTTTCTCTGCGAGATGAGGTTTTTTCATGGTCCTCTTCCCTTTTAGTCGCAATCCAAAAAGAAACGATAGATTCTGTTTGTTGTTGTTTTTTCTTTACTTTGCTCTTTATGTTAACTATTTTACTGAAAGTGGGATTGGATTTAAAAGCAAAAGCATAGAAGAATATGCGAGAGTTTTACTCGCTTTGGGAAGCTTGAAACCGAAGTTTGATTTTAAATGGGGTATTTTAATAATGATTCTCAATAAACTAGGTATACACGAATTCACAATGGACCATTCAACCTACACCACATATAGAGTGAACAATGCATAGTTTTACCTACAATATGTTGGAACTTTTAATAACTTTTATCTTTTGAATAGTGATGTCCACGAAAATATAAAATATTCGACATTGGTACAATGACTATACATCATGTTTTTTCTGGTCTTCAAAACGGGAGAAAGTAATCTCGCGGTTTATCGAAGAAACTGAAAACAAACTATAAGATAACATGTCTAATCGACCAACACCGTGTGCATCCTCTATGATCAACTGTCTAACACAATCCGGACTACTATACATTGTGTTTGAAGAATCATTGAAAACATGTTTTAATAACTTGACCTTTAGTCATGTCCCTGACAAAAAGTGCATAATTTATTGAGAATGTTATGAATACCTAACCGGAACTGAACCAGACCTTCTGAACCAAAGCAAAGGTTTAGACTAAAGACACCAAATAGTTCAAAAAAAGCACACGTACCAATTTACACGAGCGAATAAGGAACACGAACAAGCGGAGAATAACGCCGTGCTTTTTATCGTCTCCTCTTTCGCCGCTTTCACCAAACATTTCTCTTCTCTCTTACTCTCTACGTTGACGAAGATGTCGATGAAGGCTTCTCTCAAAGGCAAGTACGATGCTGACAAGACCTCCGGAGTTGGTTCGTTTGCGTTTAACGCCGGTGATCTTAAGCTTCGTGCTACCATGACCGATGCTACTCTCGTCGCTGGCCCTGCTTTGAACGGACTCGCTCTCGCCGTTGAAAAGCCTGGTTTCTTCATCGTTGAGTACAACGTTCCTAAGAAGGTATAACGCTATTTGCTTCTTCTCTTTTGACTGAGCTGAAATAGTCATCTCAGAGATTCTTAGTTTTCGATTTCCATGGAAAGTCTCTAAGTGAGATAGCGTACGATTCAAACTAAACCTGATAAAATCATTTTTTCTGATTTTTATGGTTATATCTTTATTTCAAATCAGTTCAATTTCTGAAGAAAATGAAGCAACAAGTGCTTAATTCAACTTGAATTCAAGGTTTAGGGTTTAGTGTTGTTTTGAATGATCCACAAGCTCAAGAAAGTTGAAGTAGAACATTTTAAGAATTCGATTTCTCTTATCCTCATTTGCTCAACTATTGTTGGTCTTTTCTGGTTTTACAGGATGTTAGGTTTCAGTTCATGAACACAGTTAGAATTGCTGAGAAGCCATTGAATTTGACTTACATTCATAGCAGAGCAGATAATCGTACGATTGTCGATGGGAGTCTTTCATTTGATTCTGCGAACAAAGTCTCTGCTAATTACATGGTGGGCACAAACAACTGTAAACTTAAGTATAGCTATAACCATGGAGGGTTAGCCACATTCGAGCCGTGCTATGATTTGGCCAAGAATACATGGGATTTTGCGGTTTCTCGAAAAGTTTATGGTGGTGACAATCTCAAGGCAACTTATCAGACATCTAGTAAGTTGTTGGGTATGGAATGGTCAAGGAGCAATAAAGCAAGTGGATTTAAGGTAAAACAAACCAGCATTTTACAGTCTTATGAGTCCATATCACTTTATATCTTTGATATCGTTTTTGATGGCAAAGTTAAGTCGTTTAAGCTTGTTGAATCGTGATATCAGTGACTTAAAAGTCAACAATGATTCCTACATAAGATGCATATAGCTTATTGACATATCGCATCATCTTTAAGTGTAGAATAGTTCAATTGTTTCTGCAACTATCTCGGATTTCGAGTGTTACATTGTATGAATAAACACATCAAACTGTTGGTTTGATGGGCTTTTTCTTTTTGTTGCAAATAGGTATGTGCATCTGTGAATCTGGCGGAGGAAGTGAAAACACCGAAATTAACCGCAGAAACTACATGGAACCTTGAAATGAAGTAATCACTTGGCCATATGTTTTAACTTCCAATAGTTTGGTGTCACGCAACATTATTTTAGTAAACAGCCTCGCAAGTCTTCGGAAATTTTGTTGCAACAGAATTTACATCAGTCATTCTTAATCAATTATGTTTTATGATCTGGTTTTGATCGTCAAAGAATTAAAATTTTAATATAGAACACAATGGATCAATTTTGATCATCCCGAGGATAAAATGTACCCTTTTTTTTTTAATTTCTTTAAAATCCTAATTCAATGCCCAATCTTTCACCTCTCTATCAGTAACCTAAAGGCATAGACATGAAAATTTGCTGAAGCAAATGAGGTGAATGAAAGTGACTGTCCAAAAAACCACAGCAATCTTGGCAAAAACTTGAGCATGACTCATCTGCTCAGCTCGGCTAATATGTCGTGTCGCGGCTAGGAATCAATCAGACAGGAACAGGCAAGCCTTTCTTTGCCATGCCATCCAGAATTTCGTTAAGAGATTGGCATAATCCTGATATCTGTTGATCCCATTGTTGTAGTTCTTCAATGTCATCTTCAAAATGTATCACAGCCTCCTCCTGACCATGTCCAAGGATAACCTTCTTCAGGGCTTTTGCTTACATAACTCAACCGACTAAGGATTTTTTTCAATTTGCTTACCTGATCAATGGAACCCCTCATTCTGTCTTGCCCGATCATGTTAGCTGCTATCTTCTCCGCCTTCAGACAAGAATTTGTCTCTTAAATCACAGGAAAAGCGAAAAAAGGGTATAGCGTATTCACATATCGATTTTTTGAATATGTACCTTTCTTGGATCAATCCCTAGCAAAGTTCCCAATTCATCAAACCTAAGATACAAATATGGAGAATTAAGCTCAGAAAATCAAATAAGTCTCACAAACATAACGAAGTTACCAATTCTACATCTCAAACCTTATGTTTGTGTAAAGTTTGCTTGCACTTAGAAGGTTATGCTCAATCATCGCACGGTCAAGAACAGTGGATTTGTCAGGTAAGGATGCTTTCTGTTTAAAACCAATAAGGTGAAATCTTGTTATGAACCTACCAAATCAAACATGCAATTACTGCATCTAAATCACAAAATCAGTCCAGACCTGATGTGGCCTTAGTTCTTCTGCAAAAGCATCAATTTCTGGTTTCCTTAATATCCTTTCCAGATACACCTAATTACAATTTAAATAATCAAGTTAGCATGTAATTCTGACCGATCTTCTATAGGCTGTTTCAATGTGCTTATAAATCAAACATAATAGACAACAAGCGGGCCTAAAGACTAAATGCTAATTGAAATGATAAAATCACTCAAGTGCTATAACTGTATGTTAGTGTACTAGAGGAAACAAAGGTAGGACCTTCTGCAGGATCGGATAAATCTTCAACTTGAAGCAGCGCTCATCCTGTTAATAAAGTGACATTGAGCAACAAAATGATAAAAAAGCAAACAAGAAATGGCATTCCAACAATAATCCACAGGGAAATACTTTATATAGAGTTGCAAGGACACGAGAACGCTGAGGACCAGCCCCAGCTAATATGGTACATGTGACAGCAGCGGACAGGGCCTGCTCCAATGCATTCTCATCAATCTCTCTGAAAAAAATGACCCGTGTCAGAATGACGACATAACATCACAAACTTATCGGAGAGAAAGCAAGGAGACTATCAATTGCAGTGTAAGGAGTTAACTCATAAATAGGTCATAATGGTTTCCACATGTGGACAGAAGATTGATTCATCAGTTTATCATTCAGACAGGAAACCAACACAGGATAAATTTCCGTACAGGCGTAGCAGAGAGAGAACTCGGTTCACTTACTCATCCCCTATTTGGCGTTGTTCAATTTGAGATATGCCGTAGTACCGAAGTGCAGCCTCTAAAAACTTTCTTTTCATGTCCAAAATTCTAGCATAGCAGACCTGAGAAGGAAGTACATTAAAACCCGAAAAATAGTGAGCCTAAATCACCGAGCACATAACATTGGTCCAACCTTGTACTGCAAATTAAAAACTTCATTCTGACTACTGCTCACTAAGAAAGAGGCTTTATTTATAAAAGCCTCTGCATTTACAGCATCATCATCCTGCATATGTTCAAAACACGAATCAATATATATTCAAGAAATATTTTGAACTAGAATAATGCTCTTTACGCAATCAAGATTCATAGTTTCATGACACTGAGATTTGGTCAACAAACTTGTTAAGTTGAATAAAGTATCTCTAGAAAAAAAATCCAAATGTTGAAAGTATTTAACAACACATGGTTATCTAACTTCTCTACCTGCATAGAAGTGCGGTTACATAAGGAAAGTAGACAGAATTCAGCTTAAATCGTTACTGCTATGTGGAATCCATCTCATATATTGAGATTTGAGATTTACATGCTCAAAAATTCAATGAAAAAGACACAAAATCTTTTGTGCATATGTACTTGGAAGGGAAAGCCAAACCTCTAGATACAAACGAGCAATTTGGATACATTTTGAGAGCTTAAAGTTGTCGTCAACGGCCCTGATAAAGAATACCACAAATCCAAATCAGGTAGCTGAAAGGAACATAAGGGTAAACTAGAAATTTGCTTCCCACTGCCACACACCTCATTCCAGAGTCCAGATCAATGCCACTCAACATCTGAGCAGCTTTTGACCATTCCTGCTCCGATTCATACAAGCCAGCAAGTTTTTCTCTGATAACAAGTGCCTATAAATACAGCAAAAACAATTAAGCCTCTTAACAATAAAAGGATTGTAAAGCAACACGATGTACATTGTCTCATCTCAGTTACCCAAAAAAAGAGCATCCTTAAGTAACTAAGTACATCGACTACACAGGGTTTAGAAAGTATAGCTACATTAACAATAAGGTAACTGTAAATGAAAGAAGGAGAAAACAAACCTGTTCCTCGAAGGAAACAACTCTCGGTTGAATCTGGGTGAGTGTAAATTGCGCAATCTCCTTTTGTGTCTCTGGTTCTAATCTCCCGAGCTCTTGCGCGAAAGATTGCAAAAGCTGCCTCGAAACCACTAAGGGAACATCATCGGAAAGAACTGAAATATATATATGAAATTATTATCACGGAACAAAAATCATCCGTGACGGAAAATCAAATCAGAAATTCGGTCATACTCCGAATTTAAAAGAGACGAAGCACCTGTAGAGTCACTTAAGAAGTGGGAAACATGAGAAGAGAGTAAAGATGAAAGAAATTACTATGATCGATGAATTTTTTCGCTTGGAGAAGATCATTGGAGGAAAGAACAGAAGAAAGAATTAGTTTGTATTGTTCGATCTTTTGGCGTTGGTCTCCAATTGCAGAAGCGTTCGTCAAGGCTTCATCCATGGCTTCTCTGAGATTTTTCTCCCGCTTCGATTGAAAACCCTAAGAAACCTTTCTGGGTTTGATTGGTTTTTTTGTTTTTTTTAATCTGCTTTATATGTTAAGGGAAAAAAAAAAAAAAAGAGAACACTTAAATTCTGTTCCGGTGAGCGGAGAGACGCTTTTTACAAAATTCGAGATTGGGATTAGTAGTTATGGTTAGTAGTGGTACTAAAAGGATTAAGACACATATTATAAAATCAAGGACTCTGGAGAAAACATGTTTATACAAGATTCAAACCCTCTACCATAATGGGATAACTCTATCAATTTTGAAATTAAGAGATTTGGGAATTAAGAAGAGGAAATAAACACTATAAAGCTCTTGAATCTTAAAAAAATATGTACATATGCTAAGAATATAGGTTCGAGAAGACACTATCTTCGAAATTTCTATGCTATATGTCGTGAAAGCCACTTCCGTCATTTGGAATGAAGTAAGGCATGCTATCGGTTAAAGGAATGTTTAAGGGGGATAAGCTTATTCTAATCTCTCAGAGCTCATATGCAAGATCCATCAACTCCATCTTAAATGCAAAACTAGTCTAATCCCAAATAATATTTTGAATTTTTCCAAAATTCATCCATAAAACATCTATAACTCATAAATGCTTGAGAGGCCACTAATGGTCTAAGATTGTATTGTTTCGTGGATTCAACATAAAGGACGTTATGAGAGCTCAAGTATTAAGAAGAAACTTCTCAGTATTACATTCTGAAATCGTAAATCTTTTTCTGAACAATGTCGAATCTAATTTCCTTTCAGATGACGCAAGTAGTAGTGGCGATATGTAATGCATATATCTTGTAAATGGTAACGCATCCAGACGAGTGACCAACTTTTCTCCTATATTTAGAAGATTTTGCAAGACTAAAGAGTTTATTTTAATCATTTTTTTCTTTCTATTTAATTTCTAAATCTCTGAATCATAAAAATTGATTTTCTAATTCATAATATTAAAGTTCTCGCTTATGATTCATTCCTTGTAAATTTGGTTCCACACGAGTGACTTTCTTATTTTAATAGAAATTAAATTTATCAAAAAATAAAGGTTAGGATCATAGATTTCTGAAAGCCTGTGTTGGTACACGAAGTCGGTCAAAATGCCACTGGACAAATCTTGGCACTAGAAATTTCCTTGTGTGTACACAATTTATGTTCCATCTAATAAAGCACTTCATAAGTCAACATCCAAAACAAGGACAAGATGTTGTTAGGCATGGAGGGAATCAATTCCAATGAAATTGTCCAATTGGATTAAAGGAATACTAATTTTGTTCTTTACACGAACTATGGTTTTGCATATTGTAAACATTCTAATTTGGATATGTCACGTTTTGGCTTGTCATTCAACTTATCATTATGTCTAACCTAGAATAGGAATTAGTTCCAATCTCCATTATATATGAATGACTTTGATTTTATTTTGTTCTCTATTGTTTTCATGTCCTATGTTTATAGTATCCAACTAATTGTTTTCTATGATTTTTTTTGTTTATGTAGTTTTTTAGATTTTGAAAATGTGATAATTATATAAAAATCAACCAAAATTTGGTTGAACCAAATTCTTGTTTTCGGATTGGTTTGATTTTTTTGTAATTAACTTTACTCATAATTAGATTGACAAAGATTCGATCCATAACCAAAATCTACACTCTAAAATTTATTTTTTCTTTCTCTTAATATCAGGAAAAAAATTAAAGCCTGATACCTAAAGATTTGTAAAGTGATCACTACCATTAGACCATTTGTCCTCGGCAGATTGGTATAATTTTTCTGTTAGCATAGAACTATGTAATCTTATTTGTCTAATTTTCTATTTTTTATTCTTTAAATTTGTTAGTTTGCTTAATTTTTTTTTTCTTGTGACCTATGAACCTTTCCATCTACTGTCTTAAATTTGAAAAACTCAATTTCCTTTTTTTACTTATACGAGTTTCTTTTTTAAATTAAAAGTTTTCCTCTTTAGCCTAGATTTATTTTCTTTTTAGTTTCAATTCTTAGAAAGCAATAAACTTTTTAAAAAAAATTTCCTAAAATTGGTGACTGAAACAGTTTAAAAGAAAATTTAGGTTAGAATACTTTAAATTTTCATAGATTATTATATACCTATCCCACATTAATTTTAGAATATTCCTCTAAAATAAACTGTCCATTCCACAAATTCTTATAATTTCCATTATGCGTAAATAATACGCGGCATAAGCCGAATCTTAATTTGTTATTTATTCAATCTCAGCCGTTGGATCTCTTAGTCACGCATCGTATTCCTCCGCGTGATTTTGGTTATATTTTTATTGCTTTTGCAAAAAGAGAAATTATTATTATTACTATAAACTTTTTTTTTTAATTAAAAGGCATAAAAATAAAAATAAGAAGTAAGATTCTCTCCGCTTCCTTAACCTTATAAGAAGAACCGAGTCGAGACGAAGAAGAATCACATTCCATTACTCATTCATCAAATCAAAACTCAAATAAAAAATCACTCAGAAGAAGGACAGGAAAAAAATGGCTGCTGAAGGAGAAGTTATTGCTTGTCACAATGTTGAAGAATGGAACGAGAAGTTCAAGGCTGCCAATGAATCCAAGAAATTGGTACTCTCGAATTTCGATTTATAGTTTCAAATTCAGAAATTTAGGGTTTCATTTTTATGATTTTAATTGTCTTTTCGTTTCCTTATGATTTTTCTGAGTGATATATATTTGTTGAATTATGTCGAATTCTGAATTTGGTTTGAATTGGTTTATGCCCGATCATAGTGTTTGAGTTCCTTTCGGCTCGAAATAGTTGTGAAATTTATGAACCCGTGTAGAAGCTTTAGATCTCTGAAAAAACCCTAACATCTTGATAAAGTAGGATGAAATGGAAATGACATCTTGATAAAGTAGGTACTAATGATTGTAAATTTCATTGGAAATGACAATGTTTTGTGTAATTTCTCTACTTATGCAAAACTCGATTCCCTGCTTTATCTGCTAGAGATCACATGCAAGTCTCATTATTGTATCTGTGTGTATTCGAAAGTCTAGAAACTATCGAGATTTCAAATTTTAGTTGATTTAAGTAGGAGAAAACTATTCCTTTGTCATAGGAAATGACATGTTCTGTGAAGTCTTCAACTATGCAAATTCAATTCTCTAAGTTTACCTTCTTCAAATCATAAGAAAAGCACAAATTTTGTTATCTTGATTATAACCCATTTATGCATCTATTTTTGTTTATTGATTTAGCTTCATTCTTATCTAAAATTTGGTTGTGGAATGTATGACACAGATTGTTATAGACTTCACTGCAACTTGGTGCCCACCTTGCCGTTTCATTGCTCCCATCTTTCAGGATTTGGCCAAGAAGCACATTGACGTAGTGTTCTTCAAGGTCGATGTTGACAATTTGAACGTGAGTTTTCCATTATCAATCTTACAAAGTTCACATATTTCAAACCTTAAGTTGCTAGAAACCTCTGGTCTTATAACTTTGCTTTTTGTGTTGTGCAGACTGTTGCTAAGGATTTTGACGTTCAGGCAATGCCAACGTTTATCTTCATGAAGGAAGGAGTGGTCCTCGATACAGTTGTTGGAGCTGCCAAAGATGACATCATTGCCAAGCTTGAGAAGCACAAGGCTGCTGTTGCGACACCGGCTGTTGCTACAGCTTGAATTCGCTTTTTATCTAATTTGGTAAAATGTTTAATAAAATCCTTTGTTCACCAAAGTCTATGAACTTATTGTGTGTTCTTCGTGTGGTGAATAAATGTTGCAAACTTGATAAGTCGCAGCTATGCTAATTGTTCCTTCATGTTATTACTCTTGCAATATGTATTGTTATGCCATAGCTTAATTTTCTGCTCAAGTTGTTTCACAATGCTTACATTCGATCAGAATTTCCCTCATGGGTACTCTTCAAAATTTAATTTAAAACAATTCCTCTCTTTCGTGTTTTTAGTCCATTGAAGTTTGACTTCAGGTATGATGCTTACAGTTTGGATTATGGATAAGGGTTCGAGATGCTTACAGTTTGGATTATGGATAAGGGTTCGAAATGCTTTAAGAGTTTGGATTATGGATAAAGGTTCGAAATATTGGCCGATGGTTAACGAAAACGAAAAGATTGTTTGAAGCATCGGCCCATAGATTTGACCAACATGGTTACAAATCCGGTGTGGACCTCACTCACCAACATCGTGGAGAGACATTTTTCGTTAATAAGAGCTTATATGTTGTAATTGTTGTCAGTGTTTCTAACAATTGTTTGACTTGTATACAACAAATGTGTTTCTTTAATGATGCATTACGCTAAGAAAAAAGAAAAAGTTAATCAATTGAGGCTGTAGTTAAAGCCCATCTAACAAAAAGATTACTTAAGGGGGTTATTATTGAAGCTTTTTAAAAGAAACAAGAAAGTAGCCATCAATTGGACTTAAATCTGTCTCCTGCACCAACTTGAGTTGGTATTTTATACTTAGAACATGAACAATACATTGCCAAATACTATTTTTATTACCTAAAATCTCAAGAGTCTTCAGAGAGGACAAAAGCACAAGGTGGTCAATTGGGACACCGAAACATTTCAGATGTCTTTTATACATAATATAAGAAAAGTGGAGGAGGCCATGAGGAATTCATTCCAATTAGTATTATCAGTCATAGGGAAATTATATAAACCTCTGTGTTTGGTGATTTATAATCTGAAAGGAGACATCTTTAGGGTCACCATTCATACCTTGTCGTCATGGAACCACCACCTTGTCTCTTTAGGAGACCTCCCGTTCTTGCAGTTCTTCACATATCGATCATTATCAGTCGGGCGTTGCTGAGATAGATTTAAACATAGTAAAGAGTTATGTAGATGGGTCAAAAAGGTTCAAAACTTTGTGATATTACAAAAGTGTGAAGAGTTTCAAATGTGGTATAAACCTTTTCGGGTGAACTCGATAGCATTGAGAGAATGCTGATGCAGACTGAACTCACCGTCATTGCTGGAGACCACGAGTCATACAGAATATCTGCAAAAAGAAATAAGAGAGTGTTGCAAAAACTGCTTAATCCTACTGGAATTTATCTTAAGATGATAATAGCATAGCAACATATGGTTCAGGTGGTACCACAATTTATGAAATTCCAGATAACAGCTCTCATGTTCTTATTATATTGTGAAATCATGAAACAAAATGTAATGAAAACGTATAACAATGTGCAAGAAATATGGTACTAAAGACTAAGAATAAAGACTATACAAGTTGTTGAGACGAAAAGAGAGCGAGAAGCAATTCAAGAGGCTGCTAGGAGCAAGGAAAAACATTCTCATTCTGCTAGATTTTACATAGATCATGTCCAACAGATAAAGCCTAGCAAATCTATGACTAGTTATCTACCGTAAAGTTCATTTTATCTACCACTGATTTTTAAGAACTCTATAAGCATCAGAAAAACTAAACAACAATGTTGATACAGTTAACACTGCTTCTCTTTAGCCAAAACTACACTCTGTGATCATCAACCTATCAGAATTTAGATTCACATGCACATTATCTTGATTGACTTATGCATCATATAAGAATAATCAGACAAAACAAATGCTGCTTTAAACATCAAAATGAAGGCGCACACACACGCACAACTTCACTTAGCCTTACAGAGAAACCAATAAAACAAGAGCATATGTAGAGAGTAAAGAGTGAAGCATCAATAAGTACCTAAACAAATATGTCCATTGCTGTATATATGAGGATGTAGTGGTGCTGGTGGGACAAAAATTACCTGATTAAACAACAATATACTCTTGATTCAACTGGTTTAATTCAAAGTAAAAGCCCTTAAATTAAGAAAATTGGACCAAAATAAAGACAAAATAATTCAATGTTAACAAAAACTTGCCTGAGGAGCTTCCATGGGGTAATGTTGAGGAAACTCAACCTGAAGATTGTAAGTTTCATTAGCGTAAAGCGTACCTGGTGCTCCTGTTACCTCAATAATCCATCTGTTAGATCACAAAAACAGAAATGAAGAGATTAAAATCTGGAAAAAAAATCGAAGAGAGAATCATTTAGAAGCAGATGAGATTGAATTACTTTTGAAGATTATCAGTAACTTTGTGCTTAAACCCAGTAGGAGGATTTACTTGCCACTCTGATAACTCTTTCTGTAACCTATTACACGCGATCTTGCTTAACGCCTACACACACACACAAAATTAGATAAAAATTAAAATTGAAATCCAAAATCGAAAAAGACATAAAGACAGAGTGAGAATCAAGAGAGACCTTGCGTGAAGGAGAGGAAGAGCTGGTCATGGCGGACAAAGAGAGAAACGAAGACAGAGAGAAAGGTTTGCTTATGCTTTTGCCTGGATTCCTCTATTCGAAGATTAACAAAACAAATGTTTTATTTAGAAGAACAAAAAAAAAAGTTTTTTTTGGGTGAGGAGTCACACGTGACAAGGGGTAAGGAAATTACGAAAAGACCACTAAATCGTACGGTCATAAATCTTCCATCGTGTTCGCATGTGTCAGGAAAATAAGAGTATCCTTCACCGGCTTAGCTTTTTGACTCCACGGACATTCAAAAGTCGGTTGGATTTTTTCTTTTGTTTTTTGCTACTTGTGAATTATATTAAGGAATTAACCAATCAGGTGTTGTCAATTACTTTTTTCCAAAGTATTGAAATAATTTTATATCAACTATTTTTTTTTGGTCTGAATACTTTTATATCAACTACTAAAAAAGGAAGTACTACAACATGTATTTTAAATCATTAAAATTTTGTGCCGAGTTGCTCTCAGTCTAGTAGTTAGGATGATTCAGCTAATGACTTGGCACCAGGGTTCGATTCCTATCCCTGCATTATGGTAGCTTAAAAAAAGGATTATTAAAAGGTGGACTTTAGGCTATGGATCGGACCTTATTGATACAATGTTGATAAAAAAAAATCATTAAAATTTTGTTTGACAAAATAATTTACATTTTAAAATTTTAAATATTTTGCTTGAGTTTGAATCTCATCTAGTTTTAGTTGAAATTTTTTTATCATGAATTTTATCAATTCAATTATTGTTGATAAAAAAAAAATTAGGTTAATTTAGACAACTATACAATCAACCAACATTTATCGAATTTGACTAAGCCTACTAAAGGCACAAAAATAACTTGATATTATGATTTATATTTCCTATTGATTTTAATCGTAAGACGATACATAAATACATAAAAATTTATGAAAATAATACATTAAAAACATACATGCCCATCTATACAACTATATACGGTGCCGTTTTGGTTTTATTCTATATCATTGTATGGGCCACAATTAGGCCCAGTAGTATGAAAAACTCCTTACTTAACCTCAATACCATATGATAGGCTTTAAAGACACTCATCATAAACAACCACTTCTTCCTCCTCCTCAATACAATTTAGTGGGCCTTGGATAGGTCCAATAAAACCTGGCGATTCAGGATCCAGGCCAACAGAATAGTTTCCATCCATTGGACTATGCGTTGGCCCAATAGAATCTCCTGAATTTTGATCAGGCAAGAACTTTATAAGCCTCTTGTAGAACAAGTTGAAGCCTAGCCGCAAAAAGAGGAAGCAAAACCAAATAATGCCTATGAGAAATATAAGAGATCACAGGACCAATAACATGAACAATACACAACATCAATAGATATGCGTTTAGTGTGTGCCAATAGAGACTTCCATCTTTTGCATAAAGCCAAAAATACTTGACCACATCTTTGTATTTTGACTTCTTCATTGATTAGGTTTTGAATTAGATCGAGCAAAGTGAAGATTAATGTGTCACAAGCACACATAATGCCAAAGATTTTGGCTATTTCTTTCTCATTGTTGAGTAACTCTAAGACAAAACAAAGGAACTCAATGAGGAATGCAATAACAGAATGTGGTCGAATACTTTGTCGAACAATCACGAGTTTTATGACTGGTGTTTAAATCGGCATTTTGAAATTTTGTTATATGATTTGAGAACAACAAAAGAATGTATGGAGATATATTGAAAGGTGAAGTGTATATGTAGAGCTTTTATAATGATAGTGAAGAGATGATTAATAAATAATTAGGGAGTGAATTTAAATCAAATAAAAACTCATTTTCTTCTTCATTTTCATCATCCATTTAGAGTGGTAAATTGAAATCAAAATTGGAATCCATGAAAAGATAAAAACCAAATTAGTTAAACAAGTTTATATAAGTACAAGTTATACCAACAGTCACATTATTTTTGGCTCTTTCACCAATTTTAAATTTTTTGTTTCAGATTAATTCTAATGTAAAAATTGGCTCCAAACTGAAAATTATAAAAAAAAATCGTGCAAAAATAATGAATTAATTAATATTTTTAGTAAAACTAAAATTAAAGAATAATGATGAGAGAGAATTTAAGTATAATTAATTTATTCTTAATCTACGTGATTTTAACTAAAACTCCAATTAATATGAAACAGAGGAAGTATTATAACATACCAATAAACCGGTATTCAGTCAAGCATTTTGTATGATAATAAATAATAACTTCCCTAAATTTCATCAAAATCATTTAAATTTTGATAAAATCTAATTCATTCAAGTTCATTATTCAGTAGCTCCTTGTAGTGAATTTTTGAAAAATAAAATCTCTAATCATTTTACAGCTTAGAATACAATAAATAGCTTGCTCTTTGGTAATCTACGACTTACGTGATTTTGGCATGTTAATTGTTAGCTTTAAGTAAGACTAATTAAGTCCTAATCATATTCTTCGAATCGGGACATAGTTGATTAAATACTTTTGACTTTCATCTTACACTTCTTTTGATCTCACTAGTAAGTAGTAACAACAACTCTTATTATATTCCAACTGTTATATGGTTAAATAAAATTTGGTTCATGGTTACTTGGTGAATATGAAGTTTGAAAAACATACTGTAACTTTAGACAAAAGTATCAAAGAGAAGATAGGCAAATACTTGTTTGAAGAACTAAAAGGTTATAACTAAAGCACATTCCAACAACAAGCTTCTGGTTCTCATAAAGTCAAAAGAGAACAAGTTTAACCATTACGAAACTGCCATTGCACTGTCCTCTTTCTTCATCCACAGAGCGGGCTAAGAGCGAGATAGAGCAAGAGAGAGTTTGTAATTTCTCTCATTCTTTTCCAAAATCAGCGTTATAGTGTGAACTTGATTCGAGTTTCTTGGCTTCACTTAGCTTTCTCACAGCCTGCAAAATTGGTTCAATTCCATATCAATACCAAGATTACGACATGATTTAACAGAATCTGATGTGTGTCTATATATATACCTTCATGAAATCTTCATGGATCACATAGTCCCGCTCTGCTCGGATTGCAAACATACCAGCTTCCGTGCATATGTTACGCAGATCAGCACCATTGAAACCCTTTTGAAACATTGAAATGTTGTAGTGAGAAACTCATTTAGGTTTAGGTTGAGCAACCACTCACTAGCATGTACGACGAAAAACTAACCTCTGCAAGTTTGACAATAGCCTCGTAATCAATTTCACCGTGCTTGGCAATACCAGCTGCATGGATCTTGAGAATATCCATTCTTGATTGCTCATTTGGCAAAGGGATCTCAATCTTTCTATCTAATCTACCTGGACGGAGGAGTGCAGGATCAAGCACATCGGGCCTGTTCGTCGCCATTATCATTTTCACCTAAAACGTTTGCCAAAACTTTTTTAAAAATGCATCCAAACTCTGAGACATTAAATAGCACTGAGTGGCTTTTAGTATTTAACCAATTGTGCGAGATAGAAGCTAGGAAGAAAAAAAATCATTCAAGATAGTATTCAACATAATTCAAAATAACTGATATATAACTTCCCAACACAATTTTATGGACACACACACCATGTTTGATCTAGAAAGTAATTTAGATATAGAGAGCAGTACCTTTCCGAGGTTGTCAAACCCATCAAGTTGATTGAGTAACTCCATAAGTGTTCTTTGAATTTCCCGATCAGCACTAGTTCCCTCACTAAAACGACGCCCACCAATAGCATCGATTTCATCCATGAAAATGATACAAGGCTAACCAAAAGGGAATATTTATAATAATGTCCAAGAATGTGATACGAAGATTGTAGAAAATAACACTTGGAGAAGCATATATACACTCATTAATAGCAAGATTTACCTGATGGTCACGAGCATAGTTAAACATCTCCCGAATCAGCCTAGCACTTTCTCCAATGTATTTGTCTATAATTGCACTAGATACAACCTAGCAAAAGGAAATCTATCTGATTAAACCTCAGGATATGCCATAACATAGAAAGTTCAAAACCACGTAGCACAAAACTAACCTTCAAGAAGTTAGCATCAATGTTGCTGGCAATAGCCCTGGCTAGTAGAGTTTTTCCAGTACCCGGAGGTCCGTACAGAAGGACTCCCTGCATTATTATGTAGCATCCACAACGTTAATAAGCTAAAATGATCGCAGTTCATTTTGAAATCACAACATTATAGAGACTGAAATAGTACGGCAAAGAAAGAAAGGATCATAGGAGAATATACACAATAATTACCTTTGGGGGTTTAATCCCTACTCTGAGGAAAAGTTCAGGATTCATAAGAGGTAGCTCAATAGATTCCCTGAGCTCTCTGATCTGATCACCTAACCCACCTACCGCGGAATAGCTAATGTTTCCTGGGTCTTCATGGAGCATGTTATAAACAACAGGATCAACCTAGCATCAAAATGAAAACCACATAAGAGTCAGGAGAACTACACTAGAAGGGAATGACAGAACCCAACACATGTCCAGATAGGACTTACTTCTCGGGGAAGGGCTCGCATTATTGTTAGTGTTGTCATATCCAGAACAACTCGAGTTCCTGAAGTCAGCTTTTCCTTATCCACTTTGCTTCGGCATCCCACCACATACCGAGGACCGCTGCTTGCTTTGACGATTACTAAACCACATAATAAGCAAGATTCTAGCATCAGAGACCAGAAAAACTGAGCCTAGTACAACCAGAGGACTGGATGAGCAACAATCTCAGAGATTCAAAAAGGGGTATTAAAGATTACATCTTTCATTATCGAGCGGCCTAAGCACTTCTCCAATAATCTGCCCAACACTTTGAAGAGACTTGAGATCATCCTCAGTTTTGTTGAATTCCTTTTTAGCTCCTCTTAGGTTCTCCCTAGCTACAAGAGCAGAACAAAATTAGTTTTCTAATTACAAGTCATTTACAGTAAAGGAAACTTCACTGAGTACAGTAATCACAGGGATATAGAAACTCCAGATCTCCTTCACCAATGAATTTCACAAACCGGAACAAAAAGAGGCAATGATACATAGAGAGTACTACTCCCGTAAAAAATAGGAAAATAATTTGAGCAACTGAGAATAAACCCTAGAATAGCTTCACCCAAATACAGCTTAATTTAAGAATACAACAAAACCATCGATCCAATTCACTGGAATCCAGTCAAACTGAGCAGAAATTCAAAAGAGAAAACGATATGATACGGAAACAGGATTGATGTAATTGAATCTGGGAAAATTCAAAGCGGAATCGAACCTGTTCGAACACGGGATTCAAGCTCCTTATGTTGGAGCAGCTTCTTCCGATATTCGGCAACCGCTGCGGTACGGCGTCTAACAGTTTCGTCGACTTCACTCATTGTCTCGGAATTCTTCTTCCGCTGCTTCTACAGATAGATCTCAAAAGCGAAAGACGCGATTTATCTCTCAACAAGTTTTCTAACTTTTCTTGAGCAATGGGTTTAGTCTCTACTCAAAATTGGGCTAAAAAGGCTAAACCAAACGCTGTCGTTTACCTTCTTTTTTTTTAAGAATAATTTTTTTTATTTTTAACATCTTTAAAGAAGAAATTTATACTCACGATTCCTTTGTAAAATCTACTAAAAAAAAAAAAATTAATCACTTTTTTTGTTCCTAAATTCAATTACAATTTAAAAAATTTACGACAAATCTTAAGCATTGTACCACACTTAAGTTGGTAGATACGTGTGATTCTTCCAACTTTGCCGCACACGAACTTAATTCCGATAAATTAAGCTTTACAGAAAAATTTATCCGAATAACAAACATGTTTACTCTAATTTATTAGAGATGACTAAACCGGACAAAACTGAACATCAATTATCATAGTCTTCAGTAATTAGAAACTTTTTTTCGTGGAAATATGAAAGAGAAAAAAAAAGTTATAATATGGAGATATTAAATCCATTGAATCCACTAAAGCATCCTCTATTGAATTTTCCTTTCAATTATTATGAGAACTTGAAACGGTATTACTTTTTAGTCACACTTCAATTACAACGTTTATTGTTGCTCCTTACATTCCTGAGACCTTTCAACTGTGACTTCTATAAACTGTTCGTCTTCCTCCACTTAATTCCTATATAAACGCAATTCCTGTCAAGAAAGAACCTCTATTATAAGCAAGGTAAAATCTTTCATTGCATTATCTCATCTTTTTTTGATTCTACAAGTGTTGTTTCCCATAATCATTGTGTTTAGATTTTAGTAGTTTACTCTGTTTCTAAGCACCAAAAAAAACCTTTTCTTTGAGGAGAAGTTATTGTATGTTCTTATGAGTTTCTATTCATTGTTAGCTTCGTTGCATATATGTAAACCTGTTTCCTTTTCTTTCGTTTTCTGAACTTAATCAATGCAGATGTTATCTTAAACATGACTGCGTAAACCCTTGACCTTTTTCTTTGTTTGTATCAGTACAGATTTTGCATCCAGAGATGTCAGATAGAGTGAAGAATCCGGTGATAAACTTGAAACTATTCATAGATGAGAAGAAAAAGAAGGTTGTATTCGCTGAGGCGGGTAAAGATTTTGTTGATATACTGTTTAATTTTCTGACATTGCCAATGGGAACGATTGTTAGACTGATAGAGAAGTATCAGAAATCAGAGTCAAAAGCAATAGGCTGTTTCAACAATATCTATGCAAGTCTTGCAAATATTGGCATTGAGCATTTCAGGACAGAAGCTTGTAAGCAAATGCTTTTGTATCCGAGGAGTTTGAATCAGGAGAAATGTCAAAATCTTAAGCTGAGGATAGATGATTACGAGGCTTCCAAGTATTTCATGTGCCCTATGTTTGACAAAAGAGAGGAATGTTGTAAACATTATAGTGGTTTCAATACATCAAGATGTAGCTGTGGGAAATTGATGAGTAAAGTCATTCAGATTGATGAAGAAGGTCAAGGCCAAGTAAGTGGAGGAAATGATCATACTTCATTCATAATCTCAGATTATTTGAAAATTGAAGTTACCTCTGCGATGTCCACATTCACTATTCTTAAAGAATTTGGCTACGCAAATTGTGATAAATTGGTTGAGAAGGTTCAGGACATAATTCTTGAAGATGTATACTTCTTCATCTACTAGAGTTTATAACTTCATGTTCTTAAGTTGGAGTCTTTATGCTGGAGTTTCTCTGGATTTTTGCAGGTAGTGACTTTGTTGGAGTATTTAATTATTCACATCTGATACTCCATTGACCAATACTTTTCTTAAAAAGAGTAACTCAAAGAGGCTTCACAAAATGTTGAGTCCTACTCTCAATGAAGTTAGAGATGAAACAAAAGCTGATCAAACGATTACACTAAATGCATTTGTTAACAAGAAGAAAGGGAAAATTCTATATGTTGGATGTGGTGAAGACTTTGTTGATCTTCTCTTCACTTTTCTTGCTATGCCTTTAGAATCTATATGGGAAACATCGGGCTATGGAATCAGCTTTGGATGCATTGGAAACTTGTGCAGAAGCTTCAAGAACTTGAGTGTTGATTACGCAAGGGAAGCTAAATGTGTACTTCCTTATTACTACAAATGCCAGAAACAGCTGCTTGATGTTGTTACTATAAAAGCTAATCCAAAACAAAAATCAAACAACTGTTGTCCGAAATCTTAAATGAGAAGCAACATCTAAAGATTCAACTTACATTTGATAGAACCATAGGATTCTGTATATGATCGAAATATAATACCATATGAGATTCCTTTGTAATTCCTTCAATCACAACTTTTTTGGCAGTTTTTTCCTTGAGATCGTAACTGATAAAAAAGTAACGGGTAATAGGATTTGCTACTGAGCGGTGCAAATACAAGCTGTCCGGTACTAAGTATACACTTGAATCTCAATGTCGTATTCCCAACTAAATCTATCCAAGAAGGAACCAAGTGAGACACTTTTGACCATTGTTGTTTCTTAGCGTCTTGTAGAATCCACAGGTCAAGTGTAGGGTCAAACATCTGACTGCAAAAAGCTATCTTCTCGTTGTAGTTCACTAGACTTACCATGGATATCCTCAGATAACTTAACGACACTAAACTCTTCTGATGTGAGATCGAAACAGATTAAATGTCCTTTATAATTGATCCAAGCATAATAATATAAAACTCCATTGATGCATATCCCTTTAGATGCAAAAGTAACATGGGGATGCTTACATGTGATCTTCCTCCATTGTTGTTTAGGTCCTAGAGTGAGAACTTGATGATCATCGGACACAGGTGGAGAATCAGCTTTTTGTGGTACTGTCATGCGCAACACTTTGTATACATCATTCACAGGATCATAACCAAAAACCGAAAACAAACCTCTTCTTCTGGATTTTATTCCGAGTAAAGTTAAGAACTGACTTGTGCTAGGATTTCCAATCATCACTCTATTAAGGCTTTGAAGGCAGACCAAGCCGTGGACGGGTTCAAAAATATTAAATGCGTTCATGTAATCATCCGAATGAGAAGCTATGTTTACCTTTTGATGATCAGAAGATTGATCCTCTTGGGGGAAGGAATCTAAGATCAGTTTGTTCTCTTCATTATAGACGAAAAGTAGACGGTCGAGTCAATGATCGAGCCATATACAATTTGGTGAAATTTTTGCTACGGATGATTGATTCCTAGTGTTTTGATATGAAACTCAGCCTCGCTATGGACTTCGCTGGCAATTTCAGGAGTATTTCATTTTTCCCATAATTTTTTATGTTTGTTCTTCCTCAAATATTTTGTCATTGGTAAGAATTAAATTACACACATTACAAACCAGAGGGAATGGCAACATAAAGCATTTTCTTGGTTAATTATTAACTTATTCAATTTGAGAGTGAGAGACTAAGGCCATGATTGGTAAAACATAAAATTCTAGCATAAAGAAACATAAGCATAGAAGAGACTAGAAGAAGCATATATGTTTTAATATTAAGTTTATTATATGTGATTAACATAGTAGTGTGTAATTAGATTTAAAATTACAAAATTAGACATCATAACTTTTTTTTTGTTATCATTGGGCCACAACAGGCTGGCCCATTAGCCAAGTTCCTACATAATGTAGGCGGTGGGACTCGATCTCTGGTTGTGCAAGTGCACATGTCTTATGTGGACTTACCGCCTATCACTAGACTAAAGGGCACTTGCGACATCATAATTTATTATCTGTAGAATATTAATCAAATTAATAAGAGAAAAATTATATTTTAATTATGTTTAATGCTCTATGTTCGGGAAAAACTCATTTTAAGAGCATTGAGCTATTGAATATTATGGAGTCTCCTATGCTTAACTAAAATAAAGGTAATTGATTTTTAAAGCATTAAACCTATTATTATGCTCTGCCAATCAAACTCTAAATCATAAAAAATCTACTATAACGGCTTTTGACTAACCAAAAGTTGACTTAATTTAAAAGAACAAAATACTGATAGGCAATTTGTGAATAATTACCACGGTAAAGCAGAGGTTTCGACCTAGATTCCCCAAATAAAATCTTAAATATCTGCAAATAATTGATTCAGAAATGAGTTATGATTTCTCTATGTCAGTAAAACCTTAAACACAGTCTACTCAGGACGCAAACTCATATTTAAGAAATTGCAAATATTGCAGAAAATTCATACAAGAAAATTGAAAAATAACTCTACACTATTCTTCAAGACAAATCGATGAAACAGAAAAAAAAAAAAGCAAAATCGGAAAAAAAATAAAGTGAGATTCGAGATGTTGAAAGCAAAGTAAAAAAACATCACAAACGAACAAAATTGACTAATCTACAAAAATTACCATTACTTATATATAAGTGTATGGTGAAAGAGTTGAAAATAAATATACTAACAACACAACAAATCTATTCACACAATTATCTTTTTTAGTTTTTTTTTTCTTTTTTTCGAAACAGATATTGATTTTACATTACAATATTAATTAGTTGTAAACAAAATGAAATATCATTCTCAATAATATAGCTTAATACTAGTATACAAAATTTTGCTTTTAAAACATGAAATATTTTGATACATATATTTAGTATTTAGATTAGTGAACGATACAAGAAATACAGATTTAGTTTAAGTTGAAAAAATAATAAAAAAGGTGAATTAATGTCCTTAAATTAGGAGCTTTCAGAATTGTTAGAATCCATGACAAGTTCACATTCTTCCATTACAGCTACTTCTTTAATCTCTTGCAACATCTTCAATACTTGCCACATTGTTGGCCTTTGTTCCGGCGATGTTAAACTACAAGCCACCGCGACTTCAGTCAACATTCCAAACTTATCTCTATCTTCTCTCCAATTCCCATTCTTCCTCTCACCTTCTTCTCTAACTTTCCTAACCCATTCAATCATCTCATCCAACTTCAAAACCGGAAACTTCGAAGGTTGTTTCCCTGTTAAAAGCTCTAAAAGAAGAATCCCAAAAGAGTAAACATCAGCTTTAACTGATTGATAACTTGAACTCTTGTGTCTAACTTCAGGAGCTTTATAAGCTTCTGCATCTATGTCTTCTTGTTTATCAGTTAGTGGTGGGTTAGTTGCTAGTGCAACAAGACAGTAATCAGCTATACAAGCTTCAAAGTCTGGTCCGAGAAGGACATTTGAGGATTTGAGATTGCCATGAACTAGTTGCCATGCTTGGTGAATGTATGAGAGACCTTGAGCTACGTCTTCGGCTATCTTCAAGCAAGATGTCCAGTGCAATGGCGTTGCTCTAGACGATTTTGTACCTACACAAAATACAATTACAAACTTTTTAACTTAAGACTCATTATTCACTCAACTTGTAACTAAGTAAACTAACTTCATCAAACAAGATACG
Organism: Lepidium didymum; assembly: GCA_963920545.1. Classification (NCBI taxonomy): domain Eukaryota; kingdom Viridiplantae; phylum Streptophyta; class Magnoliopsida; order Brassicales; family Brassicaceae; genus Lepidium; species Lepidium didymum. The sequence goes on along the minus strand of OY986981.1, from coordinate 1,783,440 downwards.
CCAAATTTATTTACATTCCTAATCCAATACCAAAACATTTTTTTGGTTTTAATAGAACCAAAACTTGTTTATATAACCTGTTAGAATTTCGTATTTAGAAAAAAAACAAGTCTTAAACCGATTTTTTGGGATGACGGTAAAACCGAACCAAACTGAAATTGTCTATCAAACGGTTAAACCGATTTGTCTATCAAATTCGGTTTGATATTTATAATAACTCAGAAATTGTATCCTAAATTTTATACTTACTTAAATATTAAAAAAATTATTTAAATAAAAAAAGTTTGAACCAAAAAGTATATATATATATATTTTTAAAACAGATGAACTTTTATTTATTTTTAGGGTAATTTTTATCTAAACCGAACCGAAAGTTATTGAAATGAAATAAAACCCGGTTCTATTTTGGTTCATAACTAGACTGCAAACCAAATTTCCAAACCTACCAGTTTTAAACTTAAACCAAACAAATTCAATTGAATATCAAAAAAGAATTCATTTTTTTATAATGTTAAAAGTAATTATATAATTCCTTTTGATCAGTAACTGTATAATTCCATGTGGCCACCAGTTGAGCTAACTGGATGGTAAAGTTATAAAGAAATTGACTGATCAAAGTAAAAACCTCGAAACTAGTAAACCAACAGGTGCTTCAGGTCTTCAATGTAAATCTACTAATCATTTAATAAAATTTATTGCATTTAATGCAGTCAAAGATTTTATGAAATGTGTAATCAGATGTGAGAGGGTGTAGGATCTTACCGTGGACAAGAGAGTAGAGACTGCCATTTGGCAGATAATCATAAATCAAGAGCCTTTCTTCTTTAGCTTGAAAATAAGCTCTAAGTGGGACCAAATTCGGATGCCCTAAAGCTCCAACTGATTCCATGTGACGCTCAAACTTCTCTCTCCCTACACCCGCTAATCTAATGGCATCTAATCTCTTCACCGTAACGATCAAACGGCTGTCAAGTAACGCTTTATAAGTGGTCCCCACTGTTCCTCTACCCAATAACTCAGCCGAAGCTGTCATTAGTTGGTCCATTGTATACACGTGTGCCTCTCCCGCACAGAATACTAAGCTCCCACTCTTCGCCGCTTGTAGCTTCTTCACTTTCTCTTCTATTACACTCTCTTGTTCCATTTGTATCGCCGCCGCTACTTCCGCCGTCTCCGCCACGTCTGAAGCTACAACCGCTGTTGATTCTTTTCCCTTTTTCTTCTCGTTTTTGTCTCTCCGTCTCTTCACTGCGCCGATTAAGCAAGCTAATGAGATAAATAGGAGAAAAGCTCCAGATATAAACCCTAAAATCATCGCAAATTTCGTATGGTTGCTGTGATTTGGCTGGGATAATCCAACTCCTCTGACTTGCGCTGTTTGACCTAACACCATCGCCGGTGGTGGCGCCGCCTTGATTGGCTTAAAAAACTTAGGTCTTGGATGACATTCCTTGTGGACAATCTCGCCGCAGAGATTAGGGTTTCCGAGAAACGACGAAATACCAAATCGTAATAACACGGCGGTTACCGGTACAGCACCGGTTAAGTTGTTAGCCGAAACATTGAAAGCATGAAGAGAAGACTGGTTTAGAGCAGGTACGTTGCCATTAAACCGGTTCGAATCGAGCCGGAGGTATATCAACCGGTTAGATAGAACTAAACCAGATGGGATTGAACCGTTGAGATTATTGAAGGAGAAATCGAGAGTTCTTAACCGGTGAAGCGCGAGAACCGAAAGAGGAAACGAACCGGAGAAAGAGTTGTGATCGAGAAATAACGATTTGAGATTAACCAAACCGGAGAAATCAGGTAAAGGTCCGGTTAACGAGTTGTTTTTGAGACTGAGAACTCGAAGCTGCGTGAGTTTATTGAGTGAGTCAGGAGCGATTTGACCACCAAGATAAAGATCTTCAATAACCAAACGAACCACTCTGTTTCCATAGCAAGTGACTCCCCACCATTGACAGAAGTTAGAGCTCGTGTTTAACTTATTCCACAAATCAGCTTTGGATTTGAAACGCAACAAAGCTGAAACATCTCGATCATGAACCACACGTTGTGTGTGATTCGAGGAAGAAGAAGAAGAAGAAGCAACAATGTTGAAGAAGAAGAAGAGGAGAAACCCAGAAATTGGTAAGATACAACGCAGCATTGCTTAAGGGAATGATAGCTAGAGAAGCATGGTAATGTTAGCTAGAGAAGCATGGTAATGTTTGATTATTAGATATGAAGATTTTGAGAGTAGAGAGAGAGGTGAAAGGAGCACGAGGTACGTGACAAAGAAATGTAAGACACAAGAGAGTAGCTGTCGGAGACTGTAAAGTTTTCAGAGTCACGTGAATACTGAAATAAAGTAGAGAAGTTGTGTAATTATTATATGTATTAATGATTTACTTGTAAGACTGTTTCTTGAAAGAACCAAAAGAATACATTTTGATTATATTATAAATGTTCATTTTGTAGTAAGTAAAGCTAACTCGCGAGATCTAGTTCTTGTTTTCTATCTAAACCGGATCTAACTTAGATACAATAATGTTTTCATAATTTTTTTTATTTTTTTTTAGTATTTAGGATAATCTAGCCAAACACACAAATATCATATGAAAATTCGTGAGACACTTACATATTATGTAAGCATCTACACTCCAACACTATATTAGTGGAGAACTCACCTCATCAAAACAAGTATTGAGCCGATTAATCTTAAAGCAACACTATAAGTATTGAACAGGAATCAAATTTGAGTCTTTGCGAATTTACATAATGAGACATAAGTTGTTATCCATCTACCCAATTACCATCCTTGGACTAGAAAGACCTAACTTAAAAATCAAAATGTTTTGCAAAAAATACCATTGCACCACTAGCCTTTTGGCAATTATTATTACATATTGTTATGGTTTTTGTGACTTGAGAGCTAGTTAATACTTGATTAGTGATTAAGTATCAATGTATATGTTTCAAACTTTTGTTTTAACTTCATTTGAATATTAAACCATCAGCTTTATTGATGATTAAACATGATTTGGCTGTCGGTGAAAACAAAAACAAAATGATTTGGATAACCTTAAACATGGGTATTGGACCAAACCCATAACAGAATTAAATATCATTTTCAATAAGAGAAGCTGATTGTATTTAATGTAAGACAGTGACGTATAGCATTAGCATGTGTTCAAACTCTTTCAATATAATGAATGTTATGGGCGAGAATATGAGTTTGGGTTGTAAAATTTAGGCTTTGTTTTGTTGAGTATTTAAACCCAAGTTGACAAATTATGAAAAGGCTACAAATTTAATACCTAAAAGGCCCAATTCAAGTGGCCTCTTTTTGGATCTTTCTCATCTTCTTCTCTCAATCTCTGGTTAAAAATCCCGACTTTGATTCCTCTTCTCGCTCCATTAAATCCTCAAGCCAAGCTTCTTCGATCTTCCTCGTGTTGGTAATTCCTTTTTCCAATGCCTTGTCCGATTTTATAGTCAACTACATCACCTAGATTATTTGAGTCTTCGATTGGGAATCGAAAATTAACTCTTTTAGAGACTTATGCTTAAGATATAGGAACCTTAATTTTCTAGATTTTATCGGAGTTTGAACATTTGTCCATTGTGATTACAATATTCGATTTCTCCGTTTGTCTTTTACATTTTCCAAGTCTTTGCTCTTGTTATTGTGGTCAGCTCTAAAGAGAACTAGCAAGATCTTGTTTCCTGAATAAGCATATATATATTTCCAATTAGCTAGAATGTATAAAGTTGAGTTTTTCTCTATTTGTACTATTCCATTTCCAGATTTGAGTTACAGTTTTTGGAGCAACCAATGTTGAATAATGTTTTGAAACTAGTAAAGAGTAGAGAATTGTTGAAGTTTCTTTTGTAGAATGAATGTATTTGGATAAAGGTTTCAACTTTTGTCAATGTTGTTTCAGGATGGCACATTCTTTGAGCTTCATATCCATCAACTTGAACAGTTTACTCCTTAATCATAATCAGTGGCCAAGTTTTGGAACTTTGGTGTCATCTTCATCTAAATATAAGAGGAGATTAAAAAGAAGTATTAGAGCTGTCCAAGAGACTGAAGGTCCAACTCCAAGGAGATTGATTGACATTATAAGATCTGTTCCTGATATCTCTAGGAATTACTTCAAAAAGCCTTCAAGAAGAACCCTTTTTGGAGGAATCTCATTGCTAGGTGGGTTTTATGTAGCACAGACAATCTCTTTATCATTTGGAGCTTTGGGAGTTAATGATGTTATTGCTGCTGTTTTGTGTGTCCTTTTAACTGAGTATGTGACTAGATTCTACTATAGCCGCACCACAGTGACATTTCCGATTGCTCTACTCAATAATTTCAAGATGGGTTTCACTTATGGTCTCTTCATTGACGCCTTCAAGCTGGCTAGCTAAGTGTTGTTTGTTAGACAGAATCATTATATGTATCCAAAGCTTCGGTGTAAAGATTAAGTGTTTATACATGTTTTCACATTAGTTTTAATTGTTTGTTTGCATTTTGTTTGTACACATGTTTTTCAGTAAAATCCATATATACTGAACACCCCATATATACAAAAGTGAAAATGAGACTTGAGAAGGGAAAGTGAAATTTATGTCATAATATATCAATAGATACCAAATTTTTGGTAAGATTAATGATCATAACAATGATGAAACTCAAATGAACTTAGCGAAAGAGAGGTTTTATATGTACAGAAAACCCCAAAAGCAGAATCAGCAATTTTTAATCTGAACAACAACATAAAATGCTTTTGATAAATTCAACTTGTCTCAGGTCTCTCCTCTCTGAAGAGGGATCTCTTCAATGTTTCTCTTATGCCATGTTCTTCCTGCTCTGTGCCCAGAACGGTATTGCGGGTTTACGCTTCAAAGCCTTAATGCTCAATGGACTGTTCTTGCTCTGCCAAAACCACAACATTTTAAAATCAGTAAAACATATCTTCATGAAAACACAAATGCTCTAAGAGATATGAAGATACTCACCATCAAACAAGTTCCCTGAGTAGTGTCACAAACTGGGTACTCATGAGGACAGCAACTAGAGTGATCATCACAGCAAGTGGCAGCTTCAAGAGGGCAACATCCCCAAGCGAAGCAGTACTTACCGTACTTGTAGAGACAACAACAAGTGTTGCTCTCAGGGCAAGAAAAGTATTTGTCACACTGAGTTGGTGGCTTGATTGGAGATGGTGGTGATGGACCAGGGTTTGGTGGGTTCTGACCTTTCTTAATTGGATATGAAGCTTCCATTGCAATTCCACACTTTCCTGTTGGCTCTGCAATGTTACGTGCCATCTTTATGTATCCACTTTCTCCCCATCTGTTTCCCCATGAGTTTCTCACTATCCAATAATCCTTTCCATCCTCAGTTCCATAACCAACAGCCACAACTCCATGATCTAACTCTGTCCCACAGGTTCCATCAAACACACCCTGAACACAAAAGCGACCAACCAACCATTTAAAACATCTTGAAATCAAAATATGTAAAACATCATTGTTCATTTCCTCTGTTTTTGCATACCGAAGAGTAGAGCTGGAAAGCACGACCACCAGCTTCAATAGCGACACTAACAGGTTGGTGAGCTAATGCTTTCTTTAAAGAAGCCTCACTGTTCTCAGGCACATCCTCATATGAATCAATTGTGACAACCTTTGCGTTTTTCTGCAAAAACATAACAAAGAACAGAGGAAATGTAATCAATTTCAAGTCTCATTTGTTTGTGGAGTATTCAACTCAATCAGTAAAAGCAGAAAACTAACCCTGTTCTGGTCACAGCGTCCATCAGTAGCTTTGTATGGATAATCAGCTTCTGTATCAATACCACCATTTTTGATAATGAACTCAAAAGCATAATCCATCAAACCTCCATTACAACCTTGATTGTAAGATGTGTCACAATCAACCAATTCTTGCTCAGACAAAGAGATTAAATCTCCTGTCACAATCTTGTTTATCCCTTCCACAGCTCCAATAGTTGAGAATGCCCAACAACTCCCTGATAGAAGACGATTAGTTACAATCAATCAATCATTCAATTTTAAATCCAAACAATTGTCCCCACCATCTTCCTTCAATTCTTAAATAAACGAATCTTGTAATGAGTCCATTAAGCCTATAATTGTCACTACCACTTTAGAACTTTGAAAGACCAAAAGGTCCCACTAAATATCATCAAGAGTTTCTAATTTTTTCCCAGATTTTTAAAAAATTATAAATCTCCATTGATTCATAATCTTAATTTCCTGAAACGTGCACCTAATAGTCAATATTGTAGACCAAACCTCATCACTCCCTAAACACGTTTCAAGCTATGTTTGATTCATTCATCAAATACACAATTAAAAAGAGATTTTTTCAGAAAAAATCCAAACTTTTTTAAGAGATCTTACCGCAACTTCCTTGATCTTTAACATTAGCGACTGCACCTTCTTTTCTCCAATCAACGGAATCAGGAAGAGCGTCACCAACACGCGCCTCATACCGATTACTGGTTTTAAGAACCCTCTTAGCCGGTTTAGCACCAAGGTACATAGATCGGTACTCATCATTGGTTAAATCAGCAAACCGGGTTAAACCGAGTTTGTAACTGAGGTTTTTGTTGTTGTGTTCGTCGATGAAACGGAGATTATCTTTGAAGATCTCGAATCTCTGATCTTCTTCAACACCACCAAGTCTGTTTTGATTCATTGTCTTCTTCTTCCCATGTTCAATCATCCAATCCTCGTAGATTCTCGCTACTTCCGTGTCGCTTCGTTCCGACACGGCGGCGATGTGGTGCTTCTCGTCGTATGAGATGATTGACATGTCGGCTGCATACGAAACCCCGATCATCGCTAAGAGAAGGATCGCCGTTGACATTTTTGTGAATCCCATTTTTTGTTAAGAAGAAGAAGAAGATGATTGTTTGATTGATGAAGATATTTGAGGGTGAATATAAAGGAGAAATCAATAAGAGTAAGCGTCATTTGTTAATTTTTAATTATTTTATTTAGTCCTTTTTTTTGTAGAAACTAGAAAGTAATGGTTTTTGTTTTTTTATGGAGCTAGTGGAGCCCATTAAAATAAATCCGGCGGTATAACGAAAAATGAAAAGTTATGGGGTGAAAATTAAATAGAATTTTTACAAGAGTCAATTATTATTAGGAGGTTGTATTAAAACCAAAATTTTAGATGATTTAGGTTTTTTAAAAAAATCACCAGTTATTCAATTGATTATTTCCAAATCTTATCAAATTTCTTAAAATTCCAATTTATATATCTCTTAGTTGAGTGTGACGTTTCCCATTTTTCTGGACTGTATTCATATTTAACAATAAATTCACTACACATATTTATAACATATAAAAATAAAATTTATATATATATATATATATATATATATAAATTTTGTTAACATTGGATCAAAATAATCGGTCTATTAATAAAGTTCCTGCATAATATAGAGAGTGATATTCGATCCCAAAGTGAGAGATAGTGTTTGTCTTATGACTTATCATTTATCACTAAACTAATGTCACTTCACAAAATTTATACATTTTATATTTTTTTTGTATGATTTTTTATTTTAAAATTTCTTTAGTAGACAAAGTTCTGCATTTATAATTAAATATTCAATTATTTTCATATTAATAAAGTTCATCGCTAAAGAAAGTATGTACTGAATTGATTGATAATTTTACCAATTGATTTTTTTACTTTTCAGTTTATTTGAAAATAATGAGTTTTTGTTTTTTTATAGGACTAGTGGAGAATACTAAAAGAGTTGCGGCAGGTAAAAGAGATAATTGAGAAATATTGGGGTGAAAATAAAAATAAAATTCTAAAATTTATGAATAGTGAATTCTTATTGGTTAAGATAATATGGGAAAGTACAGCTCATAAGTGCCAAGCGGATGAGGTTTATGATTTGGAAGAAAAAAAATAGAAAATAACAAAAATGTCCAATCAAATTGGGGCACGTGAAGGTTTGATCTTCACGCTCTAGAACGTGTGTATAGATATGATTTTAAAACAAAAATATTATCTTTACATTTCTCAACAAGATTAAGATTCTTTTCATAATGTTACAAGTTATGAAAATAAAAAAATTATAAAGAGCTTATTGTTTGCAAAAAAATAAAAGTTAGTTCAATCTACGGAAAATATTCTAGTCAAATGATTGAGTGTTATCTTTGTTGTTATCTTCTCTATTTGTGTTTGACGTCAAAGAGTCACATATATTATATACAATTGTTAAGAATTTAAAGGTTTGGTCATGAACCCGTTATTGTTAATCCAATTATTAAAAAAAATTAATTTCATCTATGTTTGGAATTGATTTTTCACTAATTTTAAAAATGATGAGTTAAAATCAATACCTAGAAAAATGTATTTTGTCAAGTAGTTAAATGTATTACCTTTTTTACTTTATTTCAAAAAATAGTGTTTGTTATATATAATATTGTAAGGAATGAGGTTTACATAAGGTGATGGATACGAAAATATTCCAATTAGTCTAGATTTACCTAATTCTCTACTTTGATGGTTAAGCTACATGCTAATCTCTATTTATTAAAACGGATGTTGTTTTTTAAACATTGTAAATAATTACAAAATATATTTTTTAATTTTTTATTTTGATCCCTAACTTTTAGATCTATCATAAGAAGTCTTCCATCCTATAAAACACACACGATAAAAAATATAAATTTAAAAAGACACATAAAACCCACTATTACTAAAATTCTCATATTTTATTCATATATATATTTTAAATAGAATATTAACCAATTAATCAAAAAAAAAAGTGTAAAAGTTGGCTATGACCCCAAAATCTATATATGATTTACTCCACTCTTATTTTCATAACTTTCTAATATATCCACTTTTATGTTTCCCTATTTTTTCTACATAATCATTTAGCAAATATTTTTTATAATAATAATTTGTGAAGTCTAATGTATTATTTTCCTCCAAAACTTCATTTTAATTATATTTTTCTACTACAAAATACAAAAAAGGGAAAAGAAATTATATTGAATATAATTATATCAATAATATAGTTTATTTGATAGATCTATTTTAAAAAACAAATACATTACTACACAATTTTTTTAATACAATTAATACATACTTTCAAATAAAAAAACTTTGGTAAAAAAACAAAGTAATAAGATAATTATTATTCGAAAAATTTATGTTTAAAGTAAGAAATATATATTATAAATCAAACAAAATACTAAGATTTATTCAACTCAAATTAAAATATATTGTCTAACAAAATTATTTTTATGCAAGAACATATATGAGACTATTAAGAAAGAGAAACATTTACTTTTATAATATATAAAATACATGAACAATCCATATTTTAAATATACAAAATCCATATATAAATACTTAACAAATAACATAAATACGATTATCAAAATAACAATAATAAGCTACCCATTAAGCGTGGGTAGCATTCTACTCTATACATTGTACTGTTAACCTATTGGAATAACACATAAAATTCAAAGCAATAATTTTGGTAATTTGGTTATAGATCTGACTGACTTTGTTGATCAATTTTTTTAATGTGTATATCAATTTGAAAATGAACTATAAATGAGCTATCATGCAGTAAAAATTATGACAATAAAACTTTGAAAACTAAACTAAGTCCAAGACAAAACATTGGAGAGGAATCCGAGGAGTTTCAAATGTGTTAAGATTCATGTTAAACGTGGAACAATTTCAGTCTTTTCTTTTCATACAAAAACATTTTAAACCGAACCAGACCGAATAGTTAAACTAAAAAACAAACTAAAATTTGTTTATGAACTATTTGGTTTTAACAAATTAATATTTGAGATACCGGAACCAAAATCAAACCAAGACCAAACCAAATAAACAAAATTTAATTTGGATTAAGCTTAATTGTGGAACAGATTATAAAATTATTTTATTTGGAAACTTATACTTGTAAACTTATTTTTAAATGTATTTTCATATTACATTAGTTGGATAGAGACCACCAATTTTAAGTATATCTATAATTTCTTCACAAAAAGAATTAGGTCTTTGATATATAAATTTTGATAGTTTGCTAATTCCCTAAATTTCTATTTATTTATTTCAGTTTGCTTAATAAGTTTTTGTATCATCTCATATTGTATTCACATTGGAAAGATTCTTATTGGGGCCACAAAGACTTTGTATACATATAATTAAAATAAGACCGCATGGAAAATTAAAATATTGTATTTTAGTAATTTTATTTTAAAACTATACTAAAAAAACATTGTAAATGAAGCTTTCTTTTGCGTGGAGAAGATATACAGTGCGACTTTATGTTTCCAAATCATGATAATATTTAAAATTGAAATATTTGGTCGACAAAACAATTCATAAAAAGAAAAGCTGTACTTCAAAATCATGTTTAATTTCTCATGAAATTATTGAATTTGATATCATAGCTTCGAACATGCTCTAATACTCTATCTAAATCTTCGAAACTAAACTTCTAAAACCTTTTTGTAATTTCAAAGATTCAAAACAAAGTAGAGCATTGTTCGTACCGATCTTAGCACGCTTTAGATACGAACGTTGTTTAAGATTTTTGACTGCACCGTTGTTTGGGTTGCCTACGTATCCGTTTTACGGAATCAAGTCAATTCGTAGTTCTGAGCATTAGTGGGACATGTGTCGAGGAGAATGCGTGGGTTGAGGTCTTCGTATATATGGTCAGATGGTTGTTAGTTACCAGTTGTGCTCGTTGTTCGTTTTAGAAGTGATATTTGTCGATCGTACGCTCGTCGATCTGTGATTTGTTGATTGTAGTTTGTGCTTGTTGGTGTATATCACCACTAGGGTGTTAAATACAATGCCTAACGACGAATCTTTGTTCGTCGAGTGTTCGTCTTTTTCGAGTTCGTTACTTATTTAATCTTTATGTTCGTCAAATGCCGCACCACTAGGGTGTTTAGGCTCGTCGATTGATAAGGTAATTGCGTTCGTCGATTGATCGTTCGATCTTATGGTCGTCGAGTGCCTCACCACTTGGGTGTTCAGGCTCGTCGATTGATATGTCTCACGTTCGTCCTTCTATACTTAGTTTTTTTTATGTTCGTCTATGACGACTAGGTTTTATATTATTGGTACTTACGCTCGTCAAAGAGATTTATCGAGTTGCGTTCGTCGATTGGTTACTGACAAGAATTTGTTCTATTCCAGACTTTTTCCAGGATTTTTTCTCTTTCTTCTCTGTTGATCTTGGTTCCCCTTTTATAGTGGACTGATGATGACGAGCAGGTGCTCTCCGATGACGGGTGTCAGTCTGCATGTGTCTACGGGACACGTGTCGGAACCGCATGCTCGTCAGCACACCACAGGTGTCGTCTAGGCTGATCATGGGCCATGCGTACTTGGGTCTGATCGTTAGTGGGCTCTTCCTTACTGGGCTTCAAGTGATTTGGGTCATACAATTGGGCTTAGCCAAATTGGGCCTATACAAGCATGTTCGTGTGACGTACGTCCATATCTAACAACGTGGTTGCGTAGATGCATATATATATATATATAACTTGCAGAAAAAGAATTATATATAGAACCATAATAAACTTAGATAAAATTAGAAGGTTAAAAAAGAAAAATTTGCATTATCTAAAGAACTAATCAACCAAAATTTCTTGTAAGATATAGAAATCAAGAAAATAAATATATAAATTATTTTAATACGGAAAATGTTTTTTTTTGTGAGGTGGTTACAATTCTGTTAATTTCTTCACCAAAATTCGATATCAAATAGTTGAATAACTCTACGTAATCAGTTTAAAGTTTAGATTCAAAATTAAGCTTACTATTAGAAAGAAAAACTGAATTTATAATTGCGTAGATTTTCTTTTTTTTTTGTCAATAATTGGATCGATAATACTCAATCCATAGCAGAAAGTCCACCCCTAAAATTTTTCTTTAAACTACTATAATATAGCGGGTAGGAATCGAATTTTGATGTCAAGTCATTACTTGGATCATCTTAAACACTAGACTTTGAGCAACTCGACGTGTACATTCCCTTTCATCACACCCTTTCATCACATGGGATATAATAATGAAGAAAAAAAGGATTGCTTAATTATTTTGACAACTAACTACATATATATAGTATTTTATCATATAGTCTACTTGCAATATATACTTTTTAAAAAAAAGAATCTTTAGCATAAGAGGAATCTTATCTAAACAATTTATTCGAATTTCAATATGTTGCATATAGTTACATGATAATTAATGGTCAAGATCCAAAGCTTACAAGTGGATCACGTTGATGCCCATCTTATTAATTATTCATATGATCCAGTAAAATGTAGATAAGCCCATCAATATAATTGCCAAGTTAATAACATCATGACTCATGAGCCAGTGCAACGATTTGCTTTCAAGTTGCAATGAAGTAACAAAATAGCTTCTCATATGTATTTTTTTCTTTTTCTCAAAACATATTTTGTATCATATCTTTTTACATGTTATAATGGTGACAAAATCATAAATTAAAGGCCCATACTATGAAATGGATTGTTGAGAGCTAGTCTCAAATGATTCAAAACCTGTTTTGGAATCTTCTTGACGATTCTAATATCTTTTGTGATAGGTTCGTTTCGAAGCCGGTTAAATGTTTGGGCAGATTCTTTGACCCATACACTTATTTCCATGTCATTAATGTCTGATCTATAACCTAAAGTTCACATCATAAAATTTATTTTCAAACTACTAAACTATAGAGGAGAGAGTTCAAATCCTTATTGTCAGAATCATTAGTGGATAATTTTAACCACAAGATTAAAAAAAACTCGGCAGATAAATATTTTCTGCATAAATAGTTTTGGACAAAACATTCCGATCAGAAGATCTAAACCGGAACCGACCAATGTTGACTGTCTAGTGGTTCTTGGCCAAACCTTAGGTGTCATGAGCATAAGCAGTCCAAGAAATATGTTATCTACCTTGGGCCGTATATTAGTGATATGTATTTTGTTAACATTTGGAACTGCAAATCCGTTAAGCTTTTGAGCCCACAAAGGCTGCTAAATGCTAATACACCTCAATTAGTGACAAATGATAGATTCTAATCAAAAGTTGAAAACAACATTTGTGCTCTCTGGTGATTTGGTCAGTGTTAGAAGACTTCACAACGTGTTAAATCCAAACCAACTACAAAGAAAACAATAAAAGTCAAAAGTTGACAGCTCAAACTTCAAGAATCTTAATTATCCAATCTTTGCTAGTTATCAGAAATTACCAGAAAAATTATAAATTATCAGAAACTTTCAACAGGTTTTCGAAAAAACTGTGTTTTAATATCTTAAATGGAGTAAACCGTATATATATATATTTTTAAATTTTTTTAATCTTTAAGTTACAGACTAATCTAACTAATCTTATAGAAGATAATATAACTCAATCTATTTAATTAGTTACATAAGCTATGCAAATTATTTTATAGACCTAACTCTTTTTATTACTTTGACAAATTCTAAACCTAATAAACAACCTAAATATAAACTAAAAATAAGAGAGATATAATCGTGATTAAGCTCGTAAATCAATATAATAATCATAAACATTCATATAAATGACTTTTAAAATTTAATGCTTAGTTTCTTTCTAATTAATAAATGTTAAATAAGTGCCCCAAGTTGAGGTAAAGCATGAAACACAAATTGACCTTAGTAAATTCGGTATTTGTTATAGGTCACACGTAGATTTTCATTTTTTTTTTAAATCATATATTTTAATAAACGTTTTTGGTGAAAAGTTGTGGAGATGTGTAAACGAGTTTGATTTCTCAACAGTTTTGAATAATAGAATATGTGAAAAATGAAAAGAAAACTCATCCATCATAAAAAATATGTTTTTTTTTGTCAACATTGGACCTTAACAGATCGACCCATTAGTCAAATTCCTACAAAATGTAAGCGGTGAGACTCGATCCCTGATTGTGTAAGTGTGCATGTCTTATATGAACTTACCGCCTGCCATTAGACCAAATGCTATTTACAAAAAAAAAGTAAAAAAATAAAATAATGTGTTTCTAAAATATCTTTTGTCTTTCTAAATGTCAACATACCTTGAAATTTTCTTCATAACATTTACTTATTAGTGTCTTACAAAATCATATGTTTTTGGTTTTATCAATGAAAAACACTATTAATGCAACAGTAATTTTGAACATGGATTTGATTTTATAATGGATTTTAATGAATTTAACACTTGAAATATAAAAAAAGTTTAAAATCTTTAATCAAACTTTATTAGTTTGAGTTGAATTTGCAATATTAAAATTAGGAAAATATGTATGAATTTTCAAATCTCGTAAAGATTTCTAAATTCTTTTTTTTTTTTGATAAAGGGTTAAGATTTCTAAATTCATTAAAACAGAAACTCCAATAAACCTCCTAAATCTTATTTATTTTCTTACATGTCAACTATATTCTAATAGTTTCTACTAAAGTTTATATATATATATATATATATTTTTTTTTTTCTTTACGTAGGTGAAATAGGTTTCTGATTACATAGTGTTAAGCCAAACGGACTACGAAGGAAGACAAAAGTCAAAAAACTGTTTTTCTTCAATAAGAAACTCATTGGTCTCCTACTAACCAATTATATTCAACTTCTTATATTGTATTTACTCGTTTTTTTTCTTTCAATTCCTACTTTACGAATGCTGTATTTTTCAACCATTTTATGAAAATCACAAGGTTCAACAACATCTCTGGTAAAGAAGTAAGTAGGTATAGTTACTTGGAGAAACTCATTCACGACTAAACATCAATTGTTTTGTCTCACTTATATAAAACAATAAAAAATCTATGTACTAGCGTCGTCTATTAGTTGAGCGTGGCTTTAGAAATTTGGAGATATCCAATGTTTGAATTTTTTTAAATACATATTTTTGTATGGTATTTCAAAGATTTTTACATAAATCTCTAGTGGTTTCAATTTTAAGATCTTTCATGTTTCTATTTACAAGTGTCTTAGTTTAAGTATTTTAGGGTTTTCTTGTTTGGATTTAGTTTTTGAAAAAAAATTGTTTTCTGCGGATTTTTATTCTTCTTTGATTTTAATATAATTTAGACGAAAGAAAAAAAAAACGATGTATTTCGTTGACTCGAAAACCAATTTAAAAAACCTCACGAAAAATGAGAAACAAAAAGGAATACGAGAATACACACACGAAGTGTCCCGTTAACAAAAGAATAAATAATTGAAAAACCTGAAGACTTAAATTAAATATGTAAAAACGCGATACGAAAAAGTCAAACATTCTGAGTCAAGAATGAATGCCCTTCGTTTACACACACGCGTACACAATATCGTATATATACAAAAATATATCACAAAGCCATTCTTTATAATCTCAAACAAAAAGAGAACCAAAAACAAAAAGCAAACAAAAAGTTACAAAAATGGAGAAGAAGAATCAGTTTATGTTGTGTGTGATCTTATTATTAGTGGTCTCCTCTTTGATGTTTGAGAGAGTTGATTGCAGAGCCCTACGATCGAAGCAGTTCAAAGATATCAACGGCCATGATCAATCGGCAGAGATGGTGAATGTGAAGAAGAAGAGCTTCAAAAGTCAACGTAGAAGCTTAGCTTCTGGTCCGAGCAGAAGAGGACGTGGTCACTGATCAACTATTTACGACCATTTCTTCTTCTTTAACTATATCTCTTAAAGATGTTTTGTTTTTTCTCGATGTTTAGAATTTCAGATGTGTAAATCGAAAGTTTTTTTGATCCAAAAAGAGAACAAAAAATGGTTTCTTCACATAGATCTCTGACAGGATTTTCCTAGCTTTATCTATCGGTTTCATATAAATGTTTGATCATTTTACGATATGGAATATTATTTTTTTGGTCAATGGACATATTGGATTTATAGTCTAAATTCTATCACACGAATAGCTTGGACCAGAGCCGCTCGACTGCATAATCAATTGGACAAATACTATCATTTTTTAACAAGTGAATTACGATAATTTTACCATTTTTATAATTATTCAATTCATAACCTAAACTACGTCTAAAAAACTCTAAACAATATGTTAAAAGAATGCAGAAGTGGGCTTCAACTTCTCCTTTAGAATTTCTTTTTTTTTAGAACCTAATCTATAGTAATACTTTTTTTAATTAATATTCGATTTATTAATAACTTCTATAAAATAATATAATTTTATAGTTTACATTAACTTTTTTTGGTTTATTTAGTATATCAATAAATAAATAATTTTTATAAATTAATAAAAGTTATAGTTTTAGTATTGTCTTAGTGCTTAGATTTCCTTTAATTATTATTGATGATCACATAAAACATATTGGCCAATTGAAAAGCCCATTAAACTTTGAATAATCTTCCTCCGATTTGGGCTTTCTGTGACGGCCCATATTATGCCGGTAAAGAAAAAGGAAAGCGCGCCAACAAAATCCGGCTAATTTTCATAACTGAGAAATTTAAGAATTTAAAAAATTCGAAAATTGAAAATCAGTGTTAGCGCCAAATTCCAATGCTTATTCCAAAGATTTGGCTTTTCACTTCTTCATTTTTTTTTCTTCACCATCTCTCTGGTTAATTTTCTTCCAGCAAATTTTTGAAAAAAATTTATATCTTTAATCCATTTGATCATGGACGACGATAAGGAAAACTTCGTTAGAATGACAAGATCAATGGCGAAAAGAAAAGCTCCCATGGAAGCGACTATTGAAACAGATCGATTCAACAACAAGAGAATCGTTCTTGGGGAGCTTCCGAATATATTCAACAATTCCATTTCCACTAAGAATCCCCGCGAAACCATTAAAGATCTGACGAAACTGAAGAAAGAAGTTTCAATTTCATCAATTTCAACGCCGGGTTCTGACATTGACATGAGATCCGATGATCCTCAGATGTGTAGTTCTTATGTTATCCCCATCTTCGAGAATCTCCGTCAATTAGAGGTATAATATATAAAACCCCATCTCTAGTATTCTGGATTTTGTATATGTGAGGATATAAAAATTGAATCTTTTTGTTTGTGAAGGTAAAATCAAGACCGTTGATTGATTACATTGAGAAGATTCAGAAAGATGTAACGCGTAATATAAGAGGATGTTGGTTGATTGGTTAGTGGAAGTTGCTGACGAATTCAATCTCCTCTTGGAAACTCTTTACCTCGCTGTTTCTTACGTTGATAGATACTTATCTCTTAAGACTGTGACTAGACAAAAGCTTCAGCTTGTGGGAGTTTCTGCAATGCTTATTGCTTCGTAAGCTTCTCTTAATTCGTCTCTCTGCTTATCTAAAGTTTTTCTTGTCTTCTCTTATTTTTGGTCTTTTGGTTTTGTAGAAAGTACGAAGAGATTCTTCCTCCAAAGGAGCAAGACTTTTGTAACATTACAGACAATAGTTACACGAAACAAGAGATTGTAAAGATGGAAGCTGATATACTTGTTACGCTTCAGTTTGAATTAGGAAACCCTACAAGCATTACATTTCTAAGGTTACAATCTTTAACTTTTGATGGTCACTGAGTTTTGAATTTTTGATTGTATAGTTTCATTGTTTCGTTGAATTCTACTTATGTGGTTTTGTGCAGACGGTTCATAAGGGTTGCAAAAGAAGATTTTGAAGTAAGTTATTATCGAATTGTGCACACTCTCAATCTTTAACTTTTAATGGTCACCGAGTTATGAGTGTATAGTTCATTGTCTCATTGACTCTACTTGTGTGGTTTCTATGATTGTATAGTTCATTGTCTCATTGACTTCTACTTGTGTGGTTTCTCTTGTTTTTTACAGATGTCAGATTCACCGTTGGAGTTTCTCTGCAACTATCTTTCAGACTTAAGTATGTTAGAGTATAAATCTGTGAAGTTTCTTTGTATAAATCTGTGAAGTTTCTTCCATCTCTTGTGGCTGCTTCATCAGTATTTCTTGCCAGATTCATCATCTGTCCATTACAACATCCTTGGGTAAGACATTTATCTCAAAGCTGTTCTTGTTCTAATTCTATATATACACCAATACTATAACACACTCTACTGTTGAATGTAACAGAATCTAATGTTAGAAGAATACACAGAGTACAAACCTAATGATCTGAAAGAATGTGTGTGTATGATACATGACTTGTATCTGAGTCGAAAAGGAGGAGCTTTACAAGCTGTAAGAGAGAAATACAAGCAGGATAACGTAAACTAATTTACTAATGATATGATTTGAGTAGAATTGAATGTGAAGCTTCATATTTTGACATGTTTCTGTTTCTCTTTATCTTGGTTCAAACACAGTTCATATGTGTTGCGACTACGCCTGTATCACCAGAGCTTCCTCTTACCTTCTTTGAAGATGTCAGTATGTAGAGTTAACTTTTAGTCATCAGCAAAGGATTGTATTAAACCAAGAAGCAATTTAGAGATTTGTTTGTTATTGATATTTGTTAACAGGTGTTTTGGGTTTTGTTCATGGCTAATTAAGGACTACTTACTAATGTTTAGTATATGTATATTGGTTACATAGTTATAAATTTCTTATTTGGGTTTTATTCTAACTAGGCTAATGCCTGCACAACTTTATACATAATACTGGAAAAAGCCATTAAAATCTCAAACTCTTACAATTAAACTAATTAATTCCTTAATTTTAAGAGTTGCAAAGTAAATGCTCACCTTTGTGTTGACTAATGCAAAATTGGATTACAAGAAAATCAATTTCTAACAACAAAAGTTGAGATTCTCCCACAAGAAAAATGATATTAGGAGAATCAGAATCCAAGAAATTAGAGGAGTTTGGATTAGCTTGGGCATAAAACCGGAATTGAAATACCGAATCAAACCGAACTGTTAGATTTCAATATTTAGATAACTTCGAATCTTGATTCGGTTCCGAAAATCAAAGGGAACCAAATAAAAACCGAGCTAATTAGTATAAAAAAATACTTTGGTTATTTTTGGTGAAAAATAACCATCAGAACCGAACTAATATTATTTTGATCTAATTTAGCTTTACTTTTTAGAAATGGGAATCAAATTGAAACCAAAACAATTTTTAGTTGGTATCTATTAGTTACCACATTTTCTGAAATAAAAGAACCAATCCAAATCGAATTGAATACCGAATATATTAGAAACTTACAACTGTAAATTTGTAATGGTGAGCGAGAGAAAATGAAGAAACATAATTGGCATAATAAGAAAAAATTCTGATAAAAATAAACAAGTTTGAATATCCTAGCAAAATCTGATTTCGAAGATGTATGAGTCAGATAGATTTTGTGGAAATTAGAAATTGCCAGTTTGATCGACTTCAAAGTTTAATTTTGAATACATAGATTTGGCTTGATCTATAAATCCCAACTAATTTTTTTTAAAAGACAATATAACTATTATTTATTTGGCATATATTTAACTAATATTAATTATATTATAATGATAAAATAATCTTTACGAAATTACATCAAAAAAATACAACAGAAAATAACTACTACATCTTCTATGTATCTATCCGACGAGAAAAAGTATGTATCTATCCCATTTTAAAATCAAACAAATTCGAACATTTAATGTGCATGGGAGATAAGAAACTAAGAAGAAACCAATTGAGAGAGAAAAAAACTGAGATTTCAAAGAATCCTAATCAAATCTTTATTTCTCTCTGCAATCAAGCTTTCTTAATTTTCGCCATTAAACCCTAAATCATCTCTTTATATTCTTTCCAAATTTTTCCTTTCCTCATTAATTTCTCAAACTCACAAACCCAAAAAGAGAAAACAAAAAGTCTCTTTTTTTTCTCCCAATAAATTTTCCTTTTTTTTGGTTTAGATTCTTTCAGCTTCTTCGGGAAGTCAATAGGGTCAATTTTCCGGTGAACATGAACGGCGGAGACAATAGGGTCAGAGAGGAGGAAAATCCGGAGACGGCGTCTTCGACTTCTTCTCGACGAGTCATGTCTCAGTCGCAGTCGTCGTCTCAGTTTCAACCAGATATTCACAGAGACGAACATCTAATGAATTTACAAAGTCTATCAAGTTTGGATTTTCAAACCCTAGAATCCTCTTTTGATAGACTTTCTTTCTCCGATTCAAGTGTTCGTCAAAACGGAAATCAAATTCTTAACAATCGATACGATCAGGTGATCAATGGTGGTGTTCAACCGAACGGTCATGGTCATGGTCATCACCGTGAATTAGAGTTGCAGAGGCTTCATCAGTTTCAGAGGTTAAATCAGGGTCAGAGATCATCGTATGAGAACGGTTTTGTTAATGGATTTTATGGATACGATGCTAGAGGTCCTGCGATGCTTACCAATGGTTTCACAAACGGAGTTCCTTCTTCTTCAAGAAATCGTGTCTCAGATCAGAACTTTGGTTATAACATGAATGTGTATCGCTCTGGGTTTAACAATTCTTGGAGGAGCAATGAAAGGGTTTATGGTTCAAACTCTTTGGAGAATGGAGGAGGGCCATCGATACTTGCGATTGCTAAAGATGTAGTCTTTAGTGAGGATTTGAAGAGGAGGATCGATGAGAGTTCACAGGAGATGTTTGATATGATTTTCAACGATTTTATCAATCATGTTTGTGACTTGATGATGGACCCTTTTGGTATAAGTGTCTTTCAGTCACTTATGAGGAAATCCAGCTCTGAAGAGGTCACTAAGATCATTGATATTGTTACACAGAACAACTATCAATTTTTTCTCATATGCTCTGATTCTCACGGGTACACACTTCTGGTTCTCATACCACTTTGATATGGTTTTATGCATTGTTTTAGTTTGGATTTGAGTGATGAAGACTGATAATGTCCGTTATTTTATCGATTTCAGAAACGTTGCAATACAATCACTGTTGGAGTACATTCATTTCTTTCGTTATGAACATCAGATTACGCGCATGGTGGAAGCTATAAGAAGGGTAACACTCGAATTGACAAGGAAAGCTGATGGCCATAAAGTGATTCTGAGCTGCTTTAGCAGGCTTCATGTCTCGCAGTTTAGGGTAAGCATTTCACTCACAGTATACTCTAATTATCAGCTGAATCTTTTGCTTCTCGACATGGACTCATTTCTGTATTTGTTGATTAATTAATCCCTTTCTTTCTCAAACCTGAAGTAACTTAACTCAAGTAGATGAATCAGTTTGGTTCTTATCTGTTAGTTTTTGCAATGTCTGTGCTCTTCAGTCCTAGAATCTGTATGCTATGTTTGTAGCAGTTGTAACCTTGATAGCTTGTGGTACAAGTAAGATGAGCTATGGTAGAGCCTAAATCATATTTCCAAACAGGTTTAATCGATCTTTGCTAGTAATCTTAAGCAGAAACTTGATAAATAACATTCTTTCCTCTTGTCTAATATGCTATACAGATCATTCTTGACGTTATCGTTGACAATTGTGTCCGGATAGCTTGTGATCAAAACGGCTGTTACATGATTCAAAAAGCTCTTAAGATTAATTGTCCTGAGCTAGGGCAACGTTTGACTGGCCAGATAATCACTAATGCATTGGAACTCTGCACGGACAACTACGGGTAAACACAACTATACAATTATATTGCAGGATCTCTAGTATAGTGTCGGAGATCCTGGTCTTTTTAAGTTTAAATGTTTGACATGATATGTCAGTGTCTAACAAACTTTCATATGCGTGGATTATTTCTCATAGTCTTGATCGTCTGTTTTAACTCATATGTATGTTTTGCTTCAGAAACTACGTGGTGCAGTATCTGGTGCTGGTGGGAAATCAATATACAACAGAGCAGCTGATTGTGCAGCTATCAGGGAACTATGGATACCTATCTCAAAACAAATATGGAAGTCATGTTGTGCAGACGTTGTTGGAAGTACAGGTCAACAATGGATTGATTGTACATGAGTTGCTTAGAGATATCGATACGCTTGTTGTTCATCAGTTTGGAAACTATGTCATTCAATCTGCATGGGCAAACACTTCGGTAAGTACAATACAACTATGTTAATGTTTTGATCTGTTTAGCTATATAGAGACTTATTTGACAAAAAAAAAAAATCGATGTGAGCTTGTTTGTTGTTTGCAGGATAATGTGCGTGAATATATAAAGAATCACATAAAGTGTAATATTGGATTGATGAGTTGCGACATGTATGGTAGCAAAATTAGAAAGAAACTCGGTCTATAGAGAGTCCAAAAGGTTTTGAAAGGAAGAACATGTGGTAGTTGCTGCTTTGTTTTTGATTGATTGAGGTTATTATTTTGTTTGTGGGTTAGTGTTGGATTTGATTAACCATTGTTGATCTTTTTTAGGTGAGAGTTTTGAGTTATTATTCGATATCACAGACAATGTTTGCACCAAAACATTCATTGTCTGTTTTGTTAGATTTATGTGTTTTAGTGTTGTGCTCTTAGCTTATGATTGATGTTAAAGATGGATTTCTTCTGATATTCAAATCATAATGTTGTTGTCTTTTCCCATCTTCATTTTCTTTATCATTGTTTACTTTCATTCAATCTCTTGAATTATCTTTGTTTCTCTCCGTCGCTTTGATTATCGTCTAGTCCATAGCCATGGGATCTATGAAATGATTCGCAAGGGAACACGTCTTAGTTTGCCCAAAACTCCAAAGTGGTTAGAAAATCAACTGGTGAAAAATTCTCCCATCGTTGTAGAACAACAAACCAATTGTTGTATAGAACGGGTTGTCTTCTTAAGAGATAAGATCTATCTTCGAAGAGAACAAAAACTGAACAAAGTTTGGATCTAAAATCCTTCCATGGACACGACACGTGATGTAAGACCCCATTCTATTGGTAAATAGATGTTCTGCTCCATTAGGTCTACCTAAAGGCTTCCTAGTAGACTTATGGTTTCGAGCTAACACCGATGCATAAATCTATATTGAATAAAATTTCATAACCCTCTAAGAAAAACTATAGAAATCTGGATGTCAAAGAATACTATCATCTCCAATGGTCTTTCATTTTGAGAGAAAGCATCAAAATGAGGAAAAATAATCTTAAATGGTACATCATTTTGAGGAAAAAATGAGTTTTTGAACCGTATC
This sequence comes from Lepidium didymum, assembly GCA_963920545.1. Classification (NCBI taxonomy): domain Eukaryota; kingdom Viridiplantae; phylum Streptophyta; class Magnoliopsida; order Brassicales; family Brassicaceae; genus Lepidium; species Lepidium didymum. The sequence goes on along the minus strand of OY986981.1, from coordinate 1,760,381 downwards.
CTCTCAAATTTGAGGGAATATCATTCACATCCTTCATTTATATATTGAGTTTTTTTATTTGCATTTGACCCTTAACTGTTTATATGTTTATATTTTATGCATAAATAAACATACATAATATTATTTATCCTTTTATATGTTCAAAATAATATATTGTATGTTTTAGTTTATATCATTTTATCATATAATGTATGTTTTAATTTATATGAAATTATAAGTTTATGTTACAATTCCACTAAATAAAGTAAATAGATAATATTTGTTAATTTTTTAAAATTAGAGGGTGTTTTCGAAAAGAAAAATATAATATACTTAATATTCTCTTTTAAGGAAACAAATGACGGTTACCATTAGAGCAAAAGTTCCTCTCATTTTAAATTTACCTCATTTTGATGGAAAATATGAGAGTAACCATTGAAAATGTTGTAAATGGCACAATTAATGTTCTTGGCGACTGTATGAAAATGTATCTTGTACATATCTTGTCATTTTGATATGAGCTGGCATTATTTTTATGCTAATTTAAAAATAAAATAAAATTTTATGAAAATTTAGCTACATTACATATATTATGCCAATGAAAATAATTTGGTCATAATTATCAAATCTTTTTTTTTTTCTCATATTGTTGATTTTTACTATGCCAGGCTAGATTTTATTCTTTTTTAACCTAAATTTTTTTTGTCAATGATTGAATCGAAAAGATCCGATTCATAGCTCAAATTCTCCCTAAAACTCCAAACAATACCATGTAGGATTGTGATTCTTGGGAATCAAATTTTGGATGTCAAATACAACAATCGGGGTATTTAGCTACCAGACTATGATGGTCTTGATTGCCTACATATATATTTTCCTTGTTATAACTTTTTTTGTACTTAGAGTTACCATTAAATTTAGGGTAAATTTTCCAAATAGCCTTAAATTAATTGAAAATATAACTTATGTCTTGAGGTAATTAGGAGAATAACATAAAGCCTTAATTATTTACAATTTTAACCCTTTAATTAATTATACTCAAAATTTAAAACAAAAAAACAAAAAAATAAAGACAATACTGCTATACTATATGGTATATACATACTATACAATATAGAACAATAAAAATTAGTTATCAATATGTTATATAAGGATGAGGAAACAAAGAAAAAAAGGAAAGAGAAAGAGAACGATAAATCAAATGAGAATGAAAAAGATATGAAAGAGTGGGAGGATGACGATGCAGATGATGGAGAGAAGAAGAAAGAAAAGTATAATGAGAAGGAAGAAGAGGAAGAGTAGGGGAAGAGAAGTAGAAGTAGGAGGAATATACGAGGAGGAAAGATGAAAAATAAAAAAACAAATAAATTAAAGTTGATGAAATTTTTCCGAAAAAATATGTATAAATTGATGAGTTTATAAGAAAAAAATATACTAGATATATATTGATAAACATTGTATATATTAGTGTTCTATACAAAATTAGTTAATAACATATTTGTTTTTATTAATTTTATTTAATTATTTTAAATAAATTTAAGTTTTAGTATGTGTAGAAAATATCGATATTTTAAAAAGAATTTTAATTTTAATTTTTTT